>NW_019167860.1:0-644528 GCF_002303985.1 Durio zibethinus | reverse complement strand
AAAAAAACTTTCAATTAAAATTAAAATTGAGTTATGAGAAAATCTTTACTGCAATAGCTACTACCGAATGCCACAACTTCAATTACAAAAAATATTAGTTGACAATTATTTGCCATATGGCAAACTGGGAGGGACTTTGTATTTTATCCTTCATTTTTTCCATGGATTGGTATTTCACTGATGGATTTAATGGTGTCTTTTTCTATTTGTAAAATAACGGTATCTTTTCCCTGGGCACTGGCGTCGCCAATTTTGAGTTGGTCACGTTTTAATTCTCAAAACATGACTTTTTTATATTATATTATTAAAATAAATTATGTCAAAGTCAAAAGCTTTAAATTTATAAAGAATATAGAGTGTATTATCTCATTATTTTATTAAAAATTTAATATAAATAATAATAATAATAATAATAAAATATTAAACAAATATGATATAATCATTCATGACTATTATAAGTGAAGCTAAGTTTCATTTTGTTTTTACTTTATTATTTATCTTTTTTTTTAAGTAAAAAGATAAATGATATATTTAGGTACAAGAGTTAATAATATTATTAAAGAAGCAAAGGTTAAAAATTAATGTGTTCTGTGATAAACTAAAAAAATAAGTACTGAACTTTTAATACTGAATTTTATTTTATGAGTACTGAATTTGTTTTATAAAAATTATGTACTAAACATAATTATATTGTTTGATAAATATAAGTATTGAAGTTTAAAAATAAATAATTTTGGATAAAACTTAAAAGAGATAATTTAGTTCAAATATAATTTTTTGAATAAAATTGACTGATTATGTTTTGTATTAAGTGATAAATAACTTCTTATCTATTTATTTTATTCAATATTTTTTGTTAAAATTTTTTTATTAAGTAGCATTTAGTATGAGTTATCAAACATATTAAAAAACTAGTTTTATGACTCGTGTAATGCACGTATTAGCTTTATTTATTTAAATTAGCTTGTGATCCATATGGTGTTGGAATTAATTTTATTTATTTAATTTGAAATTATAATTATAAAATGATATTAAATTTTAAACAAACATAAAATATAAAGGTATTATTCAAAAATATTAAATTTCTTGTTTTTTTTTTTAATTTTTTAAGTGAAAATAGATTATTGTATAAACTATTTTAAAATTTTATGTAATTATCAAATTTAATCTTGAAAATAATATATTTAAATTTACAAAATGATGGAAAGCTTTGAAAAATAAACACTTTCCTAGGTTTGAGGATATAAATTGGATAATGCTAAAAAATATAATGAAGTGCAAATTAATTAAATTATCATTCATAATTAAAAATACATATTTTCATTTTCATTTTTATTATTTTATCTTTTACATTTAAATATCTATATTTGATGAAAAAATTCTTATATTACAAAATTAAAGAAAATAATTTTTTTTTATTATTTGAACAATTTGATTTTAAAAGTTAAAAAGTTGTATATACTATAAATAACTGTCTTGAAAAATCTTATAAAAAAAAAAAAACTTTTCATCTCCGTCTCAATGTTAAGTTATTAATATAAAATGACAAAGTTTAATAACAAAGTAGATATACTTATCATCTTATAAAGATTAATATTTTCAATAAACAAAAGCAAGTGGTATTATATAATTTTTATAGTTTACTTTCTTACTTCTACCACAATGGAGTAGCCCTAACTCAATCTTTTCACTTCTGTATTTCATAGATACAACAATTAGCAATTCATAACAAAAAAAAAAAAAAAAACTCACGTAGGATTATTTTATTATTACATTGTACAAATCAAAAGGTGTTAAGTTGTAGCATAAGACAGACATACTTCAATTCTTACTTCTTACAATAATCTAGTTAAACAAAATGGAGTATTTAAATATTGCCATTATAATTTTAATTGATATTTACTTGATAAAACTATTATTCTACTTGATGGATGCTTGATTTTGAAGTTTCAATTCCCTCAATTTAATATATAACCTATTATTCCTAAAAACATGTTTTAGAATAAGGTCATTGTAGTGCAAAAATCCCACAAATTAATGGCAAAACTATAATTACTGATCAAGTAAAATGAAAATTGGTAAGAGATCTTTTGTCACAATGGTATTTTTTTAAAAGGAACATCAATTGCCAACGAAAACCCTAAAAGCTCTGGATTGGATGTTTTGTAATTAACATCCCTTTTAATCATTAAACAACTACTAAGAATCAAAATAATAGTTTTCCAAAATAAAAAAAGAATATATGCAATTGATAGTGAATGAAAGAGATGAAGATGATATTTTATTTTATACAAATACGACTAATATTATAGGTATGTGCAATTGATGGACTAAAAGAATAATAAGAGAAATTCAGCACAAAAATATTTCATCAAGGTGGAAGATGGTATCCATTAAATAGTAAAATAAAATGATATTTGGTCTTTTAAAATTTAGTAGGAAATTTATAAAAATAAATTTATGTTTAAAATTTTTAATTTAAAACAAATATATCTAGATTGTTAAAGATATATTTAAATTATATATATATTTAAAAAGAAATAATATATCTAAATTATTAGAGATATATCTAAAATATATATATTTTAAATTTAAAAAGAGATACATAGATGGGTTAATAGTTCATTTTTAAAATGAAATAACAAAATTATTTATTTTATTCTAAATATATTTGAAAAAAGTGAGTTTGAGATAAATTTTATCTAATTTTAAATTAAAATAAGACTCTTGAAATATTAAAATAAATCTAATTTTTAAACTTTCAAATATTTTTTAAAATGCAATAATTATTGAATGGGATTATTTGGTTAAAAATTTAAATTAAATTATTATCTTACATGTTAAAAATATAGGTTATCTATGTAAATATCTACGTAACATAACTTATCAGATATTCATGTATTCTATAATATAATCTATATTAGATTAGATATGTGTGTAAATATATAAATTAATATTATTTAATTTATATACTAAAAATATATTTAAAATATAATATAAAATAGGATATCGATATAATCCAAGCCACTATCTTTTTTTCTTTTTTGAAATATTGTCACATATATTTTGAATTTAAAAATGATCATATAATAAGTGATATTTTTATTTTTAAATTAAAAAACAAATAATAAAGAATTGTTAGGAATTTATGAAGATAAAAATTATATTGAGATTTTTAAATTTAAAAAGAGATATCTCTAACTTGTTAAATTAATGTTTGGAATAAAACAATCATAGTTGGAATAATCTTTGTGATCCATTTTGACATAGTACAGCTCAAAATTATATTTTAATTTTTGTTGTTGTATTCTATCAAAATACAAATTTAAAATTTAAAAGTATTTAGTTTCTAAAAAAGAAAAGAAGTAGATACCAAGATATAAAATATTATAAAAAGGAGAAAAAATGCATTTTAACTTTATATGAATATTGAATTATATGAAAAATGAATTCTCGTGCCAATAAATATATAATATGAATATGATAAGAATAAAAATAAAAATACGAAAAAAAAGAAGAGAAATGGGTTTCAAAATTATGTAAAATTTTAACATCATACGGCTATTAGATTATATGGACAATCTATATATTCCTATGTCAATTTCTTTTCTCTCAAAGCAATTGAATAAAATTTTAATTGAATCATAAAAAAGTTTGACATACCTCTACTATTATAATTGTAATAAAAATACTAAAAAAAATGAAAAATAGAAAAATGCTATTATGTAACTTTTTAAATCATATAATATTTTTAAATATTTAACAGAAATCAAAACTTGACTTTTCAATATTATAAAAAAAGTAGGTATGTTAAATATAACAATGTATTTATTATGCCAACATAACCTTCCAATATTTGCTCAAATAAAATTTTTTAAAATTAATAATATCATATATAATGAATATTATAATCATTTGCTTATCCATGTATAGCATGGATTTAAAATTAGTTTAATTAATAAAAGTATTTTATTATTTATTTTAATTTTAAAATGTATTTTAAAATTAATATTTTATTGAGTTTGATGAGGTGAGTTTGGCTTGGTCCAATCAATAGATACTTTATGAAATTTTCATTTCATCATAATCTTTCATTTTTTTAAAAAAAATTTTCTTATCTCCATGTTTAATATTGGATGACAAACATTATAAAAAGTTTCATATTTCTTGAACAAAAAAAATAAATAAATTTATGACGAATTGGAAAAGTTAGTTCGATTTTGCTTCATGATTTTTGACCTTTTTTCTTGAGTTATTTGTTTTTCTAATTTTTTTTTTATTAAAGCTAAAATCAGATTTAACTTGTCCACATTTGTATTTAAATTGAATTGATCAAGCTGTTGTAAGTTGTAACTCAACTCATTTTCTCTTTATTTGGTTAGCAAATAGTAAATCCAGTTCAAATTTTGATTGAACCTTTAGATATTTAGATATAAGTTTTAAATTTGAATCATTTTAAGTGAGTAGTATAAAATTTTATTTAATGTATCTTTAAAATAATTTAAATAAGTCGATTTTAAATTTTAAATAAATTAAATATGAGTAGAGTAAAAAGTAAAATATAAAATTTATATTTAATATATCGATACAATTTTAATTTAATAATTTTTTTTATATTTTATATATATTTAATAGGATACTAAACCTAACAAACATATAAATTATCAAATATAATGTTAAAAAATATTAATTACGTCGAATTTGAGAGGAGTTGAGTTCAAAAAACCTGCCTTCTGTCAATGTATATAAATCATCAAATATTATTAACTGGTAACTTAACTAACCTTACTCGTTATAACAAAATCCTTTATTAATACTAATGAAAATTTTATAGTTTTTAAAGGAAAATCAATTATTAAAGACGAAAAAAAAGTTCAAATATAAAAAAATAAATTAAAAAAATTCCAAGTCGCACGTGCAAGTCTTATCAAATGAGAACGACTATTTTGACTTTTAAAAGTCCCCAACTCATAGCCTGTACCGTTTGCCATTCCTTTCAAGTGGGAATTGTAATCAAATTTCTTTTTTAAAAATTTTTACAAACTTAATAACGTAAGAAATCCAAACCAAAGCATAAGTCAGACGTAAAAAATATATTTAAAATTCCCAATAAAAGTATAAAACATATAAAATGACGTCATAAATCACAATCGTGATAAAGTTTCAATGAACTTTTAGGGACGAAAAGTATATTATTTAAAACCTGAGGGAGGACTAAGAAAATTTCCCTTTTGTTTTGCTTATTGCAGTTGTTGTCCAGTTATACTCGAGAAAGACCAGCATTAACTGCATAACTCAATTATTACACGATTTTAAGGTTTTCTGAATCTTTGTTGCATCTAGCTAAAAAGCATCTAAGGTTAGCTTCTAATCTGGGTTTTGTTTGGTTGCCAAGAAAATATAGTATAATTAAAGAAATAAGAAAAAAAGAATTATGGTTTAAATCTGTCTGGCTTTGGTTTGTTTGCTTGGATATACGGAAAAAGTAGTTTACTTGACCAAATTGGGATGCTTGGTCTTTACAGCTGTTTGTTTTTCTTGTTTTGTTTTTTAATTCTTTGTGACACAAAAAAAAAAAAATTCGAGATTCAATTTTTCTCTATGTTCTTAGGAAAACAGGAAAATGAATATATATATATATATATTTTGGTTTTGTCATTTGGGGCTAATGCTGTAGTGTTTTGGCTTGAATTCTAATGAAAGGTTTTGGTTCTTAGAAGTTTCAAGTTTGTGTAATGGAAGATTTTACAACGGCTACCATGTTTTTTGTTTTTGCCCTTTCAAAATATGATCTTTTTTTTTTCTTTTTTTGTAGTTGTAGATGTTATTGATTAGATTATAATTTCTTGATGTGCTCAAAAACTGTGGAGAATTGAGAAGTTTTTTTTACCTGTTTTGGGAGTTTGAACTGGTGGGGACTTTCCAGGAGATCTTTAAGTCTTCTCCTTGACCGTTCAACTTTCAAGCAAATTTAGGTATGTTTCTAATATTAGGAGGCAAAACACATTTGGCAGTTCAATTACTCATCTTGTTAATGTAATTGCACTCAGAATCCTCTTTAGATTTACCTGAGCTGATTTTTCAACTAAAATTTTTTTATCATCCATTTATGTAGGACTTCTTTTTAAACTTAAATTATCCTTCATTCAGTTCTGTCTTTTTTTCTTTGATGTGCAAAGGATGGACTATCTCTAGCCTATTATCTAATTTGAACAAAATATCCACTGCGATTGTTTCTTTTTATTCCATCATTAAGTGGAATTAGGTATGTCTGCTATGGTTTTCATCGTCTTCTGTTTTCTGCCACTCTTTTCTGCTCCTGTTTGATCACAATTGCCTCTTTTTCTTCTAGTGCCTGGATTAATTCTACACATTTGGAATACTATCTCAAAATAGTTCAATGATCATTTTCTTGTGAAGAACTCTTTCAACTCATGTATGCTACTTTTCACCATTAAGAAATTGAACTGGACTCTTGGTGCTGCTCATTGAATCTGGAATAATTTTAAGTTCTCCAGCTTTCTGCATGCAGTTAGACTGTTACATGAACATCTCTATAATGGTTCACCAAACTCTTGCTATTGCGTTTGTTTATGGGTTCTTGAAGAACATTCCAAAGGTTTTCCTTTTTAGTGCCTAACATACTGAAAAGTCATATTTCATGCATAAATTCTCTGCCTTGATGCTTCTATGAATCTAATCAATGGAAAAGGTTTTATTTGATCTTAACATGGAGCTTATAAAAAAAGCATGATGGCATTGCTTCTTTGCTTTTCCAGAGACGTGGGTTTAAGATGCTAAACTAGTGCTACTTAGGTTTTTGTGTACAGGTTTGAAATAACTTTAATAGCAGAGAATGAATATGATGTTGATTTCTGCATTCTTAAACAATCATATAAAGCATAAAGCTGAAATGATTTAGGAGGTCAATGTTGATCATCATTGTACTCACAGAGATAGATTGACCTTTTTATATATCTATTTTTTCTATAGGAATGCTACAATGATTAATTAGGATATAATAAGGCAATGATATACTCTTTCTGATGGGCTTAGAAGATGATGACTCTTATTTGATGCTTTAAATTGGCTGGGCAGGGTTTCCATTTGCGTGAAGGCATTCAAGCTGAACAGAAGCTGGTGATGAGTTGTTTCTCATTTTTATTTTCGAGAAAGAAGACAGCTTCCTCAGCTGAACAGACAATAGAAATTGATGAAGGTATGCTGCTAAACTTATTTAATGTCCTGTCACTGTTTGGAACTAACAATCCTAAGCAAAGGGCCTATGGCTATAAAGTCTGGCTAGGCAAGGGGATTACTAAATTGTGCGAATTTTATGCGACTTTGACGTAATTCCTGCAATAACACTGAAAAAGGGAAAATTATGTTTGGTAGCCCTGATGAATGGCTAAATTTTTCTGAACTCTTTGTTAGATTTGACCTTCTTTAAAATCATCTGGAGCTAGATATGGAATATTACCTCACTCAGCTAAAAGCTTCCTCCCATCCTGGAAAATGCTTCCTAGTTCCTTCTATATCTATTTTGTGCTTCCAAATGTTCCTAATGCATACTCATTTTACAGAGGTTTCAGGTATTCAGAACACTACACTGTTTACTTACAAGGAACTGAAAATGGCAACTGGAAATTTTCATTATTCCAACAAAATTGGAGAGGGAGGTTTCGGTATTGTCTACAAGGTGATTGCAATTTCTTTTCTTTTTTTAGAATAAGGCTTTAATAAATTCTTAAATAAACTAAGCCTTTTTTATTCTTTTAACATCCAATGCTACCAATCATTTTTTATTTAACAGGGAACTTTCAGAGATGGGACCATGGCTGCTATAAAGGTTCTGTCAGCTGACTCAAAGCAAGGGGTGCGAGAGTTCTTGACAGAAATAAATGTAATTGCAGATATAGAGCATGAAAACCTGGTTAAGTTGTATGGTTGTTGTGTGGAAGGAAGCCACAGAATTTTGGTCTATGAATATCTTGAGAATAACAGCCTTGCACAAACTCTTATTGGTAATTTCTACCATCTGGTTTGTGTTTGTTAACTGCTTGAACAATAAAAATTTAAGATCTTTTTACCTTTTAGGCGGAAACCGTAGCAATATTCAATTCAGCTGGCAAACAAGACGTAACATATGCATTAATGTTGCAAAGGGGCTTGCTTTTCTTCACGAGGAAGTTCGACCACATATTGTTCACAGAGACATCAAAGCAAGCAATATCCTTCTTGATAAAAATCTCATGCCCAAAATTTCAGATTTTGGTCTGGCAAAGCTTTTCCCTGACAACTTGACTCATATTAGTACACGTGTTGCCGGAACAACGTAAGTTCTTATATTGCTGTATATACTTGTCAGTTCTATCTCTCATTCTTATTGAAGGGACTAAATATTATGGGCTACATGATGATTTTAAAGTATCAATAAAATATGGTCTTGACATAATCTTCTAGAATAGTCATTTTAACTGTTTTTAATATGAAGTATACGTCTTTTTCTTGTGGGATGGTTGGTGATTTTTCTAACTACCAGGTCTTCTGGTTTTACCCAATTTTTTTTTTTTTTTACTCTTTATCATGTTTAACCTATTTCTGTTGTCACTTTTATTTTTCTTGTGAGTGAGTGATATGTAATGGATAACTTATGATTTAAACTGTCATAGGCCTCTCATAAAATGCTATTAGATCTGTTAAAATCTGATTGTACTAGAAACTGTTATGCACGGTACAAGCTTTCCATATATACTTTTAATCTAGGTCTCCTTTTAATTTAATTAACAATAGACCTAACTCCTTTCATCATTGTTAATTTGTTTGTGTATCCTTCTGGTTTATATAGAGGTTATCTAGCACCTGAGTATGCTATAAGAGGTCAGCTGACAAGGAAAGCAGATATTTACAGTTTTGGTGTTTTGCTATTGGAAATTGTTAGCGGTAGATGCAACACAAACAAGAGATTACCTCTGTCAGATCAATATCTACTTGAAAGGGTATGAATTTCCCTATGTTCTTATATTTTTGTAGCCTTCATTGCTAGGGTTATTTGAGTCTTTACGTATTATCCACATAACTCATAGCTTGAATAGTCTTTCAATGCAGAAACACATGGAGAGATAATAACCCACGTGAGACGTATGAATTCAATCCCCATTGGTTCTACAGTTTTTAGCTTAAACAAATATTAAAACATACTCCTGATAGTATTAAAGATAGACTTTCATGCAAGTGATCTTCCTGAGAAGTATGAGAAAAAGGTTGAAATTGCAAAAAGACAAAGGAAGTAGATTTGGCTTGCCAATGTTCCATGTAGTGTAAATAGAACCATGCAGTATTTCGCAGTTGGATTTCTTAGGGAGATTGGATGCATAGGTGTATCCGCCTGTTTACAAAAGCTTAAGGCTATAGGTTCCTGAATTGCTCAAGTATTTATGTCTGTACTTATTCTATTGTTTGATGTCAAATAGCAGATTCACATGATTTGGGTCCCATCTTTAAGATCAATCTCCACTTAGCTAAGCCGATGACTGCATACTTGGCTTTCTTTCTACGGCCAACACATAAGGAGTTGCCATTCAAGTCATATTACATTCCATGATGAAATTGTCAGTCTGTAGAAACCAACTAAAATCATTGCTTTATTACCGCTTCTTGGGAGATTAGGCATTTTAGAATTCTATGCTGAGCGACCGCGGATGAGCACATGCATATAAGACACCATTTTGGCCAAAAATTTGGTGGATACTCTAGTTTTAAACAATTGTCAAAATATGGCTTTAAAAAACATATCTGGAAGATATTAAGTTTCTTTTCCTTAAATCTTCCACAAAAATGTGTCTGATAGGGTTGGAAAATCACTTTAGCTCAGTTAAAGATGTATCAACTATTTGAAAGAAACAAGAATCTTTATTTTCTTTGAGACTGGTCATGCTGACTATTCTTGCTTTATTAATTCTTTCACATGTGAGCTGACTTCATTTGACAATTTGGATATACTTGTATTGCATCACCATTCATTTATTATCTGGTGGCAGTTTCTTGATAATGTCTTCCATGTTTGGGTCAACATGAGTCTTTTCATGGGTCAAGCTATCTTACCTTAATATTGGAGAGAAACTATGCTGTAGTAAATAAGTAATTGCTGCTATATGGTTTTCTTAACTTGGCCATTTCATGATAGTTTTATTTCAAAAAAATATACTGAAGAGTTTGATAATGTGTTTTAAGAAAGCTTTTTGTATCTACGATCATGGGGATCATTTGTACACATCTCTTCATGTAATTTTTTTTTCTAATTTTTAATCCTTACTTTATTCTTTTACCATGATTATCAGATATTTCTCTTTCTCTAGCCCTACATGTAGTTTCTTTTTGGCTAAAATAATAAAAAAAACTTGAACTTTACCACTTTACTTAGATAAATTCCCATACTTTTATTGCATCCAAATAAGCCCTTGACCTTTACTTTGCACCCAAATAAGCCCTTAAACTTTAATTTGTATCCAAATAAGCGCTTAGCATTTAATTTCTACCTAAATAAGCCTTTAACATAAATCAATTTTTTGTTTGAAATAAGCGCTTATTTGGATACAAATAAAAAGTACGAGTTTGTTTGAGTATAATAAAAGTATAGGGTTTTATCTAAATAAAGTGGCGAAGTTCAGAACCTCTTTTAGTATTTTAGCCTTTCTTTTTTCATGTAACCAGTAAATTGGTGACAAAAAAAGATTAGCTTCATTCATCATGAAGTGAGAGGAGAAACTAAAAAAACTTCTTTTGGCTTATTGGATTATTTCCTTTTGTAGAAGCATCTTGCTTCTACTATATGGAAGACTTATTTAAAGGGCTTTCATGATACGTAATTGACTGTAGTAGGAAGAAAGATTGGAGAAGGAAACAAAATTGCTTGTACATGATACATGGCCTATAAACAAGTTGTTAAGATAGGGGATGTGGACCTATGGCATAAATGTTGTAATTAGTCCAAACTATTATCGTCAATGTATAGTTTCACTTCAAAATGGGACCTCCTTTAATTTCAAAAAGTAGTTGGTGCTTGTTGAGTGATATTATCCAACATTTGTTAAGTCTTGAGTTTATTGTGGTATTATATTAAACTTGGGACTCTCCACGTATAGCCAATTAGTTTTAGGTTGAACTTTCAACATGGTATCAAACCCATGTTTGTTCCATTCTTCCTGCTCGTTATCCCTTCTGAGTTTGTCACATGATAGGCCTCTCTGTTTTGATTATTAGTAATGGATCTACACACGAGGGAGCCTGTTAAGTTATTATTCAACGTTTGTTAAGTCAGGAGTTTCCTGTGGTTTTACATTCAAGTTGGGCCTCTCTACCTATATCCAATTAGTTTTAGGTTGGACGCATAACAATGATTTTCTCAGGGTTATCCTAATCTTAGAAACATCTGTGTGTAGATAAATTGCATGATGTGGAACAGTGGAAGTGTGCCTCATTATCCCCAATCAACATGTGTACTGTATTTTGTGTACTCTGAGCTTCATCTGTTTCCATTTGGTTCTTTGGTGTTAGATTTAAGATTTGGAGTCTCCTTGCTTAGTAGATATACAACTGCAGGTGTGGGACCTGTATGAACGAGGACAACTAGTGGAATTGATTGATACATCATTGAATGGAGAGCATAATGATGAAGAAGCTCAGAAATTCCTAAAGATTGGCTTACTTTGCACCCAAGACATGCCAAAGCTCCGACCATCCATGTCTGAAGTGGTGAAGATGCTAATGGGTGAGGAAGCTGTGGATGACCGGGATATATCAAGACCTGGCTTGCTTTCGGAATTCACGAGTCTAAGAGGCCAAAAAGACAAACATGACATGACTTCTGAAGGCACAAGCAAAGAGGTGAATTCTCCATCATCAGAAAGTATCTCCACATCTTATGCTGCAATGACATTCAATTCAATATATGACCGAAGCAATTAGGTTGGTATATATTGTTTTGGTAATCATTGGCTAGTGTTCTGAAATTTTTTCCCTGGTTTTTTCTGAGTAAGAGTCAGGGCTTTGGAAATTGCTAGCCAAATTATACCTTGTTCATCTTTTCTGCTTGTGGGACCTGAAAATGCTATAAATTTATGTAAGTTGTAATCAATTAGGCCTTTATATTTTGATTCTTTTTAAATTCACTTGAGTTTTGTTAAAAGGAAAAATGTGCAAGAAAAAATACTGCAAAGCCAGAGTGTATATGAACAATACTTTTGTGACTTCAGGTGAGTGAACTCTTCCTTGCTCACTCGGCTTCTTCTTTCCATTATAAACAGAAAGCTGTAGGTGTATTTTCATTATTCTGTGTATTTTGTAATGAATCAATCTCTTCACTGTTTTGAGGAGTTTGTTTTTTCCTCCAGTCACACAAAAATGAACAAGGTATAATTCCTGAATGAATTTAAATAAACCAAGCAGCTAGATTTTGCATAAAGTCATATGCTAGATCAGTGAATAAAAAAAATGATAGCTATTAAATAATAATAACAACGAAAAAAAGAAGAAAAGATGATCTAGTGTCTTGCTCTATAACATCTATGCCACAAAATCAATAAACAAAGCACTCTATATCCTATTATGAAGCCCGACATCACAGCTAAATTGCTCCATTTGTGTGAATCTTCCAGATTTTGCTGTCTTAAGAACCAACTTCCAAATAAACGACATTCTCCATTCTCATATTCTATGCATCTCTTTTGGCCTTGTTTTCCTCCAAATTCGTTTATCATAAAGCACTCAAACGGGTACTTAAACAAACTCAAATAATGCATGAAAATCCAGTAATTTGGTATCTTATCTTTAGCTATAAAATACCCTGAAAAAAGAAAGAAAGATCCCATCAGACCTGCAATCACTGAGTTTCCCATAATGAAGTTTGGCACAAGAGCACTGAAACATGCCACAAAAGAATTGGACATCAAAAGAACCATCCAAACCACCAAGGAGAAGTAGAGAAACCCATCAATGTTGTCTCTTCTCAAGCCAACTAGCCAATAAACTGGTGATGTGAAGAGGATGCCAACCATCAAAAGAAAAGGAAGAAAAACTATGGTGTTGGCTATGACATAGGAGGAAACTCTATACGCTCCTCTCGAAGTCTCTCTCATTAGAATTCTTCTCTCTTGCAAGAAAATTGGCAGGCCTTCTGTTGTGGAAGATAGCAAGAAGGTGAGAGTGAAGGCGAAAAATCCTGTTTGAGTTTGTAAGCCAATCCTTCCTGTATCATTTCCAACATTGAAATATATGGTTCCAAGTACAAATCCAACTAACAAGGCTTGTATAACTCTTGTGGCAAAGAGTTGCTTGGTTCTAAATATGTTGCTGCAAAATCTTTGTCCTAATATCAAAACCTCCTCCAACCGAGAATTCGGGTAGAAGAGAAGCTTTCTTTCAAGATGGATGGGGCTCCTCAATATTCTACAATCTTCACGGTTTAAGTTACTTTCAGATACAGAATTTGAAACGGCCAAACTTTCTATTACATCGATGGCAAATTCAAGAACATTGACACGACGAGGGATGCGATGATCAGCAAACTTTAGCCTCTCTTCCAGAAGATTCAATGGTCCATTATGAACGACAAATCCATTTGAAAGCAAAACAATGCGATCAAACAGCTCGAGGATTCGAAAACCTGGTTGGTGGATGGTTAAAATAATAGTCTTACCGTGATTAACTGCCATTGATTTTAGCAGTGTCACTATTTGAAGAGCTGAAGCTGAATCCAATCCTGAAGTTGGTTCATCAATCAGGATAACGACAGGGTCATGAACCAAATCAACTCCAATTGATACTCTGCGCCTTTCTCCACCAGAAATCCCATTATTTGATCCCTCACCAATCCTGGAAGCTGCCACATGCTCCAATCCAAGTTCCTTCAATAGCCCTTTCACTCTAGAACTGGCTTCCTTCCTCCCTCCTGGTAGCCTCAAAAGCGCACTATACATGAGCGTTTCTTCAACGGTAAGCAGTGGAAATAGAGCATCATCTTGGGTAACATATCCTGAAACTCTCCGAAACAGTTTAACATCAACAGGTCTGTCATTGACCAGCACTTCACCTGATGCCACATTACAGGGTGGTATCCTTCCAGCAAGAATCTCTAGCAATGTAGTTTTTCCTGCTCCACTTGGTCCAGCAATTGCTGTAATCTGTCCAGGCCTAGCTTCACAGTTCACACCCTTCAAAATGAACTTGGTAGCTCTATCTGGATTAATCCGGCCACAAAAATTCAATCTGAACTTTTCAAATTTGCTTCTTAACTTGTAAGACAAATTTTTAGTTTCTACCCTGTATGGAAGTTTCTGGCCACCGGAAACCGGTGACTTCACTGGCAATTCCATTGAGAGGAAGAATGGTGAAAGTTGAGAGGAAAACTGAGATGCCTGAGGTTAAATGAAGAAAGGATATAAAAGGAGATGAACTAACAAATACCAAATTGGGTATCCTTGACGAAGCAAAAGCAAGTAGTTAAGTTTGCATGCATGTGAATTTAGCCTGTTTTGGGGCATTGGGCTTGCTTGACTTGGTTTTTAATTTCCCTAAACGAAAGAAGAGTTTTGTTGGGGTTTGGATAAATGAGACAGTTCACAAGAAACCCAAAGAAAATACAGAAAAAAGAAAAAGAATCAAAGAAATGAAACAACAATTAAATGATAGTCTTCGGCCAATACTGAAAAGCTTTTCAGGTGAGCTAATATGTTGACTGCCCAAGGCGTTAATGTTGGTGGCCTCACCCAATCCTCCCTACCTTGACAGCTAAAATAAGGTTGGTTGGAGAAAGCTAAAACAATTGGTCATCCTACGAAATTTTCAATTTGGGGCTTGTAATGAAACAACACAATTATTCCCAATTTGGTCATCAAATTTGAACTTAATCAATCAATTATTCCCTACCTTGTATTTGAACTATGAAATTAAGGCAACTCTTACCTGTCTATGTATATCAAACTAACCTATTTTTATAGTTTTCCTTTGACTTGAAAGAAAAATATTATTAATGTTTTCGTTTCAAACTGTTCAACACAATAAAATTTTTATACTATGTTTGGGATATATTTAATTGAAAATGTCACAAAGGCCCAAACTGGCAAAGCTGTATAAAAATATGTTGACATTAAACAAATTTCATAATTCATTGTGACGAAAGTTTTTATTATATTGTAGGCAAAAAATTACAAAGAATATTATTTTTATCGATTGTTGTTAAGATTGAATCTAGAATCCTTCCTCCTGTAAGTTGCAAACAATTCGCCTACTTTATCATCCCAATTTTGTGTCACTCAAGCATTACTTTTCAATGACTAATAAGGATGAGCACTATCTTAATTTGGTGCTTGAATATGTTCCCAAGACTTTATCTTGTACAGCATAGCATTAAAGCATTATAGTAGAGTGAATCAGCAAATGCCTCTGATATATGTCAAACTCTATACGTACCAGGTACAGTTCCAAGCCATCAATATATTTTACTTGACTCGTCTGTAATGGTTGCAACACGATTTGTATATAGGACCAATGTATAGAAAAAGTGAAGAAGAATAGTTTTCAGAAATTTCAGGAAATATAATATGCTTAAATGGCAATGCTATCATCATGGATGCACTGGCACGTGGATTATCATGGCTGTAATGATTTTCTGTCGCCTATCCTATTTGATTTTTGCAATTTCATTAAGTCAACAATTTTTTTTTTTATTATCTCTCTTAAAATGCTTGCTGCAAAAGGAGTATTTCAAGTACTATTATTAATTTCCCGCAATCCAATAAGCTATAGCAAAATAGCATGTTTATCTGATTTTTAGGAATAGGGAAAGTGCATGGATGATATTTGTTCTTTTTTTTTTTTTTTGGTTTCTATTCATTTTTCAAACTTTGTGGTAGGTTTGTCTTTTTTAACTTTTAGCCCTAAGCTTCCAAAATAATTTATATATTGAAATATTTTAGTTGGTGAGATTAATGTATTTATTAAGTCTTTTAGTTGATACAGTGCATTATTGAGAAGGAAAACAACTTTAAACAATCAGGAAAGAAATGTCAATCTTAAGCATAAGATAGATATCACTGGATTTTTTGTTATTTTTAAATAAAAATAATGAGTAAATAAAAAAAATCACTTACTCTTCTATATCCGTCACAGAATAAGATTTTATGCTTAACATATATAAGAATTATATATCAATATAATTTTTGTAATATCTCATCTATAATATGCTTTTGAAAGCAAATACTTAATGTACTTTTCGTGTGTTTTTGTTTATTAAAATATATACAAACATTAATATAACATTATTTCATAATTATATTGATTTTTATTTGTGCCTTTAATAATAATAGCACCGTACCGTAGTGCGAGTGTCACACCTTAGGCGAGCGCGCCAGGCACATCAGGCAGACCAACAGACGAGCCAAAGGTTGAGGCCCGCAGATCAGGTGTCATGAGCCACCCTTGTATAAGGTCATGACCGGGACTTAGGTTGTCATGAGCCACCCATATATAGGGCCATGACCGGGTAGATCCCTTGTGCTAGGAAAAGTGTCCCCATTTCAAACATTGTAATGGTTACTAGTAGCATAGCTCTAAAAGCTCTAAGGCTCTTTAGGAGGGTGAGCCGGTAGTGTAGTGTTGGGCTGTCTCACCGAATGCTATGCGAGCTTAGGCCACCCACCAAGGGCTGTCCCCTGGCCCTGGTGATGGTGGGAGGTCCCGATGTATGATTCACGTTTATAATAAAATTCACCCCGATTGAATACCCGATTGTTGCCTCGATGCGTTTCTTTCTTTCTCGATGTGAATGTGCCTTGTTGTGTGTGTATGCTTGAGATTGACCTCAATATATTGTGCCTTATTGTGAATGCTTGAGACTAACCATGGTTTATGGTTATTTGTTCAGATATCGATCAATTGAAGGTTGACTTGGGTGGAAACGTCCATTCAAGTGCCGCACGGCTAATGCTTGTTGAGAGAAAGCTTAGTCTGTGACACGTGGTATCAGAGCACGGTTGAGAAGTGCTAGAGAAAATGAATGAGATGGCCACAAGTGGTGGACCGGATCATCAACAGAGAATTGAAGAACTTGAGGCTGCGGTGGCCGCAATGAAAACTCATATGGTGACGAAAGACTGAGTGAGGGAGATCGAGACAACCCAGCGGGAGTTGTCCGATACTCTCCACAATGTGAGCGAAGAAGCTAGAGATGCCTTGAACATTTTTCAAAAGGAGTTTGAGGAGCTCAGAGTACAGGTGAGCATCCTACAAATGGCTGTGGCCAGATCGGGTTCGAGCTTGATGGACAGGGGACAAAGGCCTAATGTGCCGGAGCCTCGATGCTATGAGGAGGCAAGGGATGCTAAGGAACTTGAAAATTTCTTGTTCGACATAGAACAATACTTTCAAGCTGTACACACAAGTTCAGAGGAAGACAAGGTGACAATGGCGTCGATGTACCTCGTAGGGGATGCCAAGCTGTGGTGGCGCTCCAAGTTTGTCGATGACGAGTGCCTGATTAAGACTTGGACGGATCTGAAGTGAGAATTGAAAAACTAATTTTTTTTAGAGAATGTGGAGTACATGGCTCGAAGGAGACTTCGAGAGTTGGTGCAAATCGGAACGGTGCGAGAGTTCGTAAGGAACTTTTTTACCCTGATGCTGAATATTCGAGACATGTCCGAAAAGGACAAGATGTTCTATTTTCTTGAAAGCCTCAAGCCTTGGGCGAGGACAGAACTACAAAGGCAGAAAGTGCAAGATGTGGCCACGGCCATGGCTGCAGTTGAACGTCTTCATGATTACAATGATGGCTCTTCAAAACGGAAAAATCCTCCATCAACTGGCAGCAGCTTTAACTTTGGGAGTGGGGAAAAGGTGACTAGGTTGGACCAACCCTTCAGTGGGGGATTAGACAGGAGGTCCTTTGAGCGAGATAGCACCCAGCCCAAGACAAGCAACGCGGGGATTTTTAAGCCTAGGCAACCGCTAGCTTACTTTCTTTGCAAGCGGCCGCATCGAGTGGCTGAATGCTCGCACCGAGGAGCCCTTAATGCTTTAAGGACCTTGTCTCAAGAGTCCGCAAAAGCGCCAGAGAGCGTTGAAGAAGCTGAAAAGGAGCCAGCCATGATGGGTTCAATAAGGTTCCTCAGTGCCCTTCGCACCCAATTGAACACTATAAAGAAAGAGCAAAGTAGGGGCTTGATGTATGTGAATCTAATGATCAATGAGAAGGCCACCAAGGCCATGGTGGATACAGGTGCAATCGATACTTTCATCATACCAAAAAAAGCAAAAAGGTGTGGCCTCCAGGTTAACAAAGATTGTGGACGAATGAAGGCGGTCAATTCGTCAGCCTTTACGATCAGTGGAAGCTTCAAGGGTGTGACAACTAAATTGGGGCCATGGGAAAGGAAGGTAGACTTCACAGTTTCCCCTATGGATGACTTTGATGTCGTTCTCAGATTAGACTTCATGACACTGGCTCAGGTGATCCCTATCCCCGCTGCTAGCTGCTTGTTGTTTTTAGGGGAACACCCATGTGTGGTGTCAACCAATATCTTACCAAAGAGTGGGAAGAAAATGATTTCGGCTTTGCAATTCAAGAAAGGGGTAAAAAGAGGGGAACCCTCTTTTGTGGCCATGTCGATCTACAAAGAAGGGTCGAAAGTAGAACCAATACCCGATGGCGTGAAAAGAGTGTTGAAAGAATTCGAAGAGGTGATGCCAAAGATGTTGCCCAAGGTTCTACCCCCTTGACGAGCAGTGGACCACGAAATTAAGCTCCTCCTAAGAGTAAAACTTCCAGCTAGAGCTCCCTATCGCATGGCCCCGTCAGAGTTGGCCGAGCTGAGAAAATAGTTAAATGAGCTTCTATAAGTCGGGTTCATCCGACCATCAAAAGCTCCTTTCGGAGTGCCAGTGCTATTCCAGAAGAAGCATGATGGGAGTTTACGTTTATGTGTTGACTACAGGGCCCTGAACAAAGTCACCGTAAGAAACAAATATCCTATCTCGCTTATAGCAGACTTGTTTGATCAATTGAGCCGGGCTAAATACTTCTCCAAACTGGACCTGAGATTTGGATACCATCAGGTCAGAATCGTTGAGAGAGATGAGCCAAAGACCACTTGTGTAACACGGTATGATGCATTTGAATTTCTTGTTATGCCCTTTGGACTGACCAATGCTCCTGCCATATTTTGTACATTGATGAATCAGGTGTTCCATGACTATCTTGATAAATTTGTAGTCATTTATTTAGACGATATAGTGGTGTACAGCTCCACCTTGGAAGAACATCAAGAACACTTACGTCGAGTATTTAAAAGGCTGTAGGACCACCGATTATATGTAAAAAGGGAGAAATACGCGTTTGCTCAGACCCAAATCCACTTCTTCGGTCACATTGTCGAACGTGGCCACATTCGAATGGACATGAAAAAGGTTAGGGCCATCAAGGAGTGGACAACACCAAAGAATGTTAGTGAACTCCACTCAATTTTGAGACTAGCCAACTATTATAGAAGGTTTGTGGAAGGGTACTCTCGTAAGACCACGGCCCTCACGGAGTTATTGAAGAAGGAGCATAAATGGTGTTGGACCAACGAGTGCCAAGAAGCCTTTGAGAGTTTGAAAGATGCTATTATGAAGGATCCCATCTTAGCTCTCTCCGATATTGAAAAGCCTTTTGAAGTTCAGACGGATGCATCTGATTTTGCTATTAGAGGTGTGCTTTTACAACAACATCACCCGATAGCATTTGAAAGTAAGAAGCTAAACAAAGTGGAGAGGAAATATACGGCCCAAGAAAAAGAGCTCCTGGCGGTAGTTCATTGCTTGAAGGCTTGGCGACATTACTTGTTGGGTTTACACTTTATCGTGAAGACGAACAATGCAGCTGTTAGCCATTTTCTCACCCAACCAAGGCTTACGGCGAAACAAGCTAGGTGGCAGGAATTTTTAGTGGAGTTCGACTTTCATTTTGAGCATACTGCTGGAAAGACCAATCAAGTGGCGGATGCCTTGAGCAGAAGATCAGAGTTAGCGGCCCTCAGAAGAATGGCCCCAATGGCAACTAGCAAAGCCACTATGGACATTCATAAGTTGATTGGAGATCATCTAGGGAAGGAGCCGTAAGCCTATGCCATCTTGAAGCTAGTGGAAGAAGGGAAGTCCAAATACTTCTGGCAAAAAAATGGGGTCTTGTGGACCAAGGGGCCTCGAGTGTTTGTGTTGAGAGTAGGAGGGCTAAGACAGATGCTGATGAGGGAATACCATGACACCCCATGAGCGAGACACCCAGGCTGGCAACGCACTTTAGCGTTACTGAAACAGGGATACTATTGGCTTTACATGCGACAAGATGTAATGGACTACACGAAGACTTGCCTCATCTGCCAACAAGACAA
Source organism: Durio zibethinus (assembly GCF_002303985.1). The sequence goes on along the minus strand of NW_019167860.1, from coordinate 624,102 downwards.
AGTCGAAAAGAGAAAACCTGCGGGCATGCTGGAACCATTACCGGTACCCACCAAACTGTGGGAAAGCATCTCCCTCGATTTCATTTTGAGTCTACCAAGGTTGGTGATCTTGGAACTATCTTGGTGGTAATTGATGGGTTCTCCAAGTATGCCACATTCATCCCCGCTCATAAGTATTGTATAGCAGAAGACACAGCTCGACTATTATTCAAACATGTGGTCAAATATTGGGGCCTCCCTCAAAACATCGTCAGCGATAGAGATCCGAGATTCACGGGATCCTTTTAGAGGGAACTTTTCAAGATTTTGGGGTCCCAACTCAACATCTCTTCGAGCTACCATCATCAGATCGATGGCCAAACGGAACGTTTCAATGGATTGTTGAAGAAATATTTGAGGCACTTTATCCAAGCCAACCAAAAGGACTGGCTTTCATTGTTGGACATTGCTCAACTCTGTTTTAATTCCAATAAAAGCTTTTCCACTAATAAGAGCCCTTTTGAGGTGGTCACCGGACAACTACCAAGGCTACCCCACACTTTCTTGGAACAATATGAAGGAAAAAATCAGAGAGCTTTTAACTTCAACAAGAAGTGGAAATAAAACACAGAGATTGCACAAGCTTACCTGAAGAAGGCATTAAAGCGGATGAAAAAATGGGCAGACAAGAATCGCAGAGCTCAGCAATTCCAAGTTGGTGATTTGGTTTTGGTCTGGCTAGTTCCAGAACAAACCAGATCATAGACTGGTGCGTAAATATGAAGGTCCAGTAAGGGTCATTTCCAATGTGGGGAACGCTTCTTACAAAATCAACCCACCAAAGTAGATGAAGGTGCACCCAGTATTTCATATAAACAACCTGAAGCCTTTTCATGCAAATCTTATAGATATTAGTCGAAAGGAGCCAACCAGAGCCACCATCACCATGAAACTACCCTCAGAGCGTCTAGTCGAAGAGATCTTAGCTGACAGGGAAACTAAGATATCTCGAAGACTAGTTCGAGAATACTTAGTAAAGTGAGAGGGCTTAGGACTAGAAGAAACTAGCTGAGAGAAAGAACACGACCTCCAGAGATTTCAAAGGAAGATTAAAGAATTTCAAGCCAGCAAGTCGACGAGGACGTCGATAGAATAGGTGGGGGAGGATGTCATGAGCCACCCTTGTATAGGGCCATGACCGGGACTTAGGTTGTCATGAGCCACCCATGTATAGGGCCATGGCCGGGTAGATCCCTTGTGCTAGGAAAAGTATCCCCATTTCAAACATTGTAACGGTTACTGGTAGCATAGCTCTAAAAGCTCTAAGGCTCTTTAGGGGGGGTGAGCCGGTAGCGTAGTGTTGGGCTGTCTCATCGGGTGCTATGCGAGCTTAGGCCACCCACCAAGGGCTGCCCCTCTGGCCCTGGTGATGGTGAGAGGTCCCGATGTATGATTTTCATTTATAATAAAATTCACCCCGATTGAATGCTCGATTATTGCCTCGATGCATTTCTTTCTTTCTCGATGTGAATGTGCCTTATTGTGTATGTATGTTTGAGATTGACCTCGATATATTGTGCCTTATTGTGAATGCTTGAGACTAACCATGGTTTATGGTTATTTGTTAAGATATCGATCTATTGAAGGCTAACTTAGGTAGAAGCGTTCATTCAAGTGCCGCACGGGCTAGTGCTTGTTGAGAGAAAGCTTAGTCCATGACACCAAGCGTGCTGACGGGTATCTGTGCGCAAAGCCTAACAAACGAGCTCATAGCGCCCGCCTGACTTGCGGGCCAGCCCATGAGACCAAGGCCTGGCATACAAGCTACCCGCACCATATCCAGAAGGGCCCAAGGTGCTGGACACGCAAGGGAAGCTTCTGGAAGCAGGCAGGATCAACTGGAGCATCCTGACAGATTTGGTTGACCTTGAAAATCAAGAGCCAGCATCCTGATTGATTGTAATCCCATGATTTTAGCCTTTATTCTAGGGATTTGCCATTAAGTTGTAGCTGGAGCCTCAACTATAAATAGATGGCTGCTTCACCCTCATTTGTACACCATCAAACACTTTTGTTTCAGTGAATACAAGAGCATTTTCAGAATTTTGTCTTCTTGTCTTGTTTCTCTTTAACTTGCATAATCGACCCTTCCCGTTGTTCTAGTGCCCGCACGCTTGTGTTTTAAGCTGACTTAGGCATAAAAGAAGAGATTCCAAGCCTAAGGCCGCACAAATTCTGAGTCTAAGGTCAGAACCCGTGACAGTTGGTATCAGAGCAAGTTCGATTCTGCATGTTTGTGTTGTGCAGGTTAGATCGTGATTGAGGAGATGGTATCCCAAAGTGACGTTACTAGCCAACAACCAGAGGCCCAAGAGCATGGCCAGGAAAGAGGCAAGAAAACCAATTTTAGAGATATCTGGTCTACCATGGACGGTAGGCTGGCCAAGGTGGAGGTGACCGTGGGTGACATGAGAGAGAAGCTTGAGGAAGTAGAGACTCACATTGCATTGCTAGACTCAATGGGAGAGGAGATCCAAAATGAGCTGAAAGTTGCTTTCAATAAAGGCTTGGACGTGTTCACCCGAAAGAATCAGACCTTGGAGGCTGAAGTGCGGACCTTGCGCTATGGCATGGAGGCCATGCGCCAGCAGATGGAAGAGCTTGCTAGTGAGCTCGTTACTTGCAAGACTGCCATTAAGAATGGCATGTTTGCTGGAGTGTCCAAATCCAGATTGGATGTCCCCAAGCTTAAGGAGTTTAAGGGGACTAGGGCGGCTAAAGAAGTAGACAACTACCTTTGGGGTATTCCAGGCCATGAGCATGCAAGACGAGGCGATAAAGGTAAGCACCGCTACTATGTATCTCACTGATGTAGCCTTATTGTGGTGGAGGCACAGGTGTGATGATGTCAGGCATGAGAGCACCAAGATTGAAACCTGGGCAGAGTTCCAAAAGGAGTTCAGAGAACAATTTTACCCAGAGTATGCCAATGATGAGGTGCGGGCAAAGTTACGCAGGTTGAGCTAGTAAGGGGACATAAGAGAGTATGTCCAAAAATTCTTTGAATTAATGCTACAGATCTCGAATCTAGGCGAGAATGATGCCTTCTTTGCTTTCATGGATGGGCTGAAGCCGTGGGTGAAGCATGAGCTATAAAGGAGAGGAGTTCATGACTTGGCTAAAGCCATGACTACTGTCGAGGCCTTGATAGAGTTCAAGCCTCTGAACAAGTTCGAGTCTACCAAGACCAAGGGTAAAGACAGGGACGATAAGGACCCGGAAGAAGCAGTCCAAGGGGAAAGACCGTGATTGAGAGTCCAAAGATGGAGATCGAGACCGTTTAACTAAGGATGGCGAGAGGAAGCCACCAGCAGGCAAGTGGAAAACAAAAGGGGACCGAGAGCTACTAGCATGCTACCTATATAGAGGGAGCCACATAGCACGTAATTACCCGCAGAAGGGCAAGCTGGCTGCTGTAGATAAGGAGTCTGACGAGGAGCTAGAGTCAGGGGCAGCAAAGCTTGGGTCGTTGGTGCTCAATGCTGTCCAGAGTAAGGAGAGTTGCAAGCCAAAGGGCTTGATGTTTACGGATCTGATGGTTGTGGGTCAGAAGGGTGAGTGCACTGGTGGACACAGGTGCCTCACATCTTTTCATTTCAGGTGATGGAGCTCGAAAGCTCAAACTGAAGGTATAAAAAGGGACTGGTACCATTAAAACGGTGAACTCCAAAAAAGTTCCAGCCATTGGAGTAGCGCGGGGAGTGGAGTTACAGCTTGGAGACTGGAAAGACAAGGAGACCATTGAGGTAATACCCCTTGACAACTATGAGTTTGTGATTGGGTTGGATTTCTTTGTTCGGATTAACGCCCTCATTGTGCCTTTTACCGATTGTGTTTGCATCTTGGATGCACGGTGCTAATGCCTAGTACCATTGAGGAGAGGGTTTGGAGTTAGGTCGCGGGTAGTGTCAGCCATCTAATTTGCCAAGACGGTAAGCAGACAAGAAGACACCTTCTTAGCAGCCCTGAAATATGATGAGTCAGGGAGAAAGAGACCGAGTCACCTTTAGAGGTGCTAAAAGTGCTGAAGACCTTTAGTGATGTGATGCCCGTAAAGCTGCCTAGCAAGCTACCACCTAAGAGGGAGGTGGACCACAAGATCGAGCTGGTGTCCGAGGCCAAGCCACCAGCCAGAGCCCCTTATCGAATGTCTCCACCAGAGTTGGAGAAGTTGAAGAAGCAGCTCAAAGAGTTAGTTGATGCTGGCTTCATCAGGCCATCGAAGGCACCATATGGTGCATCGATTCTATTCCAGCACCAACATTTTACGAAATTTGATTTCCAGATGGAGTACAAGCCAAGACGGGTGAACCTAGTGGCAGACGCCCTGAGCAGGAAGGCTAACTTTGCTGCTATTAGCCAATCAGAGGGGTCACTGGTGCCGCGCATCAAGGAGGGACTTGCGCATGATCCTATAGCCAAGGCTTTGATGAAGTACGCCCAGCAAGGTAAGACTAGGTGGTTTTGGTTGCAGGATGGTTTGCTGTACACCAGGGGCAGTAGGCTATTTGTGCCACAGCACGGGAAGCTCCGCAAGGAAGTTTTACAAGAGTGTCATGATTCAAGGTGGGCTGAACACCCAGGAGTGAGCCGCACCTTGGTGCTGATCGAGGATCGGTACTATTGGCCGTACATGAGGGACGATGTGGAGCCTATGTGAAGACTTGTCTTGTGTGCCAACAGGACAAGGTGGAGCTCAAGAAACCAGGAGGTCTCTTGGAGCCATTGCCAATGCCAGAGCGATCATGAGAGAGTGTTTCTCTGGACTTTATAGTCAGTCTACCCAAAGCAGAAGGGTTTGGAAGCATCATGGTAGTGGTGGACAGGTTTTTCAAGTATGGAATTTTCATTCCAGCAACCAAGGAGTGTCCAGCCAAGGAGGCAGCTCGATTGTTCCTGAAGAACGTGGTTAATTACTGGAGAGTGTTGAGGACCATTGTTAGTGATCGGGATGGGCGGTTCAAGCTGTTGGGGTCAGACTTAAATTTTTCCACCAGCATGCATCCGTAGACCGATGGGCAGACAGAACGAGTAAATGGACTATTGGAGGTCTACTTCAGGCACTATGTGAGTGCCACACAAAGGGACTGGCCAAAGCTGCTAGATATTGTGTAGTTTTCCTACAACTTGCAAAGGAGCAAGGCAACGAACCAAAGCCCATTTGAGGTTGTGACAGGGCAACAACCACTAACACCCGGTTCGATTGCTGCAGGTTATACAGGGTCGAATCCAGCAGCATATAAGTTTGCCAAGGCATGGCAGGAGCAAACTGACTTGGCCAGAGTTTGTCTACACAAGGCGGCCAAAAGGTCGAAGAAGTGGGTAAACCAGAAGAGGCGGGATGTGCAGTTTCAGGTTGGAGACTTGGTGTTGGTAAAGCTGCATCCCATTGTGTGCCATAGGGGGCTACACAAAGGCCTAGTCCGGAGGTATGAGGGACCTTTTCGAGTAGTCAAGAGGGTAGGCAAGGTTGCCTACAAGCTGGATATGCCACCCAAGCTAAAGGTACACCCAATGTTCCATGTGAGCATGTTCAAGCCGTTCCATGAGGATGAGGGAGATCCAAAATGGGCAGAGTCAAAGCGTGCACCATTGGGAGCAAGGGCCTCATATGAGAAGGAGGTCCACAGCATCATAGCTGACCGGAAGGTGAGATGGAAGAACTATCAACCAAGACATGAGTACTTGGTGCGTTGGAAGGGACTTTCAGATAGTGAGGCGAGCTGGGAACCAGCAGATGACTTATGGCAGTTCGGGGACCAAATCAGGTAGTACCATGCAGAAGATGCAACGAGGGCGTTACGCAATCAGGTGGGGGAGAATGTCACGCCCTGGACGGACGCACCAGGCACATCAGGCAGACCAGTAGGCGAGCCAGAGGTTGAGGCCTACAGACCAGGCGTGCTGGCAGGTATCTGTGCGTAAAGCCTAGCAAACGAGCTCAGACCGCCCGCCCGACTTGCGAGCCAACCCATGAGACTAAGGCCTGGCATAAAAGCTGCCCGCACCACATCCAGAAGGGCCCAAGGTGCTGGACACACAAGGGAAGCTTCTAGAAGCAGGCAGGATCAGTTGGAGCATCCTGGCAGATTTGGTTGACCCTGAAAATCAGGAGCCAGCATCCTGATTGATTGTAATCCCATGATTTTAGCCTTTATTCTAGGGATTTGTCATTAAGTTGTAGCTGAAGCCTCAACTATAAATAGAGGGCTGCTCCACCCTCATTTGTACACCATCAAACACTTCTATTTCAGTGAATACAAGAGCATTTTTAGAATTCTATCTTCTTGTCTTGTTTCTCTTTAACTTGCGTAATCGGCCCTTTCCGTTGTTTTAGTGCCCGCACGCTTGTGTTTTAGGCTGACTTAGGCATAAAGGAGGAGATTCTAAGCCTAAGACAGCACGGATCCTGAGTCTAAGGTCGGAGCCCGTGACACGAGTATAGTCCTAATTGAACAAAAAGCTCTCTAAAAAAAATGTCTAATGTCAATTTTACTAAAAAAACCTAAATGGTACTTTTAATTACATTTCTATTTTTTCTCTCCAATTTTCAAAAAAGGAATTTTATTTGCACTTCATTTATTATTCTATACACCTCACTCATAAATACATCATAAATTTAAAACTCGATTTCTTATTTCTACTAAATATATCTCTACCCCTCATTTTCTATTTTCTATTCATACTCTTTTTTTCTTCTTCTTTCTTCACTTTTCAAAAATAAGTGAAATTGAACTTTTCATAAATGGATTTTTAAGAATCTTTAAGAATTTTTTTATATCTATTTTTTAGAAATTTTAAAATTTCTCAAAAATCTATTTTTGAAAAAACCTTAAAACATTTTGAATATCTATTTTTGAGAAACTCGATTTTACTTTCAGAAGTAGATTATTTACTTTTAATCACTGAAAACCTTAATCATGTTAATTCATATCCCATGAGTTGTTCAAGAACGACTTAATTGAAAATATATGCACTTATGGACCAATTTACTCGATTATGTGTACGAATTGAATTGAAATCAGTGTTTTCAAACATATATGACACAAACTTGTTCTTTTATTTTAGACTCCAAAAAATTGAGAATACCTTTTTTTGATTTTCTAATTTTACATGGGCAAAAGGGTGTTCTTGATTTTTTTGGTTTCAAGACAAGAATACCTTTATGCTTATGCATGCTTGTGAACTAATATATTTCTTTCATTTATAAATATGATCAAATAAGAATGGACATATTGATGACTTGACTCCTTTCATCTTTTTGTCGAGAACTTTTTTCAATATTCTCATATTTGTATTATTTATTTTAAGAATAAATGTATTTATTTTATTTTATTATCTCCAATAAAATTATTTTATCTATTTTTAATTAAATTAAAATTAAATATATTATATATTTTAAGATTAAATGTATTTATGTATTTTCAAAAATAAATTTTTGAGAATACAATTACATTATATTCTTGAAATTTATTTCCAAAAAGTGTATTTGTATTTTCAAAAATAGATTTATGAAAATATAATATAAGAAAGGTTGGGTGTATAAGTTATTGAGCATATTTTTATTATTTATTAAAAGATAAAATTGATATTTATTATGTAGATATTTTTGAAAAAAAATTTAAAAGGTATATAAAAAAATTGATAATGTATTTAAAACGTTCCTTTTCAAAATTATCTTTAAATAAAATTACTTAATTACTCTTTTTCATCTCAATTTCAAAACTTTTAGATATGCATTAAGTTTTGTAATTTACCAATTTCATATTAATAAATGAAAAGCTATATTTAGGGATTAGGAAAAAATTCAGTTAAGGAAAACAATTCATAAATAAAAGAATTTAGGGAAATAATGCATATTATTCTTTAATTTTTATTTTATTTTAATAATTTAATATAGAAACTTTTAAAAACTTACAAAATAAATCGGAGACTTTTCAAAATTTTTAAAAACTTTCCAATTTATTGGAGAGAAATGTAAAAGAGAAAAAACAATTTAGTAATTTCATCTTTCCTGTTATTATAATAAAATCCTTACTAAACCCTCGTTTCATTTTCCGTTCCCTTCTGCCGCTCATAATTTTCTCAGCCTCCCCCAAACAATTCCAACAATGGCGACTCGCTCTCTCATCGCAAAACACCGAACCCTAACTTCCATCTTCTTCCCTTTCTCCCGCCCGTTTTCTTCCCTTTTCTCCATTGCTGCTGGCTCCCCCAAATCCCTCATCCCTCCATCCCCAACTCCTTCCCTCTCTTTTCTCCGTCGCCTCCGCGTAACACCTTGCTCTTCTTTTCTGCTTCATGAGTCCCTTTCCCCCGCGGTAAAATTTTTTTCCACCCGAGCCACCAGATCTTCCCTCAATGACCCAAACCCAAATTACTCTAACAGGCCCCCTAAAGAGACGATTTTACTTGACGGATGTGATTTTGAGCATTGGCTGGTTGTGATGGAGCCGCCTAAGGAGGATGCTACTAGGGATGATATTATTTCTAGTTATATCAAAACCCTAGCTCAAGTTGTGGGCAGGTATTTTGTTGGGCTATTTTTATTGTTTGTTTCATTATTTCAGATAATTGTTTATAAAATAAACAAATAAAACAATTTTTAATAAGAAAATGACTGATTTTATTTTTATATGACTTTAAATTTTTAGTATTATTTTATTCATTTTCAATAAATTTTGGTGTTTATTATTATAATTATATTTTAGCAACTTTGAGGAAATAGAGTCTTATTTATTCAAGGATCTGTTTTGGTTCTAGCCTTTTCTTGCCAATGGTGATAAAATAATTAGGGTGCAGATTAAATATAGTTTCATTCTAAGTACTGCGATTGTGAGACTAGAGGCTGCTGGATTACGATCCAATTAAGTTGCCAGGTTTAATTCTTTAGTATTGATCTTAAGTGGTTTTGTTTCCTTTGAGTTTGGAAAAGAATGGAAAGAAGAGAAATAATATGTTGAATTCAATGTTTTACATTTTTTTTTTTTGTTTGGATTGAGAAAATCATTAGATTTTTGTGTAGTGGTGGTGATTTCTTTTAATAAATGAAGATGTCCTTCGATAAGAATGGAATTTCTCTATTAATTCAATGTGAAACTTATTGTCAATTGCTCTAGTTTCTAAACTTTTGTTTACAGATTATTTTTGTTTCTGATGAAGTTTTTTGAAATGGAGTGTTTTTTGGAGTATCTCTTTGTGACACACAAACAGATAATTGTCTCATTATAGCCTTTTTGGTTGTTGGCATATTAGGGGTATGATATAATTGGATAGAAGAATCTCTGCATATTGACTGCTGTCTATGAAACAACTTTTTTTCCTATTTGTTCTGGAAATATATGATGCCTATTTTACAAGGGCTCTTTGGCGTGATATGTATGCGCTGCAGCATATTAGAATATCAGCTGATATTGGTAATCAATTTTTAGTATGTATGTGCTGATATGTATGCGCTGCAGCATATTAGATTATCAATTAATATTTTACAAGGGCTCTTTGGCGTGATATTTTAGCACGGCAGCATTTTTAGTACTTTTAGGAATGGATTTCTACAGATATTGGTAATGGGAATGGGAAGTGCATATATTACTTTGTAATTGTGGTTTGTTTATTTCCTGTGTGTCTTGTATACAGTGAGGAAGAAGCAAGAATGAAAATTTATTCAGTTTCTACCAGACACTACTATGCATTTGGAGCTCTGGTGTCTGAAGAGGTTTCATATAAGATCAAAGGTGCATCTCCTCTTTTTCTTGTCATTGCAATGTTGTTTTAACTGAAGCTTTTTATGGATGTTCTCATAAATTTCTGTTTTCCTCTCAGAACTTCCTGGAGTTCGGTGGGTTCTTCCTGATTCCTACCTGGATGTGAAGAATAAGGATTATGGAGGTAAATATGCATCTTTTTATCTGTTTTCGTTTTTTTTTTTTAATCTTCAATATTTTTTCTGTTGGATTTTTTTTTGTTTTAAGCTATTAATACTTAACATAAGCTATTGTTTTTCAGGGGAACCTTTCATTAACGGGCAAGCAGTTCCATATGATCCAAAGTACCATGAGGAATGGGTGAGGAACAATGCTCGAGCCAATGAAAGGAATCGGCGCAATGACCGACCCCGGAATTATGATCGGTCCAGAAATTATGAGAGAAGAAGGGAGAATATGCAGTACCAAGATACTCAGAATAGGGAGATGCCTCCTCCAAACCAGGGCATGCAGAATGTGGCTTCTAATACAGTTGGAATGCCACCCAACAACATAGGAGGGATGCCACCCAACAATACGAGAGGGATGCCATCCAACATGGGAGGGATGCCCCCCAGAAACATGGGAGGAATGCCCCCCAGAGGGATGCCGCCCAACAACATGGGCAACATGGGGAATATGCCACCAAATCAAGGATGGTCGAGTAACATGAATGGCCCTAACTATGGAAACACTCCTTACCAAGGAGCTACTCCGAATGCTCAATACGTGGATAATTATGCTCCAAATATGGGTGGAGGAAACATGCCCAATGGAAACTACCAGTCTTAAATGTTTGGTTTAGATGAATTCAGAGACTATTTTAGGCAATGCTGTAGATAAAGAGGATATGTCTAGGACTTATGGCTGCTAAATAAGTGTTGTACTGCTGTTGAATATGTTGGATAAGTTATTAATATTTCTTTGTTTGCATTCTGTGGCATGAAATTTGGTTGGCTGTTTAGCGTGATGACGATGATATTGATGGTGCCAGGTAAATTTTTATATAATTATGAACAGATTTTGCCCAGGTTTAAAATTGTGTTGCATTCTGTTTCTTTTGATAGTAGTTAGTTTCTGCTCTCTGATTTTTTCATTTCAAGCAGTTATAGCTCATAGACCATGCAACTCCATCTATCTTCCCTTTTTGAAACAAAAGTATGTGCCATTTTCTGTTCTAGAGTTCTCGTCTTCACTTTTGACACTGGAAATGTGAAATTTGTCTTAGATTGAGCATTCAGAAATCTTCTATCAGGTTACTGAGCTTGCAAAGAAATGTGGTGTCACCATCTCAGAAGAGGGCATTCATCATATCAGAGCAGTATTTAAAACTGGACCGAAGTTTGCATTCAAAAGATCTGTAGAAGTACTTGAATCTCTACGATTTAAAAGATTTCTTCTATATTTGCCAAAAATGGCTGCAAAAAATTTTCTCATAAAAAATCCCAATTCCTAACATACACTTTTTGTTAGCTCAAAGGATTAGATGACCAAGATGAGGTAAATTAGTTAATTAAAAGAGTTAATATAAAATTCACTCGAACCCTTGAAGTTTATATTCTTTTTATGCATTGAATAGGAGATGGGAATAGTAGGATTTCCTACCATTCTTCCTAAACATGCTTATACATTCTTAAGCCTCACATGTCTTCTTAAACATTCTTAACTACTAAGCCAAGAAGCTGAAAACATCAAGAGTTTGTATTTGATGCACACTGGGGCAATGGTAAAAAATAGATAAAGAGAGCTAATATAGTAATTTCAATGGAAAAAAGAAGACAAAGTAAGAATTTAATGGGACCGGTCATCGTAGAATAAGAGAGTTGAAATTTTTTTAGAACCGTGACCCTTACCTGCCCCCCTTGATTTTTGTTTAGTATTTTTAAAAGGATAAATTCCATTAAAGTCTTTCAAGTTTAGCCGAAATTTAATTTAAGTCCATTAATTTAAAAAATAGACATTTTGCATCAAAATTATCAATTTAATTAGAAAAATTGGTACTGCCATTAACAAATCTGTTAATAGGATGTTGTAGAAACCATTACGCCCTTGAATGAAAAAAAACTCGAAATACTCAATTTGAAAAAGAAGAACCTCATATTTTTTACAATAGAAAAGAAATTAAGAATTTGTTATTTTAATTCGTTTTATTTTTTTAAATATAAGTTTTTTTTTTAGTTCATTTTCTAAAAAGTTAAAAAATTAAAATTAAAAAACTTTTTATTTTTATTATTTCAAATGATTTTTGTGGTCTTGTTAAATTTAATAAAAATTTTCTTGTGTTTTTCAAAATTTTAAATTTTATATTTTTTAAAAAGGCTACATTACAAAAAAATTCAAAAACATATTTTAAAGATAAAAGGAGTTACATTTTCGAAATAAAATAAAAAATTAATTCGTTTCTTTCTTTAAAAATGCTACTTTCCTTCATTTTATTTCTTTTTTTTTTTTTAAACGAAGAAACAAAAAATTCTTATCCTCCTCTCATTCCTTTCTTTGAAACCCTCACAAAGAAAAAAAAAATTCTCTCTTAATAGATTTCCAAAATTTTCTCTTTAGATTCTTTGATAGATTTTTTGTTGTATTTGAAAATTTCTTGTTTTAAAATTTTTTTGGGTAAGTTTTTAACTTCAGATTTGAATAATTTTGTAATTGTTCAAATTTGATCAACAATGTTAACAACTTTAAAGTAAAGTGTCTAATTTTTAAACTAATGACTTAATTTAAATTTTGACTAAATTTAAAGGATCTAGATGAAATTTACCCTATTTAACATTATTGGTATAACGATATTTGAATAGCTAACGTCATCCTCAAAAGACAGCCCATGTCAAAGCAAGCTCTGATTATGTACTGTACACAAGGGTGTTCAAAATTCCATTTTTCTTTAATTGAATTATAGGTCTAATTCAGTTAATCAACTAATCATAGAATTAATTTCAGTTAATTATTGAAAATAATTTTAAAAAAATTTACTGAATTGACCGAATTTAATTTGGTTGATTAATTTTTAAAATTAATAAATTCGATTTGATTAATGAAAATAAAATAATATAATTTAATTAATTCGATTTTTAAAAAAATTCGATTCGAAATTAATCAAACTAATTGAATAAACACTCTTATATGTACACCACTACCACATCTTATTTTCAAAAACAATGAAATATAAAAATATAAACAAGATATATAAAAGGATGAAAGAAACAAGTATTTATGTTAATAGTAGAGGTGATAATAGTTTGAATTCGTTTCAATTTTTTTAATAATATATAATATTATAAATTTTTAAAATTCAATTCAAATTTGAATTTATCTTCTTTAAAATCAATCTAATTCGAATCAAAATTTTATCGATTCGATTCGATTCATTATTTTTTAAATTTTTTATATATTATTTTAATATATTTAAATAGATTTAGATATAAAATTATTATTTTTATTTTATGAAATTTAAAATATATAAAAGCTAATAAAGATATATGATTAAGTTTAGCTTGATTTGATTTTTTGGTTATTTACTCTTTGATCCAAAATTCGATTTGAACTTAATATATATATATATATATATTTAATATTCGAAATTAATATAAACTGAATAAGAAAAAATTAATCCAAATCAAATCGAATATTACAATTTCAAACCGATTTTTTATTTTTTTTATTTTTTTTCACTCATAGTTAATAGAATGTGATAAAAGTTCTTGTAAGAGAATTAGGAAGAAAATGATCCAACGAGTGAAAATTTTATTTTCATATAATTATTTTTAAAAAATGATAATCATTAAATAGAGATTTGAATTGCAACATTTGTAAAGTTGTAATTTTTTAATTTTTAAAATATGATTTTTTTTATATAAAAAATAAGGTATAGACAAAATGAATTCTATATACGTTATTATATTAATCAATTTATGAATATAACCTAAACATATTGTAAGAGCCTCTTCAATTATAATTAATAATTAATTTGTTTTAGGTTAAATTCGGAATCTAAAATTTCGCATGATACAAGCAAAGCAAGCTTTATTCCATCAAAACATATAAAAATCGTCAAGACCATTGTAGAAAATAAGATTTTACATATTTATTTGCTCCATTTCGTTCATTCTATTTTGCCTTCAATTATCCTCTCCCTTCTGATGACTTCATTATATTTTCTGATGACTTCATTATAATTAGTTGATTACCTTTCAATGTATCTTAAATCATCGTTGGTATGACTTTCATAATTTCAATTTGAGTCTAACGTACACATATAAATGGTGATAATAAAAATATTAAAAAATAATTGATCCAAAAAATAGAAAAGGAGCTCAATCCAGCAAATGGATGACAAAATAGTATAGAATGATAAAAAATTATCTCCAACGAAGGATAAAAATGTAATTGGCATAACAAGCAAGAAAATCTTGGATTTAATAATTAATATAGAAGATCAAATTCATACTTTGTCTGCAAACTCAAAGGCCATTGTTATTACATACGATAAAGGTCAAGTTGGAATAGCAAATACCCAAACATGCAATTCAAGCAAACCATTGTACTTTTACACAAAGATGAATGTAGCTGTTGGAGCAGATCAAAACGTATTCTATTCTCCCTTTAACCTAAAAAATTTAGTTTTTAAGTTAGGGTTCAAAAATAGGTTTCAATTTAACCTCTGACAATAAGCCACTTTGTTGGATGCGTGGTGGGAGTCTATTGTACGTGCCATCTTGAATGAACTCCTAAAGCCACAATCAGATGAGAGTCGTCTCTCACACCACGTATCCAAACGAATCGAATGTTAAGAGTTAAACATGTTACGCTCGGCACATAAAACGCAGTACGGTAAGGTGAGTAAACCGTACTGTTGTTCAGGTAACGACCGTAACCTAGAAAACTCCTTAACATCAGAAACTTGTGAGAAATTAGTCTATCTCCCGTGAAAAACTTCATAAACCAGATAAGAGAAAAAAAAAAGAAAAAGAAAGGGCCCAAAATTAAAGAAGCAACACACCTAAAATAGCTAGAAATGTAGAAAGTTCTAGGTGCTGGAGCACTGGAAGGATCAAGGGAATAAACCAGTGCTGACAGACTTCCCATAGAAGTCTTTTGCATCAGCCACATAGTCTTTGAAATCCTCATATGTCGCCGCACGCTTCTTGTTCTGGGAATTCTTTGGATTTTCTACTTCATTAGACAATGGATCGTCCAATAATTCATTGAGTTCCAAACCATCCATAACATCGAACTGAAATAAATAATTTTGGGATATATATTTCACAAGTCTGGAGTTATAAGAAAAATATTGTAATTAAGTTAAAAAAAAACATCCATGTGATAACATTAATAAATATGTAAAGATAATATTTAAGTAAAAGCGTCTAAAAGATACTCTCAAAAGTAATGATAATCTTTTCAAATTTCTCAAAACAAATGCATTCAAAACCAATATACGCAATTATCATACCTCTTCATTAGACAACGGATCGTCCAATAATTCATTGAGCTCCAAACCATCCATAACATCGAGCTGAAATAAATAATTTTGGGATATATATAAAGATAATATTTAAGTAAAAATATCTAAAAGATACTTTCAAAAGAAATGATAATCTTTTCAGATTTCTCAAAACAAATGCATTCAAAACGAATATACGCAATTATCATACCTCTTCATTAGATAACGGATCGTCCAATAATTCATTGAGTTCCAAACCATCCATAACATTGAGCTGAAATAAATAATTTTGGGATATATATTTCACAAGTCCGGAGTTATAAGAAAAATATTGTAATTAAGTTAAAAAAAAAACATGCATGTGATAACATTAATAAACATGTAAAGTTAATATTTAAGTAAAAATATCTAAAAGATACTCTCAAAAGTAATGATAATTTTCTCAGATTTCTCAAAATACATGCATTCAACACGAATATACACAATTATCATACCTCTTCAGCATTTCCTCCTATATCAAAGACCACGCCTTGTTGATCCTTCAAAATATAATTAAAAAACAGAATTATCATCAATGAAATCACATATATATATATATATATATATGATAGCATGTTAAATCCTGATTACTTGTTTCTTTTTTCTACATAGTACAGTTTTGGGGCTTAATGGAGGTTTCGATTTTGTCATTAACTTGACTCATATTTGATCCCCTTTACACGGTGAGTTTTGGTATCCTAGTATATTATTCACCGTCAAATTTTCAAATTCGTGGATTAATTTGTCAAGTGATTATTTTTTATTTAATGTGAAATAATTAAAGAAATAGTGAATTCTTACATGCATAGATGCATTAAATATATATTAGATAGTTTTTACATGAATTTGACTTAACTCAATTTGATATAAAAAATAACAACTCGAACTTTTCTGACCCGAATCAAAATGATCCGAACTTGAAATAACTTAGAACTGTAATGATCCAAACCCAAAATGACACAAATTAATTTGAAATTATTCAAGACTAAATTAAGTATAATTTTATTTAAAAACATTAATTTAATAAAAAATAAATATAATAAATATAATATAAATGATAACTTATAAAAGTTATTGAAAATATCATATTAATATACATTTTTAATATCAAACTAATATAATTTATATATATGTTATGTTAGTTATAATTTTTTTATAATTTATAATATGATTTAAAATAAATTATATATTTTTAATTTTCATAGGTATACATATCAATATATTATTTAAAATAAATTATATAATCTTTTATAATTATACACGAGTATCAACTATCATATGATTTAGAATAAATTAAAATATATAAAACAAGCCATTGATTTCTATATATATATATATATCATGTTTATATTATAATTATATTATGAATTTTTAATCATGTAACTTAAAGTAAATTATCTATTGAGTTACAATTAATAAAATCCAAAATAATAACTACTTAATAATAACGTACAATTACACTAAAGTTATTATTTATATTGTAACTATATTATTAAAATAAAAAATAATTGTACATTAAATGTCCATTATAAATGAATATTTAAAATAATTTTTATATAATTCTATTAAATATGTAATTGTGTATTAAAATTAAAATTTGAAAATAATTTTTATATATTTATTTAATTTAAAATAAATATAAAAAACTATTAACCATATTAAATTTGACAAAAACGTTTCCTATGTCGATTATGTGTAGTCATATAACATAGTTTAATTAAATATATTTTTTGTCTCTTACACTTGTTGACATACTAAACATGGAAAATACATTTTTAAAACCCATATGTTGTTTTTCTCCTATAGTTTTAATATCATTTCATTATATCATATTTAAATTTGTCAAAATATAATAAAATCACATTTTTAGTTTATATAAAAATTAAATTAATTTAAAACATACAAATTACTATATTTATATTTATTTTTAAATTTTTAAATTTTTTTATCTTTTAATAAAAGCCATACTTTTAATTTTGCTAAATTCAACTCAACTTTGACCATTAACCATTGTGTTGCGGGTCACCATTTGTCCTTTCCTCTTTGTTTTTTTAATCACTATAATTGTGTGAAGAAGGAAAAAGAGTTGGTGAAAGAGTTTTATCTTAAAACAAAGAGTAGTTAATGATAAGACAAAATATAAAATTGATAGAATAAAAAAAAAAAAGAAAATTCAAGAAGAGAGCTTTTGGTAAAAAAACAAATGATGATGACCAAAAAGAAAGGGATGACGAAAATAAGATAGATTTTCTTTCTTTCCACCTCATGATTTCTCTTTCTTTCCTTTCTAAGAAAATTTAAACCCTTCTTTGATTTTTTTGGTTGCCACTATAATTTCTCACTTTTTTGTATCATCAATCACCAAAGAGTATTTTTTTTCTACAGGCTCGAGTTTTAGCAATTCGCAACAGTCATTAAGGAGTTGATCGATTGTAACCCATTAGAGAAAGGTATCCAATTTAGTTTCCTAAACTTTTGTTGTTATTTTTATTATATCCAACGAACTAGAGGCTATTTTCGGTCGATCCAACCTTTGGATTAGTTTTTTTACACATTTTTAATGAAAAATATTTAGGCTCTTACTTTAGGTTTTCCTTTTTGTATTTGTAAAAGAATAATGGTGTGACTGTGTGAGTGATTAATTTATTTTTCTATTTGATTTTGTTTTTTTTTTAATTAATAGTAATATTTTTGAAAATATTGATGAAATGGCAGGTTGCCTTAACCGTTAAAGGTAATAGTTTTAAAAAAAATGATATTATGGTTTGAAGCAAAGGAGAGAATATCTCTGTTGTATCTTAAGTGTTAATAATACTTAACTTTAACATCTGAAGATGATAGTCAAACATTTAAGCGTTGGAACCACTAAGTTATTTTTCCTAAATTTTGTATAGTCATTATTCGATGTTACGCATGGGAAGCTAGAACTACACCTGCTTCTCTAATGTATTTATTTAATTGTTTACATGTTACTCAAAAGTGTACTTTAAAACTTTATACGTAGTATATCATGGAATTACTTATTTTTTAGCTTCCATTGTTTGTCACGAAGAGTGACATGGTTGTGATGGTTATATGATAGGGAGGAGCAATCAAGGATAGACATGACATCTAGATTTTACGTGCTATTCGAATCACGTAAAAAGTTTATATTTTATTTAAGGCAATGAATTTGTTTATTACGTTTTATACCAGTTGAGCAATTTAGTTCATGAAACAAAAAGCTATGTATAACAATCATGAAAATTATCTAAAAATGTTAACATATATGGCTCCTGCTTATAGTAAACGTTCTTAATGTAAACTTATTAACCTTAAATTGATCTTTATTTTGAAATGATAAAATTAAATTAAATAAACTTAATTAAAATTTTTAAAAAAATTATTTAGTACATGTTCTTAAATTTTATTATTTTTGTACTAAATAAATAATATATTTTTCAAAATGTAAACAAACCTTTCTTTATTTATTTTTTCTCAAATCAAAACGTTCTTTAAACATTATTTATTTAAATTTAAATAAAACTCAAATTATTATTTTTAAAGTAAACTTATTTATTTTGAACTCAATATAATTTTGATAATATTGATTTGAGAAATAGATTAACTTATGACAGTTATTTTACAAAAACAAAATTTTTCAACATTGAACTTGTTTTATTTTTCTATATTAATTTTCAAAGTCTTAATATTTGAATTTTGTGAAAAAACTAAAAAATAAAACTATGTGAAAAACTAAAAGTAAAATTGAATGTATATTAAAAATTACTCATTAAAAATTATACAAAAACCTTAGGCTTATATATAACTAAATAGGAGTTAAACTAGAAAACTAAATTTTTTCTAAAAACTGATCCTATAATTGATAGATTGTCTATCATAATTTTTTGTCCTTAATTCTAGAAATTCAAATATTTAATTCTAGAGATACAAATATAAATACATAGATTATAAAATTATAACAAGCTATAAATAAATGTTTTTTCACACTCCTCCTCAACCTGGTGAATACGTGTTTTTCATTCCCAGCTTGAAAATAATTTCTTGAAATATTGCACTGTTGAGACTTTTAGTCAGCATATTTACTAGTTGACTCTTGATTGATATATAAGGTGTACAAATCAACCCACTATCTAGTTTTTCCTTTATGAAATGCCAACTTACTTCAATGTGTTTTGTTTTGTCATGTTGCACAAGATTGTGCACAATGCTTATTACATATTTGTTATCATAGTAGACTCTCATTGGTCCATCCCACTTGATTTTCAAGTCTTCTAAGATAATCTTTACCCATAGTAGTTCACAAATTTCTTGAACCATTGCTCTGAACTTTGCTTCAGCACTTGATCTTGCCATCACATTCTGTTTTTTACTCCTTTAAGTCACAAGATTACCACATAAAAAAGTGTAATAACCTGAGGTGGATCTTCTATCAGTTACTGAACCTGCAAAATTAATATTTATATATGCTTCTAAAACTAGTCTTGAATTTCTTTTGAATAAGATACATCTCCCAAGATTGACCTTCAAATAGTGCAATATACGATAGACAACCTGTAAGTGCACTTCTTTAGGATTTTGCATAAATTGACTTACCATACTCATAGCATATGCTATATCAAGTCTAGTATGTGAGAGATAAATAAATATTTCAATTAATCTTTGGTACATTTTTTTATCTATAACAATATCTTCATTTGCTTATTCAATTTTATGATTAGGCTCTATAGGGATATTTACAAGTTTACATGCGAGCTTTTCAGTTTCTTTCAAAAGATCCATCATATATTTCTGTTGTAAGATAAAAATGCCATGTGGTGAGTGAGCTACTTCAATTCCTAGGAAGTACTTCAATCTCCTTAGCTCTTTTATCTCAAATTCTCTAGCCAAATACTGTTTTAGATATTTTCTCTTTTCATCATCTTCAGTTACAATTATATCATCAACATATACTAATAGAATTGTGACTCTCCCTAAATCAGAGTGCTTGATAAACAATATATGATCTCCTTGACTCTGTTGCTATTTCATTGCTAGCATCACTTTGATAAATCTCTTGAATCAAGCTTTAGGAGACTGTTTAAGGTCATATAAAACTTTTTTCAGCTTGAATACTTTGTTTGCTTTTAGATGACCTCCAAATCTCGATGAAACCTTTATATATATTTCTTTTTCCAAATCACCATGTAGAAAAATATTTTTTACATCAAATTATTGAAGCTACCAATTGTAATTTGCAGCCAATGATAACAAAATTCTAACTGTATTCATCTTGACAACTGGAGCAAAAGTTTCCTGATAATCTGCTCCATAGGTTTGAATGTAGCCCTTAGCCACTAACTTGATCTTATACCTTTCAACAGTACCATCCGTCTTATATTTTACAGTGAAATCCATTTACACCTCACTGAATTTTTTTTTAAGCAACTCTACAGTTCTCATGTCTTATTTTTCTCTAAGGCCTCAATTTCTCACTGGATAATACATCGGATAATGTAATTAGAATAAAAATAATGTTTAGGCTCACAAGAAAATTTTTATAGGATGATGAAAATTTTTCAAATGACACAAAATTAGAGATTATATATAGTGGATGCTTAGTACATTCTCTGGTTCCTTTTCTAATGGCAATAGGCATATCATAATCACTAGTTATAGTTTTAAAAGATTCATGTTCATTTTGAGAAACAGTAAAAAATTGTAATTACCTCATTTTCAGAGTTAGGATCAAATTTTTGGACTGACATTGATTCAAGATCTAAAACTTTTATTCTTGAGTATACCTGTAATTTCTTCATAGAATCAAGAACAATATTATCCTTTGTCATATTTTCTATATTTGGAATGAGTTCAAACTCAAATTCAATGTTTGACTTGAGTTTAGCAGAAACAGGTTTCGACTCAAAAAAATTAATAGGGAAAATATTGAAGAATGGGACAAATCAAGCAAAAAAAAGTTTTATCTTTATCTTCCATAAATGAAGTCTCCCTTTGAAGATAAGATTGAGTAAAAAATGATTTATTTTCTTCAAAAGTGACATCTACAGACAGAATTTTTTGATAGGAAGATGATAACACTTATACCTTTTCTAAATTGATGAATACCCACAAAAATACACTTAATCATCATTGGATCCAACTTTTTTTCGTTATGACTATGAACATGAACAAATGATGTATAACCAAATATCTTAGATACGAGATTGTTTGTGGTATTAAATTGGGATAGAATTGTGATAGTAGTTTTATATGAGTTTTAAATCCCAAAAACCTTGAAGGTAACCTATTTGTAATGTGTGTGACAATGAAAACAGTTTTTTTCCAATAAGATTTGGATACATTTGCTTGAAAAAAGAAGGCTTGAATTGTGACTAGTAAATGACTATTTTTTCTCTGTCACTCCATTCTGTTGTGAAGTATTAACACAAGATCACTCATGAATAATCTATTCCTTTTGAAAATAAGTGGATAGACTCTGATTAAAATAATCTTTTGCATTATCAGGCTTATATCTCTTGATTTTCATTCCAAATTGATTCTAGATCATGTTTTGAAAGCTTAAAAACACATTATTCACATCTGATTTGAATTTAACTAAAAAAAACTTAAAAAACTATGATACAATCATTTATGAATGAAATAAACTATTTTGCACCAAAAATGTTAAGAACTGTAAAGGGACCCAAAATGTCATTATAAATCAAGTAAAAGGGAGTAAAACTTCTTTTGTTACTAATTGAAAAAGATACATCTGTGTTTTACAAGTTCATAAACATCACGATGAAAATCTTCAACATTTAATCCTTTGAACAAAGAAGGAAACATGTTTCTCAAAGTTTCAAAAGAAAGATATCCAAGACAAAAATGATAAAGCCAGATTTTATCTTTATTAAAAAATTTTTAGAAAAAAATGACAAAAGTAAACTATTTTTAATATTACTTATGTTATTTGATTTCTCAAGATAGTATAGTTCATTATTCTCCTTAACAAGTCCAATCCTCTTCTCTGAACTCTAGTCTCGAAATTCATAATAAGAGGGATAAAAAATAATTTTGCAATTCATATATTTGATAAGTTTTTATATAGCTATCAGATTAATAGACAATCTAGGAACATGAAGAACATTTTTTAGAACAAACGAGAGATTAACTTAAACATCTCCTAATCCTGTCACTGTAATAAGTGAACCATTTGCAACAACAATTTTTTTATTACTAGGACACAGGATATATGCACTAAATTTTTGTGAAATGTATTATATGGTCTGTCACTCTTGAGTCAATGATAAAAAAACTCGTAATAAGCTTAACCGAGACATTTAATTCATGAAAATCAGAAGCTTTACCTGAACTAGAGATCTTACCCAATGAACATACCACAATAAATTTTTTAAAGGTTTTCAATAGGTTTCTCAACTTTTCAATCTCTTTTCTATCGAACTCTCTTTATTTTCAAGACATCTATAGTACTCTGATGATTTTTTTAGTTGACACTTTCTCAAATTTGATGATAGTGATATATTTATTTGAACTGAAATAAGTCTTAAGATATAACCAAAAATGACTTTTAGCAATGAAGGCTAAATAATGAAAAAATAGAATGACTATGAAGGCCTTAACAGGGTTCAATAATGAAGGTCTAAACCGCGTTCAACAATGAAGGCCTAAAATAAAAGTAAGCAATAAAGGCTGAAAATTTTACTTCTCAATAAAAGCCTAAAAGCCCTGATACCATGTGAAAAAATTAAAAAATAAAACTGTATGAAAAACTAAAAGTAAAACTAAATATATATTGAAAAACTGTTTATTAATAATTATACAAGAACCTTAGGTTTATATACAACTAAATAAGAGTTAAATTAGGAATCTAAATCTTCTTAAAAATTGATCTTATAATTGAGAGATTGTCTATCATAATTTTTTGTCTTTAATTCTAGGGATACAAATACTTAAATTTAGAGATACAAATATAAATACATAGATTATAAGATTACAACCAGTTATAAATAAATATTTTCCCATAAATTTTATACTATTGGAAAGCTTTTTGAGTACTTTCCAATAGATCAAACAAAATCAAAATTCATATTTTTTAAGAAAATATTTTAAATTTTTACTAAACACTATGCAATTGTTTAAAAACTACACAAGAGATAGTTTTAAAAATTTACTATAATTTGAATCAATGAATTAGATGATAAGTTTTATATAGATAAAAAATCCTTTATGTTTACTTTCTAAATCTTCAAACAGTTTTTGATTTAAAGTCGCATAACTCAAGATATGATCCAATTAACAAGTAGAGTACAAAATAAAAAACAACCAGTGGCAATGTTTATCTAGAATAATTCAGTATCTAAAATTTGGCTGACCTAATCGATTAGGTATCAAAACCAATCGATCCCCTCAGCTGTAACAGTGAAAAAAATAAAATTCAAAAACCAATTGATTCCTTATCAAAACCAATTGATCCCTTCGTCCCAAACAAGCTCCAACGGCTAGTTTTAAAGAAAAAAATCATGTGTTTTCATTTTTCAAGCTTCTTAAACGGTAGTTCCTTAATTCTTCTATAAATTAAGCATTCCAACACACCAAAAAGGTTGAAAAAACATGAAAGCAAGCACTAACAAGTTATATTTTCATTCTCTCAAAGAAATCAAGAGTTTTAGAGTCAAAATTTCATATTTATTGTATTCAAGCCATCTTTGTTGTATTAATTCATCAATATCCTTGTGCTTTATTAGGCAAACACTTAGATTTTGAGAGGTATTCTAGTTTACATTTCCATTACATGATTTTGTAATCAAGAGGTAAGATATCTTCTTGTATTTGTGAGATTGAGATGTTGCTTATCCTAAAAAATAGTGTCAAGTTGCTATCTAAGCCTTACAAAAAAGATCAGAGTTGTAATCTTTCTTCAATTAGTGGATTGAAGCCTTGGTGAGGATAATCAAGAGAAAAGACGTAAGTGCCTTGAGGAGAAGGCATACACCTCTATAAAACTTTGTGTTTGATCTTTCTATTCCTTATTATTGTTTATATTTGTTTATAGGCTTATTAATTGTTGTTGTTTGCAACATATTTTTCATTAAAGAGCTTATTGTTTTAATTCTTCATTCAATTATTTAGAAATCGTTATTTAAAAAGTATTTAAAGAAATCCAATTCTCCCATCTTGGATTATCATCTCACCTAAAAAGCTAACAATTAGTATTAGAGTTTTGGTCTCTTGTTGTAGATTTAACCATTTTGAGTAAAAATCTTATAGTTTATTTTAAGATCCAAAATGGTAAGGGAGTCTTCAAAGCTCCCATGATCGAAAATTTTAAATTTTGTAAATGAAAAATAAGAATGAAGGTGTTCATCATGTTACAAAATTTTGAAGCTTGATTAATGATAAAAAGAGTGCTCTGAACTCCTTCAAATGATGCAAACTATTTGAAGCAAGTGATGAATGAAGCTAAAGCCAAGTGTTTACTCTATGAAGCTCTTAACTCTCATAACTTCAACTTGGTTTCAAATTGTTCAACCTCTAATGAGATATGGAGGAAGTTGGATAAGCTATATGAATGATAAATTTTCAACCAATATGCATCATGTCTCATGGCTATTGAAGAACCGGAGATAACTTCTAATTCTATTAATTCAAATGAATATAATTTTCATAAGTTACAAGATGAATACAATAATTTAGTAATTGAGTTTGAAAATGTACTTGAAACATAAAAAAATGATTTCAAAATTATAAGTTGAAAATAAATTTTTAATGAATACAAAGAATGATTTGGAAAAAGAAAATGAATAATTGAAAATGAAATTTGAAGCTTGCCAAAAGAAGAATGAAATGTTAGAAAATGAGAATTTAAAATTGAGAATGGAATTTCATGAGTTGATGAATTAAAAACATAAGAGTGTTAATAATTCAAGTATTAAAATGATTAAATATAATTTTTGTAATTTTTATCATCATACCACACATATTTGTCCTATAAAGAGAAAAGTTCCATTTAGAATTAGGCAAATATAGATTCTAAAAGAACAAGAGAGTTAGTCACTAACTCTCAAGGACCCAAAGCAATTTGAATACCAAAAATTAAATGAAGAATGTCTTTTGTGGGTGCACTAGAGCAAGAAACTATAATGTGAGATTGAAGATTGAATACTCTAGACACACAATGGAGAGGAGTAACCTTTAAACTTATTTTAAGTGAACATGAAATTAGTTGCCTATTCTTGTTAAACATTGAGTGCTTAATGGATATTGATATATGCTTTGTTGATATATCTTGAATATACCAATTTTATTTAATATATGTAAGCTTGAATTGAGTATGATTTATTTTTTTTCTCTTGAATGTATGATTTTAACATATTCCTCATGCCTGTTGATATTGTGTTTAATGCTTATTTGCTTGAGATATATTTTACTCAAACTTGATTAAATAATCTATTTAAATTTAATTTATTTTAATTCTAAAAATCAATAAATTGCATTCGAAATGACTCGAGCTCAAATGATTTAAATCCAAATAACCCAAGTGTCAAATACGAAACAACTAAATTGAAATGACCCAAAATTGAATTGGTTTGAACCAAAAATGACTCGAACTCAAAATAACTAAAAACTAAAATGACCCAGTCCAAAATTAACCCAATTTTTTAAGACCCAAAATGACCCCAACTAAATTAACGCAATCTAAACCTAACCCAACTCGCCCAATTGACAGATTTACATCTTCACAATTTACATAACAAATCAAATCAAATTTATTCACTCAAGGAGTAAATACATTCATAATCCCTAACTTTTTATATATTCTAGTTCTATTTTAATATTAATAATTCTTTAACTATTCTATTTGTTTGATGTTTCATAATGATTTTATTTTGATAATTTCATTACATTATTTTGTTGACAATTGAAAAACATGCACGCAAGGAATGCCAAAAAAATTGTCCACGTGACAATGACATATCACATAATCTACAATATGGACATTAGGTTAGTTTTAACAGAAGAATTTGACAAAAAAGCAAAATATAACCATTTAGAAAAGTTAGGATCTAAATGATCCGATTCAAATGATTCTCGTTAAACAAAAATCCAGAAAAAAAAAAAAAAAGTTAGGGATCATAAGTGGAATTTACCGCTCTCCCAAGTTTGTATTCGCAAACATGGAAAAATTCAATAAATCTTGATGTGCATTTGTTATTAGTTTTAAATGATTATTGATTTAAGGCTATGGACAAAACAGAATCAAAGAGTGAAATAAAATTTAATCAGTCCCTACCAATAAGCTAAGATTAGTTACCTGGGCATAAAAGCTTTGAAGATCATTGTGGCCGGTTGAGTGGGAAACATAATTTTCATGTTTCTGAAAATTTTTGCCAGGAACTTTCAAGTAATTGGAAATCATCCCCTCAATTATGCCTTTCAAGTGTCTATTTTCCGCAGCTAGACTTGCATACTCCATCTACAAGCATTTGCTTTCAACATTCAGTATAATATTTGCACAATAGAAAGCTACAATAAAAGCAGAGGAGAGAAGCATCAAATCACATTAATGGAAATGTTATGATATTTTATTGATTTATAGTTATAACTATATGCTAAAAGAAAAAAAAAATACAGCATAGAGAAACAGAGAAAGAGATCTCTTTATCTTCTTTTTTTGCCAAGACCTTGCATTATTTTTTCTCTTATTTTTTCCCCTTTGAAAAACTCTTGGGTGTGGTCGGTTTGAAGCTTCAGATTGAGCTATTTGTTGATGCATCCCTGAGCCAAATTGTTCCAATTACTTTGGTTATTGCTATAAAATTAAATTAAAATATTTAATTTAGACAATTGATTGATTTTGCAAAAAAAATCATAATAAATAATCCCATTAATCTTTTTGCAGAATAAAAAAGAGAAAGATCATGGATGATTAACCAGGAAGTGAGTCAACTAAAGGTCAACTTTAAGTCAACTCTACCCATAAAAGCAGGGAAATGCAGAAAAAGAGATGAAATCAACAAAGAATGGGTATAGATAATCTCCATAGAATGGAAGGAAAAAAAAAAAAAAGGAAAAGAGAAGAAACTGATTCAACTTTGGTTCATTTCTATAAAAGAAGCTAATTTAACACGAACAAGAAAAATCAAACACTTACCTGAGAAGCTGATTTAACAAGAACAAGGAAAATCAAACACTTACCTGCTTCAGAATCCTAAAATCAAGCTCCACTACCCTTTACTCTTCTGATCAGTAACAACTTGCAAATTAAGTAAAATCTTAAAGGAATCAAAAGACTTCCAACGACAAAAAAGTCAAGACTCAGAAAAGACTTGCTGTTGAACTTGAACCATCCGATTAGGCCCCACGAAGATTATTGGAACCGTTAGATCGTAGATGGCGAGAAAAAAGCGCAATCCTTTTTGTTTAACAGTGTCTGGTGCATTATTACATTTCAATCGCACGATAGCCTCAAGTGATCGAACGTTTTTAGCCTCCATTCCGCGTTGCCGAATGTGCTGGAATCTTTAACCCTTTTTCATATTGTTTCCTAAGGATACTTCATCGCAAAGCCTTTTTTTTAAAAAAAAAAAACAAAAGAGTACTATGTTTGCTGTTAGTACTATGATTTTGTGGAGATGGAGAAATTGATTCTTCTTTGAACTTATTTTTGCTTGCTTTAGGGAAAATTAAGTCTAAAACTATAAATGTTAAAATTCGTTATATTGGTATCACTCACTCGTAATTGTGCAAAATTTGCTATTCTTGTGTGACCAAATCTGAATTTGAAAACTCCTACACTTTCACTTTTATCTTAAATCCTTTTAGGATTCACTTTTACTGCTAAATGTAAGGAAAACATTCATAGAGTGAGATAAAAACTATTTTTATAACAGATAAAATAAGATATTGTAAAGACTTTTAGAGATCGTTAAATAATTTTAAAAATTAAAAAAACTTATAAAATTTTTTTAATTAGGTATGATTAATTTTTTATTGAAATTTATTATTTTAATAAAAATTAAAAATTAATTAAAACTTATCAAAAAATAATTTTTGAGGTTTATAAAAATAGTTTGAATTCAAAAGTCGATTATGCATATAGAATGATTAACATTCTCACAGTGTCAATCTAAAACGATACAAATTAATTATGTTTTATTCTTTAATTTTGACTAAAAAGATCTTAATTTTAGTTTTTAAAATTAATTTTTTTAATTTTTTTATTGTAATAATTTTAATAATTTTTTATTATTCTAGTTTATTCTAGAAAAATTCTAAAACCTTGTTATTGAAAAAAAATCTTAAAATAACCCAATACATTAGTAACATTTAAAAAAAATTTCTCACATAAAAATTTCTCGAAAATCATTAATCGAATTTTTCAAATATCTCATTTTGGCTGTTCATATTTATCTTCAAGATTTATATATGTAATAAAATACAATAACTATAATTTAATCTCAATAATATTAAAAAAATTTTATTTTTTATTCTATTTATTAAAAAAAGAGAAATTTTTATTGAAAATTATTATAAATGCTTCAATATATTGACGATATTTTAGATAAATTTTATTATATAAAGATTATTTAAAAATCACTATTTAGATTTCTTTAGGATCTCATTTTCAGAGATTTTATTTATTATATATATTTTTAATATGATGTACATTGATTAATTTGTGATACTATTACATTATATAAAAGTTCACTTTTAGAAGTGAAAAATAAATAAGAATTTTTCGTATTGAGAATTATTCTAAATATTTTAATTTTTTGATAATTTTTTTAAAAAAAATTTTCTCACTTAAGGAATTTTAAAAAATTACTATCCAAATTTTTTGGAGTCTCATCATCAAAAAGTCATTTAATTTTTTTTTCACATTCTACAATAAGAGTTTTCACAAAAATAAAAATAAATACCAATGATAAAAAGTTTTTTAAAAAATTTTATTTTCATAAGCATTATTATTTATTTTAATTATATTTTTTTAAAATATTTTTTTTTGATAAGAAAAATTAAGAGATAGATAGGTTGCTTAGTCTCTCAAGTAAGAACAAAATGTATCGTACCTAACAGCTTAAGACATGTGACTACAGGTCGTGTATTCGATATGACTCTAATAAATGACTATCGGTAGAATTTGAACCTAAGACCTCTTAATTGAGGAAAACAACATTAACCGATTGAATCAACCATTTATTGATATTTTTTAAAAATATTATTGACACAATGTAAAACATACTAATAAAAAACAAAATAAAAAAGTAAAAAAATTATATCTAAACAAAACATTCACCTTGAAACCCAAAATAACGTTTCCACTAAACCAAAAATTGAAGCCCAGTAACCTCCAACAAATGGTCCAGACGGAGAAAACCTTAGGAGCTGGTCATGAGTTTTATGTTAAATTCGAAATCTAAAATTTTACATGATATAAGCAAAGCAAGCTTTATTTCATCAAAACAGATAAAAATCGTCAAGACCATTGTAGAAAATAAGTTTTTACATATTTATTTGCTCCATTTTGTTCATTCTATTTTGGCTTCAATTATCCTCTCCCTTCTGATGACATCATTATATTTTGTTCATTACCTTTCAATATATCTTAAATCATCATTGGTATGACTTTCATAATTTCAATTTGAATCTAACGTACACATATAAATGGTGATAATGAAAATATTAAAAAATAATTGACCCAAAAATAAAAAGGAGCTCAATCCAGCAAATGGATGCAAAATAGTATAGAATGATAAAGATTAATCTCCAACGAAGATAAAAATGTAATTGGCATAGCATGCATGAAAATCTTGGATTTCAATAATTAATATAGAGATCAAAATTCATACTGTTGTCTGCAAACTCAAAAGGCCATTGTTATTATCATACGATAGAGGTCAAAGTTGGAATAGCAATACCCAAACATGCAATACAAAGCAAACCATTGTACTTTTCACAAAAGATGAATGTATCTGTTGGCGATCAGATAAAACGTATTCTTGATCCCTTAACGCTAAAAAACTTTAGTTTTAAGTTAGGGTTCACAAATAGGGTTTTATTTTAGACCTCTGACAATAGGCCACTTTGTTGGATGCGTGGTGAGAGTCTAATTGGTACGTGGCCCATCTTGAATGACTCCTATAGCGACACAAACATCAGATGAGAGTCCGTCTCCTCACGACCGTATCCAACTAATCAAATGTTAAAAGAGTTAAACCATGTTACGCCTCGCACATAAAACACAGTACGGCAAGGTGAGTAAACCGTACTGTTTTCAGGTAACGACCGTAATCTAGAAAACTCCTTAACATCAGAACCTTGAGAGAAATTAGTCCATCTCGCATGAACAACTTCATAAACCAGATAAGAGGGAAAAAAAAAAAAAGGGCCCAAAATTAAAGAACCAACACCCGAAATAGCTAGAAATGTAGAAAGTTCTTGGTGCCGGAGAACTGGAAGGATCAAGGGAATAAACCAGTGCTGACAGACTTGCCATAGAAGTCTTTTGCATAAGCAATATAGTCTTTGAAATCCTGGTACGTCTCCACACGCTCCTTTTTCAAGGCATCCAATTTGTCATCCATGCTCTGAAGCTCTTGGCTTCCTATGAAGCCAAAATAAGCACGAGCGATTCTCTTCAAATGGTGCATAGCAAAATCGACTTTGAAATTGATGCGAAGAGCATCCTTAATAGCATCCCTCCATTTCAACAGTTTTTCCTCTGTAACTTGTTGAAGCTTTAGATCCTCCATCTCTTTAATTGTAGCACAGAAAAATAGATAGATTTTCTCCGTAACACTTGAGTTCATTAAACACGCAGCAGAAACATCACCATAGACCTTGGTGATTCTTTCCACGGTAGAAACTAAAGACGATGGGAAACTATATCTGCCAATTTTTTTGTGCTCCCCGCCAAAGCATACCATAAAGTCAGGGAAATCAATGCTGCTTGCAACATCGTCATCAATTTTCTTCAGAAAGTCACTCATGGTACTTTTCTGGATAGTCTGAAAATTCTTTGGATTTTCCAGTTCATTAGACAACGGAGTGTCTAATTCATCGAGTTCCAAAACATCCGTAACATCGAACTGAAATAAATAATTTTGGGATATATATTTCACAAGTCTGGAGTTAAAAGAAAAATATTGTAATTAAGTAAAAAAAAAAATGCATGTGATAACATTAATAAACATGTAAAGATACTATTTAAGTAAAAATGTCTAAAAGATACTCTCAAAAGTAATAAAAATCTTTGCAGATATCTCAAAACAAATCCATTCAACACAATTATAAGCAATTATCATACCTCGTCATCATTTCCTGCTGTATGAAAGCCCACGCCTTGTTGGACCTTCAAATTATAATTAAGAAACGGAATTATCATCAATAAAATCACATGATATATATATATATATATATATATATGATAGCATGTTAAATCCTGATTTCTTCTTGTTTCTTTTTTCTACATACTACAGTTTTGGGGCTTGATGGAGGTTTCAATTTTGCCATTAACTTGACTCACATTTGATCCCCTTTATGTGGTGAGTTTTGGTTTCCTGAATATCATTCAAAGTCCAATTTTCAAATTTGTGGTTTAATTTCTCAAGTGTGCATTTTATTTTTAATGTGAAATAATTAAAGAAATAGTGAATTCTTACATGCATAGCTGTATTAAATATAAATTAGTTATTTTTACATGAGTATATTCATTCTCATAGATTTGTCAATTCTGATTTGAACTCAAAAAATTCATTCAACTCACCTGAATTCGACTCAACTCAATTTGATTATAAAAAATAATAATCCCAACCTGTCCAATTTGAATCAAAATAATCCGAAGCTGAAATAACTCGAACTGAAATGATCCAAATCCAAAATGATACAAAAATTAATTCAAAATAATTCGACATTAAATTAAGTATAATTTTATTTTAAAACATTAATTTATTAAAAATAATACAAATAAATATAATATAAATGATAACTTATAAAAGTTATTGAAAATATTAAATTAATATATATTTTTAATATCAAACTAATATAATTTTTATATATGTTATGTTATTTATAATTTTTTTTATAATTTATAATATGATTTAAAATAAATTATATATTTTTAATTTTCATAGGTATACATATCAATATATCATTTAGAATAAATTATATAATCTTTTATAATTATACATAAGTATCAACTATCATATGAATTAGAATAAATTAAAATATATAAAACAAGCCATTGATTTCTGTATATATATCATGTTTATAATATAATTATATTATGAATTTTTAATCATGTAACTTAAAATAAATTATCTATTGAGTTACAATTAATAAAATTCAAAATAATAAGCTATTGAATAATGATGTACAATTATACTAAAGTCATTATTTATATTGTAATTATATTATTAAAATTAAAAATAATTGCATATTAAATGTCCATTATAAATAAATATTTAAAATAATTTTTATATAATTATATTAAATATGTAATTGTGTATTATAATTAAAACTTTAAAATAATTTTTATATATTTATATTAAATTAAAATAAATATAAAAAACTATTAATTGTATCAAATGTGACAAATATGTTTCCTGTGTTTATTATGTGTAATCATATAACACAGTTTAATTAAATATATTTTTTGTGTCTTACACTTATTGACATACTAAATATAAAAAATATATTTCTAAAACTCATATACGTTTTTTTCGTATCGTTTTAATATAATTTCATTGTATCATATTTAAATTTGTCAAAATATAATCAAATCATATTTTTTAATTTATATAAAAATTAAATTAATTTAAAAAGATACAAATTACTATATTTATATTTATTTTTAATTTTTTATCTTTTAATAAAAATCATACTTTTAATTTTACTAATTTCATCTCAACTTTGACCATTAACCATTGTGTTGCGTGTCACCATTTGTCCTTTCCTCTGCTTTTTTAATCATTATAATTGTGTGAAGAAAGACAGAGTTGGTTAAAGAGTTTGATCTTAAAAGAAAGAGTAGTTAATGGTAAGACAAAAAAAAATTTGATAGAATAAAAAAAAAATTTAAACCCTTCTTTGATTTTTTGGGTTGCCACGATAATTTCTCACTTTTTGGTATCATCGATCACCAAAAGGATTTTTTTCTACAGGCTTAAGTTTTAGCAATTCGCAACAGTCATTAAGGAGTTGATCGATCGCAACCCATTAAAGAAAGGTACCCAATTTAGTTTCCCAAACTTTTGTTGCTATTTTTATTAGATCCAACCAACTAGAGCCTATTTTCGATCGATCCAAACTTTGGATTCGTTTTTTACTTATTTTTAATGAAAAATATTTAGGATCTTACTTTAGCTTTTCTTTTTTGTATTTGTAAAAGAAAAATGATCTAAGTGATAATTTTAGTTTTCTATTTGATTTTGGTTTTTTTTTTTTAATTAATAGTAATATTTTTGAAAATATTGATGAAATGGCAGGTTGCCTTAGCCGTTAAAGGTAATAGTTTTAAAAACAATGATATTTTCATAATGATATTATGATTTGAAGCAAAGGAGAGAATATCTCTGTTGTATCTTAAGTGCTAATAATACTTGACTTTAACATCTGAAGATGATACTTAAACATTTAAACGTTGGAACCAATAAGTTATATTTCCTAAATTTTGTATAGTCATTATTCTATGTTGCGTATGGGAAGCTAGAACTACACCTGCTTCTCTAATGTATTTATTTAAATGTTTATATGTTACTCAAAAGTGTACTTTAAAACTTTATACTTAGTATATCATGGAATTACTACAATAAGTAAATATTTAGGACGAAAGATTAGCTTAACTTTTTCTTATTTTTTAGCTTCCATTGTTTGACACGAAGAGTAACATGGCTGTTATGGTTATATGACAGGGAGGAGCAATCAAGGATAGACATGACATCTAGATTTTACGTGCTATTCGAATCACGTAAAAAGTTAATATTTGATTTAAGGCAATGAATCTGTTTATTATGTTCTATACTGGTTGAGCAATTTAGTTCTTGAAACAAAAAAACGATCTATAACAATCATGAAAATTATCTAAAAATGTTAAACATATACGGCTAGCTCCTGCTTACGGTAAAGGTTTATAATGTGAACTTACTTAAATTGATCCTTATTTTAAAATAAAAAATTAAACTAAATAAACTTAATTAAGATTTTTAAAAGAATTTATTTAATACATGCTTTTAAATTTTATTATTTTTTGTACTAAATAAATAATATATTTTTCAAAGTGTAAACAAATTTTTTTTATATTTCTTTATTTCTCAAATCAAAATATTCTTTAAACATTATTTATTTGAACTTAAATGAAAGTCCAATTATTTATTTTAAAGTAAACTTATTCATTTTGAACTCAATACAATTTTATAATATTGATTAACTTTATAAAAGTTGTTTTACTAGAATAAAATTTTTAATATTGAACTTATTTATTTTTTTTTGTATTAATTCATAAAATTTTAATATTTAAATTTTATATTGTTGGAATGCTCTTTGAATTTACTTTCTAAGGATCAAATAAAATTAAAATTCAAATTTTCTAAGAAAAAATTTTAAATTTTTACTAAACACTATATGATTGTCTAAAAACTGTACAAGAGATAGTTTTGAAAATTTATTATAATTTGAATACAATGATTAGATGATGAACTTTATCATGAATAAAAAATTCTTTAAGTCTAGTTTCTAAATGTTCAATCAATTTTTGATTTAAACTTGTATAACTTAAGATATGATCAAATTAGTGAGTAGACTACAAAACAAGCGACAACTAGTGGCACTATTCATCTAGAATAATTCAGCATCCAAAATCTAGCTGACCCAATCGATCGGGTACCAAAACCAATCGATCCCTCAGCTGTAACGATAAAAAACTTAGTGAAATTCAAGAACCAGTCGATTCCCTATCAAAACCAATCAATCCTTTCATCCCAAACAAGCTCCGACGACTAGTTTCAAAAGAAAAAAATCATGTGTTTTCATTTCCCAAGCTTCTCTAACGCCTAGTTTCTCAATTCCTCTATAAATTGAGAATTCCAACATACCAAGAAGGTTGAAGAAACAAGAAAGCAAGCATTAACAAGTCATATTTTCATTCTCTTAAAAAAATCAAGAGTTTTAGAGTCAAAAGTCCATATTTGTTGTATCCAAGCCATCTTTGTTGTATTAATTCATCAATATCCTTGTGCTTCATTAGGCAAACACTTAGCCTTTGATAGGTTTTCTAGTTTACATTTCAATTGAGTGATTTTGTAATCAAAAGGTTGTTATGAAAATAGGGTTCAGCCCTATGTAATTGGTTTTGGACCAATCAAAGGCCATGGGCTTTGATCTTTCTTTTTACACAAAGCTCTAGCTACTTAATAAAAAAAGGTGAGACTATTTTAAGGTGGAGTTACAAAAGCCAAGAAGAGAACGAAGAAAAGCCAAAAAAAATAGAGAGAAAAAAAAGAAAGGAAAATTGGATGAATAGAAGTCGATCCGTGATTCGATTGAGCTGAAGCTTTATCAGCAGGTTTATGATTTCGAGTTTTACATTTTGAACGGTGAAAATTGAGTTTGAAGCTCTCTAGGAACAAGTTCAGTGTGTATCTGTTGAGTTACTTATTTGGTAAAATTTTTTCAATTATCTCTCTAGTTGTTGATTAGCTCTAGTTTTAGCTAAAAAAAACTTTATATATCTATTATTTGATAGTAAAGATTTTTCTGATAGTCTGTGATTTTTCTCTCTACATTAGAAGATTTTTCATGTAAATCTTGATATGCTTTATTTTTTTTATATTTTGTATTGTTGATTGTTGCCTATTGCTGTGGGTTTATTGTGATATATTACTTCTGCATTGTTGTGTTTATTGCTTCAGGCTTAACAAGTGGTATTAAAACGAAGGTTATTTTGAGATAACGATATAGAAATAGCCCAAGACAGAAGTAAATTCTGTTTGAGATCATGAAAAGTGATACAAATTCCATAATAAAATTGATAGCATCAAATTATTCAATTTAGAAGCCTTTGATGGAAGTCATTTATACTGTAAAGATTTGTATGAGCCGGTATTAAGTAATTCGGCTAAACTAGCAAATATGAAAGATGAAACTGAAAGAAAATAGGCAAAAAAAAGTTGACTACTATGAGAAAAAAAATAAGTATGAATAAAGTTATGCTTGTTAAAAAGCTTACAACTTTACAATACATGAATGGACGATCGATTACAGAGCACTTAAAATGATTTTCAAGACATTTAATTGAATGACTATTATGGAGCCAAAGATGGATGATGAAATGAAAGCATTGTTTTTCTTGGATTTATCGTCAGACAACTGAAATACTCTAATTGTGACTGTTTTTAATTCAGCTTCTTATTATAAGATGACATTGGAGATAGTAAAAGACAGTATGCTTAATGAAAAAGCAAGATAAAAAGATGTAAACCTTGAGAATTAAGCTTTAGTCATAAAGAGCAGGGATAAAAACATCAACAGAGGTCAAAACTCAAAAGGTCGTAGTAAATCTAAACGTAGATCCAAATCCAAAGATAAAGTGAAATATTTTCATTGTGGTAAAACAGGTCATATAAAATCACATTGTAAAATCTTGAAGAAAAACAAAAAGATGAGAAAAACAAGAGTTCATATGATGGTAATATTACAGTAGTGAATTCAGATAGTGATTCAATTACTTTGATTTATATACATAATGATTGTAATCATGTTAGTGATCCCGACATTGAGTGGATAGTTAACACAGAAGCAATATATCATTGTGTTCCTAAAAGAGTTATTTATAATTTACAAAGCAAGAGACTTTGGTTACACCAAGATAGGAAACAAAAGTATGTTGCAGATGTTGGGGTTAATGATATTATTGTACAAATTAATACAGGCTGCATGTTGACTTTGAATGATGTCAGACACATTTTAGATATGAGAATGAACTTGCTTGCTATTAATGTTTTTGATAAAGAGGGATATGAGAGTCAACAAAAGAATGAACAGTGAAAGCTTCTCAAAAGATTTATGATAATTGCAAAAGAAAAATTATGTTGCACAATATATAAGACATGGATGCAATTGAATGATAACCAGATAAATGCTGTTGAAGATAATGTTTCAGCAAACTTGTGGCTCAAGAGGTTGGCACACATGAGTGAAAATGGATTACAAGTTTTGACAAGACAGTCTCTTATTCCCTTGACCAAAAGTATGTCTTTCGATTCGTGTGATTGTTTGTTTGGTAAGTATCATAGAGTTTTTTTTTGTAAGAGTCCTAAAAACAATATATTAAAATTAAATTATTCTGACATATGTGATCCCATTGAGGTTAAGTTATTAGGTGGTAGCATGTATTTTGTTACTTTTATTAATAATACTTCACGTAAGACTTAGGTGTATATGTTGAAATACAAAAGTCAGGTACTACAGTATTTTCAAAAATTTCATGTCATGGTAAAAAAGATGACAAGGTTACTCTTGAAGTATATTCGGACTGATA
Organism: Durio zibethinus; assembly: GCF_002303985.1. Next base: position 586,301 of record NW_019167860.1, on the reverse strand, counting down.
ATGGTGAAAAATACACATCTAAAAATTTTGAAAAGTACTGTTCAAAGCATGAGATAACAAACCCTAAAGCACCATAGCATAATAATATAGCTAAAAGGATGAATTGCACCATTATAAAAAAAGTCAGATGCATGTTAAGGATGACAAAATTACTGATGTCATTTTGAGGTGAAACAGTCCACACAGCTTATTATTTGCTTAACAAATCACCATCAGTTCTTTTGGGCTTTGACATTTCAGAAAAAGTGTAGACACGAAAGATGCATCATACTCTCACTTGAAAAGTTTTTAGGTGTAAAGTATTTATGCATATGCCGAAAAAACATAGGTCAAAGCTTAACAGTAAAATCACACAGTGTGTGTTTGTAAAATATAATGATAAGAAATTTAACTATAGGGTATGAGATCCAATGAAAAAAAAATAGTTAAAAGCAAAGATGTGATATTTCATGAAAAAAAAACTATAGCAGACTTTGTGAAAAATGAGAAGACTACACAAATTACTATTGAGTGTGATGCTTCAACATCAATAAGAATTCCACAGGAAATAGCCACAAATGGTGAAAATGAGTAAGAAATAAAACTTGAAGATATAAATAAACCAACCACAGTTAGTGATGAGCCAGATATAATCAATTTTGAGTAGGGAGAGCAATCCTCTCTACTCGAGAGTGTTGAGCAAGAGGAGCTACCTTCAACATCAAGTGATATAGAGTCTCAACCTAGAAGATCTACTAAAAAACGTAAGCCATCTACCAGGTATCCAAATTCAAATTTATTTTAGTTACCAGTTGTAAACACCTCATTTTGTCCGGGATTCTTTGTCAATTGAGACTAATCCAAGCTTAGTTACAGGGATTTTTATTCATTTTTATTTTAGATTTTTTATTTCATATTTATCATTTTTTTTATTATCTGATTATTGTTTTTAAAAAAAAAAGGAAAGATTGAGATTAAATTGGATGATGATCAGAAAGCATGATTGGTGGCTAATCTTTAGCATTGGAGGACTAAGTGGAATAGAACTGAAATTCTATAAAAAATAGCATGGTTTTATAAAACGAAAAAAAGATGGAGGAGAAATCTGAATAAGAGGAGGAGTCCGAATAGGAGAGAAAAGAAAGAGGGGGGAAAGCCCCCATCTTCACCAGCCCTCAAGGCCTTTTTTTGGTGGGCGATCTCCCCTTCCATGAAGTGCTTAGAGACCAAGACATCGCATTTGTCAATCGTGACGTGCCTGTGACTGCCCTCTGAGCAAACGGCAGATGTGACATAGCTTGAAACCTCGGGTTGAGCTGCTGAAATGGAGAAGCTAGCTAGACAGCCCGTGTGTGACCATGTAAAGGCGAAATCATTGAAGCAGGATCTTAAGAGGGAAAAGGAATTCTGGAGATGTCAGTCTCTGGTTCAGCGGCTTCAAGCTGGTGATAAAAAGACAAGTTCTTTCCCATGCTTTGTGTGTTCAGAGGCGAAGGCATGATCAAGTCAGGGATTAATTTTTATGACAGTGATATGTGGAAAGAGGATCATGAGGGTATTCGGGGTGTCATACATGACTATTTTTTCCACCATTTTCACTTCCTGCAATCCATAAAATATTACAGAAGCAGTGAGTGGTATATCTCGGGTATTACACCCACAATGAATGATGATCCCGTCCAGGATCATGGTCTATTGCAAAATCAAAATCCTGGGGGCATCCCGTTAGATCGAGGTGCTGGAGGCACCCTCTCGAGCCAAAACAAAGTTACCCAACGAAGGAGATCACGAATGCTTGCTGGTCAAACATTAACGGCTAACCCCTATGGTCCTGAGTGCAGGATGTTAAGAAAGCAAGGCTATACAGCAAGGCTGGATCGCCTGTCAATGGCCAGCCTTGGCACCAAGTTCGGGTACATCATCTCGAAAATAATGGAGACTTTGGGGTCTGCCCAATATTTTTGATTTTCTCCCAACCCTGGCAACCAAGCCGATACGAAAAGAGAGTAGATGATGCACTTGATAGAAGCCTCGGCAGAAGTTATTTTCTGGGATAGCATCGCATTCTTCAGAGCAACTCCAGCAGATGGCTTTCCATTCTGACAATAGTTCTCAAGGTCAAGTTTCCACAGTGCTCTTTGCTCATACACTGTCAGCGCCGGTGACAAACCATAGCGAATGTTGAGCTTTTGGAGATCAAAAATAATAAAAATGAAGAGCAATAAGGGGCCACTGACGTACTCAGAACCTAGAATGATCGTACAGTGTAAAGGAACCAAAACAGTGAAGAAAGTTCACAGATTCCTTTCTGGATCTACGCTGTTGGAGGATGGTTGGTGAAAAACCGACCATAAATAGGAGATGAGTAGGTCGAAGGGAGGTTCATGATGAATTTTTAGCATCAACGGTGGGCAACTGTAGCGGCATGCAGAGGCGACAGTGTTGGAGCTTCGTTGATTTCTGGAAGAACCGATTGGTGTATATTTGTGGGAATGAAGGTTGTTGATGGGAATTTTACAGACCAAAAACGATAGCCTACTCAGTAGCAGCAAAATTTTCATGCGACTGGAGCTGCACCAAACACGAGATTGCCTCGATTTGAGCAGTCATACGCTCAAGGCACAGGTCCTGCCTGGAATGGTCAATTGGTTCTACAACAGCAGCCTTCTTCACCTGTCTATGGTGCTCAGAGAAGTGGCTTGCTACCACCACCACTCTGGGAAGTACAGGCGCCAGACTCTAACCCAGTTGCGAGTGCTCAATATCCTCAATCAATGGTTACTCAAGTTAGTGTAACACATGGCCAACCTCAAGGACCTCAACATATGAGAAGTGATCAGATGGTGGGTATGTACATTCAGCCAATCACAACTAGTCATTTGTCAGCAATTAATAACAAGACTGTTCAGGGAAATCGATTTGCTGGTTTTCATCCTCAATCAGTTCTTGGAGCACAGTATATGGACATATTTTCACAGCAAATGGCTTCTATGTATCCGCAACAAATGAGAGTATATGGTTATGTTCAGCAACACTTCAAGCCATCATTTCCTTCGTGGAAAATAGGGGAGATCGTGTCAAATTGGTGAAGGCTATGGATAATCTAGTGGAGCCACGTCGAATTCCTCAAGGCAAGATAATCTTTTTTTGGTATTTTATTTATTTACTTTTTTTTTGTGTGTTAGTTATTTTGAGGAGTATTATTTTTATTTTTATTTTTTGCAAAAAAATAAAAATTTTCAAAGAGAAATATTTTTAAGAAAAAGTTGAAAGTATCAATTTTCCTTGAAAATCAAAATTTCTGAAAAATATTTTTAGAAAAAAGTTGAAAGTATCAATTTTTCTTAGAAATAAATTTTCAAAAATGAATTTTTAAGGAAAAGTTGAAAGTATCAATTTTCCTTGGAAATCAATGTTTCAAAAAAAAATATTTTTGAGGAAAAGTTGAAAGTATCAATTTTTCTTAAAAATAAATTTTTAAAAAAATATTTTTGAGGAAAAGTTGAAAGTATCAATTTTTCCTACGCAAGAGCAATCATTCTTTCCTTTCTTCTTATTTTGATTTTGATTTTTCTTTAACTAATCAGACGACGGAGCCTCTGCAAGTGAAACAGTAGTTTTTCTTGCATACTCTTGAGGTGAGAAAATTTTCTCAATTTTCTGCTAAAAGTATTAAAGTCAATTGAGAAAAATTTTCAATAATTAATTACTTGGTAAAATTTTAAGGCTTTTGGATAACACAAATTTAAGCTGGTACCATCTTTTGATGGACGTTGTGAGGGTGCTATAACCTTCCTTACATGTAACCGAACTCCCGAACCCTGTTCTGGTTAGCAGACCTGAACCTATTCTTCTAGGGACCCTTAAGCTTGGGTGTTCCCTGAAAGGACAGATTGTTTAGGTGGCCAATCGCACCTAGATAAAAAAAGATTGGTGGCGACTCCCAAAAGTCAATGTCTAGCGATAGATCCCCAGATCTAGACGTTACGACAGCTTGGCAACTCCACTGGAGACTTTGAGAGTCAGGCCAGCAAATAATTTGTGTTATCCAAAAGCCTAATAAAATTGAACCTTTTTGTATATATGTGTTATTGTTCATTCATGTTTATTTATCTTGTTAATTATGTCATTCATGTGCATGTGCATGTGCATAACATGAGCTCTACACCCGAGCTTCATCCCTCTAAGAGAGGAGTAAAATACCTATTGCTTCCGTGAGGTCTAATGCCTCCGCAGTGGCTAGCGAAATACTCCCACTCATATTGAACCTTTTCTGCTTGTTACCTGTAATGGGTGAAGATTAGGGTGCCTTACTAGTCTGTGATGGACAAAGATGTAAGGAACAATTTGAGGACCTTTAGACTTTGACCCTAAAACCGCATATAATGAACCTTAAGAGTGCCTAAACCTAGGATAGAACCCTTTCTACCCAATGATAGATATACCTTGAAGTTAAGACACAAAAAATGTGTTTATCTAATCATTTTGATTGTTTAACTTTGTGTATCATTTTCATTACCATATGTAACATTATGCATCAGCATCATTTTCATCTCATCCATGAAACTAACTGTATTGTTTGTCTGATTTTATGCATCTGCATTATTTTCATGACCATGTTTTAACACAATCATTTGCATCCATTTCATACTAGATTTCATTTAGAAAAATGTGCATTTCATATGAGCACCATACATAAAGCATAGCATAATATTTCTAATCATAAGTATGGTACTCAAAGTCCCAGGATAGCTCCATCTAGCGAAAACCCTGCTCATCCATACAACACAAGGTCCAGAGCAAGGCAAATGGAAGAGGAAAGTTCCCATAAATTTGAAAAGCTAGAAAAAGCTTAGGAGAAGATTGAAAGTGAGCTAAGTAAAATTTTGGAGGCTCTCAATAATATGAATAAAAGAAAAGGAGTTGAAGAAAGTACAAGCCAGCAAGTTCCCCCATTACAAGAAGTGGCTGACCCTCTGTACCCTCCAGGTTTTGATCCACCTTAAACTCATTCTGCTTAAGAGGTCCCGCCACAACACTTCGCATATCCAACATATCCCGGAATGCCATCAGCTTTCAACCCAGGGCAGTATAATAGTTATATAAATCCTGTCTTCACTGAAAAGACAGCAGAATCGATTCCTAATCTAGATGATTTAAAAGAAAAAGAGAAGGAAAAGATGAGAGTGAAAGCTGAAAAAAGTTCCAAGATTAGCATGCTAGAACAGAGGCTACGGGCTGTAGAAGGATTTAGCTTTTATGGGTCAGTTGATGCTGCTGGGCTCTGCCTAGTTCCTGATGTGGTTATCCCCTATAAGTTCAAAGTACCGAAATTTGAATAATATGACGGTACAAAGTGCCCCAAAACCCACATCACCATGTATTGCAGGAAGATGACAGCTCATGCACATGATGAAAAACTCTTGATGCATGTTTTTCAGGACAGTCTTACTGGCTCTGCTGCCAGATGGTATGTTCAACTGGATAGGACTCGCATTCACTCTTGGAGCGATATGGCACATGACTTCATCGGTCAGTATCGACATATTATCGATTTGGCCCCAGATCGTTTGTCTTTACAGAATCTGAAGAAAAAGTCAAATGAGTCTTTTAAAGAGTATGCCCAGAAATTGAGGGATATTGCTTCTCAAGTACAACCTCCATTAACAGAAAAAAAGACCACAGTGCTGTTTGTTAGCACTTTAAAACCTCCCTATTATGAAAAGATGATAGGAAATACAACAAAAATTTTGCTGACATGATCTCTGGAGAAATTATTGAAAGTGCCATAAAAAATGGTAAGTTGAAAAGAGGAGAAACCAAGAAGACATCAGAAAAGAAAGAAGCTAAAGCTCAAGCTGTGAGTTTCGATAGACAACAATTCAGGGGTTATCAACCCTATCCATCCCAAGGTTACTCTCCATACTATCCTGCTGTGAACAATGCCTCATCCTACCCATACCAACTAGCTCCACAACTACCTTATTCATCCACTTACCGCCTTAACATTCAAGCTCCTGTAAAAACCCAAATTCGTCCTGCTAACCCAGCAAGTGACTCACGAGATCAACGGACTACTCGAAAAAACCTGTATTTGATCCAATCCCTATGACTTATATAGAGTTATATCGAAAACTCTATAATAGCCACTTGATTGCCCCCAGCCATATGAAACCACTTAAACCACCCTATCCAAAGTGGTATGATCCTACAGCCCGTTGTGACTATCATTATGAAATTACTGGCCATTCTACTGAAAACTGCACTGCTTTAAAGTATAAGGTGCAACGGTTGATCAATGATGGAATGATAAGTTTTGATCAAGAAAAAGCAACAGCACCTAATGTTAGTGTATTGAGCGAAAGTCAAGAACAGAAAGGATCCGAAGATTCACAATGAATTCAGGGGCAAGATGTCAATAGAGATTCTTCACCTGATCGCATAGGGGGACAATTTTAAAATGGAGATAAGGCTGGTTGAAGGTTTCTTCTGTCATTTTAGGATTTCTTTTCAAATAATGTTAAATTTTTTTTACAATATGACTTCACTTGTTATCATTTTAATAAAGGCAAGTCAATGCATTTCATTACATTTTTCTCTTTCACTTGACCATTACTCCATGCTTTGTTACCTTTCATAACTTTATACTCCCTTTCTTAGATTTCAGATGATGAATATTTAGACAATGATAATAATAATTCTGAGATTTAATTTTGAGAACTCATCCACGTCAATGTGAGGAAATGATTTGAGCAAAAAGTAAGCTGTTACTGAAGGTGAAATAGATATATCTTGAAGATGTGCAATCTTTTATACAAGTTCATGAGCTTTGTTCAATAGATGATGTTCAAGAAAGGTATTCACAATTGAGATGAAAAATGGCCATCTTTCTTTTACCATTTGAAAAACTATTTATTGTTACCCCTTTGATCTTATCATTTTTTTTGAAGAACCCCAACCAAAGATCAACATCTACACTGGAGGGTAAATTTTGAAAAAAAAAAAAAAACACCACAAAAGGTCTCAAAAATGAAAAGAGAAGGAAAAGCAAAAAAAAATAAAAGCCACACATGACTTGGGGCAAAGTAATGAGAATCTTTTGTGTGAGAAAAAAAAAGTAGTGAAACGATGTGGGGGCAAAATGTCAAGTTGTATCAAATGATCTTTTGGTTTTGAACCTTTTTAATACATGTTTTGAGCCTATTATATCTTTTTTTTTATGACCCTTCACCTTGGCCTACATTACAACCTTGAAAAGTCCATTTGGATCAAATGTGAATACTCAACTTGAATGATCATAGGTTGAGCAAAGACATGCTCATGATGAAGCAATGGAATCATGCTACATGAAAGATATGGATGAAAAATGAGAAAAGAGAAAAAAGAAAAAAAATGAAAAAAAGGGAAAAATGAAAAAATGAAAAAAATAAAAAAAGAGATTCAAATTGAAAACCTGAAAGGGTGATTTTGGTACCAAAAAAAAAGATCTAGGTCAAATGGCTCACATGAATGAAAGATCAAAAACATCTGAAGATCCCTCAAAGACGGGCAAAGTTCGCCAAGCTCAAGTTGACTTCAACAGTAAATGGAATGAGTTTTTGAAAAAGAATCCCAGATTAATGTTAAAAATTGTCTGAATATTCATCATTTAGACATACCATCCATCCCAATGACATTTCTTTTCCCATTTATTCTGTACCAAAATAGATCTTCATTGATTATCTTTGCCATAGTTCACTTTCTGTTCCCTTATTGTTACACCCTTAGAATGAATTGAGAAAATGCTTGATTGCATTGTACTTGTCAAGATTTGAAATGATAATGAATGAATGAATATGTGCTTAAAAGAATCTTACATTCATTTGAAAAGAAATCTAAGATGATGAAGAAATGGTAGAAACCTAAAAGAGATGATTTGGAAAGGATATATGATGTGATCAAATGAAGAATATAATGGGGCAAATCTTGAAAAGTGATGAGTACAAAGATGAATTGATCGATATAACTTACAAGTTATGATTGAACAATCAGTGGACAGAGTTTGTTTTGGAATGGTTAATGCTGAGACACCCATGAGTAATGACCCAGTGATGGTGGATGAAACTTGTTTTGAAATTTGTTAGTGCTGAAAAATTCATTGAATGATGGTCAAGGGATGATCGATTGATGAAGCTTATTCCAAAGTATTGAGAAATTGAACAAGGAAATAATGTGAGTGGAAAGGACAATTGAGAGCTACACTGGTTCGATCTTAGAATAGCAGTGTAATTGGATCCTTGAGGAATCAAAGGGCTTGACACCCAAGAAAGAAAAAAAGAGCTTGAGAAACTTGAGTACCATACATTGAACAGGAATTAATTGGCCAACATTTGCATAGCATGCATTAAAAATCATGCACATTGCATAGCATACACTACTTTCAGAAAAGTATAGTGTATAAATTCAACAAGCAGGGGTGTTCCAACATCCCATATGAAGAAGATAAATATGAAGATATTTTACAAGATGAAGAAGAAACTTGTCAGGTAAGTTTCTAATCCTTGAAATAGGATGTCTTTTGGTATCAGGGTTGATTTATAAGACCTTTGGGCATGATCTCCTGAAATTCCCTCAAACATAACTTTCAACTCCTTCGGACATGATTGTCTAGGAGTATTTACTTTTCCAAGTTCGTTGCCTTTGTTTAGAGGAGCAATTTACTTTCCAAGTTCGTTGCCTCTGTTTAGAGGAGCAATTTACTTTCCAAAGTTGTGGTGCCTCTGTTTAGAGGAGCAATTTACTTTCAAAAGTCGTGGTGCCTCTATTTAGAGGAGCAATTTACTTTTTCAAAATCGTGGTATCTCTGTTTAGAGGAGCAATTTACTTTTCAAAAGTCGTGGTGCCTCTGTTTAGAGAAGCAATTTATTTTTTCAAAGTCGTGGTGCCTCTGTTTAAAGGAGCAATTTACTTTTCCAAAGTCGTGGTGCCTCTGTTTAGAGGAGCAATTTACTTTCTCAAAGTCGTGGTGCCTCTGTTTAGAGGAGCAATTTACTTTCCAAAGTCGTTGAGCCTCTATTTAGAGGAGCTTTGAAAAAAAAATAAAAAAACAAAAAAACAAAAAAAATCAAAAAATAAAAAAAATAAAAAAACAAAAAAAGTTGCGTCTATTTAGAGGAGCTTTGTTTATGTTTCTCAAAGTCATTGAGCCTCTGCTTAGAGGAACTTTGATCAAATTTAAAATATATATATAAAAAAAATAAAAAAAATAACAAAAATAACAAAAAAAGTTGCCTATATTTAGAGGAGCTTTGTTTATGTTTTTCAAAATCATTGAACTTCTGTTTAGAGGAGCTTTGATCAAGATTTTTTTTATTAAAGAAAAAAAGAAAAAAAAAGAGGCAAAAAAAAATTTAGTTGAGTCTTGAATGGGTGTCTACGTCTTTGCACAATTTCTGTTTCACAAAAAATGTGCAAAGAGGGGCAGCTGTAGACACTCCATTTTGTCCGAGATTCTTTGTCAATTGAGACTAATCCAAGCTCAGTTGCAGGGATTTTTATTTTAGATTTTTTATTTCATATTTATCATTTTTTTATTATCTGATTATTTTTTTTAAAAAAAAAAAGAAAGATTGAGATTAAGTTGGATGATGATCAGAAAGCATGATTGATGGCTAATCTTTAGCATTGGAAGACTAAGTGGAATAGAACTAAAATTCTATAAAAAACAGCATGGTTTTATAAAACGAAAAAAAGATGGAAGAGAAATCGGGATAGGAGAGAAGAAGAATCCGAATAGAAAACGGAAAAAAGATGGAGGAGAAATCTGAATAAGAGGAAGAGTCCGAATAGGAGAGAAAAGAAATAGGGGGGAAAGCCCCCATCTCCACCAGCCCTCAATGCCTCTCTTTGGTGGGCGATCTCCCCTTCCATGAAGTGCTTAGAGACCAAGACATCGCATTTGTCAATTGTGACGTGCCTGTGACTGCCCTCTGAGCAAACGGCAGATGTGACATAGCTTGGAACCTCGGGTTGAGCTGCTGAAATGGAGAAGCTAGCTAGACAGCCCGTGTGTGACCATGTAAAGGCGAAATCATTGAAGCAGGATCTTAAGAGGGAAAAGGAATTCTGGAGATGTCAGTCTCGGGTTCAGCGGCTTCAAGCTGGTGATAAAAAGACAAGTTCTTTCCCATGCTTTGTGTGTTCAGAGGCGAAGGCATGATCAAGTCAGGGATTGGTTTTTATGACAGTGGTATGTGGAAAGAGGATCATGAGGGTATTCGGGGTGTCATACATGACTCTTTTTTCCACCATTTTCACTTCCTGCAGTCCATAAAATATTACAGAAGCAGTGAGTGGTATATCTCGGGTATTACACCCATAATGAATGATGATCCCGTCCAGGATCATGGTCTATCGCAAAATCAAAATCCTGGGGGCATCCCGTTAGATCGAGGTGCTGGAGGCACCCTCTCGAGCCAAAACAAAGTTACCCAACGAAGGAGATCACGAATGCTTGCTGGTCAAACATTAACGGCTAACCCCTATGGTCCTGAGTGCAGGATGTTAAGAAAGCAAGGCTATACAGCAAGGCTGGATCGCCTATCAATGGCCAGCCTTGGCACCAAGTTCGGGTACGTCATCTCGAAAATAATGGAGACTTTGGGGTCTGCCCAATATTTCTGATTTTCTCCCAGCCCTGGCAACCAAGCCGATGAAAAAAGAGAGTAGATGATGCACTTGATAGAAGCCTCGACAGAAGTTATTTTTTGGGACAGCATCGCATTCTTCAGAGCAACTCCAGCAGATGGCTTTCCATTCTGACAATAGTTCTCAAGGTCAAGTTTCCACAGTGCCCTTTGGTCATACACTGTCAGCGTCGGTGACAAACCATAGCGAATGTTGAGCTTTTGGAGATCAAAAATAATAAAAATGAAGAGCAATAAGGGGCCACTGACGTACTCAGAACCTAAAATGATCGTACAGTGTAAAGGAACCAAAACAGTGAAGAAAGTTCACAGATTCCTTTCTGGATCTACGCTGTTGGAGGATGGTTGGTGAGAAACCGACCATAAATAGGAGATGAGTAGGTCGAAGGGAGGTTCATGGTGAATTTTCAGCATCAACGATGGGCAACTGTAGCGGCATGCAGAGGCGACAGTGTTGGAGCTTCGTTGATTTCTGGAAGAACCGATTGGTGTATATTTGTGGGAATGAAGGTTGTTGATGAGAATTTTACAGACCAGAAATGACAGCCTACTCAGTAGCAGCAGAATTTTCATGCGACTGGAGCTACACCAAACACGGGATTGCCTCGATTTGAGCAGTCATACGCTCAAGGCACAGGCCCTGCCTGGAATGGTCAATTGGTTCTACAACAGCAGCCTTCTTCACCTGTCTATGGTGCTCAGAGAAGTGGCTTGCTACCACCACCACTCTGGGAAGTACAGGCGCCAGACTCTAGCCCAGTTGCGGGTGCTCAATATCCTCAATCAATGGTTACTCAAGTTAGTGTAACACATGGCCAACCTCAAGGACCTCAACATATGAGAAGTGATCAGATGGTGGGTATGTACATTCAGCCAATCACAACCAATCATTTGTCAGCAATTAATAACAAGGCTGTTCAGGGAAACCGATTTGTTGGTTTTCATCCTCAATCAGTTCTGGGAGCACAGTATATGGACATATTTTCACAGCAAATGGCTTCTATGTATCCGCAACAAATGGGAAGTATATGGTTATGTTCAGCAACACTTCAAGCCATCATTTCCTTCGTGGAAAATAGGAGAGATCGTGTCAAATTGGTGAAGGCTATGGATAATCTAGTGGAGCCACGTCGAATTCCTCAAGGCAAGATAATCTTTTTTTGGTATTTTATTTATTTACTTTTTTTTGTGTGTTAGTTATTTTGAGGAGTATTATTTTTATTTTTATTTTTTACAAAAAAATAAAAATTTTCAAAGAGAAATATTTTTGAGGAAATGTTGAAAGTATCAATTTTCCTTGAGAATCAAAATTTTCGAAAAATATTTTTAGGGAAAAGTTGAAAGTATCAATTTTCCTTAGAAATAAATTTTCAAAAATGAATTTTTAAGGAAAAGTTGAAAGTATCAATTTTTCTTAAAAATAAATTTCCAAAAAAATATTTTTAAGGAAAAGTTGAAAGTATCAATTTTCTTTAAAAATAAATTTCCAAAAAATATTTTCGAAAAAAAGTTGAAGGTATCAATTTTTCCTACGCAAGAGCAATCATTCTTTCCTTCCTTCCTATTTTGATTTTGATTTTTCTTTAACTAATCCGACAACGGAGCCTCTGCAAGTGAAACAGTAGTTTTTCTTGCATACTCTTGAGGTGAGAAAATTTTCTCAATTTTCTGCTAAACGTATTAAAGTCAATTGAGAAAAATTTCTAATAATTAATTACTTGGTAAAATTTTAAGGCTTTTGGATAACACAAATTTAAGCTGGTACCATCTTTTGATGGGCGTTGTGAGGGTGCTATAACCTTCCTCACACGTAACCGAACTCCCGAACCCTGTTCTGGTTAGCAGACCTGAACTTATTCTTCTAGGGACCCTTAAGCTTGGGTGTTCCCTGAAAAGACAGATTCTTTAGGTGATCAATCGCACCTAGATAAAAAAAGATTGGTGGCGACTCCCAAAAGTCAATGTCTAACGATAGATCCCCGGATCTAGACGTTATGACACCAGTGAAGGAAAGCTGAAAAACCAGAGAACTATCAAGATGTGCACACTATTTCGGATAGAGAGCACTGGTTAAAAGCAATGAAAAAAGAGATAAAATCATTGTAAAAAAATGGTACTTATGCTTTTATTAAACTTCCGAAAGGGAAAAAACGTTGAAAAATAAATGTGTTTAAGTTGAAAAAAAGATGGTAACAAGCTAATGAGGTACAAAGCTTGATTGATGGTGAAAACTTTTTCTCAGAAATTAGGTATCGATTTTGATGAGATCTTCTCTCCAATTGTAAAGATGAATTCAATTCGAGTGGTACTAAGATTAGCAGCTAGTTTGAATCTTAAACTTGAGCAACTTGATGTTAAAACTATCTTTTTGCATTGTGACTTACAAGAAGATATTTATATGAATCAGCTTGAGGGTTTTAAAGTAAAAAAAAAAAGAGCACTTAGTTTGTAAATTAAAAAAAAACTTGTATGGCTTGAAACAAACTCTACTACAATGATATAAGAAGTTTGATTCTTTTATGGTGAGTCACAACTATAAAAGAATGGCAATGAATCTTTGTGTGTAGGTTAAAGCTTTTCTGATGGTAACTTTATTATTCTCTTATTATATGTTGATGATATGTTGATTGTGGAACAAGATGCTAGTATGATTTACAAGTTGAAAGAACAATTATCTAAATCTTTTAACATTAAGGATTTGGGTATAGCAAAACAGATTTTCAGTATTGACATTATCCAAGATAGGAAAGCTGAAAAGCTGTGGTTGTCACAGGAAAAATATGTTGAATGAGTGCTTAGTAGATTCAACATGCAACATGTTAAATCAGTTAGCAATCCACTTGCCAATCATTTTCATCTAAGTAAAAAATCTTATCTGATGTTTAAGGAAGAGTAACTAACTATGTCTAGTATTTCTTATTCTTCTGCAGTTGATTCTTTAATGTATCTTATGATTTGTACACAGTTTGATATTGCTCATGCAATTCGTATAGTAAGTAAATTTCTTTTTAATCTAGGAAAGATTCACTGAAAAGCAATAAAATTAATTTTCAAATATTTGAAGGACCCCTCAAAAATGTGTTTAAGTTATGAAGTTTCACAATCAGTTCTAGAAGGATTTATTGATGCTGACATGACAAGTGATATTGATGATAAAAAATCTACGTTAGGGTATTTGTTCACTTTTACAAGAGGAGCTATATCTTGACACTCTAAGTTGTAGAAGTATGTTGCTTTGTCAACTACAAAGGCTGAATATATTGTAGCAATCGAAGTAGGTAAAGAAATGCTTTGGATGAAATATTTTCTTCTTGAATTGGAGTTGAATCAGAAAGAGTATATGATATTTTATGATAGCCATAGTGCTTTAGATTTGAGCAAAAATATCATATACCATGCTAGGATAAAGCACATTGATGTTAGATATCACTAGTTACATTCAGTGATTGAGGAGCAACATATGCTATTGAAGAAAGTCCATACAGATAAAAATGCAGCAGATATGTTAACTAAGATATTTTTCAAGAAAAAGCTTGAGCTTTACAGTAACTTGACCAGAATGAGTTCTTTGGCCAAAGTAAGTTTTCAATGAAACTGCTATAGTGATGAATCTCCTCCTAATGATGCTAGAGGGAGACATTGTTAGAAAAATAGGCTCTAGCCCCATATAATTGATTTTGAACCAATTAAAGGCCATAGGGCTTTGTCTTTCTTTCTACACAGAGCCCTAGCTACTTAATAAAAAGAGGTGGGACTATTTTGAGGTGGAGTTGCAAAAACCAAGAAGAAAAAAAAGAAAAGCTAGAAAAAATAGAGAAAAAAAATAAGAAAAGAGAGTTAGTTGAATGGAAGTCGATTCGTAATCTAATTGAGCTAAAACTGTCATCATGTTTATGATTCAGAGTTCTACATTCTGAATGGTGAAGATCGAGTTTAAAACTCTCTAGAAATAAATTCAATGTATATTTGTTGAGTCACCTATTTGGTGAGATTTCTTCAATTAGCTCTGTAGTTGTTGATTAACTCTAGTTTTAACTCGAGAAGAACTTTGTATATCCATTGTTTGATAGTAAAAATTTTTTTAGTGATCCGTGATTTTTCTTTCTACACTGAAGGATTTTTCATGTAAATATTCGTGTGCTTTATTTTTTTTTTTACGTTTTTGATTATTGATTGTTGTCTATTGTTATAGGTTTATTATGATATATTCTTTAGCATTATTATTTTTATTGCTTCAAGCCCAATAGAGTTAAGGTATTTTCTTGTAGTTGTGAGATTGAAAGGTTACTATTTAGTCTAAAAAGTAGAGTGTCAAGTTGCTATCTAAGCCTAAAAAAAAGATAGAGTTGTAATCTTTCTTCAATTAGTATATTGAAGCCTTGACGAGGACAACTAAGAGAAAAGATGTAGGTGCCTTAAGGAGAAAGCCTGAACCTCTATAAATCTTTGTGTTTGATCTTTCTATCCCAAACCTATTTCTGATTATTATTGTTTATATTTGTTTCTAGGCTTATTAATTGTTGTTGTTTGCCACATAATTTTCATTAATGAGCTTATTGTTTTAATTTTTCATTCAATAATTTTGAAATCGTTATTTGGGAAATATTTAGAGAAATCAAATTCTTCCATCTTGGATCAACATCTCACCTAAAAAGTTAATAATTAGCGTTAAAACTTTGGTCTCTTTTTATAGATTTAACCACTTTAAGTAAAGATTATATGGTTTAATTTAAGATCCAAGATGATAAGACAGTTCTCAAAGCTCTCACGATTGAAAGTTTTAAATATTATGAATGAAAAATGAGAATGAAAGAGTTCATCATGTCACAAAATGTTGAATGTGATCATCGACCGGATGTTTTTAAGTGCTACCATTGCTTACATCATGATTTATGTTAGATGCTATATCAATTGTTATTTTATCTTATTTAAAAGTAGTACTTTGTCAATTTTAAATTGTAGATTTTTCATTAGACTTTGAACTTGGCATGTATCATCTACTAAGTCTTTATTAAAGGATTCTTGAAAAAAACACTTTTGGAGAATATAAGTGAAAAAAAAATTATAAAAGGAATTGAAAGGTTGCCTAATTAATTATTAGCAGGTGATAGATTTGTTAGGAATAATGACTCAAATCTCATAAGAGATTTATTTGAGATTTGTCAGATATTGCTTGATAGACAAGAAGACTTGCAAAAAAAGAATTTTAAGAGAAAAAAGATTCTTAATAAGTAAGTTTGACTTGCAAGAGAAGAATTCTAAAAAGAGAGAGATTCTTAATAGACAAGTTTAACTTACAAGAGAAGAATTCTAAGAGGAGAGGGATTCTTAATGGGTAAGTTTGTATGATTATAAATATGTGAAGTCTCTACAAAATTAGATATGAAAAAAAGATGTAAGAGAGTTGTAAGACTTTGTGAGATAGATACCCCATATGAGTATTGAGACTTTACGTCTTATGGGTGTGTATATTTGTTTGTGAGTGGACTAGAAGAGACTGAAAGGGTCCACATAAGTATAATGTATGAGAGCATATGAGTATGTGTTTGGTTATGTTAAAAAGGTACACAAGGGTTTGGATTTGTGTTTGTTTGAGTTTAAAATACTTCATAGGACTAGAAGAGATTGAGAGTGTCTTATGAGTATTGATTGTTGAGTGAGGTTGATGATTTGATGTATGTTTGTAATTCTCTACAACTAGTGGATCTTTTCTCATCCGTGGATGTAGGTCAGTTGGACTGAACCACGTTAAATTGTTACCTCTTGTGTGTTTGATTTCGCTTCCACTAGTGTGATTGGATTGAAAGCTTTTAGCCCAACAAATGATATCAGAGTTGTGGTGTTCCCCAACAAGTGGTATCAGAGCTGAAAATTCGAAATGTAAGAAGGTTAAAAATTCAAGATGTGAAAAGAGCCAAAGGTTCGAGACATGAAAGAGCTAAAAGTTCGAGATGTGAAAAGAGCTAAAAGTTTGAAAAGTGCATGATTTGAGACATGAAAAGAAACAAGTCCAGAAGAGCTCGATTCAAGAGAAGAGTTCGAGTTTAAGTTTTGAAGATTGATGATTAGTTTGTATGAAGCGTGAAGACACAAGAGAAGAGAAGATGATTGTGAGACTTATATTGCAGGCGAAGATAAGCATGTCTAGCATGAAGACAGATGATTGATGAAATTTGCGTCAAGATAAAGATTGTTTGAAATATTAACTCAAATCTCATAAGAGATTTGTTTGAGATTTGTTAGATATTGCTTGATGGATAAGAAGACTTGCAAAAGAAGAATTCTAAGAGAAAGAAGATTCTTAATAGGTAAGTTTGACTTGCAAGAGAAAAATTATAAAAGGAGAGAGATTCTTAATAGGCAAGTTTAACTTACAAAAAAAGAATTCTAAGAAGAGAGGGTTCTTAATGGATAAATTTGTATGGTTATAAATATGTGAAGTCTCTACAGGGTTAGGTATAAGAAAAAGATGTAAGAAAGTTGTAGAATTTTGTGAGATAGACACCCCATAAAAGTATTGGGGTTCTACGTCTTATGAGTGTGTATGTTTGTTTGTGAGTGGACTAAAAGAGACTGAGAGGATCCACGTAGGTATGATGTATGAGAGCATATGGGTATGTGTTTGGTTATGTTGAAATGATGCACAAGGGTTTGAATTTATATTTTTTTGGGTTTAAAATACTCCATAAGACTAGAGGAGATTGAGAGCATCTTATGAGTATTGATTGTTAAGTGAGGTTAATTTAATGTATGTTTGTAATTCTCTACAACTAGTAGATCTTGTTTCTCATCCATGAATATAGGTCAGTTGAACCGAATCACGTTAAATTATTGTCTCTTGTGTGTTTGATTTATTGTTTAATTTCGCTTCCGCTAGTGTGATTGAATTGGAAGCTTTTAGCCCAACAAGATTAATAATTCAATGGTTTAGATCAAACTTTTATTTTTTATTTGATTTGATGGAAAGATCAATGCCTTTTATATTGGTTTTCTTGATATATTGAATTTATCATAACACATTTTAAAAAATATAATAATATAGTAATATAATATTAATAAAAAAGGATCAATTCATATAATGTAAAACTAAAAAGGTTTTACACATTTTTTTAATAATTGATCTCAATAGATCAAAAAGATGAAAGAGATATGTAAAAAATTAAAAAAAAAAATTAGTTTAATCTCATTCCTTAGATACATTAAAATAAATAATTAAAAAAAAGTATAAAATTTTTAGTTTTATACTATGTAAGTTGATTCTTCCTCAATATTAATATATCAACTATTATACACATGTTATCAATAACATACAATGAGTGAATATGTGCTTCAATATTTATTTTACGTTTATTTCATCTTCTCTTTATTTCTTTTTTTAACTACAAGAATTCTTTTGTATTTTTTATATTTCATTGGAATAAAGTAGCTCTTGATTTATGTTACTGAAATATTTCCACATTAGGAGAACTAATCTGAAACCTTTTTGCATAATATTTTCTTCTAATTGATGTTATTTGACAGCTGAGACGTTATTGAAACTTGAATATTTTGACAATAATAGAATTTTGCTTAAGGACATCAAAGTACTTCATTTTTTTTCTCATAAAACACTGTTATGTTTGTGTTTTGTATGTGATTGATGTTGTGTTTAATTTATATTCAAAGAGCAAATAGTATTGTGGATAAAATAGGATGCATCAACTTTGCAGACTTTGGTGCATCCAACAAAATTTTGGAGCTTTTAAGGAAGCTATATATAACTTTTTGCTCATGAATGATCATACTTTTTCAAATATGTCTTGAGATTATTATATTATAATGCTTATTTTCTTAAAATAATGGTTTCATCTACTTCATGTTTGATTCAACTAGCTTTGAGATTAGATTAGAAACATTTTCATTTGTTTAGAAAGGTTTGGGAAGGTTTTTTGCAATTAATCTAAAATCCAGAAAAAAAAAAAGTTAGGGATCATTAAGTGGAATTTACCGCTCTCCCGAGTTTGTATTCTCGAACATGGAAAAATTCAAGAAATCTTTATGTGCATTTGTTATTAGTTTTAAATGATTATTGATTTGAGGCTATAGACAAAACAGAATCAAAGAGAGACATAAGATTTTAATCAGTCCCTACCAATAAGCTAAGATTAATTACCTGGGCATAAAAGCTTCGATGATCATTCTGGCCGGCTAAGTGGGAAACATAATTTTCATGTTTCTGAAAATTTTTGCCTTGAGCTTTCAAGTACTGGGAAATCATCCCCTCAATTATGCCTTTCAAGTGTCTATTTTCCGCAGCTACCCTTGCATACTCCTTCTACAAGCATTTGTTTTCAACATTCAGTATAATATTTGCACAATAGAAAGCTAAACTAAAAGCAGAAGAGGGAAGCATCAAATCACATTAATGGAAATGATATCATATTTTATTGATTTATAGTTATAATTATATGCTAAAAGAAAAAAAAAATGATATCATATTTTATTGATTTATAGTTATAATTATATGCTAAAAGGAAAAAAAAATGATATCATATTTTCTTTACCTTCTTTTTTTGCCAATACAGTGCATTATTTTTTCTCTTATTTTTTCTCCTTTGAAAAAATCTTCGGTGTTGTTGGTTTGAAGCTTCTGATTGAGCTAGTTGTGGATGCATCCCTGAGCCAAATTGTTCCAATTACTTTGGTTATTGCTATAGAATTAAATTAAAATATTTAATTTAGACAATTGATTGATTTTACAAAAAAATATCATAATAAATAATCCCCTTAATCTGTTTGCAGAATAAAAAAGAGAAAGATCATGGATGATTAACCGATAAGTGAGTCAACTAAAGGTCAACTTTAAGTCAACTCTACCCATAAAAGCAGGGAAATGCAGAAAAAGAGATGAAATCAACAGAGAATGGGTATAGCTAATCTCCATAGAATAGAAGAAAAAAAAAAGGAAAAGAGAAGAAACTGATTCAACTTTGGTTCATTTCTATAAAAGAAGCTAATTTAACACGAACAAGGAAAATCAAACACTTACCTGAGAAGCTGATTTAACAAGAACAAGGAAAATCAAACACTTACCTGCTTCAGAATCCTAAAATCAAGCTCCACTACCCTTTACTCTTCTGATCAGTAACAACTTGCAAATTAAGTAAAATCTTAAAGGAATCAAAAGACTTCCAACGACAAAAAAGTCAAGACTCAGAAAAGACTTGCTGTTGAACGTGAACCATCCGATTAGGCCCCACGAAGATTATTGGAACCGTTAGATCATAGATGGCGAGAAAAAAGCGCAATCCTTTTTGTTTAACAGTGTGCGGTGATTATTACATTTCAATCGCACGATAGCCTCAAGTGATCGAACGTTTTTAACCTCCGTTCCGCGTTGCCGAATGTGCTGGAATCTTTAACCCTTCTTCATATTGTTCCCTAAGGATACTTCATTGCAAAGCCTTTTTTTTTTTTTTTTTTTTAAAAAGAGTATTATGTTTGCTGTTAGTACTATGATTTTGTGGAGATGGATAAATTGATTCTTCTTTGAACTTATTTTTGCTTGCTTTAGGGAAAATTAAGTCTAAAACTATAAATGTTAAAATTCGCTATATTGGTATCATTCACTCGTAATTGTGTAAAATTTGCTATTCTTATGTGACCATAATCTGAATTTGAAAACTCCTACAATTTCACTTTTATCTTAAATACTTTTAGGACTGACTTTTACTGCTAAATGTAAGGAAAACATTCATAGAGTGAGATAAAAACTATTTTTATAACAGATAAAATAAGATATCGTAAACATTTTTAGAGATCGTTAAATAAATTTAAAAATAAAAAAAATTTATAATTTTTTTTAATTAGGTATAATTAATTTTTTATTAAAATTTAATATTTTAATAAAAATTTAAAATTAATTAAAACTTATAAAAAATTAATTTTTTAGGTATATAAAAATAGTTTAGGTTCAAGAATCGATTATGCATATGGAATGATTAACATTCTCACAGCGTCAATCTAAAACGATATTAATTAATTATGTTTTATTCTTTAATTTTGACTAAAAAATTTTAATTTTAGTATTTAAAATTAATTTTTTTAATTTTTTTATTGTAATAATTTTAATAATTTTTTATTATTCTAGTTTATTCGAGAAAAATATTAAAACTTTGTTATTGAAAAAAAAAATCTTAAAATGACCCAATACATTAGTAACATTTAAAAAAAATTTCTCACATAGAAAATTTTAAAAATCATTAATCGAATTTTTCAAATATCTCATCTTGATTGTTCATATTTATCTTCAAGATTTATATATGTAATAAAATACGATAACTATAATTTAATCCAATAATATTAAAATTTTTCATTTCTTATTCTATTTATTAAAAAAGAGAAATTTTTATTGAAAATTATTATAAATGCTTCAATATATTGACGACATTTTAGATAAATTTTATTACCTAAATGTTATTTAAAAATCATTATTTAGATTTCTTTAGGATCTTATTTTCGGAGATTTTATTTATTATATATATTTTAATATGATGTACATGGATTAATTTGTGATACTATTACATTATATAAAATTTCACTTTTATAAGTGAAAAATAAATAAGAATTTTTTATATTGAAAATTATTCTAAATATTCTAATTTTTTGGTAATTTTTGTAAAAAACTTTTCTCACTTAAGGAATTTTAAAAAATCATTATCCAAATTTTTTGGAGTCTCATCATCAAAAAGTCATTTAATTTTTTTCAGATTCTACAATAAAAGTTTGCCCAGAAATAAAAATAAATACCAATAATAAAAAAAAATTTAAATATTTATTTTCATAAGCATTATTATTTATTTTAATTACATTTTTTTAAAATATTTTTTTGGTAAAAAAAATTAATAGGTAGATAGATTGCTCAATTTTCAGATCAGGACAAAATATGCCATACCTAACAGCCTAAGACATGTGACTGCAGATCATATATTCGAGATGACCTCAACAAATGACTATCGACAAAATTCGAACCCAAGACCTCTTAATCGAGAAAATCAATCATTTTTTTGGTATTTTTTAAAAATATTATTGACATAATATAAAACGTGCTAATAAAAATCAAAATAAAAAAGTAAGAAAATTGTATCTAAACAAAACCTTCACATTGAAACCCAAAATAACGTGTCCACCAAGCCAAAAATTGAAACCCAACATCCTTCAACAAATGGTCCAGGTGGATAAAACCTTAGGAGCTGATCATGAGTTTTAGGTTGAATTCAAAATCTAAAATTTTGCATGATATAAGCAAAGCAAGCTTTATTCCATCAAAACATATAAAAATCGTCAAGACCATGGTAGAAAATAAGTTTTTACATATTTATTTGCTCCATTTCGTTCATTCTATTTTGCCTTCAATTATCCTCTCCCTTCCGATGACTTCATTATATTTTGTTAATTACCTTTCAATATATCTTAAATCATCGTTGGTATGACTTTCATAATTTCAATTTGAGTCTAACGTACACATATAAATGGTGATAATGAAAATATTAAAAAATAATTGACCCAAAAAATAGAAAAGGAGCTCAATCCAGCAAATGGATGACAGAATAGTATAGAATGATAAAAGATTATCTCCAACGAAGGATAAAAATGTAATTGGCATAACATGCATGAAAATCTTCGATTTAATAATTAATATAGAAGATCAAATTCATACTTTGTCTGCAAACTCAAAGGCCATTGTTATTACATACGACAGAGGTCAAGTTGGAATAGCAAATACCCAAACATGCAATACAAGCAAACCATTGTACTTTTACACAAAGATGAATGTAGCTGTTGGAGATCAGATCAAAACGTATTCTTGATCCCTTAACCTAAAAAACTTTAGTTTTTAAGTTAGGGTTCAAAAATAGGTTTCAATTTAACCTCTGACAATAGGCCACTTTGTTGGATGCGTGGTGAGAGTCTATTGTACGTGCCATCTTGAATGAACTCCTATAGCGACACCAACAATCAGATGAGAGTCGTCTCTCACACCACGTATCCAAACTAATCAAATGTTAAAAGAGTTAAACATGTTACGCTCGGCACATAAAACACAGTACGGCAAGGTGAGTAAACCGTACTGTTGTTCAGGTAACGACCGTAACCTAGAAAACTCCTTAACATCAGAAACTTGTGAGAAATTAGTCCATGAACAACTTCATAAACCAGATAAAGAGGGGAAAAAAAAAAGGGCCCAAAATTAAAGAACCAACACCTAAAATAGCTAGAAATGTAGAAAGTTCTTGGTGCTTGAGCACTGGAAGGATCACGCGAATAAACCATCGCTGACAGACTTGCCATAGAAGTCTTTTGCATAAGCAATATAGTCTTTGAAATCCTGGTACGTCTCCGCACGCTCCTTGTTCAAGGCATCCAATTTGTCACCTATGCTCTGAAGCTCTTGGCTTCCTATGCAGCCAAAATAAGCACGAGCAATTCTCTTCAAATGGTGCATAGCAAAAGCGACTTTGAAATTGATGCGAAGAGCATCCTTAATAGCATCCCTCCATTTCAACAGTTTTTTCTCTGTAACTTGATGAAGCTTTAGATCCTCCATCTCTTTAATTGTAGCACAGAAAAATAGATAGATTTTCTCGGTAACACTTGAGTTCTTTAAACACGGAGCAGAAACATCACCATAGACATTGGTGATTCTTTCCACAGTAGAAACTAAAGACAGTGGGAAACTGTATCTTCCAATTTTTTTGTGCTCCCCATCAAAGCATACCATAAAGTCGGAGAAATCATTGCTGCTTGCAACATCATCATCAATTTTCTTTAGAAATTCACTCATGGTGCTTTTCTGGATGGTCTGAGAATTCTTTGGATTTTTCACTTCGTTAGACAACGGATTGTCTAATTCATTAAGTGCCAAACCATTCATTACATCCAGCTGAAATAAATAATTTTGGGATATACATCTCATAAGTCTGGAGTTATAAGAAAAATATTATAATTAAGTAAAAAAAACATGTATGTGATAACATTAATAAACATGTAAAGATAATATTCAAGTAGAAATATCTAAAAGATACTCTCAAAAGTAATGATAATCTTTTCAAATTTCTCAAAACAAATGCATTCAACACAATTATATACAATTATCATACCTCGTCATCATTTCCTCCTATATGAGAGCCCGCGCATTGTTGATCCTTCAAATTATAATTAAGAAACAGAATTACCATCAATAAAATCACACGATATATATATATGTATATATATATGATAGCATGTTAAATCCTGATTTCTTCTTGTTTATTTTTTCTACATACTACAGTTTTGGGGCTTGATGGAGGTTTCAATTTTGTCATTAACTTGACTCACATTTGATCTCCTTTATATGGTGATTTTTGGTTTCCTGAATATCATTCAAAGTCCAATTTTCAAATTTGTGGTTTAATTTCTCAAGTGCGCATTTTATATTTAATGTGAAATAATTAAAGAAATAGTGAATTCTTACACGCATAGATGTATTAAATATAAATTTGTTATTTTTACATGAGTATATTTGTTCTCATAGATTTGTCAATTCTGATTTGAACTCAAAAAATTCATTCAACTCACTTGAATTCGACTCAACTCAATTTGACTATAAAAAATAATAACCTGAACCCGTCTAATTTGAATCAAAATAATCTGAAGCTGAAATAACTCGAACTGAAATGATCCAAATCCAAAATGATACAAAAATTAATTCAAAATAATTCGACATTAAATTAAGTATAATTTTATTTTAAAACATTAATTTAATAAAAATAATACAAATAAATATAATAAATATAATATAAATGATAACTTATAAAAGTTATTGAAAATATTAAATTAATATATATTTGTAATATCAAAATAATATAATTTTTATATATGTTATGTTATTTATAATTTTTTTTATAATTTATAATATGATTTAAAATAAATTATATATTTTTAATTTTCATAGGTATATATATCAATATATCATTTAGAATAAATTATATAATCTTTTATAATTATACATAAGTATCAACTATCATATGGAATTAAAATAAATTAAAATATATAAACAAGCCATTGATTTTTGTATATATATCATGTTTATATTATAATTATATTATGAATTTTTAATCATGTAACTTAAAGTAAATTATCTACTGAGTTACAATTAATAAAATTCAAAATAATAAGCTATTGAATAATGAGGTACAATTATACTAAAGTCATTATTTATATTGTAACTATATTATTAAAATTAAAAATAATTGCATATTAAATGTGCATTATAAATAAATATTTAAAATAATTTTTACATAATTATATTAAATATGTAATTGTGTATTATAATTAAAACATTAAAATAATTTTTATATATTTATATTAAATTAAAATAAATATAAAAAACTATTAACCGTATCAAATGTGACAAATATGTTTCCTATGTTTATTATATGTAATCATATAACACAGTTTAATTAAATATATTTTTTGTGTCTTACACTTATTGACATACTAAATATAAAAAATATATTTCTAAAACTCATATACGTTTTTTTCGTATCGTTTTAATATAATTTCATTGTATCATATTTAAATTTGTCAAAATATAATCAAATCATATTTTTTAATTTATATAAAATTAAATTAATTTAAAAAGATACAAATTACTATATTTATATTTATTTTTAATTTTTTATCTTTTAATAAAAATCATACTTTTAATTTTAATAATTTCATCTCAACTTTGACCATTAATCATTGTGTTGCGTGTCACCATTTGTCCTTTCCTCTGCTTTTTTAATCATTATAATTGTGTGAAGAAAGACAGAGTTGGTTAAAGAGTTTGATCTTAAAAGAAAGAGTAGTTAATGGTAAGACAAAAAAAATTTGATAGAATAAAAAAAAATATTTAAACCCTTCTTTGATTTTTTTGGGTTGCCACGATAATTTCTCACTTTTTGGTATCATCGATCACCAAAAGGATTTTTTTCTACAGGCTTAAGTTTTAGCAATTCGCAACAGTCATTAAGGAGTTGATCGATTGTAACCCATTAAAGAAAGGTACCCAATTTAGTTTCCCAAACTTTTGTTGGGTATTTTCGATCGATCCAACCTTTGGATTCGTTTTTTACTCATTTTTAATGAAAAATATTTAGGATCTTACTTTAGCTTTTCTTTTTTGTATTTGTAAAAGAAAAATGATCTAAGTGATAATTTTAGTTTTCTATTTGATTTTGGTTTTTTTTTTTAATTAATAGTAATATTTTTGAAAATATTGATGAAATGGCAGGTTGCCTTAGCCGTTAAAGGTAATAGTTTTAAAAACAATGATATTTTCATAATGATATTATGATTTGAAGCAAAGGAGAGAATATCTCTGTTGTATCTTAAGTGGTAATAATACCTGACTTTAACTTCTGAAGATGATACTTAAACATTTAAACGTTGAACCAATAAGTTATATTTCCTAAATTTTGTATAGTCATTATTCTATGTTGCGAATGGGAAGCTAGAACTACACCTGCTTCTCTAATGTATTTATTTAATTGTTTATATGTTACTCAAAAGTGTACTTTAAAACTTTATACTTAGTATATCATGGAATTACTACAATAAGTAAATATTTAGGACGAAAGATTAGCTTAACTTTTTCTTATTTTTTAGCTTCCATTGTTTGACACGAAGAGTAACATGGCTGTGATGGTTATATGACAGGGAGGAGCAATCAAGGATAGACATGACATCTATATTTTACGTGCTATTCGTATCACGTAAAAAGTTAATATTTTATTTAAGGCAATGAATCTGTTTATTATGTTCTATACTGGTTGAGCAATTTAGTTCCTGAAACAAAAAAACGATGTATAACAATCATGAAAATTATCTAAAAATGTTAGACATATACGGCTAGCTCCTGCTTACGGTAAAGGTTTATAATGTGAACTTACTTAAATTGATCCTTATTTTAAAATCAAAAAATTAAACTACATAAACTTAATTAAGATTTTGAAAAAAATTTATTTAATACATACTTTTAAGTTTTATTATTTTTTGTACTAAATAAATAATATATTTTTTAAAGTGTAAACAAACTTTTCTTTATATTTTTTTTATTTCTCAAATCAAAATGTTCTTTAAACATTATTTATTTGAACTTAAATAAAAGTCCAATTATTACTTTTAAAGTAAACTTATTCATTTTAAACTCAATACAATTTTAATAATATTGATTTTGAGAAATAGATTAACTTATAAAAGTTGTTTTACTAGAATAAAATTTTTTAATATTGAACTTATTTTATTTTTTTGTATTAATTCATAAAATTTTAATATTTAAATTTTATACTATTGGAATGCTCTTTGAATCTACTTTCTAATGGATCAAACAAAATTAAAATCCAAATTTTCTAAGAAAAAATTTTGAATTTTTACTAAACACTATATGATTGTCTAAAAACTGTACAAGAGATAGTTTTGAAAATTCACTATAATTTGAATACAATGAATTAGATGATGAACTTTCTATGAATAAAAAGTCCTTTAAGTCTAGTTTCTAAATGTTCAATCAGTTTTTTATTTAAACTCGTATAACTTAAGATATAATCAAATTAGTGAGTAGACTACAAAACAAGCGACAACTAATGGCACTATTCATCTAGAATAATTCAGCATCCAAAATCTAGCTGACCCAATCGATCGGGTACCAAAACCAATCGATCCCTCAACTGTAACGATAAAAAACTTAGTGAAATTCAAGAACCAGTCGATTCCTTATCAAAACCAATCAATCCTTTCATCCCAAACAAGCTCCGACGGCTAGTTTCAAAAGAAAAAAATCATGTGTTTTCATTTCCCAAGCTTCTCTAACGGCTAGTTTCTCAATTCCTCTATAAATTGAGAATTTCAACATACCAAGAAGGTTAAAGAAACAAGAAAGCAAGCACTAACAAGTCATATTTTCATTCTCTTAAAAAAATCAAGAGTTTTAGAGTCAAAAGTCCATATTTGTTGTATCCAAGCCATCTGTGTTGTATTAATTCATCAATATCCTTGTGCTTCATTAGGCAAACACTTAGCCTTTGATAGGTTTTCTAGTTTACATTTCAATTGAGTGATTTTATAATCAAGAGGTTGTTATGAAAATGGGGTTCAGCCCTATGTAATTGGTTTTGAACCAATCAAAGGCTATGGCTTTGATCTTTCTTTTTACACAAAGCTCTAGCTACTTAATAAAAAAAGGTGAGACTATTTTAAGGTGGAGTCACAAAAGCCAAGAAGAGAAAGAAGAAAAGCCAAAAAAAATAGAGAGAAAAAAAAGAAAGAAAATTGGATGAATAGAAGTCGATCCGTGTTTCGATTGAGCTGAAGCTTTATCAACAGGTTTATGATTTAGAGTTTTACATTTTGAACGGTGAAGATTGAGTTTGAAGCTCTCTAGGAACAAGTTCAGTGTGTATTTGTTGAGTTACCTATTTGGTAAAATTTTTCAATTATCTCTCTAGTTGTTGATTAGCTCTAATTTTAGCTAAAGAAAAATTTTGTATATCTATTATTTGATAGTAAAAATTTTTCTGATAGTCTGTGATTTTTCTTTCTATATTGGAAGATTTTTCATGTAAATCTTGATATACTTTATTTTTTTCATTTTGTATTGTTGATTGTTGCCTATTGCTGTGGGTTTATTGTGATATATTGCTTCTGAATTGTTGTGTTTATTGCTTCAGGCTTAACAAGTGATATCAAAGCGAAGGTTATTTTGAGATAACGATACAGAAGTAGCCTAAGACAAAAGTAAATTCTGTTTGAGATCATGAAAAGTGATACAAATTTCATAATAAAATTGATAGCATCAAATTATTCAATTTAGAAGCCTTTGATGGAAGATCATTTATACTGCAAAGATTTGTATGAGCCGGTATCGAGTAATTCGGCTAAACTAGCAAATATGAAAGATGAAACTGAAAGAAATTAAGCAAAAAAAATCTGACTACTATCAAAAAATGAGTTGATATCAGTGTGTTCCAACATATAGCGCAAAAGATAAATGCTCACACTGTTTGAGAAAAATTGACAATATTATATGAGAAAAAAATAAGTATGAATAAAGTTATACTTGTTAAAAAGCTTGCAACTTTACAATATATGAATAGACGATCGATTACAGAGCACTTAAAATGATTTTCAAGACATTTAATTGAATGACTATTATGGAGCGTAAGATGGATGATGAAATGAAAGCATTCGTTTTTTTGGGGTTTATTGCCAAACAACTGAAATACTCTAATTGTGACTATTTTTAATTCAGCTTCTGATTATAAGGTGACATTGGAGATAGTAAAAGACAATATGCTTAATGAAGAAGCAAGATGAAAAGGTGTAAACCTTGAGAATTAAGCTTTAATCATAGAGAGCAGGGGTAGAAACATCAACAGAGGTCAAAACTCAAAAGGTCGTAGTAAGTCTAAACGTAGATCCAAATCCAAAGATAAAGTGAAATATTTTCATTGTGGTAAAACAGATCATATAAAATCACATTGTAAAATCTTGAAGAAAGAACAAAAAGATGAGAAAAATAAGAGTTCATATGATGATAATATTACAGTAGTGAATTCAGATAGTGATTCAATTACTTTGATTTATATACATAATGATTGTAATCATGTTAGTGATCCCGACATTGAGTCGATAGTTAACACAGAAGTGATATATCATTGTGTTCCTAAGAGAGTTATTTATAACTTACAAAACAAGAGACTTTGGTTACACCAAGATAGGAAACAAGAGTATGTCGCAGATGTTGAGATTAATGATATTATTGTACAAATTAATACACACTGCATGTTGACTTTGAGGGATGTCAGACACATTCTGGATATGAGAATGAACTTACTTGCTATTAATATTCTTGATAAAGAAGGATATGAGAGTCAACAAAAGAATGAACAGTGAAAGCTTCTCAAAAGATTTATGATAATTGCAAAAGAAAAATTATGTTGCACAATATATAAGATATGGATACAATTGAATGATAATCAAGTAAATGCCGTTAAAGATGATGTTTCAACAAACTTGTGGTACAAGAGGCTGGCACACATGAGTGAAAATGGATTACAAGTTTTGACAAGACAGTCTCTCATTCTCTTGACCAAAAGTATGTCTTTCGATTCGTGTGATTGTTTGTTTGGTAAGTATCGTAGATTTTCTTTTCGTAAGAGTTCTAAAAAAAATAGATTAAAATTAAATTATTCTGACATATGTGATCCCATTAAGGTTGAGTTATTAGGTGATAGCATGTATTTTGTTACTTTTATTAATAATGCTTCACGTAAGACTTAAGTGTATATGTTGAAATACAAAAGTCAGGTACTACAGTATTTTCAAAAATTTCATCTCATGGTAGAAAAGATGACAAGATTACTCTTGAAGTATATTCAGACTGATAATGATGAAAAATACACATCTAAAAATTTTGAAGAGTAATGTTCAAATCATGAGATGACAAACCCTAAAGCACCATAGCATAATAGTATAACTAAAAGGTTGAACTGCACTATTATAAAAAAAGTCAGATGCATGTTGAGGATGACAAAATTACCGATGCCATTCTAAGGTGAAACAGTCAACACAGCTTATTATTTACTTAACAAATCACCATAAGTTCTTTTGAGCTTTGACATTCCAGAAAAAGTGTAGACACGAAAGATGCCTCATACTCTCACTTAAAAATTTTTAAGTCTAAAATATTTATGCATGTGTCAAAAAAACAGAGGTCAAAGCTTGATAGTAAAGTCACATAGTGTGTGTAAGATATGATGATAAGAAATTTAACTATAGGGTATGAGATCCAATGAAGAAAAAAATAGTTAAAAGCAAAGAGGTGATATTTCATGAAAAAAAAACTATTGCAGACTTTGTGAAAAATGAGAAGACTACACAAGTTACTGTTGAGTGTGATGCTTCAACATCAATAAGAATTCCATAGGAAATAGCCACAAATGGTGAAAATGAGTAAGAAATAAAACTTGGAGATATAAATAAACCAATCACAGTTAGTGATGAGCCAGATATAATCAATTTTGAGTAGGAAGAGTAATCCTCTCTACTCGAGAGTGTTGAGCAAGAGGAGTTACCTTCAACATCAAGTGATGTAGAGTTTCAGCCTAGGAGATCTACTAAAAAACGCAAGCCATCTACCAGGTATCCAAATTCAAATTTATTTTAGTTACTAGTGAATGAGAGCTGAAAAACCAGAGAGCTATCAAGATGTGCACACTATTCCGGATAAAGAGCACTAGTTAAAAGTAATGAAAAAAGAGATAAGATCATTGTAAAAAAATGGTACTTATGCTTTTATTAAACTTTCGAAAGGGAAAAAAATGTTGAAAAATAAATAGGTGTTTAAGTGGAAAAAAGATGGTAACAAGCTAATAAGGTACAGAGCTTGATGGTGAAAAATTTTTCTCAAAAATTAGCTATCGATTTTGATGAGATCTTCTCTCCAATTGTAAAGATGAATTTCATTCGAGTGGTACGAAGATTAACAGCTAGTTTGAATCTTGAACTTGAGCAACTTGATGTTAAAACTATCTTTTTGCATTGTGACTTACAAGAAGATATTTATATGAATCAACTTGAGGGTTTTAAAGTGAAAAAAAAAGAGCACTTAGTTTGTAAATTAAAAAAAAGTTTGTATGGCTTGAAACAAACTCCAAGACAATGATATAAGTTTGATTCTTTTATGGTGAGTCACAACTATAAAAGAATGGCAATGAATCTTTGTGTGTAGGTTAAAGCTTTTCTGATGGTAACTTTATTATTCTCTTATTATATGTTGATATGTTGATTGTGGAATAAGATGCTAGTATGATTTACAAGTTGAAAGAACAATTATCTAAATCTTTTAACCTTAAAGATTTGGGTCTAACAAAACAGATTTTCAGTATTGACATTATCCAAGATAGGAAAGCTGAAAAGCTGTGATTGTCACAGGAAAAGTGTGTTGAATGAGTGCTTAGTAGATTCAACATGCAACATGTTAAATCAGTTAGCAATCCACTTGCCAATCATTTTTATCTAAGTAAAAAATCTTATCTGATGTCTAAAGAAGAGTAACTAGCTATGTCTAGTATTTCTTATTCTTCTGCAGTTAATTCTTTAATGTATCTTATGGTTTGTACACAATTTGATATTGCTCATGCAATTCGTATAGTAAGCAAATTTCTTTCTAATCTAAGAAAGATTCACTGAAAAACAGTAAAATTAATTTTCAAATATTTGAAAGACCCCTCAAAAATGTGTTTAAGTTATGGAGTTTCACAATCAGTTCTAAAAGAATTTACTGATGCTGACATGACAAGTGATACTGATGGTAAGAAATCTACTTTAAGGTATTTGTTCACTTTTACAAGAAGAGCTATATCTTGACACTCTAAGTTGTAGAAGTATGTTGCTTTATCAACTACAAAGGCTGAATATATTACAGCAACCGAAGTAGGTAAAAAAATACTTTTGATGAAATATTTTTTTCTTGAATTGGAGTTAAATTAAAAAGAGTATATGATATTTTATGATAGTCAGAGTGCTTTAGATTTGAGCAAAAATATCATATACCATGCTAGGATAAAGCACATTGATGTTAGATATCACTAGTTACATTTAATAATTGAGGAGCAACATATGCTATTGAAAAAAATCCATACAAATGAGAATGCAGTAGATATGTTAACTAAGATATTTTTCAAGAAAAAGCTTGAGCTTTGCAGTAACTTGACCAGAATGAGTTCTTTGGCCAAAGTAAGTTTTCAATGAAACTGCTATAATGATGAATCTCCTCCTAATGACGCTAGAGGAAGACATTGTTAGAAAAATAGGCTTTAGCCCCATATAATTGATTTTGAACCAATCAAAGACCATAAGGCTTGGTCTTTCTTTCTACACAGAACCCTAGCTACTTAATAAAAAGAGGTGGGACTATTTTGAGGTGAAGTTGCAAAAACCAAGAAGAAAAAAAAAAGAAAAGCTAAGAAAAAAAGAGAAAAAAAAGAGAAAAGATAGTTAGTTGAATGAAAATCGATTCGTGATTCGATTGAGCTAAAACTTTGTCATCATGTTTATGATTCAGAGTTCTACATTCTGAATGATGAAAATCGAGTTTAAAGCTCTCTAAGAATAAATTCAGTGTATATTTATTGAGTCACTTATTTGGTGAGATTTCTTCAATTAACTATGTAGTTATTGATTAACTCTAGTTTTAGCTCGAAAAAACCTTTGTATATCCATTGTTTAATAGTAAAGATTTTTTTAGTGGTCCGTAATTTTTCTTTCTACACTGGAGGATTTTTCATGCAAATATTCGTGTGCTTTATTTTTTTTTACGTTTTTTATTATTGATTGTTGTCTATTGTTATAGGTTTATTGTGATATATTACTTCAGCATTATTATTTTTATTGCTTCAAGCCCAATAAAGTTAAGGTATTTTCTTGTAGTTGTGAGATTGAGATGTTGCTATTTAGCCTAAAAAGTAGAGTGTTAAGTTGCTATCTAAGCCTAGGAAAAAGATAAAGTTATAATCTTTCTTCAATTAGTATATTGAAGCCTTGGCGAGGACAACTAAGAGAAAAGATGTAGGTGCCTTAAAGAGAAAGCCTGAACCTCTATAAATCTTTGTGTTTGATATTTCTATCCCAAACCTATTTCTGATTATTATTGTTTATATTTATTTCTAGGCTTATTAATTGTTGTTTGCCACATAATTTTCATTAATGAGCTTATTGTTTTAATTTTTCATTCAATAATTTTGAAATCGTTATTTGGGAAATATTTAGAGAAATCAAATTCTTCCATCTTGGATCAGCATCTCACCTAAAAAGTTAACAATTAACGTTAAAGCTTTGGTCTCTTTTTATAGATTTAACCACTTTAAGTAAAGATTATATGGTTTAATTTAAGATCCAAGATGATAAGACAGTCCTCAAAGCTATCATGATTGAAAGTTTTAAATATTATGAATAAAAAATGAGAATGAAAGAGTTCATCATGTCACAAAATGTTGAATGTGGTCATCAGCCGAATGTTTTTAAGTGCTACCATTGCTTACATCATGATTTATGTTAGATGCTATATCAATTGTTATTTTATCTTATTTAAAAGTAGTACTTTGTCAATTTTAAGTTGTAGATTTTTCATTAGACTTTGAACTTGGCATGTATCATCTACTAAGTCTTTATTAAAGGATTCCTGAAAAAAAAAACACTTTTGGAGAATATAAGTGAAAAAAAAATTATAAAAGGAATCGAAAGGTTGCCTAATTAATTATTAGCAGGTGATAGATTTGTTAGGAATAATGACTCAAATCTCATAAGAGATTTGTTTGAGATTTGTTTAAGATTTGTCAAATATTGCTTGATGGATAAGAAGATTTGCAAAAGAAGAATTCTAAGAGAAAGGAGATTCTTAATAGGTAAGTTTAACTTGCAAGAGAAGAATTCTAAAAGAAAAGAGATTCTTAATAGACAAGTTTAACTTACAAGAGAAAAATTTTAAGAGGAGAGAGATTCTTAATGAGTAAGTTTGTATGATTATACATATGTGAAGCCTCTACAGAGTTAGGTATAAAAAAAGATGTAAGAGAGTTATAAAATTTTGTGAGATAGATACCCCATATGAGTATTGGGGCTCTACGTTTTATGGGTGTGTATGTTTATTTATGAGTGAACTAGAAGAGACTGAGAGGGTCCACATAGGTATGATATATGAGAGTAAATGAGTATGCGTTTGGTTATGTTGAAAGGATACATAAAGATTTGAATTTGTGTTTATTTGAGTTTAGAATACTCCATAGGACTAGAAGAGATTGAAAATGTCTTATGAGTATTAATTGTTGAGTGAGATTGATGATTTGATGTATGTTTATAATTTTCTACAACTAGTGGATCTTATTTTTCATCCGTGAATGTAGGTCAGTTGAACCGAATCACGTTAAATTATTACCTCTTGTGTGTTTGATTTCACTTCCGTTAGTGTTATTGGATTGAAGACTTTTAGCCTAACAAATGATATCAGAGCTATGGTATTCTCCAACAAGTGGCATCAAAGCTGAAAGTTCGAAATGTGAGAAGGTTGAATATTCAAGATGTGAAAAGAGCCGAAGATTCGAGACATGAAAGAGCTAAAAATTTGAGATGTAGAAAGAGCTAAAGGTTTAGAAAATGCATGATTTGAGACATGAGAAGAAACAAGTCCAGAAAAGTTCAATTCGAGATAAGAGTTCGAATTTAAATTTTGAAGATTGATGATTAGTTTGTATGAAACGTGAAGACACAAGAGAAGAGAAGATGATTGGGAGACTTCTATTGAAGGCGAAGATAAGCATGTCTAGCATGAAGACAGATGATTGATGAAATTTACGTCAAGGTGAAGATTGTTTGAAATAATGACTCAAATCTCATAAGAGATTTGTTTGAGATTTGTTTGAGATTTGTTAGAGATTTATTTGAGATTTATTGATATTGCTTGATGGATAAGAAGACTTGCAAAAAAAAAATTCTAAGAGAAAGTAGATTCTTAATAGGTAAATTTGACTTGCAAGGGAAGAATTCTAAAAGAAGAGAGATTTTTAATAGACAAGTTTAACTTACAGGAGAAGAATTCTAAGAGGAGAGAGATTCTTAATGAACAAATTTGTATGGTTATAAATATGTGAAGTCGCTACAGGATTAGGTATGAGAAAAAGATGTAAGAGAGTTGTAAGATTTTGTGAGATAGACATCTCATAGGAGTATTGAGGCTCTACGTCTTATGGGTGTGTATGTTTATTTGTGAGTGGACTAGAAGAGACTGAGAGGATCCACATAGGTATGATGTATGAGAGCATATGAGTATGTGTTTGGTTACGTTGAAATGGTGCATAAGGGTTTGAGTTTGTGTTTGTTTGGGTTTAAAATACTCCATAACACTAGAGGAAATTAAGAGTGTCTTATGAGTATTGATTGTTAAGTAAGGTTGATGATTTAATGTATGTTTATAATTCTCTACAACTAGTGGCTCTTGTTTCTCATCCGTGGATGTAGGTCAGTTGGACCGAATCACGTTAAATTGTTATCTCTTGTGTGTTTAATTTATTGTTTAATTTCGCTTCCACTAGTGTGATTGAATTGAAAGCTTTTAGCCCAACAAGATTAATAATTCAATGGTTTAGATCAAACTTTTATTTTTTATTTGATTTGATGGAAAGATCAATGCCTTTTATATTGGTTTTCTTGATATATTGAATTTATCATAACACATTTTAAAAAATATAATAATATAGTAATATATTATTAATAAAAAAGGATCAATTCATATAATGTAAAACTAAAAAGGTTTTAAACATTTTTTTAATAATTGATCTCAATAGATCAAAAAGATGAAAGAGATATGTAAAAAATTAAAAAAAAAAAAATTAGTTTAATCTCATTCCTTAGATACATTAAAATAAATAATTAAAAAAAAGTATAAAATTTTTAGTTTTATACTATGTAAGTTGATTCTTCCTCAATATTAATATATCAACTATTATACACATGTTATCAATAACATACAATGAGTGAATATGTGCTTCAATATTTATTTTACGTTTATTTCCTCTTCTCTTTATTTCTTTTTTTAACTACAAGATTTCTTTTGTATTTTTTATATTTCATTGGAATAAAGTAGCTCTTGATTTATGTTACTGAAATATTTCCACATTAGGAGAACTAATCTGAAACCTTTTTGCATAATATTATCTTCTAATTGATGTTATTTGACAGCTGTTATTGAAACTTGAATATTTTGACAATAATAGAATTTTGCTTAAGGTCATCAAAGTGCTTCATTTTTTTTCTCATAAACACTGTTATGTTTGTGTTTTGTATGTGATTGATGTTGTGTTTAATTTATATTCAAAGAGCAAATAGTATTGTGGATAAAATAGGATGCATCAACTTTGCAGACTTTGGTGCATCCAACAAAATTTTGGAGCTTTTAAGGAAGCTATATAACTTTTTGCTCATGAATGATCATACTTTTTCAAATATGTCTTGAGATTATTATATTATAATGGTTATTTTCTTAAAATAATGGTTTCATCTACTTCATGTTTGATTCAACTAGCTTTGAGATTAGATTAGAAACATTTTCATTTGTTTAGAAAGGTTTCGGAAGGTTTTTTGCAATTAATCTAAAATCCAGAAAAAAAAAAGTTAGGGATCATAAGTGGAATTCACCGCTCTACCGAGTTTGTATTCTCAAACATGGAAAAATTCAAGAAATCTTGATGTGCATTTGTTATTAGTTTTAAATGATTATTGATTTGAGGCTATAGACAAAACAGAATCAAAGAGAGACATAAGATTTTAATCAGTCCCTACCAATAAGCTAAGATTAATTACCTGGGCATAAAAGCTTCGATGATCATTCTCGCCGGCTAAGTGGGAAACATAATTTTCATGTTTCTGAAAATTTTTGCCTTGAACTTTCAAGTACTGGGAAATCATCCCCTCAATTATGCCTGTCAAGTGTCTATTTTCCGCAGCTACCCTTGCATACTCCTTCTACAAGCATTTGTTTTCAACATTCAGTATAATATTTGCACAATAGAAAGCTAAACTAAAAGCAGAAGAGGGAAGCATCAAATCACATTAATGGAAATGATATCATATTTTATTGATTTATAGTTATAATTATATGCTAAAAGAAAAAAAAAAAAAAACAGCATAGAGAAATAGAGAAAGATATTTCTTTACCTTCTTTTTTTGCCGATTCAGTGCATTATTTTTTCTCTTATTTTTTCTCCTTTGAAAAAATCTTCGGTGTTGTTGGTTTGAAGCTTCAGATTGAGCTACTTGTGGATGCATCCCTGAGCCAAATTGTTCCAATTACTTTGGTTATTGCTATAGAATTAAATTAAAATATTTAATTTAGACAATTGATTGATTTTACAAAAAAAAAATCATAATAAATAATCCCCTTAATCTGTTTGCAGAATAAAAAAGAGAAAGATCATGGATGATTAACCAAGAAGTGAGTCAACTAAAGGTCAACTTTAAGTCAACTCTACCCATAAAAGCAGGGAAATGCAGAAAAAGAGATGAAATCAACAGAGAATGGGTATAGATAATCTCCATAAAAAAAAAAAAAAAAAAAAAAAGGAAAAGAGAAGAAACTGATTCAACTTTGGTTCATTTCTATAAAAGAAGCTAATTTAACACGAACAAGGAATAATCAAACACTTACCTGAGAAGCTGATTTAACAAGAACAAGGAAAATCAAACACTTACCTGCTTCAGAATCCTAAAATCAAGCCACTACCCTTTACTCTTTCTGATCAGTAACAACTTGCAAATTAAGTAAAATCTTAAAGGAATCCAATAGCTTCAACGACAAAAAATCAAGACTCATAAAAACTATGCTGTTAGTAATTTAACATCGATTAGAAAGATTAATGGAACCGTTAGATCATAGATGGCGAGAAAAAGCGCATCCTTTTGTTAACATGTGCAATGATTATATTAATTTCATTGAAACGCAATAGCACTGATTGCCAGACTTCAAGTGATCAACGTTTTTAACCTCCGTTCCGCGTTGCCGAATGTGCTGGAATCTTTAACCCTTTTTCATATTGTTCCCTAAGAATACTTCATTGCGAAGCCTTTTTTTTTTTTTTTAAGTATTATGTTTGTTGTTAGTACTAAGATTTTGTGGAGACGGAGAAATTGAACTTATTTTTGCTTGCTTTAGGGAAACTTAAGTCTAAAACTATAAATGTTAAAATTCGCTATATTGGTATCACTCACTCGTAATTGTGTAAAATTTGCTATTCTTATGTGACCAAAATCTGAATTTGAAAACTCCTACACTTTCACTTTTATCTTAAATCATTTTAGGATTGACTTTTACTGCTAAATGTAAGGAAAACATTCATAGAGTGAGATAAAAACTATTTTTACAACAGATAAAATAAGATATCCTAAAGATTTTTTGAAATTGTTAGATGAATTTAAAAATAATAAATAAAATTTATAAATTTTTTTAATTAGGTATGATTAATTTTTTATTAAAATTTATTATTTTAATAAAATTTTAAAATTAATTAAAATTTATCAAAAAATAATTTTTTTGATTTATAAAAATAATTTAGGTTCAAAAGTCGGTTATACATATGGAATAATTAACATTTTCACAGTGTCAGTTTAAAACGATATTAATTAATTATGTGTTATTTTTTAATTTTGACAAAAAAAATCTTAATTTTAGTATTTAAAATTAATTTTTTTAATTTTTTTATTGTAATAATTTTAATAATTTTTATTTTTCTAGTTTATTTGAGAAAATACTAAAACTTGTTATGGAAAAAAAAATCTTAAAATGACTCAATACATTAGTAACATTTAAAAAAAATTTCTCGCATAAAAAATTCTCGAAAATCATTATTTGAATTTTTCAAATATCTCATCTTCGGCTATTCATATTTATCTTCAAGATTTATATA
Source organism: Durio zibethinus (assembly GCF_002303985.1). The sequence continues at coordinate 547,123 of NW_019167860.1, read as the reverse complement.
TGCAATAAGATACGATAATTATAATTTAATCCCAATAATATTAAAAATTTTCATTTTTTATTCTATTTATTAAAAAAATTTATTGAAAATTATTATAAATATTTCAATAAATTGACGATATTTAAGATAAATTTTATTACCTAAAGATTATTTAAAAATCACTATTTAAATTTTTTTATGATCTCATTTTTGAAAGTTTTATTTATTATATATATTTTTAATATGATGTACATGGATTAATTTGTGATACTATTACATTATATAAAAGTTCACTTTTAAAAGTGAAAAATAAATAAGAATTTTTCGTATTGAGAATTATTCTAAATATTCTAATTTTTTGATAATTTTTTTTAAAAAAATTTCTCACTTAAAGAATTTTTAAAAATTACTATCCAAATTTTTGGGAGTCTTGTCATCAAAAAGTCATTTAATTTTTTTCACATTCTACAATAAAAGTTTTCACAAAAATAAAAAAAAATACCAATGATAAAAATTTTTAAAAAAATATTTATTTTCATAAGCATTATTATTTATTTTAATTACATTTTTTAAAAATATTTTTTTTGTAAGAAAAATTCAGGGATAGATAGGTTGCTCAGTCTCTCAGGTTATGGCAAAAAGTGCCGTACCTATAAGCCTAAGACATATGGCTGCAAATCGTACATTCGAGATGACTCTAACAAATGACTATCGACAAAATTCGAACCTAGGACCTTTTAATCGAAAAAAAATAATCTTAACCGATTGAATCAAATATTTATTAGTATCTTTTTAAAATATTATTAACATAATGTAAAACATGCTAATAAAAGCCAAAATAAAAAAGTAAAAAAATTATATCTAAACAAAACCTTCATCTTGAAACCCAAAATCACGTGTCCACTTAGCCAAAAATTAAAGCCCAGCAACCTCCAACAAATAGTCCAGATGGACAAAACTTATGAGCTGGTCATGAGTTTTAGTTTAAATTCGAAATCTAAAATTTTGCATGATATAAGCAAAGCTAGCTTTATTCCATCAAAACATATAAAAATCGTTAAGACCATTGTAGAAAATAAGGTTTTACATATTTATTTGCTCTATTTCATTCATTCTATTTTGCCTTCAATTATCCTCTCCCTTCCGATCACTTCATTATATTTTGTTCATTACCTTTCAATATGTCTTAAATCATCGTTGGTATGACTTTCATAATTTCAATTTGAATCTAACATACACGTATAAATGGTGATAATGAAAATATTAAAAAATAGTTGACCCAAAAAATAGAAAAGGAGCTCAATCCAGCAAATGGATGACAAAATAGTATAGAATGATAAAAGATTATCTCCAACGAAGGATAAAAATGTAATTGGAATAGCATGCATGAAAATCTTGGATTTAATAATTAATATAGAAGATCAAATTCATACTTTGTCTGCAAACTCCAAGGCCATTGTTATTACATACGATAGAGGTCAAGTTGGAATAGCAAATACCCAAACATGCAATACAAGCAAACCATTGTACTTTTACACAAAGATGAATGTAGCTGTTGGAGATCAGATCAAAACGTATTCTTGATCCCTTAACCTAAAAAACTTTAGTTTTTAAGTTAGGGTTCAAAAATAGGTTTCAATTTAACCTCTGACAATAGGCCACTTTGTTGGATGCGTGGTGAGAGTCTATTGTACGTGCCATCTTGAATGAACTCCTATAGCGACACCAACAATCAGATGAGAGTCGTCTCTCACACCACGTATCCAAACTAATCAAATGTTAAAAGAGTTAAACATGTTACGCTCGGCACATAAAACACAGTACGGCAAGGAGAGTAAACCGTACTGTTGTTCTGGTAACGACCGTAACCTAGAAAACTCCTTAACATCAGAACCTTGTGAGAAATTAGTCCATCTCCCATGGACAACTTCATAAACCAGATAAGAGGGAAAAAAAAAAAAAGGGCCCAAAATTAAAGAAACAACACACCTAAAATAGCTAGAAATGGAGAAAGTTCTTGGTGCTGGAGCAATGGAAGGATCAAGGGAATAAACCAGTGCTGACAGACTTGCCATAGAAGTCTTTTGCATCAGCCAGACAGTCTTTGAAATCCTTGTATGTCTCCGCACGCTGCTTGTTCAAGGCATCCAATTTGTACTCTATGCTCTGAAGCTCTTGGTTTCCCATGCAGCCAAAATAAGCACGAGCAATTCTTTTCAAATGATGCATAGCAAAATCGACTTTGAAATCGATGCGAAGAGCATCCTTAATGGCATCCCTCCATTTTAACAATTTTTCCTCTGTAACTTGATGAAGCTCCATATCCTCCATCTCTTTAATTGTAGCACAGAAAAATAGATAGATTTTCTCCGCAACAATGGAGTTCATTAAACATGCTGCAGAAACATCACCATAGACATCGGTGATTCTTTCCACGGTAGAAACTAAAGACGATGGGAAATTATATCTTCCAATTTTTTTGTGTTCCCCATCAAAGCATACCATGAAGTCAGGGAAATCAATGCTGCTTGCAACATCGTCATCAAGTTTCTTCAGAAATTCAGTCAAGATGCTTTTCTTGAAAGTCTGAGAATTCTTAGATTTTTCCGTTTCATTCGACAACAGATCATCCAATAATTCATCAAGTTCCAAACCGTTCATAACATGGAACTGAAATAAAGAATTTTGGGATATATATTTCACAAGTCTGGAGTTATAAGAAAAATATTGTAATTAAGTAAAAAAAAAAAACATGCATGTGATAACATTAATAAACATGTAAAGATACTATTTAAGTAAAAATGTCTAAAAGATACTATCAAAAGTAATAATAATATTTTCAGATTTCTCAAAACAAATCCATTCAACACAATTATAAGCAATTATCATACCTCATCATCATTTCCCCCTGTATGAAAGACCATGCCTTGTTGGTCCTACAAATTATAATTAAGAAACGGAATTATCATAAATAAAATCACATGATATATATATATGATAACATGTTAAATCCTGATTACTTGTTTCTTTTTTCTACATATTACAGTTTTGGGGCTTAATGGAGGTTCCAATATTGTCATTAACTTGACTCACATTTGATCCCCTTTATACGGTGAGTTTTGGTTTCCTAGTATATTATTCACTGTCCAATTTTCAAATTCGTGGATTAATTTGTCGATTATTTTATATTTCATGTGAAATAATTAAATATAAAATAATTAAAGAAATAGTGAATTCTTCCATGCATAGATGTATTAAATATATATTAGTTAGTTTTTACACGAGTATATTCATTCCTATAGATTTATCAATTCTGTTTTGAACTTAAAAAATTCATTCAACTCACCTAAATTTAACTTAATTCAATTTGATTATAAAAAATAACAACCCGAACTTTTTCTAACCCGAATCAAAATAATCCGAACCTGAAATAACTTGAACTGTAATGATCCAAACCAAAATGACACAAATTAATCCGAAATAATTAGAGACTAAATTAAGTATAATTTTATTTAAAAACATTAATTTAATAAAAAATAAATATAATATAAATAAATATAATAAATATAATATAAATGATAACTTATAAAAGTTATTGAAAATATCATATTAATATATCTTTTTAATATCAAACTAATATAATTTATATATATGTTATGTTATTTATAATTTTTTTATAATTTATAATTTGATTTAAAATAAATTATATATTTTTAATTTTCATAGCTATACATATCAATATATTATTTGGAATAAATTAAAATATATAAAACAAACCATTGATTTTTGTATATATACCATGTTTATATTATAATTATATTATGAATTTTTAATCATGTAACTTAAAATGATCTACTGAGTTACAATTAATAAAATTCAAAATAATAAGTGATTGAATAATGACGTACAATCATACTAAAGTTATTATTTATATTGTAACTATATTATTAAAATAAAAAAATAATTATATATTAAATGTCCATTATAAATAAATATTTAAAATAATTTTTATATAATTATATTAAATATGTAATTGTATATTATAATTAGAATTTTAAAATATTTTTATATATTTGTATTAAATTAAAATAAATATAAAAAACTATTAAATGTATCAAATGTGACAAATACGTTTCTTGTATCTATATGTGTAATCATATAACACAGTTTAATTAAATATATTTTTTGTGTCTTACAATTGTTGACATATTAAAGATGGAAAATATATTTCTAAAACCCATACGTTTTTCTCTTATTGTTTTAATATCATTTCATTATATCATATTTAAATTTGTCAAAATATAATAAAATCACATTTTTTTTAAATTATATAAAAATTAAATTAATTTAAAACATACAAATTACTATATTTATATTTATATTTTATTTTTTTAATATTTTTTATCTTTTAATAAAACCCATACTTTTAATTTTACTAATTTCAACTCGACTTGACCATTAACCATTGTGTTGCATGTCACCATTTGTCGTTTCCTTTGTTTTTTTAATCATTATAGTTGTGTGAAGAAAGAAAAAGAGTTGGTGAAAGAGTTTTATCTTAAAACAAATAATAGTTAATGATAAGACAAAAAATAAAATTGATAGAATAAAAAAAAAATCAAGAAGAGAGATTTGGGTAAAAAAACAAATGATGATGACCAAAAAGAAAGGGATGATGAAAATAAGATAGATTTTCTTTCTCTCCACCTCTTGATTTCTCTTTCTTTCCTTTCTAAAAAAATTTAAACCATTTTTTTTGGTTCCCACTCTAATTTCTCACTTTTTACTATCATCAATCACCAAAAAGTATTTTTTCTACTAGCTCGAGTTTTAGCAATTCGCAACAGTCAATAAGGAGTTGATCGATTGTAACCCATTAGAGAAAGGTATCCAATTTAGTTTCTCAAACTTTTTATTAGAAATAATGACTCAACTCTCATAACATATTTATTTGAGATCAGTTATATATTGTTTGATGGATAAAAAGACTTGCAGAAGAAGAATTCTAAGAGAAAAAAAATTTTTAATAGGTAAGTTAGTATATTTATAAATAGGTGAACTCTCTATAAAGTTACATATGAGATAAAGATGTAAAAAAATTGTAAGATTTTATAGGATAAACACCTCATAGGTGTATTAGAGATTTATGTCTTATGAGTTTGAATGTTTGTGAATGGATTAAAAAACACTGAGAGAGTCCACATAGGTATGGTGCATGAGACTGAACTAAAGGAGATTGAAAGGATCCATGTAAATATGAGGAATAGGAACATATGGATATATGTTTGTATTAAAATGTACACATGAATATGTGTTTGTTTGGATTAAAAATATTCCATATGACTAAAGAAGATTGAGAGGATTTATGGATATTAGTTATTTAATTTGATTTGTATGCTTGTAATTTCTATAACTACTCATCCGTGCACGTATGGCAATTGGGTTAAATCACGTTAAATTATTGTCTCTTGTGTGTTTAATTGATTGTTTGATTACACTTTCACTGGTTTGATTGGGAAAAAGTTGTTAATCTAACAAGTGATATCAGAACTATGGTGATTTTTAACAGATGGTATTAGAGTTGAAGGTTCGAAACGTGGAAAGAACTGATGGTTCAAACCATGGGAATAGGCAAATCCAGAAGAGATCGACTCAAGGAAGAAATTCGAGTTCATGTTTTGAAGATCGATTTGCATGAAACGTGAACACATACAAGAAAAGATTGTGAGACTTTCATTACAAGTAGAGCTAAACATGTTTAGCATAAAAATTGATGATTTGATTGAGTTTAAGTTAAGGTAGAGATTATTAGAAATAGTGACTCAAATTTCATAACAGATTTGTTTTGGATTGATCAGATATTGCTTGATGGACAAAAAAACTTACAGAAAAAAAATTTTAAGAGAAAAGAGATTCTTAATAAGCAAGTTAATATGCTAAATATGTAAAATCTCTATAAGATTAGATATGAAAAAAAAATGTAAGAGAGTTGTAAGATTTTGTAAGATACACATTTCATAGGAGTATTGAAGATTTACGTCTTATGGGTTTAAATGTTTATGAATGGACTAAAGAAGACTGAGATGGTTCATATAGGTATGATACTTGAGAGTAAACTAGAGAAGATTAAAAGAATTCACATAAGTATGATGAATAAGTACATATGGTATGTGTTTGTGTTGAAAGGGTACATATGAATATATGTTTGTTTAAGTTGAGAATACTCAATGAGACTAGAGGAGATTGAAAAAATCTATGAGTATTAGTTATGTGTGTTTGATTTGATTTATATATTTGTAATTCTCTACAACTAGTGGATCTTGTTTTTAATCTGTGGATGTAGGCTGGTTGGGTTGAACCATGTTAAATTATTATCTCTTATGTGTTTAAATGATTGTTAAATTATGCTTTCGTTAGCTTGATTCGAAAGAGGTTTTTAGCCTAAAACTTTTGTTGTTATTTTTATTAGATCTAACCAACTAGAAGTATTTTCGATTGATCCAACCTTTGGATTAGGGTTTTTAATCATTTTTAATGAAAAATATTTAGGTTTTCTTTTTTGTATTTGTAAAAGAATAATGATGCAAGTGACTAATTTATTTTTCTATTTAATTTTGTTTGTTTTTATTAATAGTAATATTTTTGAAATCATTAATGAAATGGTAGGTTGCCTTAATCGTTAAAGGTAATAGTTTTCAAAAAAATGATATTTTGAAAATGATATTATGATTTGAAGCAAAGGAGAGAATACCTTTGTTGTATCTTAAATGCTAATAATACTTGACTTTAACATCTGAAAATGATATTTAAACATTTAAATGTTGGAACCACTAAGTTATTTTTCCTAAATTTTGTATAGTCATTATTCTATGTTGCGTATGGGAAGCTAGGACTACACTTTCTTCTCTAATGTATTTATTTAATTGTTTACATGTTACTCAAAAATGTACTCTAAAACTTTATGCTTAGTATATCATGGAATTACTACAATAAGCAAATATTTAGGATGAAAGATTAGCTTAACTATTTCTTATTTTTTAGCTTCCATTGTTTGTCACAAAATGTGACATGGTTGTGATGGTTATATAATAGGGAGGACCAATCAAGGATAGACATGACATCTAGATTTTATGTGCTATTTGATTCAAGTAAAAAGTTAATATTTTATTTAAGGCAATGAATCTGTTTATTATGTTCTATAATGGTTGAGCAATTTAGTTCCTGAAACAAAAAACGATCTATAAAAATCATGAAAATTATCTAAAAATGTTAAAATATATGGCTCCTGCTTATGGTAAAGGTTCATAATATGAACTTGTTAATTTTAAATTAATCTTGATTTTGAAATGACAAAATTAAACTAAATAAGCTTATTAAAATTTTGAAAAAAATTTATTTAGTACATGCTCTTAAGTTTTATTATTTTTTTTACTAAATAAATAATGTGTTTTTCAAAATGTAAACAAACTTTCTTTATATTTTTTTATTTCTCAAATCAAAACGTTCTTTAAACATTATTTATTTGAGCTTAAATAAAAATTTAATTATTATTTTTAAAATAAATTTATTCATTTTAGACTCAATACAATTTTGATAATATTAGTTTTGAGAAATAGATTAACTTATGAAAGTTGTTTTACAAAAACAAAATTTTTCAACATTGAAATTGTTTTATTTTGCTGTATTAATTCATAAAGTCTTAATATTTGAATTTTATATCGTTGGAAAGCTCTTTTAATCTACTTTCCAATGGATCAAACAAAATCAAAATCCAAATTTTCTAAAAAAAAAATTTTAATTTACTAAACACTATGTAATTGTTTAAAAGTTGCAAAATAGATAGTTTTAAAAATTCACTATAATTCGAATATAATGAATTAGATGATAAATTTTATATGAATAAAAAGCCCTTTTAAGTCTAGTTTTAAATCTTCAAACAATTTTTGATTCAGGGTCGTATAATTCAAGATATGATCAAATTCGTGAGTAAAGTACAAAACAAGAAACAACTAGTGGCACTATTCATCTAAACTAATTTAGTATCCAATATCTAGCTTACCCAATCAGTCGGGTACCAAAACCAATCGATCCCCTCAACTGTAATGGTAAAAAATTGAGTGAAATTCAAGAACCAATCGATTTCCTATCAAAACCAATTGATCTTTTCTTTCAAACAAGCTTTGACGGCTAGTTTCAAAGGAGAAAATCATATGTTTTCATTTTCAAAGCTTCTCCAACGATTAATTCCTCAATTCCTCTATAAATTAAACATTCCAATACATCAAAAAAAGTTGAAAAAACAAGAAAGCAAGCACTAACAAGTCATATTTTCATTCTCTCAAAAAAATCAAGAGTTTTAGAGTCAAAATTCCATATTTATTGTATCTAAGCCATCTTTGTTGTATTAATTCATCAATCTCCTTATGCTTCATTAGGCAAACACTTAGCCTTTGGGAGGTATTCTAGTTTACATTTCAATTGAGTGATTTTGTAATCAATAGGTAAGGTATCTTCTTGTATTTACGAGATTCAGATGTTACTTAGCCTAAAAAGTAGAGTGACAGGTTGCTATCTAAGCTTTACAAAAAAGATAGAGTTGTAATCTTTCCTCAATTAGTGGATTAAAACCTCAGTGAAGACAACTAAAAGAGAAGACATAAATGTCTTGAGAAAAAAGCCCGAACCTCTATAAATCTTTGTGTTTAATCTTTCTATCCCTACCCTTTTTACGATTATTATTGTTTATATTTGTTTCTAGGCTTATTAATTATTGTTGTTTGCAACATTTTTTTCATTAAGGAGCTTATTGTTTTAATTCTTCATTCATTTGTTTTGAAATCGTTATTTAGGAAGTATTTGGAGAAATCTAATTCTTCCCTCTTGGATCACCATCTCACCTAAAAAGCTAATAATTAATATTAAAACTTTGGTCTCTTTTTGTAGGTTTAACCACTTTAAGTAAAGATCTTATTGTTTAATTTAGAATCCAAGATGGTAAGAAGTCCTCAAAGCTCTCATGATTGAAAATTTTAAATTTTGTGAATAAAAAATGAGAATTGAAAATGTTCATCATGTCACAAAATTTTAAAGCTTGATTAATGATAAAAAAGAGGGCTTCGAACTCCTTCAAATGATGCAAACTATTTAAAGCAAGCGATGGATAAAACTAAAGCCAAGTGTTTACTCTATGAAGCTCTTGACTCTCATAACTTCAACTTGATCTCAAATTTTTCAACCTCTAATAACAAATTTTCAACCAACATGCATCATGTGTCATAGCTATTGAAGAATCGAAGATAACTTCTAATTCTATTGATTCAAATGAATATAATTTTCATAAGTTACATGATGAATATAATGAGTTAGTAATTGAGTTTGAAAAAATGTACTTGAAACGTAAAAAAATAATTTTAAAATTAAAAGTTGAAAATGAATTTTTAATGAATATGAAGAATGATTTGAAAAAATAAAATGATAAATTGAAAATGAATTTTAAAGCTTGCCAAAAGAAGAATGAAATGCTAGAAAAGGAGAATTTAGAATTGAGAATGAAATTTCATGAGTTGATGAATTAAAAACATAAGAGTGTCAATAATTCAAATATTAAAATGATTAAATGCATTTTTTGTAATTTTATGATCATACCACACATACTTATCTTATAAAAAGAAAATTTCCATTTAAAATTAGGCAAATATGGATTCAAAAAAAACAAAAGACTTGATCACTAACTCTCAAGGACCCAAAACAATTTGGGTACCAAAAATCAAATGAAGAATGTCTTTTATAAGTGTGCTAGAGCAAGAAGCAACAATATAAGATTGAAGATTGGATACTTTAGACACACAATGGAGATGGATAACTTCTAAACTTTTATTTTAAGTGAACATGAAATCGGTTTCCTATTCTTGTTAAACATTGAGTGTTTAATGGATATTGATATATATTTTATTGATATATCTTGAATATACCAATTTTATTTTACATATGTGAGCTTGAATTAAGTATGCATTTATTTTTTTCTTTTGAATGCATGATTTTAATATATTCCTTATGTTTGTTGAGATTGTGTTTAATGCTTATTTGCTTCAGATACATTTTACTCAAACTTGATTAAATAATCTATTTAAATTTAATCTAATTTAATTTTAAAAATTAATAAATTGCATACAAAATGACTTGAGCTCGAGTGATTTAAATCCAAATAACTCAGGTGTCAAATATGAAATACCTAAATTGAAATGATCCAAAATTGAATTGGTTCGAACCAAAAGTGACCTAAATTCAAAATGACCCGAACTCAAAACAACCAAAAAATGAAATGACCCAATCCAAAATTAACCAAATTTTTTAAGGCCCAAAATGACCCCAACTAAATTAACACAATCTAAACCCAACAAGACTCGCCCAATTGACAGATTTACATCTTCACAATTTACATAACAAATCAAATCAAATTTATTCACTCAAGGAGTAAATACATTCATAATCCCTAACTTTTTTATATATTCTAGTTCTATTTTAATATTAATAATTCGTTAACTATTCTATTTGTTTGATGTTTCATAGTGATTTTATTTTGATAATTTCATTAAATTATTTTGTTAACAATTGAAAAACATGCACGCAAGGAATGCCAAAAAAATGTCCACGTGACAATGACATATGACATTATCTACAATATCGACATTAGGTTAGTTTTAACAAAAGAATTTGACAAAAAAGCCAAATATAACCATTTAGAAAAGTTAGGATCTAAATGATCCAATTCAAATGATTCTCGTTAAACTAAAATCCAGAAAAAAAAAAAAAAAAGTTAGGGATCATAAGTGGAATTTACCGCTCTCCCAAGTTTGTATTCGCAAACATGGAAAAATTCAAGAAATCTTGATGTGCATTTGTTATTAGTTTTAAATGATTATTGATTTGAGGCTATAGACAAAAGAGAATCAAAGAGTGAAATAAAATTTTAATCAGTCCCTACCAATAAGCTAAGATTAGTTACTTGGGTATAAAAGCTTCTCTGGCCGGTTGAGTGGGAAACATAATTTTCATGTTTCTGAAAATTTTTGCCAGGAACTTTCGAGTATTGGGAAATCATCCCCTCAATTATTCCTTTGAAGAATCTATTTTCCGCAGCTAACCTTGCATACTCATTCTACAAGCATTTGTTTTCAACATTCAGTATAATATTTGCACAATAGAAAGCTAAACTAAAAGCAGAGGAGAGAAGCATCAAATCACATTAATGGAAATGTTATGATATTTTATTGATTTATAGTTATAATTATATGCTAAAAAAAAAAAAACCAGCAGAGAGAAACAGAGAAAGAGATTTCTTTACCTTCTTTTTTTGCCTGTACCTTCTCTTATTTTTTCCTCTTTGAAAAACTCTTGGGTGTGGTCGTTTGGAAGCTTCAGATCGAGATATTTGCTGATGCATCCCTGAGCCAAATTGTTCCAATTACTTTGGTTATTGCTATAGAATTAAATTAAAATATTTAATTTAGACAATTGATTGATTTTACAAAAAAATATCATAATAAATAATCCCCTTAATCTGTTTGCAGAATAAAAAAGAGAAAGATCATGGATGATCAACCAGGAAGTGAGTCAACTAAAGGTCAACTTATAGTCAACTCTACCCATAAAAGCAGGGAAATGCAGAAAAAGAGATGAGATCAACAGAGAATGGGTATAGATAATCTCCATAGAATGAAAGAAAAAAAAAAAAAGAGAAGAGAAGAAACTGATTCAACTTTGGTTCATTTCTATAAAAGAAGCTAATTTAACACGAACAGGGAAAATCAAACACTTACCTGAGAAGCTGATTTTACAAGAACCTGCTTCAGAATCCTATAATTAAGCTCCACTACGCTTTACTCTTCTGATCAGCAACAACTTGCAAATTAAGTAAAATCTTAAAAGGAATCAAGACTTCCAACAACAAAAAAGCAAGACTCAGAAAAGACTTGTTGTTGAACTTGAACCATCCGATTAGGCCCCACGAAGATTATTGGAACCGTTAGATCATAGATGGTGAGAAAAAAGCGCATTCTTTTTTGTTTAACCGTGTCTCGTGCATTATTATATTTCAATCGCACGATAGCCTCAAGTGATCGAACGTTTTTTAACTCTATTTCGCGTTGCCGAATGTTCTGGACGCTGTCTAGTGCTTGTCAGTCCAATCTGCCAGTAAACTAATGTTGTTGGAATGTCGAACCCTTTTCATATTGTTCCCTAAGGATACTTCATTGCAAAGCTTTTTTTTTTCAAAGAGTATTATGTTCGCTGTTAGTACTATGATTCTGTGGAGATGGAGAAATTGATTCTTCTTTGAACTTATTTTTGCTTGCTTTAGGGAAACTTAAGTCTAAAACTATAAATGTTAAAATTTGCTATATTGGTATCACTCACTCGTAATTTTGTAGAATTTGCTATTCTTATGTGACCAAAATCCGAATTGGAAACCTCCTACACTTTCGCTTTTATCTTAAATCCTTTTAGGATTGACTTTTATTGCCAAATGTGAGGAAAACATTCATAGAGTGAGATAAAAACTATTTCTACCACAGATAAAATAAGGTATTGAAACGATTTTTAGTAATCGCTAGATGAATTTAAAAATAATAAACAAGAATCCTCACAAATTTTTTTTAATTTTATGTAATTGATCATTTATTATAATTTATTATTTTAATAAAATTTTAAAATTAATGAAAACTTACTAAAAAGATAATTTTTTGGGTTTGTGAAAATAATTTAGGTTCGAGAGTCGATTATGTATATGAAATGATTAATATTCTCACAGTATCTGTTTAAAACGGTATTAATTAATTATATTTTATTTTTTAATTTGACTAAAAGAATCTTAATTTTGGTATTTAAAATTAATTTTTTTAATTTTTTTATTGTAATAATTTTAATAATTTTTTTATTATTATATTTTATTCGAGAAAAATACTAAAATCTTATTATTGAAAAAAATCTTAAAATGACTTAATATGTTGGTAATATTGAAAAAAAAAATTTCACTTAGAGAATTCTCGAAAATCATTACTCAAACTTTTTAAATATCTTATTATCGACTGTTCATATTTATTTTTAAGATTTATACATGTAATAAGATATGATAACTATAATTTAATCTTGATAATATTAAAAAATTCTATTTCTTATTCTATTTATTAAAAAAAGATGAAAAATTTTTATCGAAAATTATTATAAATGCTCCAATATATTAGTGACATTTTAGATAAATTTTATTACCTAGAGCTTCTTAAAAAATTACTACTTAGACTTCTTTAGGATCTCATTCTTAGAGATTTTATTTATTATATATATTTTTAATATGATGCATATGGATTAATTTGTAATGCTATTACGTTATATAAAAATTCAATTTTAGAAGTGAAAAATAAATAAGAATTTATCATATTGAGAATTATTTTAAATATTTTAATTTTTCGGTAATATTTCTAAAAAAAAATTTTCACTTAAGAAATTCTCAAAAATCACTATTCAGATTTCTCGGAATCTTATAATTGAAAAAGTCATTTAATTTTTATCACATTCTACAATAAAAGTTTTTACAAAAATATAAATAAATACCAATGATAATAATTTTTTAAAAAAATATTTATTTTCACAAGCATTATTATTTATTTTAATTACATATTTTTTTAAAAAATATTATTGACATAATCTAAAACATGGTAATAAAAGCCAAAATAAAAAAATAACAAAATTATACCCAGACAAAACCTCTGCATTAAAACCCAAAATCATGTGTCCACGAAGCCAAAAATTGAAGCCCAGCTACCTCCAACAAATGGTCCAGCGGATGAAATCTTAGGAGCTGGTCATGGATTGTGGGTCAATAGCTGATGCTGGTCTTTAATCCAATGGCCCTTAAAGCCTAAACCCAGGTTGAATCCAACTGACCCAAATTTGGTGGGCTTATAGATCATATTAGAAACAGGCCGGAGTTGCGAGCTGGTTTTGACTCGGCAGATTCTTTCCTTTTTTTTTTTCAAGTATAAAACTTTGTGCTTTTTTTTTTTTTAACTCACTCCTTTCCCCTTCACAAAAAAAAACTTCTTCTGCAAAAGAAACAAAAACCCAACAACTAGGTTCTTCAAAATCCCAGATTTCGGCTGTTACACCATCGCCACTTCTCGTTTCCAGCCTCGGATCACGGCGACGATACGTCTTTTTCTCTTTTTTTTTCTTCTTCTTCTTTTTCGGTTGCGCCTCCTTTCTTTTCCAGCGACCCCAGCCAAAAGCCTCTTCAGCTGCCAATCCTGGCTTCGACGGGCCTCCTCAGTCCTCTCTTTCTCCTCACTTTTTTAAAATGAAACTGATTTGATTTTTTTGTTTTTAAAGAAAATGAAACTGATTTCTTTTCTTGTTTTTTATTTTTTGTTTGCATGATGGCTTTGGCTCTGGTGGTTCCTCCCCTCGGGGAGAACTGTGTTTTTTTTTTTATTTTTTTCTGATTTGTTGCTGTGGTCGGCTGAATGGGGTTGTATCAGGTTTTTGGGTATTTTTCTTGGGTTTGATGATGATCTGTGGAAGTATGGTAATTTTTCTGGTGGTTGTGGATTGGTGATCTGGTGTTAGTTTTTTTTTTTTTTTGGGTAGAGGCGGCTGGTGTTTGAGCATGGGAGGATTTCAAAGACTCTGGCTATATGGAAAACAAGGGGCCGTTTGGGGCTTTTGCTGGCGAACGGGTAGAGGGTCTGGTTCCAAGGGGCTTGGGTTTTTGAAATTGAAATGCAGGGTCGGTTGTTTGAATGGTCGGCCGAGGCTTGGTGCGTGCGCTGGTGGTGGCCTTCTATTGGTGAGGGTTTGAGATGTGCAAGAGGCGGTGATGAGAGGCTGGGTTGATGCAATGGAGGGGCTTGGTGCGGGTGAGGGAAGGCAGGGGTTCGTGTGGGTGAAGGCAGGTAGGCTATGCTGCTAGGCCCATGGCTTGGGTAAGGTCTGTATTGGGGCTCGGCTGGGCGGCAAGGTGTTTGCAAGGTGTTGGCAGGTGGAGTGCAGGGACTGGGATGGTATTGAGGGACTATGCTGGGGCTCCGGAGATGGGCGAATGAGACTTGGCTTAGTCTTGTGAGAGGGCTTGGTGCTTGCCAAAAAAAATGGATGTTTGAACCCCCTTCCTTTGTGTTTTTTCCCCCAATCTTTTTGATCTATGATTCTTAGTATGGACAAAATTTTGCAGAGTTTGGTGGCTGCTGGCAATGTGCAAGGTCATCTCTAGACCACTTTGGGTCGTGAGTGAAGTTGATGTGGTTTACATGCAGTCTTTAATCATTTTCAGTAGGCCATCCAGTTGATGTATATGATCGAGCATGAATTATAGCAAAGAATTTCTCTGATGCTGACGCTAATGGATATTTCTGTGTAATGCCATTTCCGTAACGCGCATTGAGCTTTTCTAACTATTCCGACGTATGCAGGTTTGCTAAGCAGTGAGTTACCGCAGTTTCCTGATGAAAAGATGGCCACATTTTCCCGTTTGCATCAAAATTAATAAAAATCACAATAAAAGTTGTTACTGAGATGATGATAGAATATTAAACTCTTAATTTTAATATTAAGATTCAAATATTCATATTTTAATAAAAAAAATGGATGCATGTATAAAAAGCAAGACGTGTCCAAAAGAAGGCATCGAAAGAATTTCTAAATTTTTAAAGCATATTATGCACATTTCGTGGCTTGGTCAAAGGGTTTAAGTAATTTTTGAAACTTTAATTAGGGCATTGTTGTCGTTAACTTGCTGTTGATTTTTGGTGTTTCAATTTGTGTTTTTGGTTAGAGAAGAGGGTGGCACTAGCGGGCAGTGTTGGATCGAGCCTCCAAAGTGCACTCGACGATGTTGGCAAATAGTGCCGTTCATGGTTGAGTCAAACCAAGTTTAATTGATAATTTGTCTATTTAATTTTGTTTAATTTAAATTTATTATAAAATAAATATTATTATAATTGTTTTTTATATTTTAAATATATTTTAAAATTAAAAAATAAATAAAAGTAATTATTTAATAATAAAATATGAACATATATAAGATTTAAATTTTAAAAATCTTATTCAATACTCATCTCATGAAAAAATTTACGGACAAAGGTGAAGGGAAGCATTTGGATGGCATTAAAAGAGAAAAAAAAAAAAAAAAGAAGCACGTAGATGATTTAATATCTATTCATTTTAGACTTGATTTGGATGGCATTGCAATTTCAGTGAGATACAATTACCAACTAAAAAGCCATCAAAAGGCCACAATGAAATCCAAATGCTTCGATGGTAAAGTTATTTTTAACACATTGAAGTTTTAAGATTTGGTGAAAAAATTATTTTCTACCGTAGCTATATTTTCTGATATTACTTATGCTTTTTTTTTTTTTTTAATTTTTAGTTTATAGTGCACTAGATTTTTTATTTTTTTCATTTTTCATATTTTATTTAAAAATGTTTAAATAATTATGTTAATTTAATGTAATAAATAAACTTTATAATAATTAATAAGTAAATAAATAAACATATTCATAATATAAGAATTAATTAAACTATATAATTACATAAATAATAAAATAGATAAATATTATTAATTATTAATTTAATGTGAATAAATAAATTTAATCTAATGATATTAAGGATATTAAATATAAAAATTATTATATTCAAACTTTAAATTAATTTATTATATGAAAATTTTAATTTAATGATATTTATTATCATCGTCCAAACATTTTAATCTCATATTAATATAATCAATTTTATCTGGATCATTATTTCCAATCTCTCCCCCTGCTCCGTCTCATTACTCGTCCTGATGACTTAATTTCTCTTATGAGAAAATTTTTATGAAAAGCGATCAATGATTGAAAAAGTAACAAGAGAATCAAAAATCAACTCACACTTGCCAGTTGGCATTCGTTAATGAACCAAGGAGAGGGAAGAAAACTATGGGCTCTTCGTTTCTGTTTCAAAGTTCGTACAAGATTTTTGAGTTTTGGGCAATTTTTTTTTTCCTATGATCGTACCTGTTTTAACCTTTTTGGAAATTACCATGCAAAATGCAGTGCAATAACTTACGACTAATTATTCAAAGAAAAATAAACAAAAGAAATCATGATTTACCTTAATAGGCTCTTAAAGTTTAGTCACATTAATGTAACTACTGACCACATTTGTAAAATTTTATCAAAGTTGTTAAATATACAATCTAAAATTTAAATTATAATAAATATAGGTATGATAAATAAAGATATAAATAAAAAAATCAAATATTATAAATAAAATAAAACCTCCAATTTATCAAATTAAATTTTAAATTAAATTAAATTAAATTCATAAAAATTTACAACTTGAATACAATCAAACTCAAACAATTTAATGGTTGAATAATTTGTTTTATTAAATTATTTATTTACAGTTTACGTTTCTTACAAAAATAATTACCAAAAAATTGATAGTAAAATACAAAAGCTTATGTAAATTGTCAGCATATATTAGTTTTCGGACTTTGAATCAAGAAATCCTTCGAATTTAGAATTTAATTTGTTAATAACTTGTGGTTTGAAATTTGTAAACTAACCATTGGTAGAACTTATATTCGATCGATGAAGAATAGAGTATCACAGTAGATGGATAATCTCTAGATGGCTTACCTCTTAAATCACTATGTACCAATGATCGTTGCACCCATATATAATTGCATTTTCAATAGAAACCGCTAATTTAGGGACAAATTGTGGTTAGCCTCTATTAAGTGTGGATTATTGATGAGTTTGAACCACTTTGGAATAAAAATTGCGCACTAAAAGTGTATCATTGGTCTCTAAAACGTAAAATTAAATTTCGTGCTCTAGTGTTTTTTTTTTTAACACAAAAAGCATTGTTTGAGATTTAAATTTTAAATGTGAAAGCAAAATATAATTAAACAACCAAATGAATTCAACTTTATCCGATTCTTTGGATAAAATTAAAAAAAAAAAAAGAAGGAAAAGCCAGCTTTACATGACTCAAAACCCAGCAAACTAGGCATGGATTATTAATGCACATAAATTCAGCAAGGATGATTTTGTAATTTGAAGATATTGATGAATTGCAGTTGCAATGTTGGAACTGTTTTAGTAGCAGAGCAAAGTACAGACTTGAAGAGAACTAAATCGAAATTTTTGAGAGAGAGAATGGTCAAGACAAGGCTGTGCAGCTTCAGCACGCCGCATCAGAGAACGTGCACAGAACGAAACCTAGCAGCATAGCCTCACACGTGACTTTCTCTGAGGAGAGCCCCAGTTTGTTAAAATTTTGTCTGTCAAACAGCAAGTTTCTGGATTTTGCAAAAGGAAACATGGCAAAAATCTATATATATATGCTACCAGAAGTTTTTCTAGATTCGATTTATTAAAATTTAATGTGAGAAAACTTAACGAAAAAACTCTGAACAGATCCTGATAACGAAGAACAGTAAATTCTTCCTTCCTTCCATTCAATCTCTGTAAAAATTTGCATTTCCTGAATTATAAAATAGAGAAAAGACCAAAAAAGGTAGTAAAACAAGGCAAAAAAGTTTGCTGCTACATAAGTAAGTTCACATCAATCAAACATGCAGGCTGATACACAGACCGACAATCCCCCCACCTGAAAAAAAGACTCAAAAGGCAGAATTTTAAGCTTTCTTTCAGAAGAGGAACCCACCTAGAGAAACCCAACATCTCCTAGTATAAAAAAAAAAAAAAGAATTCTTACAAAATAAAGGGGAGAAAGAAAAATCAATGCTCCCGTGTCTCCCGCTGATTTGAGAATTGCTGGGTCCCTGAGCTCCTACTTTGCACCTGATCGTCACCTGTACTCTCCTCCTTCTCTCCTTCCTCCTCCGATTTCTCACCCTTTTCACAGCAACAGCCCTTTTCACTCTTGTCAGCAAAAGAAGAAGACTTGGTAGAAGAAATGGGGGTGGCCAAAAACGTTGGCTTTGCTTCTCCGGCCATTATCACTAGAATCTTTTGTTCCATAACAGGTGCGCCGCCTCCTTTCTGGGTCTCGTCTCCTTTACCTTCTCCTGCTTCCAAGTCTCTCTCCACTTGCCCTTCCTCACCGTTCTCAAGGTAGCCTGATAGTTTCCAATAAGAGCAAGCGAGAATGAGAAGCGCAAACGCTATGAGACCAAGCATGGCAGCCAAGCCACCGAACAAGTACGGAACTGGTGAATGCCATGGTGAGTGTGGAGTAGCGACTCCTGAAGTTGTCTTTCCCGTGACATTAAATGGCTCCCTTGCTTCCATTTTTGTTTGCTTTCAGATCAAAGTTTGAAGCAAAAGTTACCAGGGAAAAGAAAGAGAAAAATCTAAGTGGTTTTTTGGGAGTTGTTGCGAAGGTGTTTGTAGGAAGAATGGTATGATTTATGGCGTCATTTTGTACTAATATTGGGAAGGGCCACAAAGTGGGGCAGTCAGAGTTCTTTGTGAATTTCTAAAGAAAACATGCACTTACTAGTCCAAAAAAGGAATCTTAAATGTACTTATCTTTGGGCTGAAAACAGATAAAAGCTTATCTTCCCTCTCTTTCATACGTGGATTGCACCTGTTAAAATTATAGTGACAGTGCGTTTCAGGATTGTTACAGGCATGGTTTCATGGGCATAAATTTTATAATATTAAAAGATTAATAATGGTGGGTAATCAAATTAATGATTAACAAATAAAGATAAAATATTTAAAATAAAAGAAATATTTTCTTAAGTTAAATAATTAAAATATAGAGATATTTATTTTTAAGAATTTTTAAAATTTTAAATTTATTTATTAAGGAAATGATAATATCTTAATTGATAATATAAAAAAATGCATATGATACATCGAATATAAATTCTTAAATTACATATTTTCAAAGAAGAGTTAACAATGAGACAAGTTGTGCAATGACCACGTCCTAGAATTTGAGATTGAAGTAGTTTTGGATACATTACTTTGTGGTTTGGGTCATTTTTAATTTAAATTACTTTGATTCTTTTTTTATATTTTATACAAAATTTTAATTAAAATTAAGTAAAGTTAAATCTAATTTCTAAAATACCATATATATATATATTAATGATCATTTTTTAGTTAAAGTAAAATTTAAATATAAAAACTAGTATAAACGACAATATTTTATATCTTTGAGTCATTTCTTTAAGTCGATTTTCATTTGAGTCTATTGGTATTAAGATTAAGTTGGTATATTAGAGTGTTGATACTTTTAAAATCATATTAGATTTGGGTAGGGTATGGCTTCCAACTTGTCAAATGATATTTTTCAAATCAAGTATGATTAATCCAAGACCCTAATTTTAATGAAAATATTAATGATCAAATGCCATTTTGTATATTTGTTTAGAAAAAGAAGTAATATTGTCACGACCAAGCAAATATCATATAATTACGTAACAATCATGTAATCAAACTTCAAGTTTGGAATCACTATAAGAAAAATGCTTTTTACTGACAAAATTTTTAATAAATAAAAATTAATTTTTCATCAATAATAGTATTATCAACATATTTTATCGACGGTGTTAGACAAGTTGATAATGATACTTTATTAATAATAAATAAAACTTGAGGGTAATTATTGATAAAATTTTAATTAATAAATTTCGTCGATAATTACCGATAAAATTATTAACGATAGAATTTATCGATGATAAAATCTATTAGTAATTTATGTTAAATTTTATCAGTATTTTGTCAGTAATATATTGGTAATTTTTATTTTTTAATTATATTTAATATATTATATTTATAATTTTTGTTATTTTATTTTAATTTTTTAATTTATTTTTAAAATAATTACATAAATACTAAATATACATAAATAAAAAAAATGCTTCATGTTATTTATAAAAGAATGTAAAATATTTTACAAAATTATTTATGAATTCTATTAAATAAAATACAAAAAATACAGGCAACTAAAGTGTAACCGCATAATGATCAAAATGAAACATTTGAGGTATAGTCGCATACCCATATCCCATTCCAGTCTCTTCCAGATTCTGTCTAAAGTTACCATCAACTAATCCAACAGTTGGAAAATTTTGTACTCCAAAGAACCCAATTGATTCCAATTCCTTTAGAAAGTAATCCATTCAACGAAAAGGATCAGTTCCACACACTCCAGCAAGAACTGGTACCGCCTTCACCACCTATGAGTCTTTGAAGCTAAGTGTCAGAAAGAAATTGTAAAAATGGTGACACTGAAATTAGTCAGAAATAAGCTGACAGTCATTTACCTTTTACAATTGAAGAAATAAAATTTGAAACAAATGTTAAAAGAGTACTTAAAAGGAAAAGATTTAACTAGTGTATATGGCAATTGACGACACATGTAAGCATTTTAAAACTTACTGGAAGTACTCATTTGCCATCTCAAGGACTATTGCATTTGCATCAGCAAAGGACAATAGCCCAGCCAAAGAAACCCTTCTTGCCGTACCAAAGCGTCCTGAATTATACAAAATTATCAGATCAACTCCACCTGCCTCCTTAAATTTTGCCGATATTCCAGTCCTTGCACCAGCTCTGACTGTGGGCAGTCCTTTAGATATTTGATCTCTGAGTTGCTGCAATATTGCCTGACTTCTTTGTAAAGTTTCCGACACAAAATTGCTACAAGATAGCTTTCTTCCAGATTGAAACAAAGAAACATATATAATCTAGCTACTTAATAAAAATGCAGATCAAGTTGTTTATAATTAACATATTGGAAAAATTGTAATTTTGGAACTGATTAAATATAAGATAATGCAGATTTTGAAATGGCATTACGGTAGTCTGTTCTCTGTTATGAACTTGACTAGAGTTTTTATGAAGGCCATACAGACACTTGAGAGATATCAGAACAAAAGAGGACTACCTTTCTGTGAAGATATTCATATGATATTTCCAGTAAAGGAACCCCATTTAACAAAATCTTTCCCTTTAGAGGATCATAGAACCTCTCAATTAAGTTTGCTATTGTGGTCTGCAACAGATTGGAAGTTTAGATTCATTTACTAGTACAGGTTGGAGAAAATGACATCAACAGCTGAAATACTCTTAATAGAGAAACTAGAAAAAGTAAAGATGGAAAGGGATGATAAAATTCTTTTGTCGGTAATTTCGTAGGTATTTTTTACCGACAGAAAATTTCATCAATAAAATTCATGACAATTGACGTTAAAGTTTTACTTATGGATTATCGACAGAATTAAATTCGTCAGTAAATTCTGTTAATAATCCGTTAATAAAAATTAAATTTTTTTATATTCCGTCAGTAATCCATCAATAATTACCAATAAAAAATTTTTATTTGTAAAATTTCATCAGTATAAACTAAAATTTTAGTTTTTTTATCAGTAAAATTCTGTCGGTTTAAGTTCTAATTTTGATAGTGAACCGTGTTTTATCAATTAGGTTTTAGGTACTTGCATGAATCCTATGTAATATGAAACAAGTTGCAAAATTTATAAATAGTGCTAATTAAAGTAACAGCCCTGACTATGGTATTGCAATTTGCAAAGCAACTAGCTAGCTAGCAATGTTGATGATGGGTGTTGGGAATTATATATCAATTAAAATGGTTAAGATTGGTAATAATTTGAGAGAGAGTATCCACAGTACAAGACATTGGTTGGATAATGGATGGAGTATAGGAATAATGAGCTCTAAGAATATAAGGGACAAAAGAAAAAGTTTCTTTGGTTCCATCATTTGTTTTGCCATATGATAAAAATGTTGGTACCAAAAAAATTGTCGGAATTCTTTTCTGTTGCATGATTATATGTTTTGAGCAATGTTTGAATTCATCTTAATTCATCAACGTTTGTCGTTTTAAAATTAAGACAAATTTCTAGCTGAAAATTTCCTCTCCAAGAAAAAAGAAAACAACAACAAATAATGAGGTTAATTTTTAGTACATAAGGATTAACAATAATCAAATTTCTTATCATTTTCATGTGATTAATTAACGTAATCTAAACTCAAGCGTGGGCGGAAAGACAAACGTTAGAAAAAACTAAGCATCGGCTGTCAGAAACGGTTTCAGAAAAAGATGCTTCAAATTGATTGGAGAAAGAACCAACACTTAAAACAGTTACCCAATAAACATAAAAATGTTTCATGCAATCGTATTTGTTTGTGGTAGCGTGAGATTTTGGGCTACTTTGTGACATCCTTTCCTGCCTCTTACATTGTAATATACAAGTGTTAGAGATGGAACTCTCAACTTTATGAGAATTTATTTAAAAAATATATAAATATATATCACTTATAATAATTGTATTATAATTAATCAATCAAATTTTAAATTATGTTGAGTTTATAAAAATATTATGTAGAGTCTAGTCTTATAAGTGATAGATTCTCACATAATTTTTTTATTGTAATTGGATAATTATAGTATTATAGTAAAAAAAAATTCTAATTGAAATACTTCTTTAAAAAAGTAAATGAACTATTTAAATTATAGGCTAGCTAGGTTCAAATTCATATATAGTTTTGCCCTAGTTTCATTTTTAGAGGAAAAAAATTAGCAGGAATATGATTTTATAATATGTTTTATTTTTTAAAACAGAACTAAGGAAAAATTAATGCAAAAGGGAGAGATGATATACACAAAAAGTGAGAAATGGGAAATATTAAAGAAGAAAGAGAAAGGAGATGGAGACCTAACTGGAACTGCTTTGCTTATGCTAGATCACTGCTAGCTGTAGTTGATCAATTTGGCACCAACATTCTAGATAGGATCTGGTAATTGATATCTAGCACTGCCAATGAATATATAGTGCTCCCCAATGTTTGGTCTCTAACATCAAAACAGCCCAGATAGAGAGCAGCTGGTCGGCAATTAGATATGTACACCATCATCATCAATTAGTTGGCTTTGTGTTAATTAAGTGGTTTGAAATTCGAAAATGAAAGATAAAAATAAGATAATTAGTAGTAAATTTTACATATAAAAGTTAATTTGTGTCTTGTTCGGACTATTTTTCATTTTTTTATCATTTAATTTCCATTGGAAATTATAACAATTTTCATTTTTTACTAGAAGATGTCAAAAAAAAAAAAAAAAAAAACAAGGTTTTGGAGGGATGAAAATGAGATTAAAAAAAAAAAACAGAAAAGAAAAAAACTATTTTGGAATTTTACTTTTCCAATGATATGTCGGCAACTTTTGGTCTTGCGAACGTACCTACAGTTTTACTATATCCCTCGAATGATGTAAAAATTATAAGGGCAAAAAATATGTTTATTTTTATTGATCTTTTAGATAAAAAGAATTCAATTTTAATCATTATGTTTAATAAAATCATAAAATTAAACAAATTTTTTTAAAAATTGTAAAATTTAAGTTTAAAATTTTTAAAACATATTTTTTAAAATCTTAGTTAAATACAACAATAACAACAAACAAAATTTTATAACTTATAAATCTAAATTGGTTATATAAAAGATCAAAAAAATGAATTATATTAAATTGTAATCTTAAAGTTTCTTACATTACTCATTTATATAAAAAACAAACTTTTTCATTTACTTTCTCAAACTTTTAGATTATTTTTTATTATTTATATTTACATCTTTCATAATTTATATCTCACTAATCTAAAAGTTCATTTATCTTTAATTGATATATAAATAAATCTATATTGCACATGTTTAAACTATCTTAAAATTTTAATTAATATAATATTTAAAAAATAATAATTAAATTTAAATTTATTTGACGCAAAAAATAAAAGAAAAAAGAACGATTTTTTTAATCGAAGAATTAGTCAAAGTTCAGTTTAACTTTACTAGCTTTTCAGTCAAACGTGACTCAAAAGTTGCGATTAGCTGGTGCATGCAAGAATGTGGAAATGTGATCATGGATATTGTGAAACATCCCATCGATCTCAGATTAATACATTGATTGCAGAGGTGGTGAATGTTGAATTTGCCAATATTTTCCGAAAGACGAATGGGAGGGCAGATACACTGACAAAGGAGGCTGTGAAACGCTTGGAAATGTTTATGATTTGGTGGGCAGGGGTCCGAGGAATTTACAGCCGTCCGGTTCTAATTATGTTGTTTTTGTTGCAATGGGAAGCTGCCTATGGAACTATATCAAGTATGCCTCCTGGCTACATGAGCATTTGCTTATTGGTTCTATTGTTTCGCCGTTGGATAATTAAATTAGAATTAAAAAACTCTAACTCAAACCTAAATAATTAATGAATTAATTTTTAAAAAATAAATAATATTATAAATCATCGTTAAATTATAATAAAATATTTAATATAATATTTAAATTTTAAAAAATTTAATATAATATTTAAATTATAAATTTATTAAACAATATAATATTTAGTTAAAAAGCTTTTGTTTTCACTATATACCACTAATTTGAATTAATCATATTAAAAATAAGTAATATAATAATAAAAAATTTATAATTTAAGTATTATATTAAATATTTTTTAAATTTATATATTATATTAAATACTTTATTATAATATAAATGTCATTGTTTTCTATGAAAGAAACAAAAGAGAACAATAGATGAAGGAGAGTGACTAGGCTCAGTTAGCTGCTCACGTTGGTCCAAGTAGTCAATGCAATACAGAAGAAGGCTAGGACCATTGGACCAATCAATCCTTTCTGTGGCAAACGAACACATAAAGTGAAATACCTCCCGAAGGGAAGTTTTGGATAATAAAGTTTTTAAACACTTTAATGAAGGAAAAAGGGTCCCACCAAATTTATTTCTCATAAAATCAATGTGTGGGATCCTCTTACATCGTCAGCTTCCACCGCTCGTCCTACACGCCAAGGACAGTTGCATATTCCTTCCCATACGATACGTCCACCTTCGCTATTTCTGATCAATCATGATAAATTAAATTTATCCTGTGAATAAGTATGCCTTATATTCTCTACTAATATAAAAAGAATAATGACACGTATCATTTTTTTCGAAAATATTTAATGTAATATATAAATTTTAAAAATTTTTATTATAATATTTAATTATAAATTTATTAATTAATATGATATTTAAAAAATTATTTATTTGTTATATATTATTATTTGAAGTTAATTATGTTAAGATATATTATATTAATTAATAAATTTATAATTTAGATAATACATTAAATTTTTTTAAAGTTTAAGCATCAAATTAAATATTTTATTATAATTTAAAAATTATTCATGATATTAATTTAATATAAAATAACAATTATATATTATTAAATAATAATTAATTCATGTAATAATATTGATTTCGACATGTTATATTTTGATTTAATGATTTAATTAAATAGTCATTTTTTTATTATATACTTATTTGTTTTTTATTCGATGTTTCCACTAAGATTATCTTATATCTTTATCAACTTTAAAGATAGATTAGAAAAATAAATGATGACATATAAAGAATAAATCCCAAACCAAATCCCACTTATGAATGAGGACCATCAAGTAAAGTGAACGTGTCTCCTTTTCTTCTATTAATCGGTTAAAAGCTTCTGTTTCCTTTTCAATTTTAAAATTTATTTATGGGGTCTAATTGTAATGGAAAATTTGGCATCTAGGTTGACAACGAGTCTCCTAAAGCTGGAACATATCACTTTTTGGATCTTAATTAATGGCCACGCCATAACCCCATAGGATGGTTTGTTGTTTTGTCTAATTTTGCCATATTCTCATGCACTAGAGCTGTAAGATTGTGTTTGATTTGCAAAACCATTATAATTGTCCACAAAAGTTAATGTATTGGTTAATACATAGGAATTGAAGTCAAATATATCAATTCTGATCAAAATTTTAAGCTATCCATCTCGCTTTTTCCTTATTTTGGGTCTATAAAAGTAATATATATATATATATCACTAAAAAAACTCACACCAAATTTAGGCAAAAAATTTAATTATACGTTTTTTATAAAGAAAATTATAATATAAGAATAAAAAAAAAATTGCAGGTGTTTGGGAGTCAAATGCATATTAAGGCAACTCCAATCTGAAATACATATTACCTATAAACTAAAAATTGCTATCCCTAAGCATAACTATAAGAAAGCATTTGATTTTAATCAGATGGAACCTACTTTGATTCGTTCACGTTAGCATGAAGATAAGCTCACTAATTTATTAGAAGAACCATTAGTTTTAAATCAAGTATTAATTGGGATGATGATGTAATGGAGAAATGGAACCAGTGATATTATTATAAATTTAAATTAAAGATGGCAAATACACTTTTATTTTAAGATGGAACCTTGGTATTGATCAAGTAATTACTTTATTGAAGTGGGATTGCCACAACCTTACCTTTGATTAAATTTTTTTTTGCTAATTATGTGGTTGATTACTCAGAAGGGTTCCCACAAACCATGATTGCTTTGGGGCTGCTGATCTTATTTCTCAAGCAACTTTTCTTATAGGATCTTAGTCTTAATCCATGATAGGAGTAAATTATTCAATAAACAACATTTATTAATACATAGTAGAAGACAGTGGATAAGGTTTAATTTTGAGAGCTTTCCAACTACAATTTTTTTATTACGATACTATAACTATCCAATTACAATAAATAATTTCGTGAGTATTTATCACTTATAAGAATGAACTTCATATAATATTTTGATAAACCTTTCATAATTCTAAAATTTGATTGATTAATTGTAATACTATTATTAGATGATATGCTCCTTTTAATTTTAAATGGAATTAGTAAGAGATTAATCATTAGGGCAGCCGTTATTTGCTTCAATATAAACAAAAGATGCATCTATATAAAATTTGAGTGGGATAATGTTGGAATCTATTGTCACAGCAACAAAAATTTTAGAGGAAAAGGGGTAGGGAGGTACATGTTCCCTAGATGGATGGAAATATTATATATATATATATATATATATATATATAATGAGTTTATGGTATCCGGCTCTAACCCATTTTTCAAATAGATATGTAACATAATCCCAAAGTGCATGAATTAAAGAATGAAGAATGAGATACCCCAACGGACATGAAATGCTTGGGATATATTCATGAACTATTATTATATAGAAATACTAAGCAAACAAATGGATACTAAGAAATAATAAAGCATCCAAAAATCAGAACTTGAATATTATTTCTATTAGTTTATACAATTATTTTTAGGAGATAATATTTAACAAGTTTGATATTAAAACTTCAACATCTGCAATCCATTAATCTATCTCTAAAATGCAACCATACGTGTAAAAAAAGTGAAAATTGAGAAAAATCTTGATTAAGGGAATGGATAATTAAAGGCATATATAAATAGAATATAAAGTTGGGGAGCCACTTGAGAACCCTTGAAGTAGTATACTATGAGAAAAGTAGCACTTTAAAGGAGTACAATTATTGTTTGCACAAGAAGTACTTAAAGAATTGGTGTCATTGTAAGTGAACACTTAAATTCCAGGTGAGCAGGTTCACTTAGGATGTGGTTGGCTGGTGATGAAGGCCCACATATAATAAAAACTGAAATTGAAAATGCCCACTTTCATATAAAGGAAAGAAAGCACCCAACAAGCTAAAGACCTCATTAAAGTTGTTCGGTGGCGGATGGAGCCATGACAAATGCTTTATCTCTCTATCTCTTTCTTATGATTTATGAATGTTTAATCGAAAATTTTTAACCCTTGTTTATGTATTGCCCGTGCATACCGATTAATAAGGTGATACTTCTTAGAAAGAATTTGGTCAAAGTGTAAAAAAAGGTTTAGAGTAAAATTTTAATAATTTTATTACAATTAATTAAATTTTTAAATATTTATTTTTTTATCAATTGAGTTTTTATTAGACAAAAACTGATTAATTTTTAAAATCTATTTTCATCTGTGAAAAATTCATTTGAGGTAAAAATATTTTTTTAAAGGTTTAACCGATTTGAAATAAAAAATTCAAGATTTGATTATTTATAATAAAATATCATAAATTTAAATGATTATTACATTTTTATTTAAGAGATTTTTTATTTTTTTGCAAAAAAATCTTACATTTTGTAAATAATATGCATTAATTTTATTAAATTCAAATATAAATATTCATTAAAAAAATTTAAAAAAGTATCTTAATTAACGTTAACCAATTCATATGATTTGGGAAAAAAATTCTTTCCGCTGCTATTATTATTGTAATACAATTAATTAATTTTAATTTTAAATTATGTAAGATTTATTAACCGTGAATACTTTCACCTCTATCCTAATTAATTAATTTGATATTAGTTTAATTTTATTTCATATATGGCATGATAATAAAACATGATTATAAGTTTCCATTAGTAGTATATTTATGTCCCATGGCACTGTCATTTTCATTATGCAAAAGGGAAAAGCAGAGAGAAGGAAGGAAATTTTGTAGAACTAAGCAAAAAATGGTAGAATTTAGCTTTTGTCTATTCGAACCCTTGATGTATCTTAATCGATTCTTAAAGCACACGAATATTGCACTAGCTATTTGCCGTGAAGGAAGTGAAGACATTGATAGCAGCAAATTTCACTGGAAAATTGTTAGCTAAAAGAGCTCATCATCGCTGCAATACTGAGAAAAGGGAAAAAAAAAGTTATTGATGTGTTTCTTTCTTCTTTATCTGTGCTAATTACATGATAGTCATTAACTAATATCCAGAAAAAAATACCAACAGATGATATTTATTGGTAAAGTAATGTAATTTTTAAAAATTTAAAACTTGAAAAGTATTTTTTTTTTTTATAAATATAGTTTTTCTTTTTTTAACTTCTATTAGAATGGATATTGTATATTTGATCTTTGTTGAATTCAATTGCTTATGCTTTTTACTTTTTTATATACTTAAAGTGTTGTACAATAGAAGGTAATCCTCTCATCTTTACATTTTGAGATTTTTTTTTTAATATTTGAGGTTTTTAAAATTTATATTTTAATTATTAAAATTTAAATTTTAAAATTTTAGTAACGAACCATTGATAAAAAATTACAATTCTTCGGATGGAGCTTTTTGTTTTTTTTTTTTTTTGGTTAACTTTTTACCATTTGTTTCTGTTTTCATAACAACTTTTTTAAGAAAGTAAAAGTTAATAAAAATAGCAAATTCTCAAAAAAGAAAAAATATAACGTCTATAAATTATCGTTTTCAATTAACTTTAAGGAGCGTATGGCATACACGTCTAATATAACCCGTCGACGATGAACAGTGTTTTCAATAATAAGTATCCAACCATGTCAATTTCATTTTCTGGTCAAAAAGCTTCGTATACCCCAGAGCCCCTCGCTTTTCAAACTTTACAAGCAACATGGTAATCATCGCCAAGTTTTTTCAGCAAAATGGTCCAATTTTATAGAATTTTGTCTTCGCAAAAACTTTCATCCAACTAACGCTCTTTTCCCACCTGACCCCATTCTTTCATGAAAATAATAACAATAAAAAAACACTATGATGTGATCCTCATGAAATTCTCCATGTGCTTTGCCCTGGAAAAGTAGCGAACTTCATAATTTTGGCCCAATCTTTCCCTTAAAAAGACCCAAGCCGAGAACACTACCCAACAAGGCTGTGGTTTCTGCAAACACGAAGCTATAAAGAAGATTTCCAGTGCAATATATATTTTGTATGCTAGCCAAAAAAAAAAAAAATCAAAATTCAATTCAATTAATTCATATAATATTTTTAAAAATAACATTCAAATTCAAAATGTAACTTCTATCTCCTTTAAAAAATACCCACAATCCTTAAATTTTTCATATAAGTGAGATAATTTTACCACGTCTTTACTTATCATCATGTTAAAGAGATATTTTTCTTGCAAATGAGATAATTTTATCACGTCTCTACTTCTCATCATCATGTTAGAGAGAGAGAGAGAGAGAGAGAGAGGCAATCTAGCAGTCAATTAAGCAACCCTTGACAAGGGAAACAAACCACTTATTTGTCAATTTCCGAGGAATCGAGGAATGTTTAGTGCGGAGAACGCTGTCCAATCAGAGTGGCAATGTACATGAAAAATAAAATAAAATAAAATCTAGCAAGAGAACTTAAAAGTATCGGCGGCACCCCATCTTTTGATAAAATTGGTCGCTGAAAATCATTACGACAGTTGTTTTGAAACATAGGTAGACACGAAAGAACGTTGCTTGTTCCACATGGAAATGGCAACAAAAGCTACTTCTTTGCTTTTAACATTTGTAATTTTCTTTCTAGGAATTTACCTCTTTATGAACTGCTAATAAGTCCCTCTATACCACTAAATGCAAGAGCTTCTTTATTCCATCACTCTATCTAAACCTTCCGTTATCACATATCTCCTTAAATTCAAGCCAAAAAAAAAAAAAACGAAAACACTTGTTAAGCAGTATGTATTGAGAGAGCCTGTGGAGGCTGAGTCAGTAATCAGTAAAGGGTAGTGACGGAAAAGAGAAGCAACTGAGTCAGAGCAGTTGCTTCCTAATGCAGAGACACCGAGTTTGATGAAGCATTGTGGTGTTGCTGCAATGCCAAAATGGCACATGTAAAAAATGTCAAGGATGCACCACTTGAAAAGATATATATTATATGGAATGGCACATATATATATATATATATATATGTAATTGACTGCAAATGTATTTGATACAACAGATACCCTATTCCTATGTATTTTTGTCACTGGGGGGAAACAAATATAATTTACAAACCCTTTGGTGACAACCATGCTTGAGGATTCGCCAATGTCACTCTCCACTGATCACTAGTGACTGAAAAGGCACCCGCTTAATTTCCACAAAAGTTGAATACTCGCTCATGGGCTGTTTCCATGGTTCCCCATCCATCTGCATATATGCATCTTTCCACTCTCCACCCCTTAGCTCCATTCTAATCGAAGCAGCCTGGAAAAACATCCATACAATACTCATCAAAATTTTCACAACACCAAGCCCAAAATACTTGCTACTTCTTCCCCCAGGACACTTCAAAACACTAGGAACTATCTTTACAAGAAAGGTTAACGTTACAAATATAGACCCTAAACTCTAATGATATATTTAAGTTCCTACCTAAACTTTCAAAATCTCTAGTATAATACTTTAACTATAAATCTATTAATTAATGTGGTACTCACTCTTAATGTGGTTAGTTTCAAATAATAACACATGGCGAATAAACAACCCTCCAAATACCACATCCATTAACATATTCATAATTTAGGCACCACATTAGAGATTTTAAAAGTTCTGATATCACATTGAACATTTTACTATAGTTCAGAGGCCATTCTTAACATTATCCGTATAGTTCAGAGGCCATTCTTAACATCAAACCTTACAAGAAACAAGGTACAGTAGAGGAATGTAACATTCTGTGAATGGTACGAGTGTCTAAGAGTAACTTCTAGTAATTATAAAGCATCTTGCCAAGCAACTTTTAGTAATTAGTAGGCTTTCTTACCAATGGAAACAACTTTTGAAAGGCCCACGACATATTTCCTTTTTATTTTAGGCTACCAACCAAGAACAAAAATTCAGTCCAGTCTAAACTTGTACTTCTACAATCTTATGTTTATACCCCTTCGACTTGTTATGATGAAAAATACGCAAGTTACAGTACCTGTGCAATGTGTTTTGCAGATATGAGATCAACCATTACAAATGATGCATGCCATCCTTGCTTTAAGCCAAAAATTTCTAGAAGACCATCATCAGCATGGGCCTCAACAAAGCCTCTCTGAAAAACAAACAATGAAAATTGAAGTCAATCATTTTAAATTTGGAATTCAATCAAACCTCTCTATAAGCTTAACTCAGACATTGATCTTACACCATTAAGCATAGACCGTGAAGTTGAAACAATTAAGATCACAAAAATCAAGGAAAGATTCACAGTATTGGTTGAAAAACTTGGTAATAGCATCTTTCCAAATGTATTGTGGAACTATGATTTACATTAGAGAAATATCTATTCATCATCTGTCAATTAAACTGACAACAGTTCAACTTTCTTGATTTTCTTATAAATTACATTTTATTGAAATAATATAGGTTTCTTCCACCCAAGTATCACCTTTATTTGGAAATCAAACAAAACTACAACTGAAATCAGCTTAAATTTATGTTAATGCATCTAATCAAAAGTGAAATGCTGGCTGCGTTTCACTTCCCCTTGGAATTCTTATTATTGACTTATGTTACTTCAATTTAGTAATTGGAATGGAATTTATGAAAGATGCATTACAAAATACTCTCTTCTTTCATTTTTTTCCTCTCATTATTTGGCTGTTCACCGTGCAATTCCTAGTGATTTAGATTTTACCTTAAATAAACATTGATGCAATGAAAGAAACTTAAAGAGTCAAATAATAACACCTATTAAGGACAAACTTCTGTTGTGCTAAGAATGGCCATTACAAGATGCAATATTTATCAACAAAAGAAACTTAAAGAGTCAAAATAATATCTGGTGTCCATCTTAAATCATGCATTTTGAGTAAAACAAAGCTGCTAAAATCATCAGGATCAGGATCAGGATAAAATTTCCAAGATTTATGGATTAAATGAACTCAAAATTGCCCCACTCTCAAAGATTGACCGTGGATAGAATTCATTACTGGTACCTGGATCATGTTAAGACATAATGGCTGACACGTGCAACTTCAACTATGCATGTCTTAAAAGTGTAAAACTACATAGCATCCATCTGATTCACTAAAATCTTGCAAAAGATCATTGGCAAAAAAATAATTGAACTTTAAAGTAGGTTCAGAAGCTCCAACCTTAGAAAAAAACCAAGCTGACACTGTTTTGAATTGCAAAATAAAGCAGAACACATTTTTATTTCCATTATGGAGCCAGAACACATTTTATCCTTCAGCTTTTTAAATCCAAATCCAACCATCAAACATAAGCAAGCAATTCAAAGTTTATCCAAAAAGAGAGAGAGAGATTAATTGTACTGTGAACACCATACAAAGAGTAGTATTAAGTAACCTGAAGGAATGTACCGCACCTTTTCCAAATACTCTGGTTTGAGATTACCCCATGGATTTCGCCCACTTCCATAATTATGAAGATTTAAAGCCACAATTGCCCTCACACTAATAAAAATAGCATAATATTAGAGGGTGATTAAATCATAAGCCATACTGGGGGCAGAAATGTTCTACCCAGCAACAATTTCCAATGTAGCTTGTTACGCAGAAGGTTCGATAAAAAAATTATTTATGGATGTAAAGATATCCAATGTCCATTATAAGTTTACATAAGAACTATGAAGACTAACAGTTGATAAATAATAACAATGACTGTCAAAAACGATGCCTAGAACAATTAAGATGCTTACGCATCACTACGAAAAATTAAATACTTTAAATGTACCTTTTAGGGACTGGAATCTGCTCCCATTCCGAGCAATTGACCCTTTTAATATGGATCCTTAAAATGTTCTTGAGCCCCCTGCATTTGGAAACATTTTTAAAATATATGTACTTCAAAAGGAATGGTTCATGGTTTTTCACTGCAAAACACCATTAACAAGAAAGAGATACTTTCTCCATAGGATTCATGGATTATTTCTTCTCAGCTAAATAAAAGATATATCAACAAAACTTGTTGGAGTAACTGAACAAGCATTAGAAAACCACATGCATTATAATAGCGATGATGTTCTATTAATCTAAGAAACATTAAG
Organism: Durio zibethinus; assembly: GCF_002303985.1. Next base: position 512,453 of record NW_019167860.1, on the reverse strand, counting down.
ACACAAAAACAATGTCGTTAAAGGGAGAAGACACTGCCAAGGTACTGGCACAAGTGCAAAAAAGACATCTGCTTGAGAAAAGCAAGGTGCTGATACAATACAAATATAAATGAAACCCCTTTCATTTTTGTGTAAACATACATATATTGTCAATTCAAAGTATAGTTTTAAAAAATAAAAAAAAAAATTTCAAGGAACACTTAATGGAGGCATGTCTTTTAGGCACCCATCACCTTTCAAAATAGTGCACCTAGGCATCAAAGGCTTATGTTTGGGAAAAGCACTTTTCAACTTTGGTCTCAGCACCCAGGACAATGCCTTGGCTAAACCTTCTAAGGTAAAATCAAACCTTAGCTAAGTTATTGTTACATTTAAGGCAATTTATGTCTTGTGCCTCAGCACCAAGACCTTGGCTACACTGCCTAAGGAACAATCAGACCTTTACTAAATTCTGGTTATACACACACACACACACACACACACACACAACATACATACAAATATACATATTGTTGTTACTTAGAAAATGAAATATGTCCATTACAGGATGAGATACAAGCTAAATAACTATCATAATATCTAACCTTAAACTTGGATCATTTATGCAAGGTGTGAGAAACCAACCCTGACTGCAACTGTAACCAGAGTAGATAATCTGCCACAAAAGATGGAGCAAGCAAATCACTAACTGGGGCAGAGAAACTAATAATTTGAATTTTGAATGTTAAGCAGCACATGGCAATTTAACTTTAGTGAGATTAGTGTTATATTTATGCAAATCCTAATGGAAATAATCAGAGAATAAAGAGAAGGTCCTGCATAAATCAAAATTACACTCAAGTTGTTTATCAGATAAACTGGAAGAGAAAAAATAAATTTAAACAGCCAAGCACATTCATTAATATTGGATACATCTGTACAAGAACTTCATAACTCTTCTATTTGCTAGCAAAGCACAAGGTTAAGACTGGGACAACATGAAATGCTCCTATATAAAAAAAAAACATACAAGACTTTCCTACTAGTTTTATGTTGTAGATTCTTTTTACTTCTGGCCCTTCATTCATCTGCACCATTCCGTGTCAAAAAATTATAGAGCAGCAAATCTTTAAAATATAGGTATCAATGCTGCAGTGCAAAATATTTAGTCACAAAAAATATAGATTGAAGGGGAAAAAAAAGCCTTTCCCACTAGTTTCATGATGTAGATTCATTTTACTTCTAGCCCTTCATGCATCCTCCCCATTCCTTGTCAAAGAATTATGAAGCAGCACATCTTTAAAATAAAGGTATCAAGATTGAAGTGCAAAATATCTAGTCATAAAAAGAATATATTTAATAAAAACTTTTATTTATATAGGCAAGACAATCACTTCCTATCCCCCTTCTGACTATGCCATGCATAGTCACTAATATCATCTGGACATTTGTGTAATCCGTAGATGATCCATGTATGTTTGGTAGATGGCAATATTACCATTAAACACTTCAAACTAAAATATTTGCATTTAACATTGACAGTACAAAACCTAGAGATTCACAACATAACATTATTAAACTTGCAGCCAAATGTAAAAATGAAATCCAAATACCTTATTTGTAATAGGACCTTGTGCAAGGTAAGGTTTCTCATTACGTAAATGATGGAATCCATAAGCCACTTGTGCATCCATTCCTGAATGTAAAATGAAAATATAAAGATTCTTAAGAACTGAAAATGGTCATAATAATAATAATAACAAAAAAAAAAAACCATAAGCAAGAATAAGTAGAGTATCGTCATTTGTAACAAGACAACTTCATACATGATTTCTGAACATTTCATGACTCCCAATTTTCAATGCTAGGCTTTAATTAGTTGTCTTGAGCCCTGTGAGTCATACGAGTGTGGCACCCCACCTTTTCTAGAATTCTTGTTCAATTGCAAGAGTAAAGAAAATAAGATTTGGGTGATTTAAAAGTTAAACTTATTATAATAAAGAAAAGGGTTACAAATTTTGATCATCCATGGACTCTATTGAGGATTTGGTTAGAATGCTATTATTGTATTCTGTTTCTCTTGAAATAAAATAGCAGCTAGCCTTAATAACAGCTAACATACCAAATATATGATTATCAAGCTTCTAAGATGAAAATACAGCTGTTCACCACGTGAATTTCCAAATGCATGAAATAAAAAGAACCAAGATCTAGAAGTTATGCTGGTATACTATACCTATGCTAAAGTAATTATAGAATACACCTTCATAGCAGTTCACTTTGTCTGGAACGTCCCCCTCAATCTCCAAAGTCTGCAGCCACATACAAGGTTTTCCAGTTTGAATATGAAATTCCACATCATAAGATCACTAAAACACAATAAGAAGAAAATTGGATTTAAAAAAAAAAAAAAAAAAACCACTATTGTGTGATGTCTAAGTAATCAGATGGTAGAGCATGCTGAATACTTTGAAAGAATTAGGTATACAATGCCACATTTCATTTGATAATATGCTATATTGGATCAAATCATTAAAGCATATTTCGATCTATGGCCTTAAAAGTACTCTTTCTTGTCAAAAACTTGTCCCTATCAAGTAAAGATAGTCATAAGAATTTTCACATAATTATGTTGCTAAATGTTATTCTAAGATTATATTGGAGAATTCTAATAATACCAAATTAAATAAACTAATGACCAAAGTGCATAAACTAGAAAAGATAAAACATTATCAACCTCAAAGGACTCAATAAAGCATCAATGTTCACACATCAAAAAATAGCCACACAAGAGTAGATTGAGTAAAACAGAGGATTTAAAGCAGAGAGATTCACTACCTGATCAAGAGCACACTCTTCTGTAGCCTTCAAAGAATGGGGAGGATCAACAACTTCCATGCCAGGCATTTGCAACACAACATGCCAACTGCATAATCAAAGAAACAATTATTGATATAATCACAAAGTAGGGTTTATATAACAATGACAAATTATGCAAACTCATTTTTCAATTGTAAGAAACTGAAACATACAGTGAGTCCTCAATAGCAGATTATCAAACTCATAGAACGAAAGACAACCACCAAAAAACCATCAATATGCCACAGAAGCAAAACATAGTACTAATTGTTATGTAATAAATGTCTACTTACCTATCTAGACGGCAAATTGGACCAGTAGTAGCTCTGTGCAGAGTTCTTTTAATAGCTGATTTCCAGGCAAAAGGAATTGAACCTCCCTGCAGTGAACATTCAGAGCATGAGGCAACAAAGCAAGAGAAGAAACCAGTAGACAAAATCAAATTTTAAAATTTATAAAGGGGTATCTTACCCAACCAAAACTTCTAGACAAGTCATTGCCTGTACCAAGTGGAATGATAGCTACAGGAGGAACTGGCTCCCGACCCTTTTGATGAAGCTCTCCAAGACATCCAAGTACCCAACCAACTGTACCATCACCTCCAGCAACCTGCCCATTCATCCAGAGTCTTGCAACATCAGCTTGGAATGTTGGGTTTGTTAGTTAATTGCTATTTGTTTTTTACTCTGTAGAAAATTGGTAAAAATTAAATGATTGTTCATCAATATCAAACCAGTGAGTAAAATACAACGCCAATTTTAAAACTAGGGGTTCTGTATAAAAAGTAAAATCATGTACTTTATTCTTGGAAAAATTTATTTGCTTGTAAATCTAAAAAAAATTACTTTTTTTTTACTCTTTCGGAAGTAAAAAGCGAAGTAACAAACATAATAACCGAACTCTAGCTAAACTAAAAACATTTTCTATTGAAAGAAAAAGGCATTGGGGAAGACAAGTATACTAGTTGTAAAAAAGATGGTAGAAACATACCACAACTCTAATGTTGTGCCGTGTCTCCTTGGCACAAAGGTCTCCGTTGTTAGCCCACTTATCAAGGCAAGTCAGTCCATACCGTACAAATTCATGCGGTTTCACATCTTGGAGGTCAAATACCTACATTTCCAAAATTAAAAATTCTTCAAAATATTTATATAAATAAAACTAAGTCATCCGAAACCAAAAAAAAAAAAAAAAGTGTTACCTGTTCTTCGCTGATTAATTGCTGGAGACGTTCTTTAAGGACGGGGCCATGGCGGCCGCCGCTTCGGGAGTTAATAAAAACTACTGTAGGGTTTTCAGGGCAGAGAATATCGACGGAGCCATGCAGAAGGAAATGCTGGTCACCACCGTCGACGTCTTTTTTCCTAATGGAATCTTGCATCGCAAGGCGTAGATACTGAGGCATCAAAAGCCTCCGTCTAAGCTCTTCCTTATCGATCCTAAAACCGGTTAAACTCGACAACCCGCAAGCTTTTATCGAGTCTATCATAGAGGAACGCGCCACGATCCGTGCCGTCGATGAATCCCCCGCCGACGTCGGCGTATCCATATTTTCCAGAATCTTCTTTTTTATTTTTATTTTTTGTTGTTACCAAATAAAGAAAGTATACGAGTAAACAAAGACGTACATATAAATATATAGATCGAGGGAGGGATGGAGGGTACAGGGAAGAAGGAAAGAATGAGGTTGGTTTCTTTCTTCTTTTTTTTTCTTTTTTGAAAAAGCGTTCGGAGTTGGAGGAGTATCCTTTTTCTTTGTTTGGAGGAGATAGTGGGTGAGACCTGAACCCAAATGCCCTTCAAGAAACCCTTAAATTACGTAACTGCCACATAAGGATTCTTCAAAGCCAAATTGTAGTTTGTGGAAAGTAATTGAAAGCTTTGTTTTTGTTTTGTTGGGAGGGAATTTGTAAGCTACTCCACTTGTACAAACTCAACTCTAGTGCGTTTAACCAACGTAATGAATTTTCGTCAACTGATTTTTTAATTAGTTGGTTTGTTGTTGAAAGTGGCATATGAAAGTTGTACGATGGAAAAAATTTATGCATATAATATGTTTTTTAATTAGATAAATAATAAAATTAAAAAATTAAAAATTAAATTACCTCATTAACTAGTTTCTTGTTTTAAAACAACGGAAATTATTTTTAAAAATTGTGTGACAAAACATGCGCAAACTTTCTTTAAAAACAAGGAACTACATTTGAAAATAACTTTTAAGTAAATTTAAGATAATATTTCATAAATTACTGAAAAATTTTAGAAAGCATTTTAATTATAATTTTTTTATTACAACATCATAATTAATAATATAATCGATCGATTTGAAACCGATATAATATTAAGCTCAAACTTGAGCTCAACTCTAAATTCGAAATTTGAAATTAGATTCGAACTCGATCGAGTTTTATTTTTTTAACTCAAACTCGACTCGAAATAAAAATCAAGTTATTCGAGCTTTCTCGATTACACTCGATTAACATATAAAAATAATGTTGATTTTATATTCGATAAAAATTTGATTATTTATACTTGAGCTCACACTCAAATTTGAGATATTTTATCAATTAAAATATATTAAAATATAAAAACTCGATTAAATTCGTGAGCTACTCGAACTGAATATAAAAATGCTTGAACTCGACTCGATCAATAAGTCAAGTTACTCGAGCTCGACTTAATAATAATTAAGTCAAATTCAAACTTTATTTGAGTTAAACTCGAATAATTTGTAAGTACTGTATATCATTTACATCCCTAATCATAATTGTTCAATCACAAGTAAAAATTATTTAAAGGTCTACCACTTGTAAAAGTGGACTCCAAATAATATTTTGATAAATCTTACATAATTCTAAAATTTTATTTATTAATTTTAATATAATTATTATAGATAATATGCTCCTAAATTTTTAATAACTTAATTTTGATAACTCAATTTTAAACATCTTTTTAATCAAAAGCTTCCAATGAAAAAAATGTTAAAATTTTGAAAAATAATTAATAAATAAGTCATGTTTATTTTTTTAAAAAAAGTTGGCCAAGAAAAGAATTCATTTAATTTCGTTAATAACGGAGGGCCAAAAATATTAAGGTGAATATATCTCTCTTTTACAATGATTCAATAAGCATACCAAATAATTTTCATATTATAAATTCAACATTTTAAATTTTTACTCAAACATTATATCTCATATATACGTGATTGAGGCCTACTTGGACGACTACGTGACCCTCTAATTGGAATAGTGATTGAGGCCTAATTGGATGACCAACGTCATTATTGCTTCAAAAAAAACTTTGTTTCATCTGCTTATTTTTATGCCATTATTTATTTTTATATTTGCTTAATTTTAAAATATATAAAAAAAATTTCAATTATTGTCTCAAACTTTACTAATAAAAATGAAATTAAGACCCTAACATTTTATTACATATAAATAAACTTATAATCATTTCAATTACAATCATAAACTTTTAAAATCAATTAAAAAGTCCAATTGGAATCGTTTTTAAATTATTTTATAAAAAAAATCTAATTGGAATAACCAAAAACTATTATGATCTCTCAATCTAATTGGAATAACGAAAAACTATCATGATCTGTCACAGTGTTTACCAACAACGTTAGATAAAAATTGTTAGTCTTCCATTATTTTAATTAGACTTTTTTCATTGATTTTAAAAATTTATGATTATAATTACTGATAAATTAAAATTATAACTTTATTGATTTCATTTTTTATTTCATGTTGAGGATATATTTGGATATTTGGTTATTTCCTTTCTAATTCATATATATATAATTATTTAATCAAATTAGTAAATTATAATTTATAAAATTAATGGAAATAGAAATATAATTAATTAAAATTAATAATAATTAGCCAAAAAAACAAACTTAATAATAAAAGATGATTATTTTAAAAAAACCACCTTAAATATATCAAAATTCTTATTGTTTATTAAATTAAATTGAATACTGAAAAATCTTTATTTAAAAAAAAAAACCTAAAATGAAATATTAAAATATTATGAATGACATTTTTAAATTATCATACAAGAACAAGAAATTTAATTAAAAAATTAACAATTTATGTTCTTTTAAAACAAAAATAATGTGATTCAACCATAACATAACCAAATAAATTTTCTAATTATTATTAAAACAAGTTTTCATTAACAAGTTAGAATTGTTAGGAGGAAACTAGAAGGTGTAGGCACATGAACAACTTTTATCTTAACAAAACAAAAAATATTTAAAGTTATAGGAATAAGAGTTGGCTATCCCAAATTAAAATTAGATTTAGCTGAAAATATATAAAAAGAATTTTTGACAATAGATTTGGTAATTTTAAATATGGATATGGTGGCACCATTTAAAAATGATAAGAAAAATATTAAAAGACATGATTTAAATTTTTAACAAAAATCATATATAGATTTAACAAAAACAAAAAAAAGTTTCATGTTTGATATATAGACACAAATTGTGATATTATAATTTTTATGTTTTACACATATTTGACACAAAATAAAAAGATACAAGTATACGAATTACTAAATCCATAAGATAGGTCATGGGCACGGGACAAAGACAAAAGTAAAGACTATTGAGTTTATTGAACCCATATTGTTTTTGATGATGCCAAAACCCACTTATTATTGGTTGTCTAATGAGTTTGATTAAATGTCTCAAGCTTAACAATTTGTTATTAAGTGATTAACTTAAGTAGGTGAAGGTTTAAAGCTTGATCAAGTATTAAGAAAAGACTAATGTAGAAGATAAAGAGAGTTTTGTAGTCAAAGTTACAAGATATTATTCAAGAAATTTATTTTGAGGATGCAAATTAACCTTGAAGTGAAGCCAAATATCAAATATGAGATGAATAACTTTTGAAAATGACTAAAATCAAGACAAATTGATTTGAAGAAATATTAAAGTAATCAAATCTATAAATGCTACAGTTCTTGACTTTGCTTTTTGACTATTTGTCATAACATATAGATCCGTAGACCTATCGCTAGACATTGAATTAAAGAGTCGCCACCAATCTTTTTTATTTAGGTGCAATTGGCCACTTAACCGAATTTGTCCATTTTTAAAGAGAAATCTTAAGTTTGGCTTAGATATCTTTAAAAGGTAAAGTCAATGTTTATGAAACCAGAACTAGGTTCAGGAGTACGGTTACGTGTGAAGAAGGTTATAGCACTCTCACGACGCCTATCGAAAGATGGTACCAACTCAATTTTGAGTTATCCATTAAGCTTTAAAAATTTTACCAAGTAATTAATTATTAAAAATTACTCTTAATTAACTCTAATACTTTTGGTAGAAAATTAAAAAACCCCTTACCTCAAGAGTATACAAGAAAACTACTGTTTCTTTGCAGAGGCTTCGTCGTCAGATTATTTAACATTTAAAAATTTTTCAAAAAAAGAAAAAGATAACAAGAATAATGATTCAATTTTTTAATACAGATCTTTTTTATTGTTTTATAAGAAAAGACTCACGATTTTATATAAAAAAATTGATACTTTCAACTTTTTCTTAATGCATTTTAAGGTTTTTATTTTCAAGAAAAATTGATACTTTCAACTTTTCTTTAAAAATATTTTTCTTCAAATTTTATTTTCAAGAAAAATTGATACTTTCAACCTTTTCTTAAAAATCCCTTCTTGAAATCTTTTTTTTTCAAGGAAAATTGTTATTTTAAACTTTTTCTTAAAAATATTTTTTGAAAATTTTTATTTTCAAGGGAAATTAATACTTTCAACTTTTCCTTAAAAATCCCTTCTTGAAATCTTTTTTTTTTATTTTCAAGGGAAATTGATACTTTCAACTTTCCTTTAAAAAATTTTTTTTCAAATTTTCATTTTAAAGAGATCATTGAAAATTAAAGGATGTTTAATTAAATAAATAACTTATTTTAATTTAGTCAATAAATAAATAAGGAAAAATAATAATAATCAATAAATAAATAATAAAACTAAATGAAAAAAAAAAGAAAAAAAAGCCTTTGGCGCGACTCGGCTGAGCTCAAACAGAATGGCTCGGCTTGAGCCACAAAGATCGGCTCAAATGTGAGGTTTGGCGACTGGGTTTACGGCTCGACTTAGCTGGACTCAAAAGTTGGAGACGGGAAGAAAGCGGGTTAGTGCTTTGGCTCGGGTCACCTGGATGGAAAATGGGTGGATCATGTGTCTTTGTAAACGCCAAAATGGTGTCGTTTTGTGGTACTATAAAAGCCTAAGTTTCAACCTATTTTCGTCAGAATTCCTCTGCTCTTTCTCTCTCTCTACTTCCCTTTTTCTCTCTCTATCCCCTTAAGAACACAGATTAAATTTAACTGGATTCTAAAAATTCTAGTCGAAATCTGGGTTGTTCGTCAAAAGTTCATCGAAAAGTTCATCGAAAAGTTCATCGATTTTTGGAAAGTAGCTGCCAGAAACTGGAAACTGATCGAAATTTGGGAAGTCTGCCAAAAAATTCAATTGGCACCTGAAAACTCATCGAAAAATTTAACTAACTCCAAAAATTTTTTTCAGAATCTAAAAATTTTCAAGAAAATTTCCAAAAAAAATTGTCAAATATTCAAAAAAAATCCTAAAAAATTCTAGGATTTTCGTAGCCCTCCTAAACACTTTTTGCCCACTTCTGCTTTCTGTTTTCTCTATTTTTTTATGTTTCTCTCTATGTGTTTCTGAGCTATCTATTCTGTCTGTCTGTGTATTAATAGATTGTAATCTAAGAGCCCTAAACTAAAAAGAATTTTTAGTCATTTCTAAGTTTTAATTTCAACTTTTAATCCCACCTAAACTCCTAATTTTAATCCCACTTAAACTCCTCCTATTTTTTTGTTTTTTCCAGCCTTTTCATTTTTTTATTTTTTATTTTTACAAAAATCAAATGTAGACCCCCAGACAGGTTTGGGTGTCTACAGTTGCCCCTCTTTGCATATTTTTTATTAAATAGGATTGTGCAAAGATGTAGACAACCCCAATCAACTCGACACATATTTTTTTATTTTTTATTTTGAAAAAGTAAACAAAACACCTCTAAACAGAGGTTCAACGACTTTGAAAAATAAAATACTCCTCTAAATAGAAGCATCATAACTTTTGAAAATAAATTGCTCCTCTAAATAAAGGTACCACAACATTGAAACATAAAATTGCTCATTTAAACAGAGGCACTATAACTTTGAGAAAAATAAATTGTTCCTCTAAACAGAGGCACCACAACTTTGAAAAATAAATTGCTCATCTAAACAGATGCATCACAACTTTGAAAAATAAAATGCTCCTCTAAACAAAGGAGTCATGTGTAATAAATATTTAATTATCCTCAAGTAAGCTATTGCGACATCAGTAAAAAAATTAAAAAATAAAAATTAAATTTTTTTAAATGAAAAATTTTTAAAAATGAAATGAAAAGTAAATAATGTGGTGATGAATGGACATTTTATGCTATGTGTCGTGACTATATTTAGTATTAATGTCATGTAAGCAATTTTATTAACTGTGTTAATTTGGAGTACCTAAATGTTTGAAGGAATAAAAGTTTGGATATCAAAGTAAGAATTTTATTTTTGTAGATACTAAATTGATAAAAAGTATATAGTATAAGGTTATTTTTATATATGATACAATTTTTAAAATAAAAATTATATTTTATAATTACTACAAATAAATGAAATTTCTTAGCTAAAGTGTGAAAATTGAAAATTTTAATTTTGATAAAATTTTCTTTTCTTACATGAAATCTAATAATAAACACAAAAAAAAACTTGAAATCTAACAATTTTGCTTATGTAAAATTGATTAATACTACTTGATATCTAAAAATTAACTCAAAAATAACCAAAAATAATAATAAAAAAAAAGCTACATTGTGAAAAGTAAGAAAGGCTAACTACCTAATATAATATCAAATACCATATTCAACATAGAACTTGTAAAATAAAATGCTAGCAAAACTATACTTTTTTATTTCCAATTAAATTAGAGTATATATTTACTTGTCTAATATAATTCATATGAAAATTTATTAAATATAAAAACTTAAAAATTAATATAAAATAATAATATGTATTTTATAAGAAATTAAGAAATAATATAAAAATTTTTAACCCTTTTCACAACTTCATTCATAGAAAAGGAACATGTTATTAATAATTTTTTAAAAAAAGTAATAAATAACTGATTAGACAATAAAAAGTATACCTTTAACTTAAAAATAAAAAATTCTTAAAAGATGAAAATAAATAAGATTAAAAAGTTAAAAGGGATTACATATATTTTATAAGCAACCAAAAATATAAATTAAAAAAAAATCAAATTGATTTTTACTTGTAATAATAATAAAAAGGTTATTTTTTAAAACAAATTATCGCTCTAATAATATTACCAATATAGAAAATATTTTAAAAAATACATTAAATTTTGAAGGCATAACATCCCATAATTTATGGATTCGCCACCAACAATTTGACAAAGAGATAAATCTATATAAATAACAACACCAATAATATTTAATGAAAAAATTTTTATTAAAAAATTATTTTAAAAAAAGCACAAAAACTCAAAATCTATTGTAGACACCCAATTTGATTCAGGCCCGAATCAATTGGGCTTGATCCAAATGGGTAATATTTGGCTCATTTTTTTAATTTAATTTAATTATTTTTCATTATTATTACTATTATTATTATTATTATTAATCTATTAATATTTTTTTATTTATCTATTATTTTTATTTTTATATTTTTTTCTCTTGATCAATTTTCGGTTGCGATTAGGATTAGGATCAAAAAAATTGGAATGAATTTGGCCATGAATTTGAGGGCTGACGGAGTTGAAATTTGATTCAAAGATTGAATCTAAATCCCAGAGGAAATTAGGATTGATCAGAAACTCTTATGATCAATCCCTATAAATAGGTCCATAGATCACACAGAACATACACAGAAAAGAAAATGGAGAGAAAATAGAAGCAAAAAAGGTTCGAAGGCAGCTTTAGAATTTTTAGGAAAATTTTTTAGAATTTTTGGCATTTTTTTCTAGAAAATTTTTGAAAATTTTCTAGAATCTGATGAGTTTTCCAGCGGTATTTGAATTTTTCGACGAGTTTTTCGGTCAACTTTAAAGTTTTTGGCATTTTTTTTAGATTTTTGTAGAACATTCAACCAAAATCTGAGTTTTTTTAGAAAGAAATAGGAGAAAAAAGAAGAGGAGAGAGAGAGGGAATAAAGCCATCTACAAAAAAACAAAGGTTGGAGCCTTTGATACCCTGCTAAAATAATGTCGTTTTGGCGTTAAAAATCTCAGAGGATTCGCGTGTTTCTGTTTGGTTCAACCCGACCCCATCGTAACCCGATTCGCTGACTTGCGTCCCAGCCAACCATCCGAGCCGAGTCGATTGCCCTGAGTCGTATTTTGAGCCGCGATTTTTGTCTTGAGCCGAGCCGTTTCCCAACCTAAGCCGAGTCGTTTCAAGGTTTTTATATATATATTTATTATTATTATTATTTCTTTATTATTATTATTATTTATTAATTAGATTAGAATTATTTGGTATTTCTTATTTTATTTTTATTTTATTTTTTAATGATTTTTCTAAAAATAAAATTCCAAAAACAAAAAATATATATTTTTTAGAAAAAAGTATTTTTAAGGAAAAGTTGAAAGTATCAATTTTCCTTAAAAATAAAAGTTTTAAAATAAAATTTTCAAAAAAAAAGTATTTTTAAGGAAAAGTTGAAAGTATCAATTTTTCTTAAAAATAAAATTTCTAAAATAAAAATTTTCAAAAGTATTTTTATGGGAAAGTTGAAAGTATCAATTTTTCTTGAAAATAAAAAGATTTTAAAAAAATATTTTTAGGGAGAAGTTGAAAATATCAATTTTTTTTAAAATAAAATTTTTAAAAAATATTTTTAGGGAAAATTTGAAAGTATCAATTTTCCTTAAAAATAAATTTTTCTAAAAAATGCTTTAAGGAAAAGTTGAGAGTATCAATTTTTCTTAAAGTAAAATTTCTAAAATAAAAATTATCAAAAAATATTTTGAGGAAAAATTGGAAGTACCAATTTTCCTTAAAAATAAAAATTATCAAGAAAAACATTTTAAGGAAAGTTAAAAGTATCAATTTCTCTTAAAATAAAAATTCTCAAATGCTTTAAAAAAATTGAAAATATCAATTTTTCTTGTACACAAGCAATGAGATTTTGAAAAAAGATTTATATCAAAAGTTGAATCATTATTTCTTATTTTATTTTATTTTATTTCTTTTGTTTCTTTTCTTTTCTTGAAATTTTTTTAAATAATCCGACGACGAAGCCTCTGCAAGTGAAATAATAATTTTTTTGTATACTCTTGAGGTGAGAAAATATTTTTTAAAAGAGTTCTACCAGATTGATGAAGAATCTTAAAAATTATTTTCAATATTTAACTTAAAATTTGAAACCATTAGACTCAATATCTTAGGATAAATTCGAAATAATATGGTATCATCCTTCGGATGGGTATGTGGGGGTGCTATAACCTTCCTCATATGTAACCAAATTTTGAACCATATTCTGGTTAGTAGACCCAAACCTATTATTTTAGAGACCTTGAGTCAAGCTTAGGAGTTCCTTAAAATGATAGATTTCTTAGGTGACCAATCACACCTAATAAAAAATATTGGTGGCTACTCCATTCATTTGATTAATCTAGCTATAGATTTTCGAATCTATATGTTATGACATCTATAACAAATTATCAAAAAATAAAAGTATTAATCACTTAGTTGAATGCTTATCAAAGTAATCATAAGCTACAAACAATAAATATATCGTGGAATATTTATACTTCATCAAGCACGTCTTCAGTATTAGTAAAAAAATGAATCATATCTTTAGTAGCAATTAGCTGATAATTACTTTTATTTTTTACAATAGAAAATTTTTTTTATATAAATAAACCCTCATCATGAATTTTATTTTTCAATCAATATGCATTACAACTCTAAAAAATATCATGAATATAAAATTTCTTTGAAGAATAAAAAAAAACTATATATAAAATAAATCAAAAAATAAAAATAGAAAAAATAACAAAAGTAAATTTATTTTCATACTTTTTTATTAACCAATATTATTTCTTTGCTAACACGATATTTAGTCTTATAATTATAAATATCGTCACAATTGACAAACACAAAATTTGAACATTCTCATCTCTTTGAAAAGTTAATTTTGCAATCATGACAAATTCTAGTTGGTTAAAATGCAAACTTGAAATAAAAAAATACGATCATGATAAAAAATAAAAAATAATAAAAATACAAACACTAAAAAGTACACTAATTGGCTAAAGAAATTGAAATGCCAAATATAAAAATAATAAATCATGATTAAAAGATAAAATATTATAAAATACAAACACAATAAAAAAAACAAACCTCATTATTAGGAAAGAAAATGTAATATAGATATGGAATACATTTATATAATCATTTCATCCTTAAAAAAAAAAGTTTAAAAACCATAAGTCATAAAAAAAAAATTAAAATTCAGAATATAAACGTTAGAAAACCAAGGTTTTAATAAATTTTAATAAATAATGGTTCTGAAGAAAATAAATAAAAAAATCAAAAGTCAAGAATCCATATAAATATTAGACAACCAAAAGTTTATTGTGTTTTATGTAATAAAATTAGGAGCTATAAGTTTAGAATTTATGTGTAAAAGATTGCAAAATATTTAAGTTTTATATATTTATATGATTAACATAAAAAAATATATAACAATATACTAAAAATATGGTTTTAAAGAACATAAATAAAAGAAAATCAAAAGTCAAGAATCCATATAAATATTAGGTAACTAAAAGTTTATTGTGTTTTATGTAATAAAATTAGAAGATATAAGTTTAGAATTTATGTGTAAAAGACATGACATTTATTGCAAAATATTTTAGTTTTATATACTTATATGATTAATATAAACCATATATGCAATAATATACTAAAAATAACAAACTTATAAAATCTTAAATTTTATTAATTCAAAATAAAAGTATAAGAAAATAAAATATAGTAAATAAATAATTTCATTTAAAATTGTGAGCAATGTTTTTTTTTTTTTTTAAATAAAATCTTCAACTATTGAATCAGAACTAAATTGTTCTTTCTATATTGACAACCAAGTCATTTATTAAAAAAAAAAAACTCATCTCCCATCTTATATAATCTTATTTTGATGATTTTCATAACTAAAAAAAGTTCGTTCAGTTCACTAGTTATTATAGATATCGAAAAGAATTAAAATAAATTTGATCAATCTATTAATGAGATAATATATTTTTTATTTTTTAATTTCTATCAAAATAAGGCACAATTGTAACGAAGAAAATAAATTTTGATGTTTCACATAATTGTGTATGTTATGCTCAAAATGTTTCAATTGAAATTCTAAATTTAACTTATCTTACTTCATATAAGTTAGAATTTAAAATGTTAAACTGAATTTTTTTAAATTCACTCGAATTAAGATTTGATATTTACTACAAATCAATCAATTTTAAGTGTTTGTTAATAGTGATTAGTAAGTAAAATATATAATTAGATATCAATTTAATTTTATCATTTTAATTTAAAAAGTCTAAATTAAAAAATTTTCAATTTAAATTTATTTAATGCAAATATAAATATCCATATATGAATAAAAGAGAATTTTCAAAAATCTTGGGGGCCTTGGCCCTTCTTAGCCATGCTTACCATTCGCCTTTGACTATTAATATATAATGTTATATGCTATCAATAAATTATATAATGATATCTCATTAAAAATTTTAATTTTAAATAAATTTTTATGATTGAGTGTATTTATTTTTTAGAATTTTAAAATTTTAAAATTAATTTTTTTATGAAGTATCATAGTGTTATTTATTGAAAATGTATAAAATTTATATATTGATAATAAATTAAATATAAATTCATATAATAATTGAGTTATTGATTATGCATTGCATACATTAGTATACATAAATAGAAGATCTTTTAACCTGGTGTACAACTTCAAGTCAACAAGGATTAATCGTATTCAACCTTATTGTAAGATAAATTCTAAAGAATTCAAATTAACTATCATTTTGAATAATTTGAATGTGAGATTTTTATTTTTTTATTTTAATATTTATGATTTATGCATTATATTATTATTACGTACGTAATCAATTTAAACATTAACTTCAATAGCACGTGAACTTATTTAAAATTCGGAAAACGTAAAACGCATGGGAATTTAAGATGCAACGGAGATCAATGAGATTATATGTTCTCTTTCCATGTGCATCACATGGGATTCTTTCTCCTACTCCAAAGCTTAGAATCTGTGTTGTTCACGATAATTGCTTGCTCCAGCCTCCGTCCAAGCCCTGCCTTCATGGCATTTGAGCAGTTCTTTCGATAATGGAGGGGTAATTAAGGAAATCCAATATAATTGTTGGATAGAGTGTGAAACCCATGGCGGGCCTTGAGGGAAGGTAGGGTCTACGCGGCTAATGACCGTTGATTCCATTGCGGGCCCACCAAAAATGACGAAAGACTTTTGAACATTTTTTAAGAGTCGGTTTGTCTCTGGAACTACAAGCGCAATTTCCAATGTTTTCATTTTTTTTTTTTTGTTACCATTCCGTGTTTCCGCGTTGGCCTCTGATGGACCCATGCTTTTTGCCAAAATAGAACGTAACAATTTCTCCAATTTAAGTGAGCCAGCTTCAGAAATTTTGAGACATCAACGTCAAAATACTGCTGTTCAAAGTTCTTGTTGTCAATCCATCTCCAATACTTCAATTATAAAATTTATGTTTAAATTATATTATGGATAATATTTTTAATAGATAATTTATAAATAAAATATAAATTTTTTTCAAAATTTACTATCTGTTTTTATCTTAAATTAGAAAAAATTTTCTTCACTTTAAACTTTTGTGCATAAAAAAAATTCTATTTTTCATAAAAAAACATATATGGTTTTTTCATTAACATAAAAGGGAAAAAAAAAAAAAACCAAAATTTTCATAATCAAAGAATTCAAGAGTAGGTTAAAGAAAGTTATATTTAACCAAGGGTGTGATTGAAGTTTAATGGAGATAGAGTCTCAATTTATGAAGAGAAATAAGGAGTGGTGCTGTCTTTTCCTGGTAAAACACAGAATAATTTCAATCATGGAATTTTAGAGGTTGTAGTTGCACGAGAAAGTATGATACTGTAAATTTGATTTGATTTAGCTCGATTTTTGAGTGAAAATTTTATAGGTTAGATTTGATTTAGAATAATTTTTTTAAATAATATCAATTTAAATGGATTTTTTTAATAAAAATTTTGAGATGTTAATCAAATTCGTTTCCCACGGATATTTTTGACCCAAGCTACGAAGCTATGAAGATTATTGGTGCTTTTATAATTAGCTCCCATTTTCTTTTTCCTGGAAACAATCTTTATTTATTTTTGTTATTATATTGAATTTAAGCAAGGGCAGGCACTTCTCTTCTAATTTCTTCCCATAAATTTCAATTTCTCTCCCCATTCCCCACTGTTCCCATAAAAAGGGATTTTTAATTAGCTTGTTTTTGTTTTTCTGGATTTTATTTAATATTATATGTTCGTTATCTATTAGTTATATATTTTATATATAATTTTATTATATAAAAAAAAAGTAAAAACAAATAAAACAAATGTTTCAAACATTTGAAAACGCCCTTCTCGTAAAACATGACCAAGCAATCTTGATATGAGTGATGTAAAATTTTAACCACTTGTGAGGCAACAAGTGTCTTTTCTTTTTATATAACAGTACAAGATTATGTACATTGCATGTAAATACATATTATAAATATTAACATATTTCTTAAACTATAATTTTGAGATATATGTAAATAATTTTTGTAAAATTTATAGGTGATGCAACAGTAAAAAATTAGATAAACATAAAGTTATGTATACAAATTTATTTTTTTTTTATATAGAATTAATATCTAACTTAGATTTGTTTAAGGACGAAGTTACTTGACTAAACCCTAAAACCTATTAAAAATTTTAAGAGGCTTAGATATAAATATTAGATTTGTTAAATGAGATTAAATAAATAAATAATATCCAATGAAAAATCAAGTTAACTTTTTATTTCACTATTTAAAGTCTGAATTTAACTTGATCCAATCTAATAAATTCAATTAACATATATGATATTTTTCGGGACAAGACACATTTTGTTTTATTTTTTATAATGGGACAACGCTCATTTTTTTTTTTATTTCTTTTTGATGGGACAAAATTCATTTTACTTTATAATTTACAATAAAAAAAATCTATTTTGCTTCATTCAGTAAAGCAAAACATCACTA
Organism: Durio zibethinus; assembly: GCF_002303985.1. The sequence continues at coordinate 494,222 of NW_019167860.1, read as the reverse complement.
CCATTTATAACAAAAACACGATAATCAATTATTTACTTTCTTCATTCTAGGGTTAACTGCTATTTTATTTCACTAAAACCATTTTGCTTCATTTTACTTTTGTTTATTCTTCATTTCACTTCAAAATTAACTTGTCTCCATCAAGTCTAAATGATTTCGAATTCCTTTAAAATTGTCTCCTCCAAATTGGCTTGTCTATTCCAAATCATTACTCTCATTATTGGGTTGTGTTCTTTAACTTGTAAGGTAATGGTAAATGTTTTTTTTCATTCTTGTCTTTATAATTTTTAGTTTATTTTTATCATATTTTAAAATATTAAATTAGGTTCTTAAAATGAAAACATTTTTTCCTTTTGAATGATCTAAAAAAGTGTTTTTGGTGTGTCTTTGCTCCCTTATTATATAAAAAAAAGCTTGGGCATTAAATGATACTCGAGGAGTCAAGTTAAGTCGAGTCGAGTCGGGCTTGGATCTATTTATAATTTTTTTATATCCTACTAAGCTCGACCTAACTTTTACCTAACTCGACTCGACTCATAAATAGGTCTAATTCAATATAATTATTATTAATTAAATATTAAATTTATTTATAAATTTATTTTAGATGATAAAAAAATCTAATGTATATGGTAATTTAATTAATTCTATTTAACCTTAAAATAAGTTAACAATAAAATGAAAAATAAGGATATAAATGGGTAAAGTATGGGGTGGATAGAGCATTTTCTATCCTCATCTCTAATTTTTTATATTATATCCATTCTTATACCCATATTCAATAATTATTTTAAATTCATGTCCATCCTTATCTTTATGGGTATTTAATAGGTATGAGTAATTTTTATATTCGTAACTTTTTAAAAAATAAAAAATATTTTTTTAGTTTTTAATTTTTATCTTACACATTTAAATAATTTTTTTATAAATATTATTTTTAAATAAAAATATTAGTTCTAATAAATCTAAAATAAAATTTATATTATTAAATAAAAATTAATTTGTTAAATATATATTAATATATAAAAGGTATGGATATGAGGTATGTGCTAATTACCCATCTACGTATTCGTACCCAATAAAATATTCAAAATCATACTCATCATTATCTTCATCCCTAAAATTTAATAATAAATATAATATATTTTATTTTTAAAAACAATAAATAAAATAATTTGCGAATAATTACTTTTCCCATATTGTATTGGGATTGTAAGAAGCGATGGGAAGATATAATGGAAGTATAGCAGGGGGGTTGCCAATGTCGTTCCTTGCAAGATATTATTTCATAAACATATCCAACAACAATTAGTTTCATGATTTCATGCACCAAATTACATCTATCAATTTAAAACACAAAAAAGTAATATGATATGAAACAATAAAAAAAAATTACTCAATTTAAAATTTTAATAAAAATTATATATTAATTTTAAAAATAAAAAATAAATAAATTTTATATTTTTATGTTGATACAAATTATAATATATAATTTTTGTGTAAAATACGATATTGAATACACTAATTATTAGTGTTTTATATGATATGAATATACTAATTATAAAGTCTATACCAAACAACCAAAAAATATAACAAGGTTTTGATTTTTTGAAAAATCTTTTTTCTCATTTTTTTCAACCGGTAAATAGTTATTTAATGATAAATTCATAAATAATTTATGAAAAAATGATTTTTTTTTGGGGCAACTGAAAAATGATTTATGAAAGTGGACCAATAATTTTTTTATCACATTGAACAAAGAATTTATACAATTTTCTTGATACTTGAGTAACTTTTTTTTTTTTTTACATTATATCTTAATTTACATGATAGTATAAGGTAGCTTTTCAAAAAAACTATTGATTAGAACTTGAAAACTTGAATTAAGGGATCTTATATCTAATCTTGATAATGTGAAATGTTAAAAAAAGCAATTGTATCAACTTTAAACCATTAGAATTGAATGCAAACTTCCACCGACTTAACATGGCATCATAGAAATGGCTCAATGGCATTAAGTGCTCATCATTTTTAATTTTTTTTTTATGTAAAATATCATTTCGAAATTAAATTAAATTCATTTTTAACTTTAATCAATGGCAAATTTTGTTTTTCAATTGTGAAGACATCATTGTTAAATTTTAAACTACCCTGACTACCATCAACAAATTGCTTTAAGTTTTTAAGGGTTAATTTAATATTGAGATTGAAAGTTCTTTTGGCATTCAAAAATTATTTTGATTCATCATCAATATTAAATAATAAAAAATATAAAATTTCAATTAAAAATTTTGATTTGTAAATCCAAACAAAAAAATTCTTAAATAAGTGCTTTTATGAAAAACCACAATTTTTAAAAATAAAATGATTTTATTATCTTTATATATCTACATTTTAATTATTTTATACATATATTTTTGAATATTTTGATTTACCAAGACACTTTCTTATAATAATATTAAATACTTAAAAATTTTAAATCATATTTTTTCACACTTTTAAACACAATTTTTTTTAATTCAAACTGTTTTTACCACAAAATTATCATGTTTTATCCAAACACTATAAAATGGGTGGGTAGGAATGCTTTGGAGTTTAGAGTTGAGGGATTGGCTCTTGTTCTAGGTTTAGATTTGATGACACGACAGGATAATTCATTTGGTTTTCAAATAATTAATTAATGATGCATTTGCTTTTCTAGTATATATGTCATATGATTTAGGTGAATGTAGTTTTCATACAACAGAAAGGTACAACGCCAGATCTACTTTCTTCCTAGGTTGCTTTGAGCCCACGCTCACCAAACGTCAACTTGCCGTCCCATTTCACTTTCACAGCTTCTAAATAAAATGTTGACGTACCCAATTCCTATGCAAATTCTTTGCCATAAATATTTATTTATATTTTAAAATCAAATGTTTGTAATTTTTTTATTTAAAGATGTTTTGATCCTTTTAAGATTTTGTTTTCTTAATTTTGATTAATTGAGGAAAATTGATTATAGAAAATGGAATTTATCGTAGCAAAAATTATTAATTTTTATTTATTTAATTGGGTAGACTTAACCAATTTTTAGGTTAATTCATTTATTAGAAAAATATATATTTTTATTTTTACAAATGTTAGATCTTAAAATAGACATCTATCTTTTTCTATTCCTATAAGAATTATCAAAAGTAAATTAATAGAAAATTATATATATTTTTTATTTTTATTTTTTACATATGAGAGTCTAAAATGAGAGGTAGGCAATTCAAAGATAATAATTGAATTATAAAATAACATATTTATTATTAATTCCAACTTTTGTTAGATTAAACATTTTTTTATTATCGAATCTAAAATTTAACTTAATTGATTTATACAATCATTTTTAACGTAATGTTTAGTGTAAGATGATTACTCAAAAAATTATGATGATCTATATATAGTGATTAAATCACCGTATTTGATAATCAGTTAATGATCTTATAAGACAATAATTTTAAACCTTCGAGAGTGATTAGATCATTATTTTAGATGGTGATTTAATTCCTATCTAAAAGGATTAAAAATTTTATCATCGGAGTAAAACGATATGTAAAATTAATAATAGTTAATATTATCAGTTTAATATGTGAATTAAAAACTTTATTTTTAAAATTAATTAATTATTTTTTTATATTATAATTTTTATAGTTTCAAACTAATTCAAAAATATTTTTTGTGATTTTTTAATTTTTTAAAATTTATTTATAAATGATCTTTTATATTTAATATATTAATTTTATTTTCGAATTCAAATATTTTTTTACATATTTATACTATAAAAACCAAGTTACTATTAATAAATATATTTTTAATTTAATAATTTAATTATATTTATTATGAAACAAATAAAATATTATTAATATTTTATATACAAATTATTATTTTTAAATAGCATTGAAATCGTTAACTTGTATAACTATTATAATGTGTATAGTTATTTTAATACTTTCAAACAAAATAATGTTTAATTTTTAGTAATAGCAAATACAATGTCTTTAATTACTAAAAATTAATTATTTTTAACTAAATAAAGTGATTGTAGATCATGAATGATAAGATCACCTTAACAACAAAATTACTTAAGTAATTAAATTACTTCAGTGCTATTTAAAAAGTGACATCCAATAAATTTAAAATTCGTATTTTAATATTTACAATCATTTTTTTATTTTTAAATTACCAACTCTTATGCATAAAAAAATTTTATCCTCAATGTCAAACATAACATAAAAAGTGAGAGAAGATATAAGAGGAGAAATATAGAAAAAACAACTCACAAATGGCAAATTGCAAAACATTGGGCCGTTGGGGTGTTCATATACTTAAGACCCTTTTGAGTTTAAGGTCCAGTCCTCTACCCTTTCTTACCCAAGCCCATATATCAGTGTGGGGAGCGGCCTAACATGTATTTTTAGGCCTTCTAAAGTGAAAATATTTTGGAGCTGTTGGTGAGAAATCTTGTATAATGATTTAGGTTTGATTAATTTATTTTTTCATTTTTTAGTATTCTTGAAACTATAAAGGAATCCATCTATTTTCAAGAAAAGTCCTAACGATAATAATTTTTAGTCTGTATCATCAAAATTACTTAAAATTAATAAGCATATATATATATATATATCTTATATAAATATATACAAAATAAAACCATGCAAAATTTTTAATATAGATGATCTATTTGTCGATGTGAGGAAGATCTTGAATAATTATAGCATGTCCTCCATTAAATTATTTCAGTTTAGTTTGGTTTAAATTTTACAAATTATTTTAAATAATAAACTATATTTCCTTTGCATTTTTAGTTTTCTTACATTTTACAATTACATACGAATATATAGTCTAATATCATTAGACATGTATAAGCATTAAATTATCAAATAAACTAATGGTAAAGTTTTTAGAATCTATAAGTTGGATTAATAGGGTGATACATACCCTTATGTATATTAAAAAATTAAAAAAAATTAATTAAAAAAAGTAGGATATATATTATTTTTTTAATCTCGCTTGTAGAATTAACATTCCACTAATATTATATCAAATAATTTTTCATAATTTAATTCTTAATTGTCAACTTGAATTTAGTTTTTAAAATTAAATTTGTATTAATTCTAGATTTTAATTAATTACTTTCAAAATGAATAGTTTAAATTTAGTTTGCAGATATAATGAAAAGTGAAATAAAAATGAAATAATTAATGTGTGCATTTATATTATTTACCATCAAAATATTTGGTCAACTTTTACCATCAAAATATATTTTTAATGATTTTTTTTATATGTAAGGAAAGATTTTATAAAGCACACAAGCTTTTTGTTTCTTTAATCTTACAAATTGTCATTATATTATTAACTTTATAATTGATTTATACATCTATGCACAGAGTTTAAAACTAATATATTTTAATTTCATTTTGACCTTGTCATTGTTTCCATTTGGCATACAACTTTAAGCCCAATTTCCATCCATAGATTCCGCCATCTCCTATTATTTTAATTTTTTTGTATTTTGTTTTTTCCTCCGAGGTTAGTTGCTTGCCTCGAGCTGAGTTTACTCTTCTTTTAAATATTTTCTACTCGTCGTTTTCTTGTATAAGATACGGCTAGTTGCTAGTATTATTTTAAAATGTTGTGCTATTCTAAACTTTTTTTTCTTGTCTTTTCTTTCTGGGTTTCCATGGAGTATTGAGTGCGTAAGTCTTGCCCTTTTTGAGAGAAATAAAAAAATTGCACGACATAATTACTCTTTGTCAATGTTTATCGTTTTAATTTAAATTATATCAAATAATAATATTATTAAAAAAATTCATTATTTATTATAATATATAATGATAAATATTTATTTAATAAATTTATTTATTTAAAGTGTAATATATAATTAACTTTTTTATTAACTTGATTATATAATGTAATTTAAATGAAAAAATTTATAATGCAATAATTATAATATTTCATGTGAAAATATTTAAAGAATTAGTCATGATATATATATATATATATAAATTTAAATAAATATTTATAAGATATTTTTTTATGAAATAAAATTGTAACATCTTTTCATTAAAATAGATAACATTTTATAAATCAGATGTAAATTTAACAATCACCAACTAAACATTAGGAGTTAAATACTATATTATAAAAACTACTTTTGATAAATAAATATTATTTGATCAGAAGTTAGGTGTTATATTACAAAAATTCATCTTTAAAATTAAGAAAAAAATAAGTATTTCATATCCTTTGATGTGATACTAATTCTAAGCATTCCATTTTAGACTTAAGTTTTAATGAAAAAATTTATGATACTTTATTCTCAATAGATTAAAGATCTTTGGGTTAAAACTTTGAAACCTAAGAATCAAAGCAAAGAATCTTCACTGGTAGAGTGCGGGTGTGCACAGTAACTATTTGATGCCATCCGTTCTAAATAAATGAATTGCTGTCCGGGGTCTCCTTCTTTGACTAGTCAATTTCAGTGGTACTACCTGCTTTGTGATAATATTAAATGCTTCTTTTACCAAGTTGTCTTCCTCATTACATATAGAGATATATGGAAGGTTTACATTTTCGCTGCTTTTACATGCATGCATCAGTTTTGTTTTTGAAGCTCATTTTCATGAAACAAAAACCAGATGGTCAACGGATATGGGGAAATCAGTTCGAACCATTTTGTTTGTCTTGTTGCTGTCTTCGTTTCTGTTTCTGGTCTTTTTGTTGTTTTCAGTTTCTAGCTTCTCTGATTCATCTCCGGGCCCTAAAAGCAGCTTCAAACCCAGCCCTGTCACGTTGCAGACCAGCCGCTTCCTTCAGTCTTTTCATGAGCTTTTCGTCGGGTGGGTCTATTGTTTTTGTGTTCTTCATTTGATTGATTCTTTTTTATACACGTTATGTCTTGATCCATAGTTCCATACAGACTATTTTTTGGGAAAAAGAAGCTCAATTTGATGTGTGAACTTGATCAGTTTGTTAATGATGTTCTTTCTAATAATAAGATTGTCACTTTGAATATTTCATTTTCTTGACCAGCCTAATCCCTCAGCAACTTAAATAAATAGTGTAAATTTCCTGATTTTCTTGAGTAAGTGAAATTGGGTAAACCAATAGCTCGTGGTTAGAAAGTTAGACTCTTAATTTTAGCAACAGTGTTTAAATCTTGGCAACTTTAAATAAAAAAATAAAAGAAAAAGTTAGCCCACAACCTTATTGTTGGTAGAAGATTCTTAATTCGTTGAAATTTGCAACCTCAATTATCCCAAAAAAAAAAAAGGGGGGGGGGGGTAGTGGTGTTGTGGCTCGAATCCAAAACATGGTGCCTATTTGTGATTGATGATTATCAATCCAGGAAATGATTGGCTTTCCTGATAAAATTACAAAAGTCATGTTATTAACCACTTTCATTGACCTCAAATGAAGACCTAAAAGTTGTGTCAGATTAACTGTGCAGATACAGAAACGGTGCAACTTCAAGTCCAGAGAGTTTACATGAGAAGAAAGGTAATTCTAATATGAGTAGGCCATTGAAAGAGGATTTCACATTTCCTACCGGTTCTGCTCCTTTCAACAGTTGTCATGCCTCTACCATTGTTGAGGTAATGCAATTCAATTGATTTAGTGTTTCCATTGCCAGCATCATCGTACTAAATTGTTGCTAATAATTTAATAAAATATATGAAGGTTGGTAAAGGTCACTTCTTGGTTGCTTATTTTGGAGGAACATCTGAAGGAGCAGCTGATGTGAAAATTTGGTTGCAGAAATATAAGGTAATTCTCCGCTTGCGCTATGGTTCCTTCCCCTGTTGTACATGTGTTTTAGTACTGGTTTATTTATGGTATGGTGCTGTTTATATTGATTGTAATGAAAACTTGTTTGGCAGGGTGGCCGCTGGTACCCACCTATTATTATGGATGAAGAGCCTAATGTTCCAATGTGGAACCCTGTACTATTTAAACTTCCATCAGATGAGCTGCTATTGTTCTATAAAGTGGGCTTGGAAGTTCAAAAGTAAATTTCTAACCTTTATGGTGTCCTATGATTTATTTGTGATCCATGAAGTTCAAATCTAACTATATTTTCTAGTTTTGCTTTTTTTTACTATATACATACTTACAATAAGTTTATTCACATTGTAAAGTTCACTTAATTTATTATTGCAGTTGAGTTGTAAATGAGATTACTATAGAATTTAGCTATAAGGTGTGAGTCCTTGCCATGATATTGTATACCCGCACAACATTAGCAATCGAAGCTATAATTTTGCCAGAGTTTTGAAAACCATTTAGATTTGAGAACTCTGTTTTCTTGTATTGTTTCTCAAATATGACTACATATTCTTTGCTTCTGGTATTAATATCCTATTCCACATGTCATTATGGTATGTGAATTTAGTTGAAACTGAAAAGTCCTCGGTACATTTTCTTGTCCTGTCTTACGGTTGGCTTTGTAAAATGCAGGTGGAGCGGGTGCATGAAGCGATCATATGATAAAGGTGTCACTTGGACAAGGAGAGAACAGCTTCCTCCTGGAATACTAGGACCATCTAAGAACAAGGTAGGTATGATTATAAAATTTACTATGACCTACATTCCAATTCGTTGTGACTTACGAAAAACTTTGATAATATGTCCTCATCATGTTTGCCATTCACTCACCTGCAGCCTCTCTTGTTGGGGAACAGGCTTTTGCTATGTGGATCCTCAGTGGAGAGTTGGAATTCTTGGGGGGCATGGGCTGAGGTTGTAATGATGATTTCAAATACATGAGCAGTTAGAATCTTATCATGTTCAAAAATGCGACTGACATATTTTTCTAAATCACATGCAATAGGTTACAGAAGATGCTGGCAGAACCTGGAAGAAGTATGGTCCTATATATGTTAAAAATGAAACTCTCAGTGTGATTCAACCAGTTCCTTTCCTAACTGCAACAGGCACCTTGCGTTTTTTATTGCGCTCCTTTAATAACATTAGTAGAGTTTGTATGGCAGAATCATTTGATGGTGGACAGAATTGGGGTTTTGCCACACCTACTGAGCTCCCCAACCCAAACTCAGGTTGGTATGACAGGTTGTGAATTCCTTTGGTTTCAAATTCTTTTGAAAATTTAACTTGTTCATTGAGATTGGCAACCGTGGTAAATGAAAAGGAATACTATTGGCTTTTTTTTTTGTTTTTTATGCCATATATCTTGAACATTGTTTATCAGGTATCGATGGCGTCAAGCTGAGAGATGGTCATCTGTTACTTGCTTATAATACAATCTCAAGGAGTGTGCTTAAAGTTTCCCTATCCATAGATGATGGTGATTCATGGCAGGACAGTTTGACACTGGAAGAGACACAAGGAATGGAGTTCTCATATCCCGCTGTCATCCAGGCTAGTGATGGATTAGTTCACATCACTTACACGTATAATAGGACCCAGATTAAGGTAACAACCTGGATTCAGATATGAGAAATGGATTAATTCATTCCCTTTCCCTTATTCAGTTTCACCAGAAAAAGTCATTTCATTATATTTTCTCTTGCTTACTTGAGCTGAAATTTGTTTTTGCAGCATGTTGTTCTTCAACCAAATTGACCCAGTGGTTTATATTCCTCTGTCAGTCAGAGAAACCATTGTTTTAGAGCGCTGCGTATAACCATCAGCTACCTGTATCCCCTCTTTCATTATTGAAACTATCTGCTAGTGCCATAACTTTTGATATCTTTGTAATGTTTCATCCTAAGGATAGGCTTCAGTACTGTAGATTCAATGGCAACTTGTTTTGATGGACTACAGCATCACTTGCATGTCCTTGAAGATCCTCTGGAGCCTGGAGGGCATTAAGCCGCCACTCTTTCTTAGCAATATGTTTGGAAAAAAGGAAAATGAGTTCAAAATATTCAACTAAAATAATTTGTACCATATCCAATATTTTGCTTGAATGTAGCTTCAGACAGAACAGAATACAGGTATCATTTAATTAAAGTACCATATATATATTTATAGATATTATATTTCAACATCAAGTAATTGCAATGTTTTATATTGCCAAATGATCAGGTGCCTGATGAAAGTGTTAGGAATAGTGACTCAAATTCCATAAAAGATTCGTTTGGGATTAGCTAGATATTGCTTGATGGACAAGAAGACTTGCAGAAGAAGAATTCTAAAAGGAAAGAGATTGATAAGTTTGACTTGCAGAGAATAATTCTAAGAGGAAAGAGATTTTTAATAGGCAAGTTTGTATGTTTATAAATAGATGAAGTCTTTACAGGGTTAGATATGGGAAAAAAATGTAAGAGAGTTGTATGGTTTTATAAGATAGACAACACAGAGGAGTACTAGAGATTTATGTCTTATGCGTGTGTATGTTTATATATGTGTATGTTTATATGTTTGTGAGTGGATTAGAGGAGACTAAGAGGGTTCACATATATATGGTGCATAGGAGTGAACTAGAGGAAATTGGGAGGGTCTACATAGGTATGATGAATGGGTATATATGGATATATGTTTGTTTGTGTTGAAAGGGTGCACATGAGTATGTGTTTGTTTGGATTGAGAATACTCCATAGGACGAAAGTAGATTGAGAGGGTATATGGGTATTAGTTATGAGTATTTGATTTGAGTTGTATGTTTATAATTCTTTACAACTAATGAATCTTTTTTTTTCATATGTAGACGTAGATCAATTGGGTCGAATTACATTAAATTATTGTCTCTTATGTAATTAATTGATTGTATGGTTTTGCTTTCGTTGGCTTGATTGGTAGAGGTTTTTTGCCTAACAGAAAGATGGAGTAATAGAACTATAGAAACCCTCGTTTTCCTGTCCTTTACTAACTTCAATGCTAGCATAGAAATAGTGTAAAGGAAATCATACATTATATATAATGCAGTTTCCTTACTATAATAAATACAACAGTGTTCTCAATAGAAAAATTAAGGCTTTCCCAGACTGTTTTATCATATGCTTGTTGAATCTCGAAAGCATTGAAGTAAAGCTGGAACATGTCATACGAGGAAAAAAACTGGGTGATCTTCTCTAAGGCTTCAACATTACAAGATGCTGCTTTACTAGCTATTGAAGCATTGAGTCTCAGAGAATCTTCATACATAGAGTGGATTTGAAGTCAATCTAGGCAAACAGTTTTTGCTAAATTTAAAGCACGCATTAGAGATAAATAAAGCACCATTTCTGGTACAGAAATTAGAAGGTTAACATTAATGTTTGTTAGTTCTCTTTTCTTTTGTAGTTGTTTATAAAAATAAATTTCTTATCAGATGGTTTAATTTAGAACTAATTTTTTTCACATACATATTCTGTTTTGATTATATATTAATAATTTTCTGGGGGGTTTTAAGTTACCTTACAATAATGATTAAGATGCATATTGTTTTTGGACGCTTAATTTGTAGCAAAAGCACGCATACTAGGACTCGAATGCTGTTCTGTTTCTATATCCTTGATATTATGAAACAGACTAGCACTAAATTATTGTTACTCATGAAACTCTGATAACAGCTCCTGATCATCTTGCTGGAAAATGGGCTTTTGCACTGTGGATCATCTGTAGAGTGTCGGCATTCTACAAGAATAGGCTTTTTTGTTGATGATAGCCTATTGTTCGCGAAAGCTAACAAGAAAGAAAGTGAAAGGGTGAAGGACATGCTAAAGAAATATCAAGAAAGTTCGAGGCAGTTGATTAATTTTGAGAAATCCATTCTTTTCTTCAGCAGCAATACAAGATAAGAACAGAGAAATAAAGTGAAGGACATATTTATCTCAAGTCCAGAAAAGTATCTTGGGCTTCCAAAAATGGTGGGGAAAGGAAGAAGAAGAGCTTTCGGGGACCTAAAGGACCGAATCAGGAAAAAAAAAAGGTACAGTGTCGAGCCACTGAGTACTATCAAAAGGAGGGAAGGAAGTTTTTATAAAAGCAATGCTGCAGGCAGTCCACTCTTATGCAATGAACTGTTTTGCGTTACCAAAGTCTTTATGCGAAGAAATAGACAACATTTTGAGCTCCTAATGATGAAGCAACGGAAAGAAAAAGAAACAAATACACTGGCTAAATTAGAGCAAGATGTGCAGGCAAAAAGTGTAGGTGGTATGGGCTTTCCATCTCATGAAAGCTTTCAACAAGGCACTAATCTGCAAACAATGATAGAGATTGTTGAAAACAACGTCATTATTGGCCTACAGAGTTTTGAAAGGAAAATATTTCACAAACGGGAAACTTCTGGAAGCTGAGCAGGGGAATAGCCCATCTCTCACCTGGTGCAGCATTTGGGAAGCATTAGACCCACTCAAACGGGGGATCCGATGGAGAGTGGGTACAGGAGAAAGAACGAAAGTTTGGAAAGACATATAGGTGGAAGTTTGGAGAGAAAGAAAACATTTAGAACTCAGGGAAGGGCTGGATAAGAGTCAACATGTGAGTGCACTGATTATTACTAAGACAAAGAAATGGAATAAAAAGTTGGTGTATAGCATGTTCACGAATGAGGAAGTTGATGCCATTTGTGCCCTTCCAATAGGCACACAAAACCAACCAGACACACTGATATGGCACTACAATAACAATGGGATATACTCTGTCAAAAGCGGCTATAGACTCCTAAGAGAGGACATGATGAATATGGATGCTGAACAAAACATAAATGAATGGGATGGAGCCCAATGGAGAGATTGTGGAACACGAATATACCAAGCAAAGTGAAGGTTTTTGCATGGAGGATGATACACGAAATCCGGCCAGTAAAATAAAAGTTAATGAGAAAGAAGAGAATTGAAGAAGAAGTTGCCCAAGATGTGAGGAAGATAGAGAATTGGTAATACATGCTTTACGTGACTGTCCTACAGCAAAGGAGACTTGGCAATAATCTGGGGTTGCATGGGTGATGGGGGATGATATTATCCACAATACAGGACACTGGATAACAAAGGCTGTTGAGAAACTTGATGCAGAAAAGGTTGGGAAATTCCTCATAACAACATGAGCAATATGGAACAATAGAAATGAAGAAGTGCATGGAGGAACCAAATGAAGCCCACAACAAATTGCATGTTTTGCGGTATCGTATTTAAAGGAATTTAAAGGAGCTTAAGTGAAAAATGAGAATCGATGCAATACTAGATGCGAAGGCTAGAAGGCACCAACTGTAATGGAGGTGAAAGTAAATTTTGATGGGGCTTTCAACAAGAATTTGCAAGTTAGAGGAGTGGGGGTAATAATAAGAGATCATGAAGGGGAATATTGGGTGCTTTAGCAGCAAAACTGCAAGATGTCCAGGACGCATGAAAGTTAGGCAGTGGTTAAAGCTTTAGAGCTGGCTAAAGATTTGGGTTTCTAAAAAATCGTACCGGAAGGTGATGCCTAGGAATGATTAAGAAGATGGAAAGTGCAGAAATGGATTTTTCTCCTTGCGGCAATGCTAAGCTGCTTTTTAAGTCACACAAGATGAAGGGTAATATGGTAGTGCACAAACGTGCAAAATATGAGTATCAGGTAGAGACCGATGTAATCTAAGTTGCGGAATGTCTTAGTTTATCGACGAAAACTGTTGGAAAGATTGTAACAAATTACAAATTTAGACTCTGAAATTGATTATGGTGAGATTGAAAATAATAATAAAATTTATTTAAATTATGATTGAAAAAAAATTATTATTATTATTATTATTATAATAATTTAATAAAAAATTTATATTAATTTAATCTCATTAAAATTGATATTTAAATTTAACTAAAAATATGATCAACTTAATCGCACCATACTAAAAATACAATAAAATTCAAGTGGAGACTTAGTCTAACAAATACTCATTCTCAAAAATAAAAAAAATTAATATTATATCTAAAAACAAGCTATTGGTTGTACATTGAGATTTGGATTAAACAAAAGATTTTCTACAAGTTACATGTTAATATTTTTTAAAATATGCTCTTATACATCAATGATAAAATTTAAATTTCATAAACAAAATTAGAGGATCGTAAGATATTTGATTATGTTATATTTGTAAAAATAAATAAATTAATATAACAATAAAAATGGATATATAATAATATTTTAATCTTATTTGTAAAATTTAAAAATTTTAATATCTAAAATAATTTTACTTGTACTTTTTGGGCATCCCATTAAATTGAAAGTTGTTTAATTTACAATGTAGTTGCCTAGTCTACCTTCTACATTGATGCGAAGCACCTGGTGTTAGAATAAAAGGCAATAAAGAACATTAATTTATCTATATTTATTATATATAAAATGTCTAATTTTACAAGTGCAAATAATGAACTATATATATTTTATAATTTTTAATTAAAATCTTTATTAAATTAAAATATAGGTTACTCTTTATATGTTTTCTTATTAATATTGAAGTCCTTAATTATTAAAGCAAACTTTCCTTGATCATTTTCTTTTTAAATTAAATATTGACAAATTTTATGTATTTATTTCCTATTTTTCTTGAACTCTTTTATTTCGGATTGGTAGTTGACCATTTCTTAATACCAAAAAGCTTCCATTTCCATTTTTTTTAATCACATCTACATCATCAGACTTATTGCAAGATGTTTGCTGCAATAATTTAAGGTTTGAAAATTTTCTAGCAAGAACAAGTAGAATAAAATAATGTTCGTGGATGGACCTTCATAAATGAATATGATTTCGAAGAATTTATGCCCTAGGACTTTTGTTCTTTTGGGCACAAAATACTTATATGCTATCTTCACATTTGTTGTCCCGGAAAGAAGAGAAAGTGGAAAAAAAATGTTTTTGGTGCATGGGATGGGCATTGCTTAATGGGTGAAAAGGAAACTGTTTTGATTGGAAACCAAAATTTTTATATATTTTTCAAAAATTCTTTAGACATTAAATCAAAGAGCTAAAGATTAAAAAAGTTCTTTTATCTTCAATGGAGAACTTTAATATTTTAAAATTTATGCATCTGTTCTAGAGGTTTTGAGTTTAAATTTTGAGATGAATTAAGTGTTTTTGTTTCACATAATATTACATGCTATCTTTAGTTGTTTAAGGTACAGAGATAATATTTGGTGTATAAAATGATGAGTAAAATAAGATAATAATTATTTTATATTAAACTTAATTTGTATCTATAGAAAAAAATAATATTATAAGACGGATTAATTATTCTCTTGGTATAAGATAGTTCAATTCTCTAAAAGTGTAAAGTATTATTTTTTATTCATGAGATTAAATTTATATATTATATTATACTTTAAAAATTATATCAATAATTTAAATTATATAAATTTAGAAGAAGGATTTTTTTAACCTGTAAATAAATTATCTCATCTTAATTTTTACACACATCAAATACAAAATAAGATGACGTTATTTAATCTAATCTTATTTATAATATCATCTTATCTTATTCTATCATAAGTTTGTATACTAAATATATTCTAAATACTCTCGCCTTATTACCTGTGAAGTTTTAGGGTTTTGGCGTGAAGGACTTGAAAATGTATTCATTACATGTGCCTCACTGATTTCTCTATTATTTACTTTAATATTACAGCATCATTAAACCTTTTATATATATGTATTTTGACAAAGAGGATATTTTGTTGAAGAAGTTCCTTGCTTTTGTCTTTTGCATATCCACTCCTTAAGCATGATACCATAATAATTCCCTCCACTTTAGAAAAAGATTAAAGTGACCTCATGAACCTAATCCTTTCCCCCTCCTTATTCTTAGATCTCTTTCCATCATTCTACTTCTCCCCTTTGGTTTGAACTTTGAATTGAAGAAGCTCTCTCTAAGATTATTTTACCTTGGCATGATCATTATTATCAAAAGGTGTTTGTTTTGTTGTTGGTTACATCACAAGGGAAAAAGGGTTTCTCCCACTATGCCATACTCATTTTCAATTCTCCCCCACCCCACCAATATAGTAGAAGAACCATGATAATTTTTTTTTTCTAAATTTTTCCTCCAAGGATTTCTAGATCAACCAATGACCCCATTTGAATGGATCTTCAAAATCCTTTCTCTCATGTAGATTGCTAAAGTAGCATTTTATTTGACTTAATAGAACCTCAAAAAAGGACTTTTTTCTCCCACAAAGTTCAAAATCACACTTGATCAATCCATGATCATCTGTTGTGTTGATGTAAAAAAAAAAAAAAAAAAAAGCCTCTTCCAATGGATAAATGGAATCACTTCAACATAGCCCATAGTTAT
Organism: Durio zibethinus; assembly: GCF_002303985.1. The sequence goes on along the minus strand of NW_019167860.1, from coordinate 477,991 downwards.
TTAATCAATGTTAATTTTCTGAAACTGTGATTAATCAATCATAAAATCAACTTCTTTGTCAAATAGAATATGATGATCTTACAATTGAAAGGTTGACAAGATGTCAAATTTTATCGAAGTTATTGGGTGATTATATGGTTTAGGATGAGTAGCTAGTATTACTTTATTCTGCAAAACATCTTTAACAGTTTCAAAAATTTTCACCTCTTCAAATTGATCATGATGTCCAATTTTATAAGAGATCCAAAAGTAAAATAATGAAAGCATATAATTCACTGATGTTACTGATTACACTTTCTAATTTGATAAGCCGATGACTGACATCTTAACATGACTCTAATACCAAAATGATTGTACCAGATAATGAAAAAGAAAGTGAAAAGAATTTTTCAAAAGAAAACTCAACCTTAGCCTTTTTTTTTTTTACTAAATTTCACTTGCAAAATTAAAGTCCAAAATATACTTCTATAAAGCTAACATTATAAAAGATAATTATAGCCTAATACCTAGAATAATATCAACAAAGTTTAAATAACAAAATAAAGATAAATTCTAACTAAAAAATAACCTAAATTCCTAATTAAATATGCAACTATAATAACCAATAAACTATTAAACACATAACAAAATTTGATTTACTTACAAAACAAGTTAAATTGGACTTTGCATAAATGTGATACAATACATCCACAACTTAGGGTTTTTTTTTTTTTTTTCCTATAGGAAATTGTATTGTTTAACTTTTTATTTATATGTATTTTTTTTAATTTCAAACTAAGTCATTTAATGAAATAATAATGTACAAAAAGCATAGTAATTTTATCTTATAAAAAATATTACTATAATTTTAAGTAAAAACCATATTAGAAAAATTATTAATATATTCTATTTCTTTGTAAATTTATGTATAGATATTAAGAAATACTTAAAATTTTATTTTCATTCTCAAATTTAGTTCTTACAATGTATTGGATCCACCTTTACTACTAGATTATTTGACAAGAAAAGTAAATTTAAAAAATAAAAAAACTATACATTGTCAATAAATCATATAATGATGTCATATAAAAAACTGATTTTAAAATTTTAAAAAGCAAATACATTTAATCTTAAAAATATATTTAAAATTAATTTTTTATGAAGTGTTATTGTATAGAATGCTAACAGCATATAACATTTATACATAAAAAGAAATTTTCCTGAACTTATGATAATTACATAAATACTACAAAAAAAAAAAAAAGCATTTCAAGAGGGGCAACTGCCCCCCCCCCCCCCTCTTGCCCGTTATTGCTAAGGTGAAAAGTCAGGAAACCAAATGACAATACAATATCTCTCTATAGAACTCTATTTCAACTCACAACTTGAAATCAAATAACTACATCAACCATCAGAGAGTTGCTTGAATTAAGCCATAGCTTTAAGCGTTCAGTTCTGATCCCAAAATGTACGTATAATATAAGCTTTTAGAGGAAAAACTATGATAGCAAAGTCACACTGAAATACCAAAACAACTAGCAATTCACTCGGACTGAATAGGAACATATTTGAGACCAAGGCCTAAGTGCTGAATACAATGCAATCAGACACCGTCTTATCAAGCTTAAGAGAGATCCATGTACCTTGCATGAGAAAATTGTCAAAATATCGCTATAGTATTCTTCACAGCCTTATAAAGGAAAGAATATGAGTTTCAGAGAAGCATACCGAGGACAAATCAATTCAATTTGCTTCAACATAAAGGGGTAGAGCAGAATGACTTGAAGATGCACTGGGGTCTATTTCATTAATAATAATAGCATATTGTTAGAGATCTGTATAATGAATAAGAAATGTTTGTGTAAAGCAATGAAAGATAATGTATGCACCTTCCGATTGCATCCGCAACCAATCTCGTGTGCATATCAAAGCCTGTCGAGTATCAGGAGTCAGTAAACTTTGACTGCTATCAAGCACCCTACCTCCTGCATTGAATGCCGACTCCTGTGCAATAGTCGACATAGGAGTTCCTAGAACATCACGTGCCATCATTGACAAGATCGGATACCTGGGTGTGTGAACTCTCCACCAATTCAATATATTGAAATTGCAGTTACGCGGAAAGACTGGCTCATCTAAATATTTTTCCAGGTCTGATATTTCACTTTGACTTTGAGATGTCTCATGAAGGAATTTGTCAAAGCCCTTTAGTCTATCTCTACCATCATTACTACTGCTAGGTAAGCTACTGCCAGGCAAAGCTGAACCTTGATCAATCAAAGTTGAGCAGATAGAGTATGCATTAAAGAGTTCCTTGATACCATCAGACACTTCTTTGATTCGTTCCAAAGCAGTACTGCCATAAATCTGGGAGTAGTAATACTCCACCAATTTCATCTTGAAACGGGGATCTAAGATAGCTGCTACCGCCAAAGCCAAACTGCACTTGCTCCAATATTTATCAAACTTAGCTTTCATTTTTGCAGCCAATGAACTAAGAAAATTATCTGGGCTCTTGCACCATTCAATCAATTGGATGTGGACATGACAAATTTCAGGAAAATATATATTTGCTGTAGAACATTTGTTGCCAGAGAACACATTAATGATTTCAATAAACAGTCTCAAATAGACAGTAACGGAACTTGTCCATTCCCACTCTTCATCATTTAAAGCAAGGTCAAGATCAAGCTCTGGCAAATGACAGAACACATTCCTGTATTCTACAGCAGTCTCAAGCATTACATATGTTGAATTCCATCGGATAGGATAATCAAGAACTAAGCTTTTTGGGCTGTTGATTCCAGTTTGCTGGGCAATCTCGTTGAATTTCCCTTGTATTGATTGTGAACTTCTAACATATCTAACACTTCCTCGAATCTTTTGGATCACCACTTGGAGAGCTTCTAAGGCATCTTGAACAATTGAATTTAGAACATGTGCAGCTGAGCGCACATCTACTAATTGTCCATTGCTTAGTTGAGGCCTGCTTTCAGACATCTGCTCTTTTATTCTCAGGATGATATCATCATTAGTAGAACAATCATCAAAGGTCATGGCAAACAACTTAGACTCTATGTCCCAATCCATCAGACACTTGATAATTACTTCAGAAAGCATATCTTCAGTACGAGAAGAATCAAGAGTGATAAAATTAAGAATCTTCTTTTGTAGTTTCCAATCGTCATCAACAAAATGTGCTGTCAAGCATACATGATTAGAGTTCTCTGGTGAAGACCACATCTCAACAGCGAGGTTAATTCTTCCTTGCAATTTCCTTAACATATCATAAACTTTCTGCTTCTCCTTCCCATAAACTTCCAAGCAAGCAAGCTCAATGGTACTATTCGGCACAACATCAAACAATGGCTGCAGATTCTTGACAAATACCTTGAATCCAACATGCTCAACCATGGCTAAGGGGTAGCTATGTAATATAATCATGCATGCAAGATCTAACTGACTCCGTTCTTGGTCGAACTGGCTGCTTCCAAGGTTGAAAACCTCATCCTTTCTCTGATCCTGTTCATACTTGACGATAGTGGGCTTAATATAATCCTCTTTCCTTTGCCCTTCATCATAACTGATATTTGCAATGGTAAGGGTGTTATCTTTTTTCCTTCTCTTTGCTGCAAGTAGTTGGGAAACATCATAGTTAGATCTTTTCAAGCACCTTATTAAGTGATTTCTCAGATGGGTGGTTCCACTATTACTCGATCCACTTAATTTCTTGTTACAATGAACACATACTGCATAACATATGTCAGCTTTCCTAACCCTTTCAAAGTGGTTCCATACAACAGAAGTCAACCTCTTTGGTTTTTTAGTAGCTGATTCAGTAGCCACTTCCATCACATATGCTTTAGACAAACCAAAGTCTGCATATTAAAGTCAAATGACAAAATAGTTGCCTTTTCGGAAATAAAGAAAATATCTAGTAATTCACAACATAAATTCAGGACATGAAACATCAAAAACACACCAAAGGAATCATTGAATATCATCAATTGATTCTGAAATGCAATATTAGGTCTTAATAAACATTCAGAGTAAATATAAATAGTAAACTGGTGAATAAGCACAAGCAAAATAGGACGAAGATGCCAATTTTATTCTCAAAATACTGCAACATGCAAATTGGTGTTGCCTTAATAGCATTCGAGTTGCATTCAATCTAGCAAAAGAACTGCTATATTGAAAATCTGCAACTAGGAATGGTAGGAGCACAGAACAAATTGAAACTGTAGGAGAGAGGAGAAAATAAACATAACTGCAGGAGAGAAGTTATATCAAGTGAATTCAATAAATCTCTAATTGTTTGGTTAATAAACAAGTGATGTGCAGAGAAACCATGATTTTACAATAAAGAAGTTCATGAACCATGATTTATCAAAAAAAATTAAGGACATATTGGCAAAGTCATACAGAATTATATCCTCCCCCCCCAAACACACATACACACACACACCTAGCCACCCACGCTTCAAATAGAAATGGAAAATGCAAGTTAAGAGATTAATTGCAAGTGATAATTTCTTTTCCCTCTTCACTTCTATCCTAAATTAGCTATCAAATGATAAACATTTTACTAAATCTCTCTATTGCACTTCTCTCAAGAAAAAGACACTGTAAAGCTGAAAATTTGTCCTAATCAATAACATATAGATCTTCTTAGTTTTCAAGAGCTAAAAACAGACAATTATAATGGGCTCCAAGCCAACTTGAGGCAAATGTTTCAGTCTTATCCTATGCCCTACACCTCTATTTAAAACCAAATTCTTATTTTATGTAAGAATATAAAAACTTAAACTTATTTTTTTTCCCCTAGAATTGAAAATCATTAAACTCAGTGAATTCAAAGAAAAGGCTTAAAATTTTGCAATTACTTGGAAAAATATTATTTTTCTAACAAAATGCTTTCATTGTAATCTATAGGTTCTTATTAAGCCAAACAGGCAATTCTCCTTTTTTTCTCAAAATGATATTTACCTACAGCCTTCCCAGAAAAATATCGCCACTTAATCAAAATCAAACACATAAAATATATTAAAAAAATCCACCGACTAAACGTAAAAAAAAGAAAGCAACACTAAGAAAAGCAAACTTTTAGCCAATACCAACAAGAAAAAAGGGGTTTTCTTTTTCTTTAAAAAAAGGCTAAAAAAATTATCTAAAATATCAAACCAAATAAATTGTCTGATCAAAATAAAGCAAATAAATACTAGCAATAATACAACAAAAGCAACAAAAACCCAACAAAAAAAATGTAAAAAGCCACGAAATTTACACTCAATCCAAGATGAACAACTCTATGAAAACCAAGCTTTCAATTGAATTCCTTTAATAAAGTTTTTTCTAACGAATTAAACACAAATATTACAAAATCCGAACAAAGATGAACGCTAAAACAGCACCAAAATCACTTTCAACTCAGGTAAACAATTCTCATGAGAAAAAGATTTCTAAATAAAAAGAAAACCATCAAGAAAAAATGTTTTTTAACCAGATATCAAAACAAGTCTGATCAAAATTCTCACAACTAAAACACATAATACTGAACCCAACAAAATGAAATCCTACCCAGATCGTCTAGCAGTGAAAAAGCTTGGCTCCACAGGCGGGTCCAATCGGAGGATCCGAGAAGGTATTAGGGTTTGGGTTTTGTCGATAACAGGAAAAAAAAGGAGAGAGCGAAAGCGGATCCGAGTTTGGATTATGGAGGAGGATTTGGGTCAAGATCCGAATAAGAGTTTGGGTGGGTCAACGTCGAGACGTTTTATATTCGTTTAATAATTGGATATTCTTATGGCCACCAATCAGAGGAAGAAAAGGACGGATTGAATTTGAATCAGGTTTTGGTTTAGGTTGGATTTTTAAGTTTTATTTTTATTTTTTTGGTTATTTAGGTTTGTCTTAGACATTTCATGTAGATACGATAATTTATGGTTTTATATTTAGGTTATTTTATATTAGATGTATATAATATATATTAAACTTATTTTATCTTGAATATATATAAATATTAAAATTATTATTTTATAATTTATATTTGTATATTAAACATTAAATATATTTTTATTTTTATTCAATTCATACAAAATTTTTATTAAAATTTTAAATCATTATATTTTTAGTTTTTATTATTTTTATGATATAATTATATTATATTTAAAATTATCACATTCACATGTCAAGTTTTATTTTACTCTTTTAAGTTTGTCTTTCATTTTTGCAATTAAATCTTTTTCAAAATTTTATTTGGGTGTTGAATAAAATATAAATGTTTACCAATTGGAACCTAACAGATAATTTGCTTTTATATTAATTTTTGTGTTTTGTAAGGTCAATTATTTTAACAGTTTATTGGCTTATGTGATGTTTGATTTTTTTTAATTAAATAAATTTAAAAGTTTAATAATATTTACACCAAAATAAAAATTCTAATCCCTTAAAACACTTAGCAAACCCCAGCTACTATCATGTTAACCCCTTAAGAAATTCAAGCTCAATTTATGTGATTTTTATAAGGAAAGTTAGCCCATCTCCTCAAACTAAATCTATTTATATCTTAACCCAATTTTACATTACAAAGCTAAAAGACATTTTGATCTTGAGTTGAATAGGTAGATCTAATATTAGTGAAGAAAGATAGCAAAAGTGGGCATATGAAAGTTATTCTATCTTTAAATTGAAATATAATAAAGTGTTTTACATTCATTTGAGTTATATGCATGAATTAAAGATAAAGTAGATTTGTATGTATGAATAGCATAAGATATTAGAAGCTTGCTTTTGAACTACATTATTATGACTTTATATTTATTCTTAATTTTATATTATGTAATGGTACATATTAAGAGTTTTGTATAATTTTTTACTTTAAGGATATTTATAATGTTATTTAGTTTTGTTGATTTGAGGTTTTGCTTGAGGACAAGCAAAAATTCAAGTATAGAGGTGTGATAGCATTAAAATATATAAAGATTTATGGTGCTAAAATTTAAATTTTTGGATGATTTTTGGCACTTTTCATATTATTTTCAAAGCTTTAAGTTTTTCAAGTTCAAGATTCATTTTCATGCAAGCCATGCATGTAACCATGCAAAGCTCACATTTGGCCCAACTTTACATACATAATGCCGCCCACCATTAGTCCATATTTAAGTATGCACAAGCCCATTTAATCTCTCCCTCACATTCGGCTAAGGTGAAAGTTCAAGATAAACATGTTTCTTTCTTAGCCACGAAGAGAATGACTTATATAAGGACATTAGTACATTCGATTATACAAGGAGGTAGGCAAATTTGCAAGCATTTGGACTCTCTAAGCTCAATCCATTCGACCAAGAGGAGTTTGAAGTCAATCATGAGTCTTTTGTTTAGTCTTGAAGAGTTTGCTTGGAAGAAGGCTTTATCTCTTTGAAGATCAAAAGTTTGGATAAAAAGCAAATTTATCTCCTCTTGAAATCTATTATAGCCGAACCTAGGGAAAAATTTATCAAGATTTCATCAAGTGAAGATCAAGGGCTAAGATCATCATCATGTTCAGCTAAGGCATCTAAAATTGAAATGTTCATCTTTTTCATGCAACTTTGAAGATAAAGATCAAGCTTATCCTCTAGAGTTTGAATTTGAAAATGCAACTTGTAATCTTTTGCCCCTTGATCAAATCCCATTCTATAAATAGAGAGGTCATTTCTTTATTCTAATCATCCTACTTTTCATTTCTCTTTTTTTTTTTGTTTTATAATTTCAAAGTTTCTTTTAGTTCATTATTTTTTTTTAGTTAAATTAATGGTTTAGGTAATAGATTTGTCAATAACTAAGATTTTGTTTTTAATTCTTTTTCTAATCAAAGAGTATTTTCATTCTAAGATCTCTTTTCTTGCTTTTAAAGTTTGCAAATCTTGTTTCTTATTTTTTTAATTTTGGCATAAGCAATCTTTAGTTTTCAAGATCCAAGTTTTCTTTAATTTCTTTGTAAGATTCGACCTACACTCATTTTGATGTTCTTTAATTTCTTTTCATGCAAGCCTTTTTTTAAAATCTCTTTAGGTATTCGACTACTACTATTTTTCTTATTTTGCAATCTTTTGATTATTGTTTTATTAGATTTAGTTTTTGGCATTAATATTTTACTTCTCAGAAGACAATCGGTGAAGTTAAAAACCTTACCATATGTTGCCTTTAATATTTACTTGATTTGTAAAACCTTAAAATCCTAAATATTCATGGGTTTAGATATAAGATCTCATCCTTTTGCCTTTGATAATTATAAGTAACCTAACATTATTTTTTATAATCCCTAAAGAAACAATACTTAGAATACTCCACCTTATTACTTAATCTATGCACTTGTAGGCTCTATACGAAAAGTAACAATTAGTCTTTCAGACGGTGGGGCAAGGCTTGCTCAATGCTTTTCGAGCCCTCGTGCCCTATTATAAAATCGAGTAGGATTTGAAAGATTATACTTAAGATTTGCAACTATCCATGGAAGCCTATAAGAAACCAAGGTCTTTTTAGCCGAGATCAAGAAGGATAAGAAAGACCTTAGTAAGAAAATAAAAAATTTGGCTGACAAGCTCGAAGATATGTCTATGCAAAAGGCCATAATTCAGTCACTCCAACAACAAGCTGACCTTATGCTTAATGATATTTTGGCCAAGGTAGTGAGGTTGAAATCAAAGTTGGAGGCTAAAAAGAAGATCATGCAACAAGCAATGGATGAGTTCCTAGCCTCTTAAGAAATTTATGATATGCAAATGGAGTTTGCTCTGGCAAATGAGTATTTTCAATTTCGTTTTGCTAACCTAAACCTTAGCCTCTTTGATGTCAAGCTCGACAACATTAAGTCTCGGCAAGCCCCTGCTATTGAAGCCACCGAGGATGAAGAGGATGCAAAGCTTGAAAATGAGATCAACACAACTTTTGAGGCTAAAGCTAGTGCTAGTGAGGCTCAAACACCCACTGTGGAGCAAGAGGGAGATGTTGATGAGGCTTATGAAGGAGTTCTCTCTTTTTATGTGTGTTTTAATAATTTTTTTGTAAACTCTGAGAATTTTTGTAAAGGTCTTGAATTAGATCTTATAAAGGCCACTTTGCAAAACTTATGTGAATTCAAATCTTGTAAAGGCCACTCAACAAAACTTTTGTGAACTCACATTTTAATGAAATAGAAGTATACTTTTGCCCAAGCTTTAGCTTTGTCTTTTTTCTTTTTTACCTTATAGTTTGTTTTTATTACACATAACTGCTTAAGTTTTAGTTTGGATAAGATGTTCCTCTAGCAATTTGAAATTAAAATCAAAACAACTCTCTTAGCACTGAAGTTTTTCTCATCCTCTTCTTCGGGTCTAACTTGCTCAAAACATGGAGGTTTTGCTTGGTTGAAATAATGGAAAAAAGTGAAAACAAAAATTTTGTTAATTTAATGGTTAAGTTACAAAATAAAAAAAAATTGTTATGAATTTTAACTATTAAATTAATAAGTTTTTTTTGTCATTCTCTCTTTTCATCCTTCTTATCAAACAAAGCCAAATTGCCATAGGTATATTTGATTTCTAGGCATTTAGATTTCATGACTGTAGTTTTGGAATTTTGGAGAAAAATCATCATGCCATTTTATCCATTTTCAAAATTATTTTACCCAATCATGTCCAATAGTCCTTTAAAAAGTGTTTCTCAAAGTGTTTTGAATGAGTCATTATTGTTTGACACCATGGATATTTGGTTTGAAGATTTTATTTTTTGAAAAATAGAGATTTTTGGATTCAAAATAACAGAAAAATGAACTGAAAACAACTTAAAATGGTTACGAGAATGGTGAGTCATGAATGAACTTTTTTTTTTTTGGCTTATGTAAAATTGCTATAGGTTCTTGTTTGGTTTCAAGCTGTTACTACTTATATATATATATATATATATATATTTATATGTATGTATGCATGTATGTATGTATGTATGTATATTGGTTTGCTGTTTGCGAGCTAAAATGAAATCAATTTTCTAGAAAGGATCTACCTCATAATCTCTGTTGCATGCCTATTATTGCATTTTGTAGATGGAATCCTAGTAGTATTCCACCAACTAAAAACTTTTGAATCAGAAATAAAAATAATAATAAATAATTTTTGTTTGTTAAATAAAAACCATCAATATCGTCCCTCATTTGATTTTGGTTTCATCCTTCAAATTCCATGTCATCCTCTGCCAAGTTAGACTCCATTCACTCTGATACAAGGGTTTATGCAATTTCAGAAAGTCTTTGTCCGTGGATGGGGAGGCTTGTTTCGTAATTTACTTCCAAAATACACCCTAATGGAAAAATAAACTCAAATTTCCTATTCTTTTGGAAAGTGAAAAAATTAGCTCAGGCCGAGGGCAATATCATTGTTAAGCGTAACTTTGACAGACTTTAATACTGAATTTGCAAATCACACACCAAGTTCTAAATCAGCACACTTACATTTTTAACTGACTTTCTAAATAATAAAACAAACCCATCCAACCAAACTTAAGAATCTAATAACTAAACAAATAATAATAATAATAACAATAAAACCATCTAGGAAGCAAAGCTCAACGCGACACTAACCACCATGCTATCAAACCATTTTTGTACAGCTAAGAAGCAAAAATAATCTGTTACGGTTTGAAACTTCAAGAAATGTTCATGGCTTCAGCATGATAGTTCTCTAACTCCTTGTCAAGATCATCTGCTGACTTCTCCATAGGCTTCATAGGCTTCTTTTTTCCACGGTCACGGCCACGGCCTCTACCACCACCACCACCACCACCACCACGGCCACTCCTGATACCCCTGCGACGGCTGCAATAAGATCCAGCAACTGGTAAATTAACAGCAGATACCAAAATACAACCACTTCTCATTGTTAAACGTTGGCATCAAAAATAAACTCTGGGAAGATGACTTTCAATCAGTTCATACTCATGCACCACCTAAAATTTGTAAAGAACCCAAGATAAGACAAAATAAAAGGATGGATAATTGAATCTACAAACTCCACTGTTACAAGCTGCCTCGTCAGGTATATGGTTAACCAAGCTTAAAACTAAGGCACTAATTTTGATGCCTAATGAAAAATTTAAGGGCTGCATAATTTAAGCACAATTTTTTCTTTTTTTAACAAATAGAATAGCTATAAACTTGTTCTTTGAAATGATAGGCTCAAGGCAACACAAAGGCCTGCTCAGATAAGGGCAAAGGGTATCATATATAAGAGCAAGTCCCATTAACTTGGAAAAATCAAAAGCTCAAACCACAAATTAAGGTTCCATAAAAGTCAATGTAGCCATCAAGCTTCAACAAATATAATTTCACAGTTCTAAGGAATAAAAGCAAAGCAATAACACTTAAAAGAATACTTTTATGTAAAAGGTTATAGAAAAAAATCTTACAAGCAAAAATGAAATAACAGCTCATTCATCATGTATTGGATTAATTTAAATTTAATAACAATTACAATATACACAAGCATATTAAGAAATGGAAATGTAAATTGTAAGGGCATCAGAATTAATGGTAACTTACTTAAAACCACGATTAATTCCAGCAGAGCCTCTCGACTGACCTGCTCCAGGCCTGCATAATTAATTGGCAGTGTAGTGATTGTAAAATGATTAAAAAAAAGTAAATTAATCTGCGAGAGAGAGAGAGAGAGGAAGTAACCTAACAGTGACTGTTAAACTTAAAAATAAAAATATGTACACATGCTCTATAAACAACATATATGCATAGCAAACTGCTAAGAAATATAACAATTTTGCCTACAATAGCAAAATACTTAAAAAGAATAAAAATACACAGAAATATGCGAAAATAATCAGAATAATGAAAGAAAAAAAGGTTCATTTTCCCATATGTAAACCCAAGCAGTTTTCAAAAATTGTTCCAATTGATGCACGGAAGAAAAATATGTTTTAAACACCATGTACCAACAATGTGGATGCTATAAAAAGAAATAAATTACTGAAAAATAAAATACAACCTTCCCTAAAAGCACATCAAAAACTGAAAAACAGTTACATGGACTTGGGAATAAGTATCCAATACAGCTGATGCCACCAACTTGTCTTGAAAATTTCAGACTCCGAGAATCAAGCTTAAAAGTGTAAAAAAATAGGACACAGATACAAGGACCCTTGAATAAATTCTTAGCAACTATAATACTACTGCTGAAAGTTAGAAAATTTCAAAAAAGTTGATGAATAATTTTTGACTCCAACAAAGCTGTTGAAGTGTTTACAAGGGCCCAAAATAAGAAAAGTAAAAACCTATCTTGACCAAAAACCAACATTGAGCTGAAAGTTAGAAAATTTCAAAAAAGTTGATGAATAATTTTTGACTCCAACAAAGCTGTTGAAGTGTTTACAAGGGCCCAAAATAAGAAAAGTAAAAACCTATCTTGACCAAAAACCAACATTGAGCTCATAACTTTTTTTCTTTTTTCTTTTTTAATGGGCTTATGATGACCAAAAAACAATGCTATACAGGCTTCAATCATTTGTTTTTGGGGAATGGAATTAAAACCTGACTGAAGAGCAAAAGCCCTACCACATGTACTGGTCCATGTATCTAGAATATTCTCTTATCTCTTAATCTTCCTTTTCTGTAATAAATTCATTTCCAGTTATTATTTCAATTTTCCTCTCTCTCTCTCTCTCTCTCTCTCATATTCCTACAATCATTCCTCTTATGCTTCATCTCACTGTCTTTTATTGTGGCTGGGTGTAGTTCTTTTATGTTTAATTTGCAGATTTTTTTTATCTGGTGGTTTTTCACATCTAACAATCTATCACTGAAGTCTCTAGCATTCACTTTCATCATTTGGTGTTTGATTCAGCTTGTGTCAAAAGCCAAGTCCATATGCCTAACACTGAATCAGGCACATGTCACATCTGTATGCCTGTTGTGTCCGTTGACACTGGCATTTCAGGAAGTGAACTCAAAACATGATATGAAAATTTTATTGGTAAAATAAAACATAGAAACAAAATAAGGAAGAATATAGAATCACATACATCATAACAAAAGTCAAAGAAAATAAGAATTAGAATCACATACGTCATAACAACTGTCCTTTTCCTCCTTCCTTTTATTCCAGTTACATTAACACGAGCTGAAATAGGGACTTCAGCATTGGCACCAACAATTTCAATTTTCATGGGCTTTCCATCCAACAGTACATTGTTATACCGCTTAAGAGCAGCAAATGCATCACTCCTTCTAAGATAAACAACTTCAGCTGAACCCTGAAAAAAAATCAAACACAATCCAAGTAACAAACATTTGATACAAAATAAGAACCATATAAAATACATGGTATATCATATGAATGAGAAAATATCTATAACATTATAAATTAAAATATAAAGACAAAGAACTAATCAGAATTAAGATTTCATCACCAAACAAGCAAGGCAACAATACCACCCTCAAGCATTGAGCAAAACTTTACACATCCACACATGCACAAGAAAGAGCAAGATAGGTAGGATGTAGCGCAGTCACCTAAACAATGAATACAAACCAGAATTGACCCAATAAAAGGAGTGGGGTCATTTTAGCCAGAAGAGAAAACAAGAGAGATTCCAACATAAAAAATATTGTATCAATAACTGAAAGCTTCCAATAGCGTAATCATGACCATAAATTGAAATTTGTATATTTCAATAAAAAACTTACATTCATTAATTAAATATAAAATCTAACAGCCTTCAATTATTCATCAACACAAACTTGTCATAAAACATGTGAGGCTCCCATGAGTGCTTACTCCCAATGATTTTTCATCAATTTATACATGCAGGCCAGAAATTAGCAGTGCAACTCAGTCAATAACCTGCAAATCTAAATGCCTTTTGAAGAAAAAAATCCTAGATTTATCATGTTGTCAACAAGTAGTTGTCAGAAGCTCTTGTTTCAATACAAAGTAAAACAATTATTTATTAATTAATTAATCTGCATGATTCATCCAGTACAAATATGCTTAAGTTTTTAAAATGTTTTCTATCACTAACTTAAGAGAAATTTAAGTCTTTTCAATATTGTAAGATGCCAAATCCTGTTGCCAGATTCAAGGGCATAACAACCATTATTGCAATAGAATGTCAGAAGCAATTAGTATAAAGCACAAAACTTACACTTGGCTGGCCATTTTTATCATAATGAACTGCATATCTTTTCAGCTCTCCTATTTCAGAGAAAAGTTCCTGAGATGTACATAAAGTTTCAGGGTACTTCTCCAAAAAAAATAACACAAACTCCTTTTATATTTAAAGTCATAAATAAAGGTATCACTTTACCCTTATATCTTCATTAGAGACTCCATGATCTAAGTTGGATACATATAACTTGGTGCCAACTTCTACTCCTGATATCCCTGCAGCTCTAAGGCTGTCTTCAAACAAATCATGCTGCCATGGCAAGCCCTTAGTCCTGTGGGAAGACTAATGAAAGCAAACATAATGTGTCAGCTTATGACTCGATAGCAAGATCACCAGTCTTCAATATGAATGAAGATCAGCTATATTCCCAAGGAATATTTAAACAAAGGTGCTAGCAGTAGAATCCAGTTTAGTAAAACGCTGAAGCAATCCAGCAAAACACCAGCAGATTCAGCTACTGAACACAGATGGGAGTTCAGGATTAGACCCACTTCATTTAAATCAGTACTACACCATGGGCAAGCACTCCAGTACTGAAGGTATGAGAAGGAAGCTCCTTTGTAAAAAGGCCATGAACAGAACAGAAACTGAAATCTTGCACCAAAAAATTCCAAGAATGGCAAGAGGATCCACAGATCCATCATAAACACTAACTTACTTAGAAGTATATGATATGGTTCAGAAATTGGTAGAGCCATGAAATCCTAAAGAAATGATATGCTACTCATCAAAGCTCCATTTAAAAACTTTAATTAGGCAGCAATGCATAATAAATGTCATAAGGCAGCATTGCATCTTAAAAATTGCACAACTGCAGCACCAAAAACTTTGGGAAATATCAATGAGGCCCCACAGGTTAGAAACTCAAATAACCCACAAGGACATATAAATCAATGTAAGAAGCGAGGCTAAAAGTGGTTCCCAATGGACAAAACAATGTCCAAGCACAGGTTTGAGCTTGCCTTGGCAATGGAACTTTGGGATGGGCGGGCATTGACAGCAAGAGGACCTCGACGAGTAGCAAGGGTCATTCTTCCACCACTATCAAAGAAACCACCGGGACCTCTTCCACGGCGCGGCGGCCTGAGTCGTCCTCTGCCTCTCTCACCCTTATTTCGTTTTACCATATCGTCCAGGGTCATATCCAGCGAGGTAGCCATTAAGGAAAGCTATCAAATTAAAAACAAAAAAAAAAGTAAAATTTATTTCTTTCGCTGGGATAGATCCATTTGTAAAATATAATAGAAAGACAAAAATCCCTAAACAAATAAACCCTAAAATCGCAGGGAAATTAAAGAGAAAATTACCTGAAAGGAAAAGTTAAGAAAGATGATAAGACTCTGCAGCTAATTAAAGAAAAAGAGAGAGTTGAATGACAATCTTTTAATTCGGTTTCTAAGGGTTTCAGAGAATTTTTTAGAACTTTTTTGTCTTTCCCAGGAAGCTGTAGGTCTTGAGAATAAGACTCACGCTTTTAAACGTCGCCGTATTATTATCTTTAATGTTAGGCTCAAATATAAAATTAGCATTGAATTAAAATTAAATGACCACCAAAACCCGTATTAATAAAATTTATTTTGAAAATTTATTTTATTAAATTTTTTATTTGAAGAAAATTGATAATTGTGATTAACCAATTTTTGTTTAATTAGAATTCAACAGACGAAAATGAATATTTGGAGATATTAATTATAATAAAACGATAATCATTTAATAATTATTTAATTTTAATTAAGAGATTTTTTTATACTTTATCCTTAATTTTTAACAATTCTTTTTTGTATAATTTTTTAACTTTATAAATTGTGAGGAATTATAGAATTTACTAAATGTTTCATTTTTTTAATATACTTTAAAAAATATATATTATCTCACTAATCCTTACTATAGAGTTTAAAAATTCCATTGTGTGAGTTGAGTTTTTAAACTTTAAGATTATACACTAATGCATTTGGTATTGTGGAAGTAGCTCATTTTGCTGGTATTTTAATTAGCTACAAAGACATTATAACGTTTGGTGTCAAGGAATCATTACAATGTGAGATTACATCGGTACCCACTTTGTTGTTTGTAGCTACAATATGATTGTTTTCCAAAATCCGATGCAAAGTGATTTTGTCAACCTTTGGCAAAGTTACAACTTCCTCTTGAGACAAAATTGTCATTTTCTTTTTTTGTTTAGTGTTTGGTATTATTTTTAAAATTATTATAGTCATCTAATTTTTATATTTTATATAAATTAATTTTTAATTTGTGCAATGTATAGGATTTTTATATTTTTATAAAAATATTTTAATTAATTAATAGGATAATATTATTTTTTAACTAAATTTATATGTTGTTATTGTATTTATTTTAATGTAAAAGCAACATATAAAAGATTTTCTATACAAAATTTCATATAAAATTGGAAAGCATATTTTGTTTTTATTTTTTTCAACAACTTATATATTAGGTTTGGTGACTTAGAATTAAAAGAAGATATTTGGACTTTAGTGTAAAATGTGTGATAGAGCACATAAAAATATAACATTAATTCATAATTAGACAATCACTCATTTTAAAATAAGTTATTTTAATTTTTATGAATTCATTAATCAAACAAAAATTAAGAGAATTTATAATCTAAAAATATATTTTAAAATTTTGTTTTTATATATTAAAAAATCTAATAATTTGATTGCAATCAATTTATTGATATTTATTTTTGTCAATTAACCATTAAATAATAAAATTAAAAGATTTTATTAGCTAATACATTTATATCATACTTGTACATACCACTTGTTTCCGTTGATATGTACATATATTTTAATATTATATTTGGTGCTAGATTATAAATATTAAATATTAAATAATATAAAAATCAAATCAAGATTACGTAGTACTAATTTAATGTAGGATAAAATTTATCTAAATAAGGTAATGAAATTAATAAAATTTTTATAAAAGGTATATAGTTATTAACTTAATGACTATATAGTTTTTAAATTTTATAAGTTTTTGTTCGAAAGTCAAATAGTTGATAGATAATAATTTTTTAAAATATGTTTTTTATATGAATTAATTAATTGAAAGTAACACAAATTTTTTTCTCATGAGATAAAAGAGAGATCTTTCATTTAATGTAGTATTGTATTATTAGAAAAAGAATATATAAAATTAAAATTTGATCTTCTAATAATAATTTAAATTTAAATTTTTTATTATTAATTATTAAATGATAATACATCAAAGTAAACTCATATTCTTATGTAGTGTCAATGTTAAATGTTAGAAGTTAATAATGGAATTTAATTTTGAGCAATTTAAGGTAAATAATAAAGAAAAATTAAATTTTAATTACAACTTGAATTGTAACTTATTAGCTAAATGTTCAATTTAAGACTAAAAATCTAGGGTCTTACTCATATCAATACTAAACATATCATTTTATTAAAATTAGAAGTAAATGTTGTCAGGTTGTAACAAATAAAGACTTTCGAGGATTAAAAATTAACAGTGAAACTTGCACGCTATAATTTAAGATGTTGACTTGTCTTTTTCTGTTGATATGATTAGTTAGGTGTTATTTTTTAATTATCTGGGATGACACATGGCTACATGTATACATTTTTAAATGATAATCACTTGATTAATTAACATAACTAAGATTAATTTAAGATAATTAATTATGTTAATTTAATTTTACGGTAAAAAAATAAAAATGAAAAAAATGCATTTTTTTCTTCTCTAAATAGATTTCTCTTCCATAAAAATCCAATTTTCCCTATACCATAAACACATTTTCCTTTCTCCATCAAAGAGACAGTAAGATTTGCGTTTTCATATGCAAACAATTTTATCTTCTTACTTGAAATCATAACATGATTCGAAACAATCATTATTTTTCTCTTTCTTTGAACTCTAGTATTTCTTTCGTGGTCTCCATTTCTTCTATTGACCCCACCCCCACCCTTTTTGGAATACTAGATTAAGAGATGAATTAGCAGGGTTAAGTCAAAAGCATGCCTAAACCTTTTTTAAAGAAGCCCCAAAGCTTGACATAAGGCAATTGTTGGCTGAACGAGTTCCACCTCCAAAGCTTGCTAATTGTGATTAGAATAACCATCAAGCAAGGTTTCTTTTTTCTAAGTTAAGGAAATAGAGGATACTAGATTTTACAACCGAGTAGGATACTAGATTTTTCATATTGGTTATTGTGAAATTTGGGTCGTTATGAAAAGGGATAAAAGACTATATTTTACATATGGGTTTTGGGATTTTAGGTGAATTATTTTGAATAAAAGTGGATATTAAATCATTTTTGATTTGGCTGGTGGTTTGAATTTTGACATTAAATCAATTTTAAATAAGATTTTAAGAGGTGATTTGAATTTGAGTTTTTGTTTATTCTAGGTTTTTCTTCTATTTCTTTCATTTTTTTTAGTTTTGAATTGAATTTTTTTAACTAAAATTTTCATTTTTAAAATAATAGAAAATGTATAGGTGTACATCCACATAGGCAACTTCTGTTGCCCTTCGGTGACCGTGAGGTAAGTTAATGGCATGTGTATAACATGCACATGAATCCATTACAAAAAAAAAAAAAATCCTTAATTGTTATAACTCGAAAACATTTGGTTTGAATCTAACTTAAATAAACACGTTAGTTCTAATTTGAACATCACTTCAAAAATTTAATCCTAAACTGAACATTTAGCTTAACTTATTTATAAAAGGCAAAAGCAGTGGATATTAATAAGGAAATTATTGTAATGTTATATTTACTATATAAATCATTCAGATAAATCAATTCTTAACTCTTAATCTCTTAAGACGTTTAAAATTTAGATTTGGTTAAGGAATAAAAAATATAGCTCTGACTAGAATAATAGCCTATCAATAGAAAGTAGCTAACTTTTACGATAAGAGGGTATGATGGAAAAATATAAAAAAGGGCAACCTAGTATTTAGATAGGCAAAAGCCTTAGGAGTCGACGACTGAGTTGAAAAATTAACCCCAAATTGAGAAGGCTTCTACATTGTTGAAGAAGTCATTCATGATGTAACCTACAGATTGCAAGACAAGAATAGCAATCCCATTTTAAGGACATGGAATATAGACAATCTTAAAATTTATAACTAGTAAAAGATATAGAGCTAGGCTCAACACTTGTAATTTTGAAGGATGCTTGTTGAATAAAAGTTCCAACCATCAACTACATTTAGTATATTATGAAAATCTAGCGTTCAGGCAATGTGCCATGACCAAAGGTCGAGCTAATGGGCTATCTAACCTGATACTTAACTAAATTTCTTATCTAATCTTTCTAAAATGAATCTTAAAGAATACATTCCTAAACCGAGCTGATGCTTAAATAATTAAATTCAGATTACTAAATTGAATTATCAAGTAAATTTAATGCATCTACAATTTATTTTTTTAAATTTAGTAAGTTGATTTTATTAATTTATATGAGTTGAAACTTGAATAATTATTTTGATCATATTCTTAAAGTAAATTATCAGGTAAAAAAGGTATAGGTAGAGTTGAAACTTTGAGCAAAGAATTTGTATTCATGACATAATTGTAGTTGAGTGATTACAAAAATGAACTGATAAAAGTTTTGTTGAGTGATCCATTACATGGTATGACATGATAAAAGTTTCATAGAGTGATCTGATTAGAGGTCCCTACTAAAAACCTAACTTCCCACTTGAATAAAAATAAATAAAAAAAGACAAAAACAAAAGCAAAAGCAAAAGCAAAAAAGCAAATTCTTTATTCTTCTCCTCTTCCCTCCTCAGCAGTAGCCACAACTTTTTTTTTTTCCTTTAACTCCTTAACCAAGGGCCCAAGAGCAGCATTAAGCTCAGCATCTAGTATAGCATCCATATTTTGGTCCTTACTATCTTTTTCATTTTTATTAGCCAACCTTGGTGGTGACCTGGACTTGATGTTGTTCATGCTGATATCATAGACATCAATTTCAAGATGAAGGAACTTCACCTTATTCAATGCCAGACCAAATGCCTCGAGGACATTCTTTATGGCAAATGTGGTTTGCAAGTTGTAGTAAGTTTTGGATGCCATAAAGTCTTTCACCACTAGCTTTTTGACCTCCTCCTTGGTTTTTTTTTCAACCTCAAGTTTCGTACTTAGCCTTGAAATATCAGCTTAGGCTACATCGAGCTTTTGGTCAAATTGTTTCTGAAGAAACTTAGCTTGGGCCTTTTAAACTTGTGCATTTTTTAGATGAGCAGTAAAATCATCATATTTCCTCTTGAGCTCTTCATTCTCATGCTTGAGCTCAGATTTTTAAGCCTGTAGCTTAGAAATGGTGTCATTGCTCTTATAGAGGTCCTAAGCATATCTCATCCGATCTTGCTTAATCTTGTAATAGTAGACCAAAGCTTTTTTCATGCTGACTAAACCTTGGCTAGCCAACTGGGAAGGATAGGTTGAAAGACTTTCAGACACTAAAAAAAATAATTGAGCTTAAATTCAGACAAATAATGAAATGCATAAGGTAAGGTAAAAACCAAGCTGAAAGATGTACCCATTTTGAGGGTGATAACCTTTATGAATTTCTTGGTTACCTTAAGGTTTTCAAAGGGGTTCTCGTTGAAGTCCAAACTGACAGAAAATTACTTTAAGGTGAATTGAATGGGTTAAAGCTTGAGTGCTGTCATAGAGGATGAGGCTTTAGTCTTTTATTTTTTTAGGAGAAGAGACTCTCGACCTATTATTACCTTTTACTTCTGTTTACCCTTAGTAGTAATAAAAGCTACAGCTATAGAGTTCGACGTTTAAGGAACAATTGGGTCTATTATTTTAATGTCATTTCAAATAAGCTCCAAGTTATGCTAGTTGTTTCTTGCTTTTCATTGGCCTTGGTGCATATGTGAACCTAGTAAAATCGATCTTCTTTAAAGGTTTAATAGCATCAGACATATTTATAAGACAAGCTAAGTGCTAGAACAAATTTACAAAAGTAAATGCTTTGTGAGATTACCTCAGACTTATCCCAATACTTGGTCCCCTTAATTACATCATGAGAGGTTAGCTCATAGGCATCAATAACCAGTTCTCTCTTGCAAATGAACTATAAAATTGTATCTTGAGTATTGAGATCGACTATTGTCAAAAGAATTGGATTGTCATAAAAAAATTTTGGGCTTATTTATTATCTTTTACACCTCGAGTTTCCTCTAATTATTCGTTTTCTTGATGTAAAAAAAAATAGTTTTCAATTTTTTATTAAACTCGAATAATCCAAGAAGATTTTTTTAGCTGACCGAGCTATAACATACAGCTAACTCTTATCGTAAAAGTGTTTCTTGACTATGAAAAATTCTCTAAATAGAGGGACAGTTGAAAGAATATCCAAGTTTATACAAAGAAAAATGAAAGCTATTGTGTATTGAAAAAAATTTAGAGTAAGTTGAGTGATAGTTAAATTGTATGAATTAAAAAATTCAACAATAAAAAAATGTAAAGAAAACCTTAAATCAGCCACTATAGAGTCCAGTTACACTCAAATCTAGTGATCTTGTAAGGAATAAATGACCCGACCTTAATAGTCAGTATCAATGTACTGTAAACCTTTTTTGAAAGGTTAAAATTGATCCTCAAAGATCGGACATGATGAATATAGCACATGTTTGGGTAGTCTTCAAGATTGGCCTTATCTTTCAACTTTTTCATTATGTCTTTAAAAACTAAATCTAAACTATAAAGAGTGTAGAAAGGAATCTAGGTTAGGTTTTCTAAATTTGAAGACACTTTTTCTTCCTTTTAACTTTTCTCATTAAGTTGGTCAAACCTTTCTTTCCGCTTCACGTCAAAATCCTCTTCACCCTAAAAATCTTTATCTTCAGAACACTCAGATTCTAAATGAACAAAATTTCACGCTCGAGCAATAGTGAAGACCACTATGATGTCAAAATAAAAAAAATAAAAGACAAAAAGATTTTTCAGACAAAGAAAAGGAATTAGGGATAAGAACTAAGATCGATTTAAGAAACTAGTAGAAATAAGTATAAAGAATAGAAGAAGGCTTAAAATGAAAAAAAAATAATAAAAAAAGAAATAAAAGGTCAACTTGATGAACTGAACTGACCTTAAACATAAAAGTTAGAGGGTTTTTAAGCTTAAAATCAATTGCAGTCACAAGCTCATTTATCCCATCATAAACCTGCTCTCCGTTAGTAGGAACACTATCTTCAACAATTTTTTAATCTTTCTTTTTCATCGAGTTCAACCAAAAAAAAGATTCAAAATAATTATTTCCTTTGATAAAAAAAAGACTAAGTTATCTGTTACATGACCTCCAAACTTACTTCCTATTGGTTCCACCCTTAACTCCAAACACCACTTTTTTCAAAATCAAAAGAAGACATGATAAAGATAAAGGAAAAAGAAACGTACCAATAAAAGAGAAAAAAAAGGAAAATCGATTGAAAAAAGCTAAAAAATTTTAGGTTGGATTAAAAGCAAGAAAGATGTAAAGTAAAAAATGAAGGCCTTAGAAAGTCTTTTATATAGCCAATATAAAAATCAAATGAACACTCCAAATCGTGCTATATGTCTTAGATGTAACTGAAGACGACCTATTGTATTTCCAACTCTGGGTTTTTATTGCCTAATTTTCTTTTTCCTTATTAAATGTAACTTTTAAAAAACATAGAGGCAAAATGATCATTCACTTTATTCAGACTGATCAGATTGATCAAAAATCCTAGCCAGACTATCCAAACAAGTCAAACACTAGGTCAAGCCTATATCAAACTAGATGATCAAATTCCAACACTAAGAAAAAAATGCATTTCATGTCTATCCACACCATGTTAGACACGTAAATCATGTTGGCAATTACCCATAACCTCACTTGGTCCAACTTTGACCTACCTTGACACTGGGTCACTCATTTTAGTAACTTTAAAATGGACTAGTTAAGTGTATAATTCAAAACCTATGCTCAAGGTCAAGCTTGGCACCATCGAACACATATTAGGTCATGGATATCAGATTTGTCAAGTTTACACTCTACAGTCTAATACTCAAACTACTCAGTAGGGGCACAAAATGTTAAGGGGTTTAGGTCCAAAGGAAAAATCGATCCTTTCTCTCATTAAAGATTGTCAATAGATAACTAGAGGCATTTTTTTACTTTTGAGTCGACTAGACATATACAATGTTATGTTAACTCAGCCACGTCACTAACTTATCACATAAACTTATCACATTTTATCTATAAATAAGGCCATTTAGATATTATCTATCTAGCTTATTTTTTTTCTAATTTTTTTATTTTCTACTTTCTTTCCAACTTCCCATAATCGACCTTTGACTTAAGCATTGAAATGCAAACGTAAAAAACACTACCTGTCTTTACCTTTAATTATTTTTTTTTCTCTCTTATGATTTTAGGGTCTTGGCCCTTAGCTCGAAACTCGACACTAACACTTTCCTTGTAAGGGTATTGGTTAGCAAGGAAAAGAGAATAAAGACTAGATGAATTGAGAAAAAAAAAAAAAAGAAAAGACCATATAGTTATGGCAAAAATCGAAGTAAATACAACCAAATTTTCTTTTGGGTAGTAGATTCTTATATTTTGGGTTAAGGAATTCTTGAATATTCTTTTTGGGTTTTCTAAATTGAATAAGGTATAAGAATAAGGGAAATTGTTGGTGACCTGATTTTTTTAAATAGAGGTAGAGAGGAGTATTTCGATGATGGAGTTTTAAGGATATTGACTCTAAGTAATTTTGGAATTTTTAAAGTAGCATTAAATTTGAGG
The DNA here is from genome assembly GCF_002303985.1 of Durio zibethinus. Next base: position 454,037 of record NW_019167860.1, on the reverse strand, counting down.
GGAAAAAAAGTTTGCTAGTTAGAGGGAGGCTTGATGGTAGTTTTTTATGAAGCCAATAGTAGAATTTCAAGGTTCCAAGGATTGTCAAAATGCGAACATAAGGTAGTGTTTGGTTTATGAAAACAAAAGTGCTTTTCATTTTCATTTTCATAAAAAATAAAAACTTAAAAAACTTGTTTGGTTGAAAAAATTTTAAAAAATATTTTTATAAAATGAAACTGAAAATAGGCTCAAATTGGAAAACAAAAAAAAGTTGTTTTGATTATTTTTAACGAAAATAATTTGGAGGTAACGGATAAGTTGAGAACAAAGGTTTCTTTTTTTATTTTGAGACAAATACCTAGAGAAGCCAGGTTTGAATCATTAGGTTTCCTAAATAAATACCCCTTATATTTCTTCTCCATTTTATAGCCTAAAACCCAAAAAGCCTTTCATTTTCATCTTTCTTTATTACCTCTAGATTTTATGAATTGCTGGGGAATTTATTACCATAAATCCATTGTGTACTTCTGATTCTAGCTACAAGCAGTTGCCTCAAACTTAGCCCTATCAGTCTTGTACATATGAGCGAATTTAAGAACGAGTGAATCGTCCAAGTTTGGGCCTATTAACAGGGAACAAATAGATAACAGCACCTTGAAAATGGTTAGTACAGGGTTTCAGTGTCCTTGTAAGTATATCTAAGCATTGCTATCGATATTTGGGTGGAACACTTTGGTCCTAAATGCAACCTTAGGTGGCTTAAATGGGTAATTAGGTGGGAAATGGATAGAGACTAGAAAAACTCATTCAGTGTATGGGCTGTTAGCAAGCCTCATAATTGTTGCTTGCCAATGAAACATGTCTTTAGTTATAAGGCCAGCATTGTATAAGGTTTGAAGGTCTTTTTGCAAATCCTTGAGCTATTTGAAGATCTTAACAAGAACCATTTAATTATTTAATTATTATTTTTATATTTTTTATTTTGAAAATGAACATACAAAACACATTTTCATAATTTTTATTTTTGAAAACAAATTTTTATTTTGTATATCAAACATGTTATCTAAAATTTAAAAAATAAAAATAAAAACTATTTTCAGAAAATGAAACTAAAAAATGAAAATGAAAAATATTTTTATTAACCAATCACAGCCTAACGCTTTAATTTCATAAATGAAGAATTGTGTTTTATTTGACCAGTTGCAATATCCAATTTGGGATCAGTAAACTATGTTTAATTAAGAAAAAATTGAAAATAGATAGCCTAACATTGAAAATTTGAAGTAATGTTTCATTTTAGAAAATATAGCTTTTTTTTTTTGTTTTTATTTTTTTGAAAAATAAAAAAATGAGTGAAAACATGTTTGGTAATTGAAAATGAAAATAAAGTTTTAGAAAACAAAAATAAAAATGGGTTGAAATATGAAAACAAAAAAAAAAAAGATGTTTTCAATTGTAAAAACAAGAAATGTACGTTACTTTTTTTCTTGTGTTTTGCAAATTATTATATTTAAAAACGTTTTTAATGTCATTAATTAATAAATATATATTTTATTTACAATTAGATGCCATTAATAATAATATAATTGAATATTTCATTTATTTTCTTATTTTTGCATTTTTAGAAAACATTTTTTATTTTCATTTACTAAATACATTTTTTAAAAAACAAAAAGTGAAAAATGAAAAATTATTTTCTACAAAATAAAAACAAAAGCCTAAATTTCTATATGGCTAACTTCACCTTTTGAACCCCAAATTAATAGTATGGTATAATAAGTGTCAATAGACATCCACATGCTATCAACTAAGATGATTGAGATAATTTTAGAAATATTTTGTTAATTATTCCTAAGACAATTAACTTCAGAAATTATCCTGAAAAGTGAGAAGAAGTTCATAAGCCAACCTAGAAGTCCAAGATTTTAATTTTAGGAGTAAAATCCAAGTTTAAAATTTACTCAACTAAAATATTCTAGTACACATAACATTTCTAGCATGTTACTAAATTGCATATATTTAATAACATTAGAAAGCTTCATAACCTAAGAGTAAATCATGCTACTCATACATAGTTAATAGAAACTTAATTTTAATAATTAAAACATGCCATAATAGATAACATAGAACATTTTAATGCAATCACATATAACATATAACATCATACATGCTTCCATAATAAATTCCAGAATGATCAAAACATTTGAAAAAAATATATTAAGCATTTCTCATAATTATTAGAATTTTAAAAGGCATAAGTTAGGGAGGAAATAGAAAAAGAATAGATTCTAAATGTTTTTAAAATTCTAAAAGTTTTTAAAATGCATACCTAGACCTTGGTGGCTTTGTGTGCTAGACATTCCCAAACATGTGACGTGACCTCCCACTAGACCAAATTTCAAAGGCAAGCGCTCCAATGCTGCGAATTTATAATTATAATAAATAGTAATTTCTCTAAAAATGTCTATTTTACCTTTTTAATTTTTAATCAATTGCTTACACTTGTATAAAAAGATAACAATATCCTTCCTCTATTAAATAATAAAAATATTTCCTTTTTAAATGATAAATTACTATAATATCTTTTCTTTCTTAAATGATAAAAAATATCTTTCTTATAAATTACAAATCACTATAACACCCATTATGTCTTAAATGATGAAAATACCCTTCTTATAAATTATGGATTATTATGATATTCTTGTATCATAATTATAAAAATATCCCTCATCGATTAAATTACTATAAAGTTTCACTTACTATAATTACAAAAATATTTCTACTACCATGATTGATCAAAATTGCTATAATATTTTCTTATCATAATTATGAAAATATTTTTTTTACCAAAATTGATAAAATTACTATAATATTTCTTATCATAATTATAAAATGTCCTTACGATTACTTTATAAGAAGTTGACATGTATTATTATATTTAAAAATTATTATAATATCCCATTTAATTTATTATATATATATATATAAAATTTTAACATAATAATATAAAATTAAACATATATTAAATTATTAAAATACTCTTATCATCGTTTCATAGAAAATTGACATGTGAAATATTATTTGAAAATTGTTATAATACATTTATTAAATTACATATATTAAATTTTAACATAATATAAAATTAACTACATATTAAATTATTAATCTTATTGAGATTATTAAAATGCCCCTATGGTTATGTGATTAAAGTTGATACATCTCTTAAATGATTATAATATCTTTTTATCATAATTATAAAAATATCCTTCTTACCATAAATTAATTGAAATTACGATGATACCCTTCCTACTATAATTTAATAAAATAATTATAATTCCCTTACTACTATAATTATGAAAATACTTTTCTTATCATAGTTTTTCAAAATTACTATAATATCATTCCTACTATAATTATAAAATACTCCTTTTATCATAATTGATCAAAATTACTATAACACCCTTATCACCATAATAAAATTATTGTTTTTTTTCTTTCTAATTCAATTGAATGAGTGATGATATTTGTGGCATTTGAGTTCATGAGGTAATAAGTTTGAATTTGATAATCGATCAATATTGATAATAAATAAATATTATATCAATAGATTAGATTGTCTTATATATATTATTAGGTTTGGATTTAATCTATACAATTTTTTAAAAAATAGTCTCGCTTATTTAAAATAGAAGCAAATATTTGTCCAATTGTAATTGAATGACATAATTGGAGCATCAATTTTTTATTTTTTTTTCAAGAAATTATATTTTCCAAAAATAAAAAATAAAAAACCAACATAAGACTAAAAAATATTTAATTTTTTATTTATTATTAAATTAAAAAATTAAAATTTTATCAAAATTAAAAAAAATTGCAGCCCGGTGTAGCCTGGTTAATTTTCTAGTAGCATTATGAAATTGGAATTCCCATTTTTTAAATCAACTTTATTTTATAAATTATATTTAAAGTGAATAAAATTTTGAAAAATATTAAAAAAATCTTAAAAAAATAATTTTTGGTGGTGGTAGAGTCAAAATTTCGCCTCCAAAGCCTCCTCACGCGCCTCTACACACGCAATGTAATCATGCAGTGGCAGATCATCTTCAACTATCAGTTTTCATTTTCTTTCAATTTAGTTTCTAATTTTCAATTGCAAAATATCTCAATATAAAACTGAAATAGTGCAAATAATATATGATGAATAGCTTATCAAACAAAGATTCTAATGGAATATAAATCATGCATAAAAATATCAGAGACAGAAAGAAAAATCAGTCAAAAATTTAGGTCAACTATGTACGATTTTACTTTTTCTCCATGGACATGCCTCGCTTAGCATATGTAGCCATTACACAGCAAGAAAATCAGGCCCTAATTGCATGATTTTCTCTATCCACCATTAATTTGCCATAAAAGGTTTCAAAAATGAGATTATTGAAAAACAGAGGCATAATCAATGATTTTAGTATGTTTAACCATGTTTTCCAAGGACCAAAGCAACATGAAAATGCCTGAGTGAGCTCTGATATCAATGTAGGATAATTGAACTATTCGAATTAAAATTTGTAGAATTAATCTTACTCTTATCCAACCTGTTTACCAACCTTTTACCTTTTTCAACTATGAGCAAAGTAATTCTACCATTTTCTTGTCTGGATGTTGTATGAGCTTTTCGGTCGCCGAGCAAACTTCCAGTAGGAATTGCTACAAAGTCTAGTTGAATCCATACTAAGAATGCAAAAAAATTTTGCTCTTGGTAATGGAGAGAGGATGTTTTTTTTGGTGAAGATAGTGGTGAAGAGAGGATAATAAGTAAAACTTAACGCAAACTGCTCTTCTATCATGATGAAAGAGTTCAAATCTTCTTATTATCCTTATCAAATGATAATTAAGATTTAATTAAAAGTTAAATCACAAGGTAAATATACTTAAACAGCAGGAGGAAGCCAAAGGGCAGGCTGGGGCCACGCCTCCCAAAAGTAGAAGTTTTAATTTCATTTTAGAATAGTGTCCAGTCTCACCATAAATAAATTTGAATCCCTTAATGAATTTAGTACTATATCCTTTTACTCTTATCTGGTTTCTCTCCATTTAACCAGTTTGTTCATGAAATACTAAGTTGGCTAACTCTACATTGGTGAAATTATCCAAAGAGTCCAAAAAAAAAAAAATTCTATTACTCCAGCAGCGTATAATTTGCTTTACAATTTGCCCATGATGCCAGAATTTCTCTAGCGAGAGTCGTGAAGCTGTTAACCATCTTGCCAAATTCCAACTGCCTAGGAGTCGCAACCACGTTGAGCTCTATCGTCTTCCAGCCCATGCCAACTCAAACCTTTATCAGCCCATGCCTTTGGGCAGACAATAATTGTTTCGAATTGGACTCTTCAAGGCCCATTATTTCTAAGTATTAACCCAATAATCCTTTTTTTTATAACCCTTTAATTACTTTGATAGGGCTAATTTTACTTTGGACCTAAACACCTAAATTTCTTAATCCATTTTTTATAGTTCTTTTTCATATGACCTGTTTGATCGGTTTTTAAACCGGATTTGATTCTTTGAACCGGTTTTGGATTATTTAAACTGTTGTTTTTTATTTTAAAAAATATTCTAATTGGCAAAATTTTAACTTTGGATCTCTTAAATTTTAATTAAAGTCCTAACCGTTTAGTCAAATGTAATTATCTGTTATACGTGTATTTACATTTCACATGTATTTATGTCAAATTTAAAATTCAAAATGTCATTTTCAATTGAACCGGCTGATTGAATCAAGAACTGAAGCTACGTTTGGATTGCATTGAATTTCCGGTGGAGATTCGGTTGTAAAGGATTTTCAAGCCCATCGGCCATTGAGACCTAATTGGGTCTTCGATATTGTGAGGCTAGTGAAGGTTGGATATCGAATTTTGTTAATTCAATAGTTGGTCCCACCTCAGGTTTTTTTTTTTTTTCTGACCCTTTTAAATCCAAAATGCCCCTTAATCTTTTTTTTTCTTCTTTTAAATTTTTATATAAAAATTATAAAATAATTTTATTAATTTAAGTAATATTTGGTACACAAGACTATAATAGGATAAGATAAGATAATATTATTAATAGAATTAAATTAAATAATATAATTTTATTTTGTATTTGATGTATGTAAGAATTAGAATAAGATAATTTATTTATTTGTCAAAATTACCATTTTTTAAAGTTTATATAATTTAAGTTATGTTTGGTATATAAGATTATGATAAGATAGTATAAGATAATATTATGAATAAAATTAGATTAAATGATGTCATCCTACTTTATATTTGATATGTACAATGATTAAGATATGATAATTTATTTATTGATCAAAATTATCCTTTTTCAAAGTTGATACAATTTAAATTATTGACATAATTTTTAAAGGTATAATATGATATGTAAGTTTAATCTTATGAATTAAAAATAATTTTATACTTTTTCAAAAGATAGTTATCTTATTGGCATATGATATCTAATCTTTTTAATAATCCAATCTTTTTAGTTAAATGCATAACAAACGGGTGATAGGATAATCAATATTCTATTTTTCAACTAATCCTATGTGCTAAAGTAGTATTAAATTATTAATATAATTTTTAAAGGTATAATTAAATATGTAAGTTTAATCTCATGAATTAAAAATAATCTTCTTCTAGTTGAGAGGAATAAATAATCCTATATTGAGAGGATATTTATCTTTCTTATAATCATTATCCTTATATTTAGATACAAATCAAATATAATATAAGATAATTATTATCCTATCCTATCAATAATCTTATACATTAAACATGACCTTAATTTAATAAATAAATTTTATTATACAATACATTAATAAATAATTTAAATAAAATTTATTGCTTACTAACAAATTTTATATAATAAATAAAAATTTTATAAATGTTAAATAATTCAAAATTTATTATTACATACAATTTTAATCCAACGTCTTTATTGAATATTTCTTTTTTCATTATTACCGAAATCAATGTCACTATTCATAAACTATGAATCTTCCACCGGATTAATGATAGTTTAGGTTGATCTAACAATCACTTTGATTTAGGAGAGCCTCTCTCTCTCTCTCTCTCTATATATATATATATATATATATATATACATTATAATTTTTTTAATTTTACATATTTTTTAATCATTGATTTCAATAAATTTAAAAGATAGAATTAAATTATTTTATTCTTATTTTTATTTATTTCTTTTATTTTTTAAATTTATTAAAATTAAAAATTATAAAAATTATAAAATCCTTTTAATTTTACAATGTATAAATCAATGCTCCCTCTTAAAATAAAATATATGTAACGTGGATTCATAAAGGGAAAAATGAACGTGGATCTGTGAGGGGCATAGGATTCCCTTAATCATTACAAGACCATCTTACATTAATGGGTACAAGTATTGTTCGTGAAGGCAACGGCACAACACATTTTGGATAGCAAATAATATAATAGAAAAGAGAAGAGGAGTGTGTGATGTTATGGAGAGATTAAAGGAGATTTTCAATCAGCGTGTTTGACCAATCACTGATAATCAATAACTCAAGTCTTTTGAAGGATTGGGTAATTAACCATAATTAAGCAGGTGAGGTTGCGTGAGAATCCCTTTGTATTGCATGTATTAAAGTCAACCGATCCGCCCATTGGATTGTGTGTGTATGTGTTGCATCACTCCGCGCATTTGGCCACGGACTTTTCGCATTTCCACACCAATTAACTTTATTTTCATCTAGCAATAAAATAATGCTTGCCTTATATTAGTAATTAAACTAAAAAATAAGTAAAACCTCTAAATTTCAGTTCTCAATTTTACAAGAGTGAACACTGTTCTGTTCAGGGCTAAAATTAGATAATGTTTTTTTAGATTAAGTGTTTAGATTCTTTATTAAAAATTATTAAATAAAAATTAAAGTAAAAAAATTCAAGTCAAAATATTTTATTACACAAATTAAGGGTATAAAATTTAAAAAATTTCAATAAATTATAATACATTTTCTTTCTACAGGTATTTTTATTAAAAATTTTGATAATTTTTAAGTGTTCATCAAAATTTGACTATAAATAATATATTTTTAGTTTGTTTTCATTATTCCTTTTGTCCCAAAATATTTTTCATGTATTAAATTTCATGGAATTTAAAAAAATTTTTGATTTTAATATATTTAATATTAAAATTTAAATTTTATTTTTATAAAATTAAGGTTTCATGATTTTTAATATCAAAAAATAAAAAGAATCGTAAAAAATAAATTTAAAATATAAAAAATAATAGTTTTAAATATTAAAAAAATGATATAATTTTAAGGCACCCCAAAAATTAAAAATGGACAAAAAAATGGAACAAGAATATTAATCTTTTATTGAATTCTATTGATTTATAAGTTTTAATTTCAAAATAAAATATTATATAATTATTTTCAAGAAAAACCTTACAAATTTGATTTAAAAAGTCTTATGTAAGTTCTTTTCCTTTTGTCTAATAAAATTATTATTTGCAGTTTGTTTTTATTAAATTAATTTTTACTATGTAAAAAAAATTAGTCATCCAACTTTCTTTCTCTACATATATAATTTCATAAAAAATGCTAAAATTAAGTACTTATAGAAAGGAAAAGATTATTAGTTTTGGGGCGTGAAAGATTATTAGTTTGCTCATTTTCATTGTTTTGAGTAGGAGTATTCATTCGATTAATTTCGAATGGAATTATCTAAAATTAAATTATTTTATTTTTGTAAACCAAACCGAATTTAATAATTTTAAAAATTAATCAACTGAATTTAATAAGTTCGGTTGGTTAGATTAATTTTTTTGATTAATTAAATAATAAATATATTTAAATTAAATTATATTTTAAACTCTTAATTTTTCATATTTTAAACAAACTAAATAAAATTATCCAATAAAATATTTAAATATCAAAGTATTATATTAAAAACTTTAATAACTTATAAAATAAAATGAGCAATTTTATATATTTTTATTTTATACTTGACTTATATTATATTTTGATTAACATTTAGTTTAATTTGATTTTCAAATTAAATTAATTAAAAATTAAAATTTTTTAAAAATTATTTTTATTAATAAATTAAAATTAATTTAATAATTAATCAATTAATTATATTAAATTAATTCAATCGATTAATTTAATTAAAATACAAAATAATTCCGGAAATGCAACGTGCAATGGAGTGAGTTTCCCAATAAATATATGTAGTAATTTTTTTGATTTAAGAACTCAACATGCTTACCCTACGCTTGCACTGAATTCCATGCCATATATTATGCATCCCAATATTATTATTCATCGATGCAACTAATTGCCTGCATACTTTAAGGATCCTAAAATATATATAAAAGAAATTATTAAATATATTAATAATTAAATTTTTTAGATTTTATAAGTGAAATTAATCAAATGATATATATTTTAATGTAATAAAAAATAAAAAATTAATGTGTAAAATTTTAAATTAACTTATGGAGTTAAAAAATTTTCAATGATAATATTAAAATAAATTTTCTATATAGATTAGGTAATAAAAGTAAAAAATAAATGTCTTTTCTAAATACGTTTATCTTATCTAAATATTTGTTATTAAGAGTCAAAATTTATGTTTGATAGTCATAGATCATAATCATGTTATGTAAAATTAATTTGAATGATAGATAAATGGATCAACATGATTAATTAATTGAGTTAAAATTTTTGAAACAAAATTAAGCATGATTAATTAAGTGTGTTACATTTTTTACACAAATTTAAGCATGATATGATTTTTTCATGATCATATAATATATTATACAATTAACATGATTAACTTGATTAAATATGATACGATTAATTCATTTGGATATGACATGATATGATTAATTCATTTAGATTTGATTAATCATTTTAAACATGAATAATAAAAATTTTAATGTATTTTAAATATAATAATATAATTAATGAATTTAAACGGGTTAACTATATATGTGGACATGTGGTGGAATGAAAGGAACAAATTGCAGAAGGGAATTGTTTCGTTCCTCTAGTGCGGACTTTGAATGTATACAATTCTATGTCAAATCTAATAGTAATATTAATTAATTAATATATAGTAATTGACAGTTGTGCAGATTTTCCTCATTCTTATGAGGCGATTTTCAGGACTAAGGTCTCCCATTCAACGGACATTAGCCGAAGCCTCTATTCCATACTTCATATTCTTCGAAGAACGCATATTTAGTTATTTACTCATTCTTTCCTCTCTCTCTCAATATATTATTTTAGTTTTGTAATTCTTCATAATTACGTATAAATCTATTTTATCTGTCTTTATTTCTGGACCCAGCCCATCCTCTTTTGTCGTGTACGTCGGCACTAATCCACATCTTTCTCACTGTCTTAAAGCCCTAACATCGTGCCCTTGAAGCTAAGAAATCGACCACCTCTCTCTCTCACCATCGCTGCCTGCTTTTCCTCCTTGCTCTCTCTTGTCCTATTTTGCTTGTACTGTTATCGCCCTCACACTGCTCCCACGCCTAAAAGGTTTGCCTTTTCTTCCTTTTCGTTTCCTTTACTTTGCTCTTTGCCAGTGGAACTACGTAGATTGGACTGCATGGGCATGTGTCACGACCTGGAAACTCAAGCCTAGCAACTGTGCGGACTTAAGCTGGAAACTTCCGCGGGTTGTGACACATGCATAGCATTTCAGTCATTAGATTTTCAGGGATAGTTTTTCACCTTCTTGCCTGTTTTTAGCTCTTGCTTTATGCTCCAGATTTAACTAACTCATTATATATAATTCCTATGACTGCTTTCTCTATGTTTCATCAATTCTTGAACTATATTAAAACTCCTTTTTCTTAATTTTTTAATATAGAACAGAAAGAATTATATTGTTAACAGACAAGAAAGATGTCTAATGTTATACTTGTCCGCAGTTTCCACCCACTGCACAAATTTCGGATTGTTTCTATTTCTATATTAATAAGTTCTTAACAGGTACAATGTCAACTCCAGGGGTCTTCTTCCTTGTGATGATATATACTTTATTAACTATGAAGGTATTTTGTTCTTTCAGAGCAATCGTGGAAATTAAGATGATGGCAGGAAATGGGCAACTTTCAGTTCCCCCTGGTTTCCGATTTCACCCAACAGATGAGGAGCTTCTCTACTATTACCTGAGGAAGAAGGTCTCATATGAAGCTATCGACCTTGATGTTATCAGGGAGGTGGATCTCAACAAACTTGAGCCTTGGGACCTCAAAGGTCAGAAAGATCATTTCTTCATCTCATCAATCATGTTTATTTTCTGGCTGATGAGTGATAAGCTTTTAGGCTAAACAATCTATGATTAATTGCTAACGCATTTTTTTTTTCGGTATTGTCTGTATTGTTCTATTAACTTGCAGATAAATGCAGAATCGGATCCGGTCCTCAAAACGAGTGGTATTTCTTCAGCCATAAGGACAAGAAATATCCAACAGGAACTCGAACAAATCGGGCAACCACAGCTGGTTTTTGGAAGGCTACGGGGAGGGACAAGGCTATCCACCTCAGCAACTCCAAGAAAATTGGGATGAGGAAAACCCTAGTTTTCTACACGGGACGTGCTCCTCATGGCCAGAAAACTGATTGGATCATGCATGAGTATCGCTTAGACGACGATGACTCTGATGTTCAGGTAATATTTGAGAAAACTATGTTTGCTTTACTCACATGATAATAAGCAACATTACATTAACTGCTTGCTCGTTGCGTTGGTGTTGACTTAGCAGGAAGATGGGTGGGTTGTCTGCAGGGTTTTCAAGAAGAAGAATCATAACAGAGGTAATTTTCAGGGAGATTTCAGTCAAGAAGAAAACTTCAGTCACATCAAGAGTGTTGCTTCTTCAGCTCAAATGGAGCCAAGGCATAATCATTTTCAGGCACTGTATGATTTTTCCTTTGATGGCTCCATGCACCTCCCGCAATTATTTAGCCCAGAAACATCAGCTGTAGCTTCTTCCTTTATATCACCTCTCTCTTTGAACTCCTTGGATATTGAATGCTCTCAAAACTTATTGAGGCTAACGTCAAGCGGGGGCGGCTGTGGACTGATGCCACAAGATCAGATCAGGTACAATGGTGAATGGTCATTCTTGGACAAGCTCCTAACAACTCAGCCTCAGAGCGTGGATCATCATCAGCAGTCCCAAACCAAATGTAGCCCTTCATCGCAACTTGATGTGGGCACTTCAACTCAAAAATTCCCATTTCAATACCTCGGCTGTGAGGCCGACTTTCTGAAATTTTCAAAGTAGCTAGACCTAATTTCAGGCGCATATAATGTTTCTTTTATCATCCTAAGCGAAGGCAAAGACATTTTTTTTTACCCTAGAATCGTATTTACTAGTTGAAGTTCTATCTTTACTCATCTTTGACTTTGAGCTTTTCTGCCCAGTTCCTAGTGAAAAAGAGAAACCATTTATATATGAGCACGTTCAAGCCTAGGAAAAATCGGTGGATCGCCCGGTCGACGGTCCATGATAATCTCTCACAACTGCAGAAGAGAGAATGTTTGGAGATTGTCCATGAATTTTACTTGTATCGTTTTATGCTAAAAAATTGATAAAATTAAGGGTAATGATGAAATCCTGCCGAGAGTAGATCTTCTGTCAAATTATATTTATATATTTTGCAATGTAGAAAGGGAAAAATTGCTCACTTAAAGGTGAACTTAACACTAATAAAATTCATTTTATACACTTAATTTGTACCTTATATAATAATTGCAGGGTTCTGTCTCATTCTCAAACAAACATCAAATAACGCAGCGAAAAAACAAAAACTAAACATAGAAGTAGCCGAACCCTCCTAGGATCATACTTTGTATTCTGCTGTGATTAAAGCATAATTATAAAACATGTTTTTAAGATTCACACCAGCACTCTAAGGTATTATAACCAAGATTTTGAAACATCCCTTTGGATACTTGAACAAGAAAGTAATCTTGATCCTATAGCCACCCAAGTGTTTAGCCTCCAACAATATGCACACAGCAACTCTTACCGAAACCTTCTCTAAGAGGGATCAATTTACTTTTGCTAGCAAGATTTCTTTTTGTTTCTCAACTATGAAGCCAATCTTTATGGTCGAATGCCTCGAGGTCTCAAAAAAGAAAAAGGGTTTTTTTAAGAGTAATTGGACTTGTAGCAAAACCTTGAAACCCTATTTGCCGCAACTCCCGCTCGCTTTCTTGTTGTGTTGTGTTTTCTCTTTGTATTTGGCCCACGGCTTAGGAAGGGTTTTATATCTTTGCTCAAGTCTTATTTCCTTAACACAATAGGATGTAATTTTTGTTAGGGAGATAAGTCACATTTGAAGTCACTGGAGCACACCAGAGAGCCCATGTTGGATACCACTTGAACCAAAAAACTTAAAGTATTGAGTTTTTGGGTCTTCAATGTATATATAAGATATCTCATTTAAATTTTTTATTGATGTGAGATTTTTCACTCAATGTGAACCTTATCCTAACAATCTCCTCTTTTACTTGTGAGTTCTAAGCAAATCCCACCTCAACCCTTGTGTGAGTAAGTCCTACAATATCTTTTTTGGGCCAGACAACTTCACGTCTTAGATGGTCTCAGTGCACCTTAAGGCCCAGCATTCAACCTTGCCTCTCTGTGGTTCTAGATTGTCTTAATGCTCATCAAGCTTGGACTCAATCATAGCACATAACCATGCTACCTAGGTTGTCTCAGTACCTTTCAAGCTTGGCAATTAATCATAGGTTGACTCAGTACATCACCTTTTTAAGTCTTTTGATCACTACTAGAAATCTGACATATAGTGACACTAAAAAAAGCATCGATAAAACCCTAAAATCCATTAATATAGCTCCATAAACCCTATACCAATAGTCAAAATGTGTATTCTGATGAATTTTTAACGATCAATATATCTTTTATCGGTATAGACCCACATTGATGGTTTTTAAGGTGTCAGAATAATTTATAGAGATATACCTACAGTTCAAGACCATCAATAAATGTATATCTATTGGTATAGCATCTGTTATGTGTTCCATCATTATAACTTTTACCGATGGTTAACACCCGTCAGTATAAACTTGTATATTTTAATTTTTCTTGTCTATAATGATGGTTAATGCTCGTCAATATAGACTTGTATGTTTTAATTTTTTTAACTTATATCGATGATGTCTCATTTAGTATATCTTTTACCAACGGTCAATGTCCGTTAATATAGCCTTATGTGTTTTAACTTTTACTGACAGTCCTTGATGACTATTAGTATAGCCTAAAATATTTTAATAGTAAAATGAGTTGGAATAAATTTTAAGGTGTCAGTAAAAACTTTTTTTTTAATTATATTTTCAATTATTAATGTTAATTTATTTGTAATCATAATATGATATGGTTTCATATAAAATAAAAATACACAAAAAAGTAAAAATATTTAATAACATTTGAAATAAAACAACAACCAAATTGTTTTATAATCCATAAATTTAAAATAAGTCAAGAACTAATATCATTACACCAAATCTAAAAAAAAAACATTAATATCTATGAATGAATGTCTACAAACATGATGCTCGAAGTTTGCATCAAAGAATCCTCTTGGAGTTATTACTAATGGCTGAATCTCAAATTCTCTATATATATTCTAAATATTGTTTTGAAGATTGTTCACATCAAATGCATATTGGTCTGTTGCAACTCTTGTTCCAACGTCGGAGCCACACAATTCATTCCTAATCAGCCAATTGTTATTTAAGAAATTTTTGTAAAAGCAAATTAGATATTAAAATTTTAAAAAGAAGGATTTTTTTTGTGATGTTTTTATTTGAGAAGCCTAAGGATAAGTTGCTTACTAGATTAAGAAGAGAAACTCTTCCCCAGCCACATGTTCCATAGTCACATTTATCAAGAGGCCACCAATCCATAGTAGAATAGATGAAGTTTTCATATATTTTTCCTATTAAAGCTATTCCATTAACAAAAATGGTGTCGCTAATAACATTTTTAGGCCCTCATCTACTTTTTGAGGTGACAAAGACCGGGCTTAGATTTATCCAATGCAACTAAAAATATATAAAAAATTAGGCATGCTAGATAACACAAAATTAAAATGCAAAAAATGAAAAATACCTTTGAGAAATGATGAGAATCTTGATACTTCAACTTTGATTCAGCTCTAAAACAAAATGGATGCTGATGGGTTTAAGTTTGTAGAGTCGGTGAGAGGTGAAGATAGTTAGTGGGAGGTGGAGATTAGGCTATGGGTACCGATGGGTAGAGAGAGTTGGTGAGAGGTGAAGATTAAGTGTATAGAGTCGGTGGGAGGTGGATGTAAAAAAAATGATTTAAATTCATAAGCTTGCCTTTTTTTTTGGGATTCAAGGTGTTGTTTGCCAGAAATACCTTGAATAATCTCTTATAAAAAATTCAATGGGATTATTTAAGGTATTTTTGGCCAAACATGCATTGAATAATCCCATTAATAAATTTTTATGAGGGATTATTGAAGGTATTTTTGATCAAAAAAACCTTAAATAATCCATTTCATAAATTTTTATGAAAGATTATTGAAATATTTTTGGCAAAAAATGCTTTCAATAATCATTTTCAAAATTTTTCAAGGGATTATTAAAAGTATTTTTTACCAAAAATACCTTCAATAATCTCCTCAATAAATTTTTATGAGAGATTATTAAAGGTATTTTTGGTAAAAAATACTTTCAATAATCCCTTCCAAATTTTGTTGAAGGGATTATTAAAGGTGTTTTTGGTAAAAAATACCTTCAATAATTCCTTTCAAATTTTTTCAAGGGGATTATTAAAGGCATCTTTAGCAAAAAATACCTTCAATAATCCTTTTTAAAATTTTTCAAAAGATTATTAAAGGTGTTTTTGACTAAAAATACTTTCAATAATCTTTTTAATAAATTTTTATGAGAAATTATTGAAGATATTTTTGGCCAAAAATGCCTTTAATAATCCCCTCAATAAATTTTTATGGGGGATTATTTAAGGTATTTTTTTTGTCAAAAATACTTTCAATAATCCATTTAAATTTTTTTTAGAGGATTATTAAATGTGTTTTTGGCAAAAAATGCCTCCAATAATTCTCTCAAAATTTTTTTTTGTATGGATTATTGAAGGCATTTTTAGACAAAAATGCCTTAAATAATCCATTCTGAAATTTTTTGTATGGATTATTAAGGCGTTTTTGGCCAAAAATGCTTTAGGTTAAATCCCATTCCATTTTTTGTTAGGCCATATGTTTTTTTGTTTTGAGCCCTATACTAACAGTTACATTAATAACTGTTTAGTATACATAAATATTTATATTTGACCATAGTCCATATACGCATTAGAAAAAGTTTTAATTTATACGTGCTAGTTAAATAAAGTGTTGGTATAAAGTAATGGTATATTTTTAACGGTATTAAAAATTTGTTAGTAAAAATTTTTTTTATTGATGGAATTTAACTGTTAGTAAATAATCCATATAAAAATTTTTTGTATGGATTATTGACGACGTTTTTGGCTCAAAATACCTTTAATAATCTCTCTCCAAAATTTTTTAAATGGATTATTGAAGGCGTTTTTTTGACAAAAACGCCTTCAATAATGTCATTCAATTTTTTGTAAGTAAATAATTTTTTTTTTGTTTTGAGCCTATACTGACGGTTATGTTAATAACCATTAGTATATAACATATTTATACTGATGGATAGTCATATATCGTTAGAAAATTTTTATTTATACCGACAGTTAAATAAAATATTAGTATAAGTATGGTATATTCTGACAGTATTAAAAATCTATCAATAAAAGTCTTTTTTACTGATGAAATTTGACTATCAATATAACCAAGCATCAATATATGAAAAATATTTTGTAGTGGATTCCACACACTCACTGCATCTAAGTCAAATTTTCAGCTTTGATACAGTTTTTAGGGAGATAAGTCACACTTGAAGTCACGGGAGCACACCCAAGAGCCCATACATATATATTAGACACCACTTGAACCCAAAAACTTAAGTTATTAAGTTCTTAGGTTCTCTATGTATATATAGAATATCTTTTTCAAAATTCTTAGTGATGTGAGATTTTTTACTTACATGTGAACATTGTCCCAACAACTTTTACACTTTTTTAAGTGTGAAAGTTGGTCTATCTTGTTTTATTTAATACTCCAAAAAATAGAATGGTGTTTATAATGTTTGTGAACAATATTCCACATTGTGTGGACTAAAAATGGCAATGGAAGGCATGTCAAAATTATGGTCAAGTGGTTAATGTTTTTATCCCACTTAAGAAAAGCAGAAATGGTAAAAAATTTGGTTTTGAAGTTCAAGGATGAAAGAAGGGCAATGAGAGCTATTGTAAGGTCAAATGGAGGTTGGTTGATAGATTTTCATATTAGGGTGAATCTAGTGATGTTTAATGCCAAAAAAGAATTGTGAATAAAGGTAAGGGGCAAAAAAATATAGGTTTGGAGAAAAGTACAAAACATCATGTTAAGGGCATTTTAGTGTTCAAAAGGCAAAATGGACTTTTCACTTTAAAGTACAAGTTAGCTTCAAACGGGAGTATTTTGGTCATTTTGGTTGAGCGACGTGTTAGGCCGACTTGAAACTCGGGCTTCACATCAGTTTATTCATCTCAGCAACCCACATACTAGCACATGAGAGTGTTGACTTGTCACTCTTGAGTGGATCATCAATTACTAACTTAGCTTAGGTTTATGACGTTAGCCGTAGGCCCCCTACATAGAGCTCAGGCTACCTACGCCCAAGGTCCCCTATCATGCCTGTATAAATAGCCCTTTCGAGGTATTTCTAAGCTAAATGGAATATTAGCTTTGTCATAACGTCTAGATCCGGGGATCTATCGCTAGACATTGACTTTTAGGAGTCGCCACCAATCTTTTTTATCTAGGTGCGATTGACCACCTAAAGAATCTGTCCTTTCAGGGGACACCTAAGTTTAAGGGTCCCTAAAAGAATAGGTTCAGGTCTGCTAACCAGAACAAAGTTCGGGAGTTCGGTTACGCGTGAGGAAGGTTATAGCACCCTCACAACGCCCATCAAAAGATGGTACCAGCTGAAATTTGTGTTATCCAAAAGCCTTAAAATTTTATCAAGTAATTAATTATTAAAAATTTTTCTCAATTGACTCTAATACTTTTAGCAGAAAATTGAGAAAATTCCCTCACCTCAAGAGTATGCAAGAAAAACTACTGTTTCACTTGCAGAGGCTCCGTCGTCGAATTGTTTAAAGACAAATCAAAATCAAAATCAAAATAGAAAGAAAGGAAAGAATGATTGTTCTTGTGTAGGGAAAATTGATACTTTCAACTTTTCCCCAAAAATATTTTTTGAAAATTTATTTTTAAGAAAAATTGATACTTTCAACTTTTCCCTAAAAATATTTTTTTTTTGAAAAATTTGATTTTTATTTGAAGAAAACAGAATAATAAAAAATATAAATAAATAATAAAAAATAAAGAAAAGTAAAACAAAAATAAAAATAAAACTAAGATAAAAAGAATATTAAATAAACCTAATATAATAAATAAAAAAAATAAAAAAAAACATATAAACAAATAAAAAAATTCAAAGAAAAAAAAAAAACCTGGAGCGGCTCGGATCGTGGCTCGGCTCGGCTCGACTCAAGGCAGGAAAACGGCTCGGGAGGAGCGGCTTGGAAGCTCGGCTCGGCTCGGCTTGGAGGAGGGGCAGCACGCGCGGGTCAGGAAAACGGGTCGACGTTCGGGACGGGTCGGGTTCGGTAAAACGCGCGGATCCTCTGGTTACTTAAGGCCAAAACGACGTCGTTTTGAGAGGGTATAAAAGGCAATCCCCTTCATTTTTTGGCAGAATGCTCCTCCCCTCTCTCTTTCTTCTTTCCTTTTTCTCTGCCTTCTCTCTAAAAGCTGAAGAACACCGGTGCCGGATTCTGGAAAATGTCACCGAAATCTGGAAATTTCACCGGATGTTCGCCGGAAGTTGGCCGAAAAGTTGGTCGGTTTTTGGTTCCTTGCCGGAAACTGGGCAGCTCGTCGGAAACTTCAAATTTGCCGAAAATTTGGCCGAAAAATTCAACGCTCGTCGAAATTTTCGCCGGAATCTGGAAATTTCCCAGAAATTTCCAGAAAAATTTTTCGCCAAAAATTTTTAAAAAATTTTTCTCACTCTCAGAACACTCCTAAACTTTTCTTAGCTTCCTATACGCCTCCTTTTCTCTCAAATCAATAGCTTTGCTTACTATTTTTTATCTGTGTTTGCATCTGTTCCAGAGGTCCTTTATATAGGGATTGATTAGGAGTTCCTGATCAATCCCAATTCCTCCTTAGACGGGAATTCAATTTTTGAATCCAATTAGACTCTTCTGATTGAATTCCTATTCCCAGTGGGATTCTTCAACTTCAATCTCAGCCCTCCAAAAATAAAAATCAAATAAAAAAATAATAATAGATAATTAGAAAAGAATCAGATACGGATCAAGAAAAGAGAAAGAAAAAAAATTATTAACAGATAATTAGGAATACAATAAGATAAACCAAAAAAAAATATTACAAGAAAAAGAGAAAAAAAATTAATAATAAAATAATAATAATATAATAATATATATAACTATATAAATACAATACATATAAATATTGATAGAAAATAAATAAATAAATAAAGATATACATATATTAATATATAAGAATAATAATAAATAATAAAATACATAAAATACAAAAGAAGAAGAAAAAAAATACAGGGTTACAATTGAATTAGGTCTTGCCCGTTTGGGCCAAGCCCAATTGATCTGGGCCTGGACTCAATTGGGTGTCTACAGCTGCCCCTCTTTGCACATTTTCTGTGAAACAAAAATTGCGCAAAGACGTAGACACCCAATCCAGATTCAACTCAACGTTGTCACTTTTTGTTTTTTTGTTTTGTTTTTTTGTTTTTTTTTGTTTTTTTGTTTTTTTTGTTTTTTTGTTTTTGACCAAAGCTCTTCTAAACAGAGGCTCAGCGACTTTGAGAAACATAAATTGCTCCTCTAAACAGAGGCACCACGACTTTGAAAAATAAATTGCTCCTCTAAACAGAGGCAACGGAACTTTGGAAAGTAAATTGCTCCTCTAAACAGAGGCACCACGACTTTGGAAAGTAAATTGCTCCTCTAAACAGAGGCAACGAACTTGGAAAGTAAATTGCTCCTCTAAACAGAGGCAACGGAACTTTGAAAAGTAAATTGCTCCTCTAAACAGAGGCACCACGACTTTGGAAAGTAAATTGCTCCTCTAAACAGAGGCAACGAACTTGAAAAGTAAATTGCTCCTCTAAACAGAGGCACCACGACTTTGAAAAAGTAAATTGCTCCTCTAAACAAAGGCACCACGACTTTGGAAAGTAAATTGCTCCTCTAAACAGAGGCAACGAACTTGGAAAGTAAATTGCTCCTCTAAATAGAGGCAACGAACTTGGAAAGGTAAATACTCCTAGACAATCATGTCCGAAGGAGTTGAAAGTTATGTTTGAGGGAATTTCAAGAGATCATGCCCAAAGGTCTTATAAATCAACCCTGATATCAGAAGACATCCTATTTCAAGGATTAGGAACTTACCTGACAATTTTCTTCTCCATCTTGCAAAATATCTTCATATTTGTCTTCTCCATATGGGATGTTGGAATACCCCTGTTTTTTGAATTTGTACACTATACTTTCCTGAAAGTAGTGTATGCTATGCAATGTGCATGATTTTCAATGCATGCTATGCAAATGTTGGCCAATTAATTCCTGTTCAATGTATGGTACTCAAGTTTCTCAAGCTCTTTTTTTTTCTTTCTTGGGTGTCAAGCCCTTTGATTCCTCAAGGATCCAATTGCACTGCTCTTCTAAGATCGAACCAGTGTAGCTCTCAATTGTCCTTTCCACTCACATTCTTTCCTTGTTCAGTTTCTCAATACTTTGAAATAAGCTTTATCAATCGATCATCACTTGACCATCATTCAATGAATTTCTCAGCACTAACAAGTTTCATCCACTATCACTAGGTCATTACTCATAGGTGTCTCAGCATTAACCATTCCAAAACAAACTCTGTCCACTGATTGTTCCCACCATTCGACCAATTCATCCTTGTACTCATCACTTGGTTGTATCATTTTTCAAGATTTGCCCCATCATATTTTCTATTTGGTCACATCATACATCCTTCTAAATCATCTCTTTTAGGTTTCTACCATTTCTTCATCATCTTAGATTTCTTTTCAAATGAATGTAAGATTCTTTTAAACACATATTCATTCATTCATTATCATTTCAATTCTTGACAAATATAATGCAATCAAGCATTTTCTCAATTCATTCTAGGGGTGAAACAATAAGAGAACAGAAGGTGAATTATGGTAAAGATAATAAATGAAGATTTATTTTGGTAGAAAATAAATGGGAAAGGAAATAAATTGGATGTCATTGAAGTGAATGGTATGTCCAAATGATGAATATTCAGACAATTTTCAACATTAATCTAGGATTCTTTTTCAAAAACTCATTCCATTTACTGTTGAAGTCATCTTGAGCTTGGCGAACTCTGCCCCAGTCTTTGAGGGATCTTCAGATGTCTTTGATCTTTCATTCATGTGAGCCATTTGACTTGGATCTTTTTTTTTTTTGGTACCAAAATCACCATTTCAGGTTTTCAACTTGAATCTCCCTTTTTCATTTTCTTATTTTTTTTTCCTTTTTTTGTTTTTTTGTTTTTTTTTCATCATCTTTTTTTCATTTTTCATCCATTGTTGATATCTTTCATACATCAAACTTTAGAGCATGATTCCATTGCTTCCTCATGAGCATACCTTCACTCAACATATGATCATTCAAAATGAGTATTCACACTTGATCTAAATGGACTTTTCAAGGTTGTAATGTAGGCCAAGGTGAAGGGTCATAAAAAAATGGATATAATAGGCTCAAAACATGTGTTAAAAAGGTTCAAAACCAAAGGATCATTTGATGTAACTTGACATTTTACCCCATATCGTTTCACTACTTTTTTTTTTCACACAAAAGATTCTCATTACTTTACCCCAAGTCATGTGTGGCTTTTATTTTTCTTTTGGTTTTCTTTCTCTTTCCATTTTTGAGACCTTTTGTGGTGTTTTTTTTTCTTTTTTTTTTCAAAATTTACTCTCCAGTGTAGAGGGTGATCCTTGGTTGGGGTTCTTAAAAAAAAAATGATAAGCTCAAAGGGGTAACAATAAATGGTTTTTCAAATGGTAAAAGAAAGATGGCCATTTTTCATCTCAATTGTGAATACCTTTCTTGAACATCATCTATTGAACAAACCTCATGAACTTGTATAAAAGATTACACATCTTCAAGACATATTTATTTCACCTCCGGTAACAGCTTATTTTTGCTCGAATCATCTTCTCATATTAATATGGATGAGTTCTCAAAATTAAATCTCAGAATAATTGTTATCATTGTCTAAATATTCATCATCTGAAATCTAAAAAAGGGAGTATAAAGTTATGAAAGATAACAAAGCATGGAGTAATGGTCAAGTGAAAGAGAAAAATGTAATGAAATGCATTGACTTGCCTTCATTAAAATGATAACAAGTGAAGTCATATTGTAAAAAAAAAAAAAAAATCTAACATTGTTTGAAAAGAAATCCTAAAATGACAGAAGAAACCTTCAACCAGCCTTATCTCCATTTTTAAAATTGTCCCCCTATGCGATCAGGTGAAGAATCTCTATTGACATCTTGCCCCTCAATTCATTGTGAATCTCCGGATCCTTTCTATTCTTGACTTTCGCTCAGTACACTAACATTAGGTGCTGTTGCTTTTCCTTGATCAAAACTTACTATTTCATCATTGATCAACCGTTGCACCTTATACTTTAAAGCAGTGCAATTTTTAGTAGAATGGCCAGTAATTCCATAATGGTAGTCACAACGGGCTGTAGGATCATACCACTTTGGATAGGGTGGTTTAAGCGGTTCCACATGGCTGGGGGCAATCAAATGGCTATTATAGAGTTCTCGATATAACTCTGTATAAGTCATAGGAATTGGATTAAATACAAGTTTTTCTCGAGTAGTCCGTTGTTCTCGTGAGCCACTTGCTGGGTTAATAGGGCGAATTTAGGTTCTTGTAGGAGCTTGAATGTTGAGGCGGTAAGTGGATGAATAAGATGGTTGTGAAGCTAGCTGGTATGGGTAGGATGAGGTATTATTCACAGCAGGATAGTATGGAGAGTAACCTTGAGATGGATAGGGTTGATAACCCCTGAATTGTTGTCTATCAAAGCTTACAGCTTGAGCTTGAGCTTCTTTCTTTTTTGATGTCTTCTTGGTTTCTCCTCCTCTCAACTTGCCATTTTTTATGGCACTTTCAATAATTTCTTCAGAGATCACCATGTCGGTAAAATTCTTTATTGCATTCTCTATCATCTTTTCATAATAGAGAGGCTTTAAAGTGCTGACAAATAATACTGTAGTTTTTTTTTCAGTCAAAGGAGGTTGTACTTGAGAAGCAATATCCCTCCACCTCTGGGCATACTCTTTAAAAGACTCATTTGACTTTTTCTTTAGATTTTGTAAAGAGAAACGATTAGGGGCCAAATCGATGATGTGTCGATATTGACTGATGAAGTCATGAGCCATATCGCTCCAAGAGCGAATGTGGGTCCTATCCAACTGAACATACCACCTGGCAGTAGAACCAGTAAGGCTATCCTGAAAGACATGCATCAAGAGTTTTTCATCATGTGCATGAGTTGCTATCTTTCTGTAATACATGGTGATGTGGGTTTTGGGGCACTTTGTACCGTCATATTTTTCAAACTTCGGTACTTTGAACTTATGAGGGATAACCACATCAGGAACTAGGCAGAGCCCAGCAGCATCAACTGACCCATAACAGCTAAATCCTTCCACAGCCCGTAGCCTCTGCTCTAGCATGCTAATTTTAGAGCTTTTCTCAGCTTCCACCCTTATCTTTTCCTTCTCATTCTCTTCTAGATCAGGAATTGGTTCTGCTGCCTTTTCAGTGAAGATAGGATTTATATAGCTATTATACTGCCCTGGGTTAAAAGCTGATGGCATTCCAGGATATGTTGGATATGCAAAATGTTATGGTTGGACCTCTTGGGCAGACTGGGCTTGAGGTGGGCCAAAACTTGGAGGGTACAAAAGGTCAGCCACTTCTTGCTGGCTTGTACTTCCTTCAACTCCTTTTCCTCTATTCATATTATTAAGGGCCTCCAGAATCTTGCTTAGTTCACTTTCAATCTTCTCCTGAGCTTTTTCTAGCTTTTCAAATCTATGAGAACTTTCTTCTTCCATTTGCCTTACTCTGGATCTTGTGTTGTATGGATGAGCAGGGTTTTCGCTAGATGAAGCTATCCTCAGACTTTGAGTACCATACTTATGATTAAAAATGTTATGCTGTGCCTTATGTATGATGCTTTGATACACAAATGAAATGTACATTTTTTGAATGAAATCTAGTATGAAATGAATGCAAATGATTGTGTTGAAACATGATCATGAAAATAATGCAGATGCATACAATCAGACAAACAACATAGTTAGTTCCGTGGATGAAACGTAAGTGATGTTGATGCATAATGTTATATATGATAAAAATAATACACAAAGTTAAGCAATCAAAATGATTAGATAAACACCCTTTTTGTGTCCTAATTTTAGGGTATATCTATCATTGGGTAGAAAGAGCTCTATCCTAGGTGTAGGCACTCTTAAAGTTCATTACATGCGATTTTAAGGTCAGAGTCTAAAGGTCCTCAAATTGCTCCTTACATCCCTGTCTATTACAGATTAGTAAGGCACCCTAGTCCTCACCCATTACAGGCTACAAGCGAAAAAGGTTCAATTTGAGTGGAAGTATTTCGCTAGCCACTACGGAGGCATTAGACCTCACGAAAGCAATAGGTACTTTACTCTCTCCTAGAGGGACGGAGCTCGGGTGTAGAGCTCATGTTATGCATATGCACATGAATGACATAATTAACAAAGTAAATAAAACATGAATGAATAACAACACATATATACAACAAGGTTCAATTTCATTTGGCTTTTGGATAATACAAATTATTTGCTGGCCTGACTCTCAAAGTCCCCAGTAGAGTCGCCAAAGCTGTCATAACGTCTAGATCCGGGGATCTATCGCTAGACATTGACTTTTAGGAGTCGCCACCAATCTTTTTTATCTAGGTGCGATTGGCCACCTAAAGAATCTGTTCTTTCAGGGGACACCTAAGTTTAAGGGTCCCTAAAAGAATAGGTCCAGGTCTGCTAACCAGAACAGAGTTCGGGAGTTCGGTTACGCGTGAGGAAGGTTATAGCACCCTCACAATGCCCATCAAAAGATGGTACCAGCTGAAATTCGTGTTATCCAAAAGCCTTAAAATTTTACCAAGTAATTAATTATTGAAAATTTTTCTCAATTGACTCTAATACTTTTAGCAGAAAATTGAGAAAATTTCCTCACCTCAAGAGTATGCAAGAAAAACTACTGTTTCACTTGCAGAGGCTCCGTCGTCGGATTGTTTAAAGACAAATCAAAATCAAAATCAAAATAGAAAGAAAGGAAAGAATGATTGTTCTTGTGTAGGGAAAATTGATACTTTCAACTTTTCCCCAAAAATATTTTTTGGAAATTTATTTTTAAGGAAAATTGATACTTTCAACTTTTCCTCAAAAATATTTTTTTTTTGAAATTTTGATTTTCAAGGAAAATTAATACTTTCAACTTTTCCCTAAAAATATTTTTTCAAAAATTTTGGTTTTCAAGGAAAATTGATACTTTTAACTTTTCCTCAAAAATATTTTTTTTCAAAACTTTATTCTTAAGGAAAATTGATACTTTCAACTTTTCCTCAAAAATCTCTTTTTTGAAAATGTATTTCTAAGGAAAATTGATACTTTCAACTTTTCCCTAAAAATATTTTTTTTGGAAATTTGATTTTTATTTAAGAAAAAGATAATAAAAAATATAAATAAATAATAAAAATAAAGAAAAGTAAAAAAAAAAAATAAAAATAAAATAAGATAAAAAGAATATTAAATAAACCTAATATAATAAATAAAAAAATAAAAAAAAAATAAACAAATAAAAAAATTCAAAAAAAAAAAAAAAAAACCTGGAGCGGCTCGGATCGGCTCGGCTCGGCTCAAGGCAGGAAAACGGCTCGGGGGAGCGGCTTGGAAGCTCGGCTCGGCTTGGAGGGGGCAGCACGGCGGGTCAGGAAAGCGGGTCGACGCTCGGGTCGGGTCGGGTTCGGTAAAACGCGTGGATCCTCTGGTTACTTAAGGCCAAAACGACGTCGTTTTGGGAGGGTATAAAAGGAATCCCCTTCTTTTTGGCAGAACGCTCCTCCCCTCTCTCTCTCTTCTTTCTTTTCTCTCCTTCTCTCTAAAAGCTGAAGAACACCAGTGCCGGATTCTGAAAAATGTCACCGAAATCTGGAAATTTCGCCGGATGTTCGTCGGAAGTTGGCCGAAAAGTTGGTCGGTTTCTGGTTCCTTGTCGAAAGCTGGGCAGCTCGTCGGAAACTTCAAAATTGCCAAAAATTTGGTCGAAAAATTCAACGCTCGCAGGAATTTTCGTCGGAATCTGGAAATTTTCCAGAAATTTCCAGAAAAATTTTTCGCCAAAAATTTTTAAAAAATTTTTCTCACTCCCAGAACACTCCTAAACTTTTCTTAGCTTCCTATACGCCTCATTTTCTCTCAAATCAGTAGCTTTGCTTACTATTTTCTGTCTGTGTTTGCATCTGTTCCAAGGGTCCTTTATATAGGGATTGATCAGGAGTTCCTGATCAATCCCAATTCCTCCTTGGACGGGAATTCAATCTTTGAATCCAACTGGACTCTTCTGATTGAATTCCTATTCCCAGTGGGATTCTTCAACTTCAATCTCAGCCCTCCAAAAATAAAAATCAAATAAAAAAATAATAATAGATAATTAGAAAAGAATCAGATACGGATCAAGAAAAGATAAAGAAAAAAAATTATTAACAGATAATTAGGAATACAATAAGATAAACCAAAAAAAAATATTACAAGAAAAAGAGAAAAAAAAAATTAATAATAAAATAATAATAAAATAATAATATATATAACTATATAAATACAATACATATAAATATTAATAAAAAATAAATAAATAAATAAAGATATACATATATTAATATATAATAATAATAATAAATAATAAAATACATAAAATACAAAAGAAGAAGAAAAAAAAATACAGGGTTACAATTGAATTGGGCCTTACCCGTTTGGGCCAAGCCTAATTGATCTGGGCCTGGACTCAATTGGGTGTCTACAAGCTTCTTTACATACCTTTTACCTTATCCTCATTCTCATTCATTGACCAAGTATTGACTTGATCATTGAAACATAAATACCAAGAAAATTTTTAGCTTTTACCATTGGTCGATCTTCTTTTCTTATGCTTTTAAGTTCTTACCCCTCATAGACAGCTTGGCACAAACATTTTAGCACTTCAGGTAGGGAGATTCTAAATTAGCTGAGCTAATATGGCATAAAGAAAAAGAGTAATTGGGGAAGGAGACACTACTGCAGTAGCTGGGATTGATACCTAGCTTAGCCAACCAAACTTAAAACAACTAGCTAACACTAGCAGCCCCAATAATGGAATAGTTTGAAGCACTCACTGAATAGCTACAATCCTTAAAAGAAATGATACAAAACTTGACCCATCATAAACTTCAAAAGCACCAAACCTAATAACTCCTAAAAACCCACTAACATAAAAATTGTCGACCTATGATAACACTCTGCCTCGTTGGCATCTAATGAGGATGAAACATCGATAACCCATTACCCTACAAACACAACATAAGCCATTAATCAAAAGTCTAAGCAAGCCACCTTGAAACTATAATACAACAAGGACTTGAAAGCTTGAATGAAGGTAATGGAAAAAGAGTTGAAGAATAAAACCTCTGTTTTTTATAATGAGCTAAGTTCTTGGAAATTTTTTCTTTCACTAAAGATATAGACTGAGCACTGCTACCTAAGAGATTTAAGATGTCGACCTTTGAGACTTATGATGATACATTTGATCCCTTTGATTACTTTGAGTTTTATCACACTAACATGATGATACAGAAAGCCAAAGAGCCTTTCACGTGCAAGAGGCTCACTACAACACTTAAGAGGGCTACTCAATCTTGGCATAGCAGCATGGAGTTGGGGTCCATCACTACGTTTAAATAACTCAGCCACTCTTTTTTATCCCACTTCATCAGTAACCGATGAGAAAAAAATGACACTGAATTTAATGTCAATCTACCAGGGAAAAAATAAATCCTTAAAAAAATATGTCATGTGTTTTAACATTAAGGCTTTTCAAGTGAAAGATCTAGAAAAAGTAGTTGTAATGGTTGCTTTGACAAGTGGACTGAGCAATAGAGAATATCATTTCAAGCTCACCTTTTCCTTAGAGCCATCACAGACTCTGGTTGATATGTTACTTATTGTTAAGAAATATATCAATGCTGAAACTACAATAAAAAATAGTTAAGGTGAGAAAGGTTCATCCTTTCTCCTTGACTAATGAGGAGAAAAAAAATCAATAATATCCTAAGAAGGAAAAAATTTGAGGGGTACCCTAAGGTTGCCTAAGTAGAAGACACCACGACTACACTAATTTGAATGTTTCTCGAGAAGGGATTTTGATACAAATAGAAATGAACTTTGAGCTCAGATGGCTTAAGCCACTAAGGTAAAACAACATAAGAGATTTAATAAAAAAGATGTGCCTTCTATAAGGACTTCGATTATAACATTAAGATTGTATTAACTTGATGAATGAGATAAAAAATCTGATTAAAAAGATTAGCTGGATAGGTTTATGGATCAAAGAAGATAAGGACAAGGGATAGAGCTTTTAAAAAGGATAAAATAAGAAGAACAACTTGAGAGAAACCAAAGGGAAAAAATAAAAGTTGATTGATGTGGTGATGACTATAGGCCCTACCGAAGAAAGAAAAAAAATGATGTAGACTACCGACCTATCGTAAGAATCATTAATGTGATTATTGTTGGGATGTCAATGTCAGCTGAGAAAAATTTTGATCAATGGATAGTCATGGTCGTTAGGTCTTTGACAAAGAAGTACAAAAGTTAGAAGAATAAACTGATCTCTTTTAGGTTAAAAAAATTGAAAATGATCCAGTTTTCACATGATGATGCCATTATTATTCAAGCCCTGGTCTAAATCTATATGGTGGAAATGATCTTATTCAATAATGAAAGTTTAATTAACATATTGTATTTTTTTAACTATGCTGAGAATGGGAATAATCGAAGAGAAGCTGAAGCTATTTACTACCATTTTGATCTGTTTTAGGAAACAAGTGCTAATAAAGGGAATGATCGGGTTACTAATCACATTGGGGACTGAACTAAAAAGTATCACATTGATCATTGAGTTTATGGTAATAGATGTCCTTTCGACATACAATGATTTTGAAACAACCAAGTTAGTCTGTTATGAGAATCATTTGCTTAGCTCTTTATTTTAAGATCAAATTTCTTACTCCTAATGAGGTTGGAAAAATTCAAGAAGACTAGTCCACAGCAAGGCAATGCTATGTCAAATCATGAAGGGTAGGATTAGGAAGCAAATTGATAGCTTGACCAAAGTTGAGAAACCTTAAGCCAAAAAAAGGACAAAGGTTAAAGACAAAGAAGTTAAATAGGCAAGAAAAAAAAAGCTAAGGTAAGCCATACAGACCAACTAAATTGAAAAAAAACAAAAAATGCTCTTTTAAGAGCCAATACCAAGATCTTAAACTTGCCATTTATAAATATCTTTTAAAGATTTTTTGATGCCAGACTCTTAAGCCAGCATAAATGTTATTTCATTTCAAATCGAGCTCTTAAATCAGTTTAGTAAATACAAATGACTACATTTATTGAATTGTTTAGCTTATATTTTCATACTAATGCATGAATCTACCTGAGCTAATGAAATAAATATGACAACATTCATATAAAAATTCATCCTTTTCGCATGAAACAATCTTGATTTAAGTAAATAAAAAATATCATCGATCAAGGTTCAAAATTTATATAAACTAACGAGAACCAATAGAAAATCTCATACTTGTACTAGTTTTTAAAAATAACATAGATAAATGTATACAAATAGGGGTCAAACTTGTTAGCAAAGAACAACTGATACAATTACCAAAGAATAATGTTGACCTGTTTGCATAGACCTTATAGATATGCCAAGGACTGATCCTACTATAATGGTTCATAGGTTGCACACAGACTAAAACATGAAGCCAGTTCGACAAAAAAAGAGTTTTACCCTTAAAAAGTAAAAGATCATTGAGAAAGAGGTCTGTAAACTACTAAGGGCTAGGTTTGTTAGGGAAGTATACTACCTTGAATAGATAGCCAATGTTGTTATGGTGAAAAAGCACAATGAAAAAAATGTACGTTAAATTCATTGCCCAAAGGATAACTTCTCTCTATCTAGCATAGATCTATTGGTAAATAAAAGTGTAGAGCCTGACTTGCTCAACTTCATGGATGTATACTCATGCTATAATCAAATTAAAATGTTAAAAGAAGAGGAGGAGAAAACAACCTTTGTGATTAAGAAGGGCTTGTATTGTTATAAGATAGTGCCATTTGGCCTAAGAAATGTAAAGGCAACGTACTAAAGGCTAGTTAACAAAATGTTCATGGTCCAGATTAGCTAAATTTTTGAAGTATATGTTGACGATATTATTGTAAAGACAAAAAGCCTGGCCAAGCATATAAAAGATTTAGAAGAACCTTTAATACATTTAAAAAGTATAATATGAGGCTTAACCTAAATAAATGTACCTTTAGTGTCATGTCATGCAAGTTCATCTAGAACATGATGAACTAAAAGAGGATAAAGGCTAACCCCAAAAAAAGTTTAATGTAAATGAGGCATAATAGCTAATAAGAAAAGCTACTAACATGAGTAGATTTATTTTGAGGTCGGTAGATTGGAGCCTACTATTTTTCAAGATATTCAGAAATATCTCTAACTTTAGGTGGACACTTTAATGTCAAAGAGCCATAAAGCTTAAGGAGTTCCTCTCAATTCTCCTTATATTGTTGAAGCCAAGGCTCAATGAAATGTTATATTACTACATTGTAACCATAGATCAAGCTATTAGCTTGGTCTTGATCAGAGAAGAGGAAGGAAAGCAAAAACTAGTATACTTTATGAGTAGTGTATTGATTAAGGCAGAACTCAACTATCAGAGAATAGAAAAGTTGGCTTATGTTGTTATCATCTAGATTAGAAAGCTCAGATTAATTTCCAATCCCACACAATGACCATTATGATTGACCAACTGTCATATTATTTAGATTTGTAGACCTATCGCAAGACACGACTTTAAGGAGTTATCATTAATTTTTTTTATATAAGTGCGATTGGCTACCTAGTTGAATCTATTTCATTTTAAATAGAGGTCTCAAGCTTGACTTAGGTATCTTTAAAAGGTAGATTCATATCTATGAAATTAAGACTAGGTCTGAAGTACGGCTATATATGAGAAAGGTTATAGCACTTTCACAATATCCAACCAAAAAATGGTATTTGTTTGATCTCGTGTTGTTTAAAACCTTAAAAATCTTACCAAATAATTAGTTATTAAAAATTATCTTAAAATTACTCCAATATATTGGTTATAATTTTAGGACATTCC
Source organism: Durio zibethinus (assembly GCF_002303985.1). The sequence goes on along the minus strand of NW_019167860.1, from coordinate 422,237 downwards.
TTTAATTCAAGGGTATTCAAGGAGATTATTTGTCATACTTTGAAGATGCTCTATCATCAGATTCATTAATATTTTATAAAAACTTTTATTTGTAATAAATGAAATTTTTGGGAATCTTGTATTGAAAATCTTTTCTAAATTCTCTGATATGTTGGTAAAATTTAGAAAGAATTTCTCACATAGGAATTTACATATTTAGACAATTGTTTTACTACAATCTAGGAATTTTTTCTTAACAACTCAATTTTTGTCTTTGATCTCTTCAAGCTTAAAATCTAAAATTTACCTTTTAGCCCATTAGACTCCTGAATACTTTTAAGTTGTCTTTTCATTTTTCTTACCAATACAACTTTTTTAACTTAAATTATTTTTTTAGGTTTTCGATTTAAGCCTTCATTTTCCCTTATTTTTATTTTTTATTTTTTGTTTTTTAATTTTTTCATTCTATTTTATTTTAATTTTTGCATTTTTTGCTTCATTACTCATAAGTATTCTCATTGAATTCCATATAAATCCCTAAAACATAAGACCTCATTGTGCTTATTGTCATTTAATAATACCCTAAACATGCTTGGTTCAATATATGACTCTTCAATTTTAGTATTCATGTTTGATCGAAATGGAATTTTAAGGTAAGTAACTTAGGCTCTAGTGTAATACTATGCAAAAAAAGATAGCACAGGCTCAAAAATATGTGTTTAAAAAGGTGTAAACCAAAAGATCATCTCTCATTATTTAAAATACCTTGGCATTTTACCTCATTTTCTCTCTTTTTCATTTTTCCTTTAATCACACTTTTCTTTTCAATTTTCCTTTTAAAAAATGATTTATGAACAAGAGATTTTTCCTTTTTCTTTTTTTTTTAACCCAAATAGTCATTTGTAACTTACAATATTTTTTTGCAAATAGGTTTATTTCTCAAACTTTGCCTCTCAATGTAGAGAATGATCTATAGTGGGTTTCTTTCAAAGAAATCATACTAAGGTAAAAAAAGATAACAAATGGATGATTTTACTTTTTGTGAAAGGTAAAAAAAAGGGTCATTTCTCATTTCAAACATGAATACTTTAAAAAACTTATACTGAATGAAAGAGAGCTTGTGGATATAAAAGAGCATAATCTCCTAAAATAACTTTATAGCAACTCTAATTCATCCCAACAGATTAGGGGTTTGAATCATCAATCTTGTTAGTATGAATGAAATTTTCAAGATTGAATCCCAAATTATTGTCATAATTATCTTAACATTCATTACTTGTAATATGAGAATGAGTGAAATATTAAAGGATATACAAAAATAAGGATAAAAAATGTAATGAAATGTACTTGTCATTTTATTAAAATGCGAGATAAATACAAGATAAACACATAAAAAATTGCCCTATAGTTTATTACTTCTAAAAAATAAAAAACTCTAAAAATATCTTCTTAAAATCATACCTCTATATTATTAGGTAAAAAAATTTCAATGACGTTCGATCCTCCTTTATACCTTATGTTTCAATACAACACAATTCTCTGTTGAATGACTTGTGATCCCATAATAATAGTTACATTATAAATTAGCATCATACCATTCCAGGTAGGGATGTTTCATTGGCTCAACATGAATAGAGGCTAACAAATGATTTTTTACTAACTGTGGCAACAAGTTTATGCATGTCATAGGAATGGATCAAAAAAAGCCTTTTTTTGTTGTTTCTTGATTCCTTTGAATTACTGGTTTGATTATGAGGTTTTGGGATAGATTTTGCAATAGGTGCAATGATGGGATTATATGTATAACTTGACTAGAAAGTGTATGGACAAGCAGATGGTGGAACATGTTGATTGGGGTAGGATGCTACATTATTAACAGATGGATAATGAACTAGATACATTAGTGGCAATTATTGGGCAAAACTTTTAAGTTGTTGATCATCATAGCTCATAACTTGAGCTTCATTCTTTTTTTTCTTTGGTATTTCACTTTTCTTTATGCTGGTTGATTCTTTTCCTCCTAACTTACCATTTTTGATAACATTTTTAATTATCTCACTAGAGATTGCCATGTTAGCAAAGTTTTTGGTGGCATTTCCTATCATTTTTTCTTAGTATGAAGCTTTCAGGGTACTAATGAATAATACTGTGATCTCTTTCTTAGTTAAAGGTGGTTGGACCTAGGCAGTCATATCTTTTCATCTCTGGATATATTCTTTTAAAGATTCTATTATCTTTTTCTCCATACTCTGTAAATAGAGGTGGTTTAAAGTCAAATCTATTATGTGTTGGTATTAGGTAATAAACATCTTTGCCAATTTCTTTCATGAAGTAATGTGAGTTTTATCCAATTAGACATATCATCTAGTAGCAGAATCGACGAGATTGTCTTAGAATATGTGCATCAAAATTTCTCATCACTTGTATAAACAATCATATTTCAATAGTATATAGTGACATGAGTTACTGGACACCTAGCATCATCACATTTCTCTAACTCTAAGACTTTGAACTTTGGTAAGATAACTATATCAAAAATTAAACAAAGTCTAGTCATATCCATAGAGCCTTAAAATTCAATTCTCTTTATGACTCGTAACCTCTCTTCAAGTAAATTCATCTTCTGTTCAGATTTTAAATTTTCCACAGACTGGACTACCTTTAGTTTCAACTTTTCCCTTTCCTTTAGATTGCAAAGTATTGGCTCAACTATATTTTTTGTTTAAATAGAGTTAACATAACTTTAAAATGCCTTTGATTTGATGTAGATGGCATTGTAGGATATGCATACCTTGCAAGGAATATGAATTGTTATGGTAGAATGTTTTAATGGATGGGCCCTAATGAGCGATAGCTGGGATGGTATGAAGGATCGACTACATCTTATGATGGATGATCTTTATGGCTGGCATCTTTTTCCATGGTTTTTCCCTAGTTTAACTTGTTTAGGGTTTCTAAAATTTTACTCAATTCTCTTTTAAGCTCTTTTTGGGCCCTCTTTATTTTTTTAAAATGGCTTGTGTTTTCTTGCTTTATTTGTTTAACTCAAGCTCTGGTGTTGTAGTGGTGGTGAGGTGGTTGAGTAGGGTTCTTAGATGGTTGAGATATTTTTGAACCTTATCTATTACATCTTATGATTAGAATCATGTTTAGCTACAAATTTATGCAAAAAAAAAAATAAACGAATAGATGCATGTTTTGAGTGCTATCACATAATAAAAAAGAGGGAAAAAATTCCTTAATTAAGAATTAAAAATTGTTCTGATAAAAATATCAAAAACATTCCTAAAAAAAGTCCTAAAATCTATTGCTAGGTCCTATACTTCAGCTTTAAGATCTTAGTGCCATTGTGGATAAATTCTTTAGCCATTATGATTGGGTAATGACCTTTCAACAAACTTAGGCTTTTCATCTTCCATAAAACTCAATAGGCTAGTTTTGATAAAACTTTGCACCTTATGTTTAAAAACAAGGTAATTTTTTATCGAATGGCTCGTATTCCTAAAATGATAATCACACCGAACCTCAGTATCATACCACTTAAAATATGGAGGTTTTAATGACTCTAAAGGAACTAGTGTAATTAAATGGTTTTGGAGAAGTAATAGGAATAGCTCACTAGAGGTCACAGGGATTAGATTAATGATGGCTCTTTCTTTTTTTTTACTCAATGATTTTTTAGGTTGAGCCATGGGTGGACTTACAGGTACATGTCTTGGAGTAGAATTGGGTATATAAAACTTAGGGTTCATTAGGAAATTTGATTACTGGATGGACTGATAAGCATTGCTCATAATTAGGAAATAGTGTGGGTTTGGGCCAACTTGTGGGGTTTGAATAGAAATAGGTTTTGTTTAAGGTCCCAAAAAAGGTTGTTTAGGAATAAACAGGTGGAAATGCAATTTAAGTATGAGTCGATTTGTGAAATCTGGGAAAAATTGAAAGACTCTATCTTTTTTTTTTGACTTGATCTTTTCTTAGGTCATCAGATGCATTGGCATGACTCAAAAAAGTATTAGCATTGTAAGAGGCTTTTAGGTCTTAACGAAGTGGTTGTGAATGAATTAGAGTTGATGAGGACTTTAGAGAATTTACTGCTTCAAGTTTTCCTAATAGTTTGGCAAGTTGCCTTTTTACTTTTTGTAGGTCATGCCTCAATTATTTTTGGATGAGTTCCAAGGCCTAGATGAGTGCTTTTAATTAATCTCATATGTCTTTTAAGTTATTACCCTAGCTAAAACAAGAAATTTCTTATATTATGCAATGAATGTAATATGAATGATGATTTATGAATGAAGGAGATGTATGAAATGATTGAAAGAAAAAAATTGCAATCCTATTGATGTTAACATGATTCATATAAAAATAAAATAACAAACAAGAACAAAGTTAGCATCCAATATAAAGAAGTAAAAGGATAAAACAAGTTAGTGCACAACTCATATATAACAAAAAGTATGTGTCCTAAGTTTGGGTTATTTTTACAAAAAAGAAGGTCATGACTCTACCTATAAGTTAGGCTTATAAGGTTAACTATATATGGTTTGGGTTAGCTTTAAAAGTTTTTAAATTATTTCTCACATCATTATCCATTACAGACTAGTAAAATACTCCGATTCTCGTCAATAATCGACTATAAGGAAAATGAGTTCAATTTGAGTGAACGTGTTTCACTAGCACATGTGGAGACATGAAATCTCACGAGGGTATAGGTACTTTATTCTCTTCTAAGGGATAGAGTTCGGGTATAGAGCTCATGTTATCCAAATGCAAGTGAATTATAAAATATGGTATAATTACAAATATATAAAACATTCAAAGAAAAATTCTTAATTTTAACTTAGGCTTTAGATAACATGAGTTTTTTGGCCTGACTTTTGGCATCTCCAGTGGAGTCGTCAAGTTGTTATAATTTTTAGATCTATAGACTTATCACTAAACACAAATTTAAGAAATCACTATCAATCACTTTTGTATATGCAGTTGACGATCTAGTTAAATCTGTCCTATTTTAAAAAGAGGTATTGAGCTTAACTCAGGTATATTTAAAAAGAAAATTCATATCTATGAAATCAAGACTAGGTCTGGGAGTACGTTATGTGTGAGAAAGATTATAACATCCTCACAACACCTATCCAAAAGATGGTACTAGTTTGATCTTGTATTATCGAAAGCTTTAAAAATCTTATCAAATAATTAGTTATTGAAAATTATCTTAAAATTACTCCAATATGTTGGTAATAATTTTAGGACATTCCCTTATCTTTTTAGTATTTAAAGAGACTATTTGCCATGCTTTGAAGAGACTAATGTTGGATTTATTAATATTTTATAAAAACTTTTTATTTGTAATAAATGGGATTTTTGGGAATCTTGGCATTGAAAATCTTTTCTAAATTCTCCAATATGTGGGTAAAATTTTAAAAAAATTTCTCACCTAAGAATTTACATAGAGATTACTATTTGTAATGCTCTTAGTAATTCCATTATTGGAGATTCAAAAATCTAATTTTAATAAAAAATAATTTATTTTTAGAAATATCTTCTAATATGTTAGCAAGATTTTTTATTAAAGATTATCCTCCAATATATTGGTAGGATTTTATTAAAACTATTTCTAAAACCACAAGCCTTCTAATATGTTGGTAAAACCTTATTTTTTTTTTCTAAAACCACAAGCCTTCTAATATGTTGGTAAAATTTTTTGAAAACTTTTTTTTTATCTTGAAATTTAATTTTTATGAAAAATTCATAAGGTTCTTCAATCTGTTAGTAATACCTTATTTTTAAAATTACAAACCCTCCAACATATTGGTAAGGTTCATCTTTACTCAAAATTTATTTTTAGAAATTTAAACCCTTCGATATGTTGGTAAAGTTTATTTTTATTTTTAAAATTTATTTTTAAAAATTTGAACCCTCTAATATGTTGGTAAAGTTCATTTTTATTTGAAAGATATTTTTTGCTTTTTATAAAAATATTTACAAATAAATAAATACATAAATAATCAAATAAAGAAAATAAAATAAAATAACAAATAACAAATAAACAAATAAATAAATAAATAAAATAAAGATAAATAAATAAATAAATAGATTGAGAAAAATACAAATAAATGAAAAAAAACAAATAAAAAAAGATAAAAAATGAAAATAAAAAAATACCAAAAAGATAGGCTTGGCTTGACGACTTAAGAGGTGCGAGTGTAGGTACAGAGAATAGTTAAATGTGGCATGGTTCAAGGCTAGTTGGCTCGGATTCAAGGCTGAAAGAGAAGTGGGTTCGCATCAAACACGTGTGGTTTGGATTTATAAATGGTAAAACACGTGAGTTAAAGACAGTTTAAAAGCCCAAATCGATGTCGTTTCTTCCAAGATATGAACCACCAAAATTTGTTTTTTCTTTCGAACTTTCTTTTTCCTCTCTTTCTTCTCTTTTCAACTTCTCTCTCTAAAGAAGAACTTAGTAGTCGAATTCTACAAGTGACACCAAAAAATTCATCAGTCATTAGTATCTTGATCAGAATTTAGACTTCTGGTCAGAACTTCATTGAGATCTAGGAATAGTTGCGAAAACTAGGAATGATCACTGAATTCCTCACCAAAAACTAGGAATATCGTCGGAATCTTGCAGGAATTGATTTTAGGATTTGAAACACTATAAAAGAAATTCATCAGCAAGCGCAGTATTAGAGAACAAGAACAATCAAGAGCAAAAAAAAGGCTTGCAAAAATAAAGTTTCTAGCAATTGAGATTTTTTTCCTAATTTGAGTAATTTTTAGTAAGTTTTGGATTTTTTTTGAATATTTTGGAGTTTGGGCAATAAAGGATATTAAATTCGTGAGGAGATTTAAAGAATTAGGTTATTTAGATATTTAGAAATTTTTGATAAAAGATTGAATTTTTCAACAAGACTTGATTTCTTCTTTGATTTTTAAGCAAATGTTGAATTTTTAGACAAAGGGTTTAAAGTTTTCAATGAAGGGTTAAATTTTCTATTTTAGATTTGCAATTTTCATAGCTAATTTTTGGGAACGTTGTCAAGATCTAGGGATTATTAAGTCTTTTGGCTAGGCTTGGTAAAGAAAAAGGAGAGGAATTAGGTTGAAAAAGGAAAGAAAGAAGGAAAAGTGTAAAAAAAAAAAAAAAGATTTTGTCCGTAAATACTTAAAAGTATATTGCCTACAATGATTGTAGTATAATTAACCAATTATAATTCAGAATTATGTGTGGAACATCAAATTTTATATGGAACCCACAGTTATAAGTGATGGACCCCTATTTAATTCTTTATTGTGATTGGATAATTATAGTATTATAGTAAAAAAGAATTGTTGATGATATACTCTCTAAATACATAAGGCAAAACGGTGTCGTTTTTTTTTTTTTAGTATTTTTTTGATCATGTTTTATTATATTTTAAAAATAAATTGTTTATTTCTATTTTTATTATTTATTTTATTTTTTTAATTTTGTTTAATTTTTTAATTTTGTTTTCTTCATTTGGTTTTTTATGTGATTGGTTTATAATTTAATTTTATTGTTGAAAAGTAATAATGAGGGAAAAAATTTTGATTTTGTAAAATTTTGATTATAAATATGTTTGTATAATTATTTTTTAGTAATTAATTTGGAATAAATGGATATTTCTTTCGACGATGAAATTATAAGAATTGTATGGGCGTTTAATTATTTTAAAAATTTTATGGGTAAGAAGATTTTTTCTAAAATTCAATCAAAACATTGGAGAGTTTTTAAAAAATTTTCAACACTAAGGTTTTTCATTTATTTTGAAATTGATGTTTTCTGAATTATAAAAAAGGAATATAATTATATTGTCTTTCATAAAAATTTAATGACAATGAAGCCTCTTCAAAGGAATGATTATGTATTTTTAATACTTTTTAGGTGATGAAATTTTAATGGTTTTAATCAAAGTGTTAGAGAAAAATAAAAATATTTCTAATATTTAAATATCAAGATTAATAAAAATAAATTAAAATAAAAATAATTTTAATTAAGGCTTAAATAAGATATCAAAAGATTAGTTAGTATCAATTTATAGGCATTATGGGATACTAAAATCTGTCACACGTAATCAACTTCCAAATTTAGTTCTATTTAGAAGATATATATTTAAAAAAATATATTTACTTTAGTGATTAATCATACATAAATAAAAGAAATTAGCGATAACTTTATTTTTTGCATTTAGCAATCGGATTAGCGAATTTGCATGTTATGACACTAATTTGTGAAAAACATTCTCAATAATTTGACTGAAGCTGCTTTTAGGTGGGGTAAGAAACCATGGCTAATATTGTAAACTTATGTGGCAGGTGTTTGAAAGAATAGAAGTAGCCAATTCTTTTCAAGAAATATAGTTATACTTTTGCCAAATTGTGGTATCACCAAAATTAAAATTTCAATGGATTTTATATGAATTAACAACTTTGATGGTATCGATAGAAAAACATACATAAAATATCACTTAAATACTATACAGATAGCATACAACTCTGGTGAAAACAAAAGTACGGCAAAGAAATGAAAAATTCAACAAATTTAAGATAATCCACATTAATTACACAAATTTCATATAATTATCTAAAATTCCTTTTAAATTATACAAATTCAGCATCAATTCCACATAAATTTCAACTCTTTCAACACAAATTTCACATAAAAATATTACTCATATTTAAAAATTTAATGGAAAAAAAATAACCAAGTGTTGTTGAATGGTAAGACGAAATAACTAAGTTATTGTTGTATCCAAAGTCCTGCAAAATAAAAATATAAAAAATAACCACAAAACAGAAATTAAATTTTAAAAAAATTAAATAATACTATATTAAAAAAAAGACAATGTCAAAATAACAAAAAAATTAACAAAACATAAATTACATACAACTCCAATTTAAAATTTAAAAACAAAAGAAATTAGAAATAAAAAAAAAAAACAAAAAACAATTTAAGGGTTTACTAAGGAAGATTTGGCCATTTGGGGAGAAAAGTTGGGGGGATTTGTGGGGTTTGATTTGGGGTGGAGGAAATCGACAAGGGTGTCAATAGCTTGGTGATTTGGGGTTCAATTTGAGTCTAGTACTATCCAGTTGTGGTTGGGGATGCTGTCAACGATCAAAGGTATCGGATGTGGCTTGAGTTGGCTTGAGTAGCTTTTGTACGATGGAGGGTTGGGGGCGGGGGCAAGAGCGAGGAAAGAAAGAAAAAATAAAGAAAAGAAAGGAAAAAAAAGAATATGGGAAAATTATAGATGATTAGGCATTAGCGATGGAATTCTGTCACTAATGCCTTATCATTTTTATAAAATTATATTTTAATGCGATTGACTTCCACCAATAATGTTGAAAGATAAAACAAAGGGATTGAAAGCCATTAGCAACGTAATATCATCACTAATTATATAACATAAAGATCTTAAAATTTCATTTTTAGGTAGAATTGATTTTAGGGAAATTAGCAACGGAATTTTTGTCACTAATAAAAAATAAAAATTTCAAAAAATTATTTTTCTTAAAATAAAAAATGATTTAAGAGAATCAACGATTACTTTAGTAATAACAAAATAAAATATCAAAAATAATTTTATTTTCTTAAAATAAAAATGGTTTAAAGGTATTAACGATATAATTGGCATCATTTTCAAAATTTTGGGGCACTCTAATTAGCAACGAAATGTAGTTTTCCTCGGCAATTTGTTGTTTTTTAACTACAGAATTCCAATGTTTCTGTCACTAAAGTAAAATACTATTCCACTTAAATCCATCACTATTCCACAAAAAACCGAATGCTAAAATAAATTTTAGCGATGGAAGAATTCTATCGGTGTTTTTTTGTCATTATTGACATGTTTTCTTGTAGTAAGCATTGTAAGGTTCATAAAAAATTATATAAAGACCATATATTTAAGTGGTGATCCTTTATATATTTTATATTATAATTAATCAACTGTAATATTACAATAAAAAGAATTATATGTAAAAAACTCCTGCAAAAAACTTTTTAATAAAACCCGAAGATCGAAAATTCCTGATTTCTCTCCCTAATTTCAGGGCAAAACTAGAAAATTGTGGTAAATAAAACCATTATTTTGTTATCCTTAATTTGAAACATATTTTATATTAGAGAAATGGAAATGGAAAGAACAACCGTCCATCCATCTCCAGCTGAAGCCAGCTGGCGGCGTTCAAAAAGTCCACCGCGTGACTCTTTGATAATTTCCTTTCTCTTCATTTGTAATTTTTTTTTCATATCCTCTTAGAATTTGCCTCCACATATTCTTTCTTCATTTTTTTATTTCGAATTTAATAGCACATTGAGATTTAATTAATAGTATTGGAAAATCGACATCCTATTTCTTTCTTGCCTAATCTTGTTCATACTTTCATTATTGTTTTGCATACACGTGATAAATTTATTTTTTAAATGAAGCATTAACTTGAGATTAAAAAATGGATTAAGATATTAAAATTTAAATTTCAAACATATTGGATTAAGAATAATTATATAAATTAATATAGATAAATTTCAAGTTTGATAATTATATAAGTCAACCAAAATTGATCAAACAATTTTTATTTATAATTTTTGAATGTTTATTAAATTTTAATTTAAAAGATTACTTAAAAGAAAGTCAATTACGTGATATATAGAACATTGAACTCATAATTTCAGTAATTAAGATTTAAATTCTAATAGTGCTATAAAAAAATTATATTATAGATAAATATGAGTTCATAACAGTATGATATTAGAGGAAAAGTGACAAAGATGAAATGATGGAAGGTAGGTAGTTGAAGCAACAAAACTATGTTATTTATTAGACGCATTTTATAGCATTGCCTCACTTTGTAGCATGGTCTTTGTTACATACCAAGTTTGCTGTGGCAGCAATAACAACAACTCCAACCTTTGTAATTTTATTTCCTTTTTCTCTTTCTCCCATTTCTTTTGTTTTGCCTATATGTAGTTATGAAGGGGAGGCTGATTTTCCTCCTCTTGATGGTCTTGATTTTCAGCGTTCAAGGTCGAGAACAATATTCCAATTCCATCGTATTGGAGCTAACACATAGGCATGCCCCTCAGCTCAACACCAGGACTAAAACTCAGGACCAACGCCTCAAGGACCTTCTTCACCATGACTTTATCCGCCACAATATCATCTCCCACAAATGGCGCCAAGGCCTTCAACCAAGAGCCAGAACCAGAAGAGTCCAAGCCTGGGAGCAGACACCCATCACAACAGCAACAACAAGCAATTTCACTGCTGCCATTGAAATGCCACTTGGCTCAGGTAGAGATATGGGAATAGGCCAGTACATTACATCGGTTAAAGTTGGGACGCCATCGCAGAAATTTAGGTTGATCGTCGACACAGGGAGCGATTTAACATGGATCAATTGCAGATATCGTTGCGCCCGAAGTGATAATTGTCCCAAAAAGGGGAGGATAAAGGGAAGGAGGGTGTTTCATGCTCATTTATCTTCTTCCTTTAGGCCAGTTCCTTGCTTTTCACAGATGTGTATGGTTGAGCTTATGAATCTTTTCTCTCTTACAACCTGCCCTACTCCACTTACTCCTTGCGCCTATGATTACAGGTACATTCACTTCCAATCTTGATTACACTAAAATTAAGGAGCATTTTCAAGGTTTTATGTTGGGTTCCAAAAAATGGTTCAGTTAATAGGACTATGACACCTCGAGAATCCAATGTTGGTAATAGTTGAACTGAGCTTGGATTTTTTTTTTTTTTTTTTGCAAGTTGTTGGGATTATAATTGCTTTCCTTAGCTTAGGTAAATCCAAATTCACTTGAAAACCAATAGCTGGAAAATCAATACTGCAGTAATGGTTATTCAGGTAGAGAGGATCTATGCTACTCATATTCTGTGTGAGTGTATATGTTTCATTTTTTAAAAAAACAATTTTTATAGATTTGAACATTCTCTTTTTTTTTTTAATCCATTTTCTTTATTTAATTGAGATAATATTATCAACAATTATCATAATACAATTAATTAATTATAATTCAAGATTGTGTAGGATTTATAAAAAATTTAAGTGAAGTTCACAGTTTCTAGTAGTGGATCCTGATATAATTTTTTTGTTATGATTGATTAATTATAGCATTATAATACAATGAATTGTTGGTAAAATTCTCACTTAACATTCTTAAAAAAAAAAAATTGAAGCAACATAGAGGACGAGAAAAAAGAAAAGAATTAACTAAAACTAATTTGCATTTTTATCCCATTTTATCTTCCTCACAGTAGGTGTAGTTCAGTTTGAAAACCCAACCTAAAATGGTGTGCATATGCATTTTCAATTAAATTTCCAGAGTTGGCATTGGAAGTTAGAGCCTTTGAAGGTAAGTGCTGTTGGGAGTTATTAATAGCTGGCTGCTTAGGCTCTTCGTGATATTTATCACCAATTACGGTGATAGCTTCTTTTGATCACAGCCACAAAGTTGTGGCATAAAATTCGATTGAGGTCCCAGCCTCATTTGTAGCTTGGCATTAAATGCAGTCAAACAAACAATAGAAAATTGAAACCCCAGGCTAGGCTAAGCCTCATCCAAAGTCGCTAGCTGTCTTGATAGTGTAGTTAATACTGATTCGGAAAACAATATAAATTGTCTCAGCTTAAGTTTGCAGGTCAGCCTACCTGCAGATGCAATAACCCATTGCTCTCTTAGCTACATCCAACACAAGATATTAGTGGTAGTTATTGTTAGTAGGTAAGGTTCACGTGACCCAAAATTTTGGTTCCAAAACAGTACCTTGTACTCTAGTGGGCTCGGATTAAATATGGTAATTTGTGTATATTTTTATTTCTTTCATATTAAATAAAAATAAAATATAAAAATTATTATATTATAATCATATCAACATGTTAAACATAAAACATAAATTTTAATTTATATCAAATTCATATATGATTTTTGTTAATATTTTAAATAATATTATTTTCATATTATATTATAATATCATATTTAAATTTACCAAATTTAAATAGGATGGAAAAACTAATCCTAGTGTTACTGGAGAAATGCGTATGATTTCTTAGTGGTGACATTAAAACTTGTTTTCAACAGGTATATAGATGGGTCTGCTGCAATGGGCGTCTTTGCTAACGAGACCGTCACTGTCAGCCTCACCAATGGTAGGAAAAGGAGACTACATAATGTGCTAATTGGGTGCAGTGACTCTTTCCAGAGCCCAACTTTGCAAAATGTTGATGGTGTGATAGGGTTGGCTAATAGCAAGTATTCCTTTGCAACAAATGCTGCGGAAAAATTGGGTGGAAAGTTCTCTTATTGTCTGGTTGATCACTTAAGCCACATAAATGGCTCCAATTATCTCATCTTCGGTACAAATCATAACCAAGTAATGGTGACGGGCAATACCCACTATACCAGGCTAGAGCTCAATTTGGTCAGTTCATTCTATGCTGTAAATGTCATGGGAATCTCCATTGGTGGCAAAATGTTGGATATACCATTTCAAGTATGGGACACAACCAAGGGGGGTGGAACAATCCTTGACTCCGGCACCAGCCTGACAGTCCTAACTGATCCAGCATACCAGCCAGTGATGGAAGCAATCAAGATGTCAGTTTCGAAATACCAAAAAGTGAAGTTGGATGGGGTACCAATGGATTATTGTTTCAACTCTACTGGTTTTGATGATACTTTGGTACCAAAATTGATTATTCACTTTGCCGATGGAGCTCGGTTTGAGCCTCACCGGAAGAGCTATGTCATTGCTGCTGCTGACGGAGTTAGGTGTCTTGGATTTTTGCCAGCACGTTTTCCTGGAACATCTGTTATTGGAAATATTATGCAACAAAACTACTTATGGGAATTTGATTTGGAAGGGAACAAATTGGGTTTCGCTCCATCAGCTTGCAGTACTAGCTAGTTTTTGTTTCCAGAATGTTACTAATTAATTCTTTGGAATTCCTTAACTTTTCACTCGTTGCTCTCTCCTGTTTTGATTTATGATTTTTTTTTGGGATCTTTTACATTTCATGAGATTCTTTGTTACATTGCCTCCTTCACTTGAAGTAGTACATGAATGAGTTAATTATATTTTTGATACTTAAATTTGAAAATATATTTACGAATTGATATCTAAAAATATAAAATATACAATTTGTTATTTAAAAACAAGTATAATTTATATTTTGAATTTTCAAATTATGTATCATATTAATCAAAAGTTAATCTCACTAATTTATTAACTTATACAATAATGTTTGATAAATATTATTAAATTATGTATTCATCACACATGCTATAAATATTTTTTTTTAATATCAATAAAAATTATATATTTTTACTTGAATCATAAAAATATTTGTCTGATCAATTATTGTTTTTGAAGTGACATCCACAAAAAAATTTTTCAAAACATTTAACACTTTTGTTTAACAAATTATAGATAATAATAAAATTATACTAGTTATATATCATAAAGGTGAATTAATTTAATAATATTAAAATTAAAATTAAAATGATATATTATTTCAATATATAAATTGTACATTTTATTTTTTTAGATATTAATTTATATATTTTTTTCAAAATTCAAATACTAAAATTTTAATTAACTCTATTTGAATTTTAACTTTTTGCGATCAAAGTTTTTGATCTTGATATTTGATATTTAAATCTTTTATTTTGAAAATGACTTTTGAAAACTTTTTTTTTTATATTTTACTTAATAATATATTTAAAATAAAATAAAATCAAAATTTTTTAAAAAAATGAACATTGGAAATCAAACTAATATAACATTTATAGAACCAAAAGAGAATAAACTTTTTGAGTGTAAAAGAGTGGAAGAAACACTTATAATTTTAAAGTTTTAGGTATTGGCATTAGAGATGAGAAAAAAAATTGAGAAAATTAAAAATTGATAAGAAATTATAATTTTTTATTCAGATAAAATTTTTTTATTTGATTTTGATTAAATTTGAATATTAAATGTATATAGTATGTTCAGATCAAATTTTAGATCGAAAAGTAAAAAATTAAAAAAATAAACTGAATCAAATTATAAAATTTTGTTAGCTTATATATATTTTAAATTTTTATAAAATAAAAATAATTATTTGATATCTAAAACTATTTAAATATATTAAAAATTTATATTAAAATAATATATAAAAATAAAAAAAAATTAAAAATTCATAAATTAAACCAAATTGATAAAATTTGAATCGAATTGGATCAAAATATATGAAAAATCGATTCGAATCTGAATCAAATTTTAAAAATTTATATTTTTATATATTATCTAAAAAAAATTAAATCAAATTCGATTTTATACGGGTTATTATCACCTTTACTTGTTATCCTTAATAGGTTCTTTCGATTAATCTAACGAAATTTGCTGGATGATCATCCAAAACATAACATAATGAGTATCAACTTAACTAAAAACTCATCAAATAATCAATGCTAAAATTTACTTTTTTGAGTATACGTTGAATTATATAATCTCAAACTCTATTAATAAAGTGTTGATAATGATAAATAACAGGATAAAATTTTTTTTTTTTGCACGAATAGAGCATGTAACTTTTTCACCGCTAACAAAGAATCTTACTTAATAATTTGAGTATTTCAATCAAACTGCAATTGTTACCCACTTAAAGTGGACATCGGAATTAGTGGCTTGGCTGCGAAAGTCAAGTCAAAAAAGCTATCATCAGAGTGGATAGTCAAGAAAACTGTAATTCTCATCCACTTAGGTGTGTCGACTGATGGCCATTCATTGTATTTTGTCAAACGTGATGGTTTCTTGTTTTTACACCTAGAGAGAGTATTAGAGAAGATATCAAAGAAATCTTACATAAGGTACATTGACCTTATAAATATAATAAGATCTCTTTTTTTAATGCTAAATAATTTTAGGTTGAATATTTATTTAAAATTTAACGTGATATTACAACAGATGCAATTTCCTTTCATTATTTCCTTCCTAATAGATTTATTATATTTACAATACGAAGTTCATATAGAATACATGATAGATCCATTATATCTGCACTTGAAATTCATGTCATTTGATGAAATTCATTAAAAGACTCGATCGACCCTTTCAAGTGTCAATTGGTTATGCGCTTGGCAAAATGATTTCAAATTACAAATATCAACTCTTCTCTTAAACCTACTAATGTAACTTTGGATTGAACAAAATTGAAATACTGAATTTTGAATTAAGATATAAAATTTGATACTTACAATATATCTTTTCTATTGAGTCTTTAATCAAGTGAAAATCAAAGTTGTGGTAAGAAAATTTTGCAAATCAAGTATGACAATGACAAAATGAAGAGTTTTGATGAAACCCAAATGCGGGCCAACCAATATAAAGTACTAATACTTTTCTTTCTTTTTTCTTTTTATTTATTCTCTTCATTTCAAATTTACCATAAAATAAAAGAATATAAAAATTTTGGAACTTTCTAAAAAATATAAATTATTTTTTATTATACACAATTTACACAAACATACAGAAATTAAAAATAGAAAAAAAAATGAAATATAAAAAATACAAAAAAGCAGAAACTTAAATAATTAATGGAAAATCAATTCAGTTCCTTAACCATTCACCAAATTGCTTAGGAATGGTCATTTTGTGGTGCATCTGAATTTTTCTTCTCTTGTTTGGAAAGTTAATTAATTATAAACAATGTAACTATCTTTAGAACCAAAATTTGAGAATATGCTTCTAGTAAATTTGAAAATTTGAGGAATGGCTCAAAAGTATGTAACGGTACTATTTTTCTTAAGGTTTTATTTGTTTTCACCATATTATTTATTAATGGGTGTGCAAAATTGTTGCAAGTAACAAATCTAAAAAATATAATAAAACCCAATGATTGATTGTGTTTTGCATTTATAAAATCAATTTATCAAGAATTCATTAATCTATTACGAGATCATTGAATTTCTATAAAGAAGTTATGCAGCAAAACTTTATAAAAGATATCTAAAAGATTTTTGAAGAAGGAAGAAGAGCTTTGCAAATTATTTCTATATCTTTTTCAAGATAACAGAGGAGTTTATATGATTAATTAAGTATTTTTCATTCTTTTTTTGAATAAACAGAAATTATTTATTTTTGAATAATTAAAACTGTGTATTTGAACATATTTATCTATTTGTTTTGTACAAACTTAATTATTTTTTATTTTTTTTTCAAACAAATTTAATTAATAGATAATTTTTACACTTTACTCACTTAAGTCCAACTACATTAAATTTCTACTCCTTTTAATCTAAATGATTGTCTTATCTTTTCCTTTTCCAATCAGAAATTACTTCTCATATTTTATTTTGAAAATCTTTAACAACTATAAATAGAGATTATGCAGAATCTTACGCGTTACACATAAGAGAGTCCAAGTATTTGTGAATGGTCATCTTGTGCCCAGTGTTGAGTAAGTTGTCTAGTTTGACAATCATTTATCGCTTGTGCATGGTTATATCATGCCTGATACTTTCTGATAAAATTGCCTAACTTCTTGGGGACTTCGTCGAGGTTCACCATGCTTTTTACCGTTCTTGTTGGCACCCCAAACGGTATGACAGTCATCATAAAGAGTTATAGCTACTGCTTATTAGTATCTAGGTACACCTGTTCGATCTATGATGCGTTTCCCATGTCCCCAACAGTTTGCCAAACTCTGTTTGCAAAGGGGTAGTCTTTTAGTATATACATGCATGACAGTTTCTTCTACTTCTCCATATCAAAAGTAAATCTTATCCACGTTGAGCTTTCTTCTATCAAGATTTACCATCACTGGTAACATTCCATGATATATCCTCCAGCAAAGAACCTTAGTTACCGAAATCCTCCTCCATTTAAGAAGTTGCTATCATTAACTGGATCTATCACACTCACACCTTGCTTTCTCCAACGCTTTGCAGTTACATAACAGTTTATTTCCACTCCTAACTGTTAAAAACCTTTGCTATCATAATACCAAACCGGTACATCAAGCAATCCTAATCTACTAACTGGTAATGCACAAATGGCATCGCCTTTTGCGAGGGAAAATGTTATGAATCAAGTCCTATCGCCATTATTTAGTCTACATGGACAATGCTATTTTCATCCATATTGCCCTACCGAGAAAGAATCATAAAAGAACTCAAAGTTGGTAATCATTTACCTTTCCAAATCCCGACAACTGTCCATTTCCATCCCTTTATCTGACACCTTTATCTAGAACCTCCTTGGCAGACCAAATGCTTCTCCATGTTAACAATGGTTGTTGCCCGAGTCTTGACTTAAGAAAAGAACAGCTTGGAAAATACTTAGCTTGAAGAACTTTATAAGCCAAAGTATTTGTTTCTTTCAATAGTCCCCACCCCTACTTGCCAAGTAATATATTGTTAAAGTTCATCGCTAGTTGTTTCTTCCTCCACAACTTTTGCCAGGTTAGCCAATGTATCCCCTTTATAAACTCCTCATTTTATCTGGGGGTTTTATGAAAAATTTGAATTAATAGGGCTTAATTCAAGATCATCTTAAGCTGAGGCTTTTGGTTCTAGACTCCAAAGTGTTAATTGAATTTGAAATAAGGATCTTATGATTTCCTTTGATCTCGGGATTTGTTAATTTGAATTTGAATTTTGATTGGATTTTGATCCCAATTAAAATTGGCTTTTCCAATTTATTTTGTTATTACCTTTATTTTCATTTATTTCATTTCTTACCTTTTATTTTTCTTTTGCTTTAATGAAATTAAACGGTGCTTGCGCTTCATAGTTGGTAATTTAGATACAAACATTAGGAAATGAGAATGTTGCAATCAGAAAACATGGAATTTTTATATCACAACTATTTGATTTACAACAGTAATGTAGATTTTATTAGCATTTGCAGTGGTTAAACTGCTTCACGAACAAATAGTTTACTTACAAAAGGAGCTGGGTTTTGGAGCTTTAGAAACTATTATTACATGATTCACAAAAAAGGGATTCAATCTCTATTAGCACAAGATGGAACGGGTGCTTGGTGGAAAGTCAAACTCAAACGTAAGTAGTTTGGTTTCCATCAACAATCAACTCCATGTGCTATAACTATAAAAGAAAGTGTGTTCTTCCTTTAGTTTGGAAAAGGTTTGTGCATGTTCAATCGTATGTTTTTTTCTTTTCCCTTTCATAATATTATGTGCAGAATATAAGCATTTGAAAATTTGAAACACGGAAGGTGTAATAGTAAAATATGCATAAAAAACATCACATGTATTCAAACGTAACTAACACCCCACACATGGCATTGCCTTCCTTTTGCATTTGCACTTGCACTAGCACTAGCACTAGCACTTGCCATGCTCTTTGCCCCCTCACCTTCCATCCCACAACATCATCTTAATTCCCTTCCTTTTTTCTCTCTAATTTTCTTTTAAGTAAACACTCACGCAATCTTCAATCTATTATTCAGTGATGAATCTAAGATATTTTTTGAGTACTTATTTATTATGGTGAATATTTGTTGGGTGTTGGATATTAACTTATCGTAGGTTGTAATTGGATATTAAATAATGACAATAATATACTGATTAGAAAATTAAGAAAATTATATTTAAGAGAAAATTTTAAAAGTATTCAAGAAAACTGTTTGAAGTGTTCAAAATTTTTTTTTTAAATTCTCTTATTTTTTAAATTTTAAAGATGTCCATAAATGTCTTACGTTTCCATTTGGATACATCACCACTTCTATCCTAAATAATCATACCAAAAAAAAAAAAAAAAAAAATTGGAAATTGATTTTAGTTAGTAAATGCATTTTGGCATGTTTTTATCTCCTCCCATAACGCCAATTCATCTATAGTTCAGCCGATGACTCGATTGGCCTAAGGGCGGTAACAAGAGGCAAGGGAGGTGCCTGTGGCATGTGATGAGGTGGTCATTGGTTAGACCGGTGGCTTGCATGAAGGAATGGACCACCGTTGGTCCAATAAACCCAAAACCCCTTCTCACCATGTCCTTGCTTATGCTCTCCGACTTTGATGTCTTAACGGGGACCTTGTGACCGAATTTGTATTCCGTCGAGATTGGCTTGTAATTCACAAATCCCCATATGTATTTATCAAATGATCCAAACTCTCCCTTAACCTGTCATACAGCAAAAAAAAAGTACTAAGAAATGTTACTTTTTTCTTCTCATATTCAAATTTCATTATCATGTTATTATTAGATAGAAGTAAAACCAGGCTTGTTAAAAGCATGTGAGGTAGTTGGTGATCAAAAGGTTTAAGTAGATATAATAATTTAAATATTTATGTCATGTAAAATATTAATAATTTATATATTTATATATGTTTTTCATAAAAATTATATATTAAAATTTAAAATCAACATAAAATATATTTTTTAATTTTTATTAAAATTTTAAATCGTATTTTTTATATTTTTAATCATGTCATGGTGTGATGTTAAGGCCTACGTGCAAGCAACCTCTAACCATGGTCCTTCACTATAATTTTGGGAAAAAGTAGTTTTCCATTTTACGGTTTACGCCAAATGTCGCCCAAAAGCTTTTCACCAGGAAAAGAAATAAAGAACAAGCCGTCCGACAATCAAGGGAAAAGATTTATACAAAATATTTTAAGTGAAGTTGATAGGATTTTTTTATTAAAAATAATTAAATTAAAATTAATAAATTGATACAATTTTATTAAAAAATAATAATATATAAAAAGTTATTAAAAATATTATTTATAATTTAAATTTGATGAATATTTATTTGATTATAAATATTTATCTAACAAATATATCAAATTTTATTATTTTTTATTTAAAATTTATACACTTAATCCATCTAAAAAGACTTTTCAATCTATCAATTTAAATTTTAATTTCTAATTTTTATTAAATAACTTTTTTAAAAAAATTTACGCACTTAAGTAACTTCACTGAAGTTTTTTCCACAAGTCGTGTAGGGTGTAATGATACAAAAAAAAATTTAGTAACTCGCAACTAATCGGTTCGATTGAAAAAAAAAACTAGTTCGATTATGTTCGAGCTCAAGTTTCGAGTAGTTCTGATCAAATACCGATAAGCCTGAATTAAATATTTTTTAACTGACTCGAGTAGCTCGCAGCCTAATGCTTTTACTAGAGAATATATTTTTATTTGATTTCAATTCAATAAAATATTTCGAATCACGAGTTCGAGTTCGATTCGCATTTGAATAAATCATAACTCATGTCGAATATACGAATCAAGTTCTAATAATTTATTATTAAAGCTAATTATTATACTAGGCGAGTTCGAGTTAGCTGATAAATTCAATTTCTTTCTCACAGAATAGCTTGAGCTTAAAAATTAAATCGATGATCTCAAGTCGGTAATCATCCTTTTGAGTTGTGAAGTCAGCTCGACTCGAATACTTCTACTTAACTGGGTCTCGAAAAAATTGTTTACAGCCTATTTTTGTTTCTCTATAATTTTTGCAATGATTTTTAACAACCAAAAATGAAATTCAATTTAGGGAGTTTATAACTCCTTTTACAATACACTGTCAAAAAAGTTGATCTCATCTAAGATGTCTGTAAAACGTTATAAAGGTAATTGAAAAAAAGATTGATTATTATGGTGAACAAATTGTAAAGAATACTGTTGTTTAGTTGTCAACAACACTTCTTAGAACAATTTTTACTTTTTTTGGGGACTAATGTAAACAAATTAAGATAAATGTTAAAGAAGCTAATGGGTCATATGTTATGATATTGAAGTTGGATAGTTTTGCATCAAACGGGGACTGAAGAATAGTTTGACATGACAAAGTTTAGTGAAGAGATATTTTTTTAACTGCGAGGATACTATACATACTTTCTATCTTGGTTGACAATTGTTTTCACGTCATTAGGAAAATACTGTATTAGTACGATATTATCAGATAGGGAGACAATCATGGAAGCTGATACAGGGGATTTGTTGGGTGAGGTGGTGGTGGCCTGCAGCCTGGTGGCTAGGCTAAATTCTTACAGTACAGATTGTTTTAGTTAGCTTCCCTTATTTCTACTTTATTGCTGACATGTGGATACGTTGCCTCTCATACCCAGAACCAGGAATTCGGCTGGAGTAATGGACAAGGGAGGTTAATATACAAGAAAATTGCTCTATTCTTTTTAGCTGGGGAATCTCTCTCCCTCCATTTTTACTTGTATGGGAGAGAGGAAAGATAACTGTTATACTCCGCTGGCCGAGTCAACATTGTTGACCGTTACGCTCGCCAAATCAACGTAAACTCAACATCCACATCACTCGCCTAAAGGAGGTCGATGCTTGGACTGTTCACCTCCGAGTCGCTGGCTATTTGGCCTCTCGCCACCTACCCATGTCACATCATCATACACGTATCATATATAAGAGAGAAAGATATCGAGTTATAGACATTATAAACCTTTTTCCCTAACCTTAAGTTCTATTTCCTTCCTTCCTCGCATCACCTGCAACATTTGACTAACTTCAACGTTGGTGCACGTCTCGATTCCTAACTCCGGCACTCTTTGAGTATATTTTTCTGCTACAAGTCAGATTTGTCTCCAAATCACCTTCCAGCTGAGCCCCACATCATCTACACCCAAAATCCCCTCAACAATTGGCATCATCTATGGAAAACTATATCCACGTCTATCCCTCACTCCTTTTAAAACCACTACCCAAACCATACAAACCCCATATCCCATATGTAGCTGCCTCCGACGTCACTGTTGCTGCTTCAGCTCCATTATCCCTACCCTTACCAAGCTTTATTCCCCTGCCATTCAGGTACAACAACGGTTTCCCGCATATATCCAACCCCATGTCCGTAAATGCATGGATTGCACAGCCTGTAAACTATTTCCAGAATTTGTTGGGAGTTTTACCTCCCATGTTCTCTTTGCCTCTACCTTTAGTCCATAACAATATAGGACCTTCGACAGCCTTAAATTTACCCCCGTCACATGCATCGACTCCACTGCCAGCCGCGGTAACAGCCATTATCACCTTCAGATTATACTTCTTGTGACCTTCACTGTACACGTCTCCTTATCGACACCATTTACAACACCACCCACAATAAACCAATCACAACCACCACCAAAGCTTTATTAAACTTTACTGAACCAGATAGAGCTTTTAAATGTCCAGATGGCATCCGACAGCAACTCATACAACACTACCAACAAGACACACAACAACATAACCAAGACAATCCCCAACTCCTAAAAAAGCTTAGCTTCATCCTTTAGAGAAATCTAGCAAAGTGTGCCACACAGACACACAAGCCAATCAAATTGCACTCATCAATGACAAAATGTGTCGCCCATTGAACACCACTGCAAACCCAGCTCTAACCTATCCGACCCTAATTCTGAGTTGGCAGAACAGGTTGCTGCCTTCCGAAAGGAATTAATCGGCTTGAAGAAAACCTAAAACAAGGATTTATAGAGGTTAGATGATAATCACAACCCTCTGTCCCCCGTATCCGCAAAGCTGAGGTGCCTAGAGCTAGCAAAACTAGTCCAAACTCAAAATCCATCTGAATCAATCCATAACTGAACCTGAACCAACCCGAATTGACAATGAAAAGTCAAAGAACAAAACTCAAAAACTCCGAAAATGGAAAAGCCCCGAACCAAGACAATCCTAATCTGGCATAATTTGAACAAAACTCAAAAACTCGAGACCGGTTCGATTAAAAATCAATAAAAAAATTAAATTATAATCTAAAAAATTTGAATTATAATTGTATGATTTTATTTTTTAAAAAATAAAAAAAAATGATTAACATTTTTTTAAAATAAAAACCATATATATATATATTTATATTTTGGGGTTTACTAAATCGAAGAAGAACCGGATGACATAATTCTAAGGAAAGATGACAGAAAAAGAGAATAAGGGTTCGTTTTTACTAAGTTTTGACTAACAAAGAGAAAGAGAGAACGATATACAATCATTGAGCTATTTTTTTAAAACGCTCAATAGTGATTAGGATCATAAAAGTAAAAGTAATTTTCCATTTCATAATTTTCTAATAAGCGGGATTATTTGCACCCCAGAAAAAAGACATACAACCTTGGCAAGAACGGCGTTCCGCGGAATATATGACTCATGCTCCTTTAGGTTCTTTAAATTCTGTAGGTGGCGTAGCTACCGAGATCAATGCAGTTAATTATGTTCTCAATACAACCCCAAAAAATTAATCAAATAAAAAATTACTTAAATATCTATTAATTAATTATTTTTTATCCTTTACACCCATTCTCAATAAGTTTCCAGATATGCATTTTCTTAAACTTTTTAATTATATTAAAAATTCATTTTCAAAAAGTATTACAATTATTCGAAAATAAATTTTCGAAAAGTATTACAATTATCCAAAAATATATTTTTGAAAGTAATTTTTTACTTCAATTTATTTGTTGCGATTTTCAAACGGGTCTGTAATGATTTTTTCAATGTATGTGATGTTTAATTTTGGTAGTAGAAACTTTTAATATTTTGGTCAGACATTATCAATTCAATAACATTCGAAATATTTATCAAAATGTTTATCAATTCTAATAAACATACATTTAAAAGAAATTGTTAATTGTAAAGAGTTTTCGTGTTAATGACTATTGCATCATGTGCAATGAAGTAATCACACTCAATTGCCAATGGTACGGTAACCAATTCACATAAGCATATTTTCACTTTTAGTGATTCTTTTTAGATGCACGTATGTTAGAATTACAAAATGTTTCAAATGTTATTGAACATATAATGCTTGGTGGTCGAAAGATTAGAAGTTTTTATTGACAGATTTTTCAATCTACTAATGATATAATGAGGTCAATTTTTATGTATTGAAAAATTATTTGGTATTTATTGGTGGTTAAAGATTATTATGTATTAGAAATTCATTTTCAAAAATTTTGGAAGGATTATGGAAATGAATGTATGAAACCATTGAAAAATTTTGAAAATACACTTATGAAAATTCTCAAAGGTTTCCAAAATTATCAAAAAAAAGATTTCGGAAATAAATTTTCGATATATTAAAGAAGTTTTTAGACATCTATTTTTGAAAACCTTCAATAATTTTTAGAAATTTATTTTGGTAATGATGGAATCATTGCCCCAAATCACACCTCTAAATTTAAAATTTTTAAATTTTGAAAACTAAATACAAATCAAATGAAGAAATAGAAAAAAATAAATAATTTACCTATAATTCTAAGCTATCTAACATCAAAATTAAGATTGTGGCTTGATTTGAGACTAAATTCCTAATTGTTTAAGATTTCGGTGAAGAAGAAAAGGGGGTGTGGAGTATTTGGTTCTTTAGAAAATTAGTGTTTTAATTTATGATGTGAAGAAATGAAAAAAATGAATGTTAATAATAGTGAGGTGAAATGAGGAAAAGAAGGTGTAAATACTCCCTCACCTTTCTAATTTACCATTTCTTTTACATTAATTTTTTTTCTGTAGCATCAAATGATAAAAAAAAAAAATTATAGTACGCGGCACCTTCCTGAAAATTTCCCGAAACTTAATTAACCGGACAAAGAGGATTTTATTGGAATTTGTCAATATCTTTTTGAAAAAAAAAATTACCATCGACCACATATCGAGTTCTATATTTATCATTTTACTCATTTTATATAATTTTATTATCAAATTATATTTTTTATACAATTTTAATTACTTATGAACAAAAATAAAATAATTTATCTAAATTAAAAACATTTTTATTTAGAAATTTAATTACTTTTTTAATTTTTATTATGTGAAAAGGTAAAAAATATTTTATTCAAATTCTAAGTAATTATAATAATAATTAAATAAAAAAAATAATGAATTTTTTAAAAGAAACTACAAACAATTCTAACAATCTTTTTGTGATTGATGAAAACTGAAGCCAATTATTTGAAGAATTTTTCTTCTTTGTTAAATTTTATCTTTATTCACTGCTTATGACTTATGAGAAAATATAATGTATTTTCCTTTAACATTTTCTTACGGAATATAGTTTAATGACATCAATTTCGTTTTTATATTTTTAAATTTTTTGCAAGCTGGTTTATTCCGAATATAATTTTGATAAAAATATATTTTTTTAATTGTGATAAATAAGAAAAATTGAAAATTTTCAAAACCTAAAGCTTTTACTTTTTACTTTGTTATTTATTTCTTGTTCTCATTTTAATTTTTAATTTTTAACTTTTTCTTAAAGGCTGATACTAAGACTAAAAGTAATTAAAAAATTGTTTCATAAAAAAAGGAAATTAAAAAATTAAAATTAGGTATTAAATTCTATTATATTTCTATCTATTAAAGTAATACATTTTTTAAGTTCTGTACAATCTTATAATACTAATTTGCAAGCCATAATAGAAAGGAGATGGGCTAAAGAACATTTTGTTTATTTTCTACCGAGGCTGATCGTTTGAGACTGACTTTAATTTGTATATATTTTACTATAACATTTTCTATGTTCTTACGTTGTTAAAATACTCTTTTATGTTAGAGATATTTCTCATGTTGATTATTATTTTAAATTTTATTATATGAAAAAAAGTAAAAAAAAAAAATTTTATTTCAAATTTCAAGTAAGGTAATATCAATAACTAACTAAAAATAAAAATAATTAATTTTTTTAAATACCAATAATTCCTCTTTTTTTTTTTACTATATAGCAATCCCTAAAGAAATTAATGGAATTGTTGCTATTTTTAAAAAATAATTATTTTATTTTTATTTAATTATTGGTATTATCATTTTTAAGTATTTGAGATAAAGTATTTTTATTTTTTCACATAATAAAAATTAAAAAATAATTAAAATACGAAATGGAATTTTTTAATTTAGACGAATTATTTTATTTTTTCTGTAAATTATGAGAGTTACATAAAAAATATGTTATGGTAGTAAAATAGCATAACAAAAGTAAAATGATAAACATAAAGTCTCAATCTAAAACCGTTTTTTAAGGGTTAACGTAATGAATTATCTTTAAATTTTAGTAAAATATTTAATGTGATATTTAAATTTTTTAATGTGATATTTAAATTGTAATATGTTAATTAATATAATACTTAAAGAGTTATTTATTCATTATGTGTCATCACTTTAAGTTAATCACATTAAAAATAAGTATCATATTAATTAATGATTTATAATTTAAGTATCACATAAAAATTTTTAAAATTTAAATATTTTATTATAATTTAAAAATCATTCTTTATATTAACTATTTTTTTTAATTCAGTTAATACTAGCATATGATTAAAATAAACAAAAAAGTCAAATATCAATTTGTCAATACCCACCGAGTGGAGGGTTTGGGAAGGAGCCCCTTACCATCAGAAGTATATTATATTTGCATTTGCTGTCACAGACAAGTCGGTATGTTTGCCTTTGCAGAGTGCTTCTCACGTATTTTCACCTCCAAATGCGAGGTTCAGCTACATATTAAAGCAAACCCAACCCAAAACATTCTGCACACAGTCCTTTTATTGCCTAAAGTTAATAGCAAACATGAAATTGTGCGTTTTCTTTGCTTTTCTTCTCATTGCACAGTTGGTTGAGTCAATTGGTCTCCAAGTCCAACCGCTAAAAGCTATAAAACAGGCGCCAAATGCTTTATTACCTGCTTCAGATTACCTTTCTCTGACTTACTATCTCAATAGCTGCCCAGATGTTGAAGGCATCATCCAGAACAAAATGAAAGCTTGGTTTAGCAAGGATTACACCTTGGCTGCTAGCATCATTCGCCTGCATTTTCATGACTGTGCTGTAAGGGTATGCATCACTAAAAGCTTATCCGTTACAAAATATTAATTAATTTGTTATATTATATGTAAGAAGACAGAACAATCAGGGCGGATCCACATGTGGACACCCAAAGATTAAAAAAAAAAAAAAACTCCCAAAACATTTTCTATTGCTAAAATTGTTAAATCTGTGGAAAATTTTCTTATATACGTTATAAGTGGAATCGCGAATATGCAACTGAGAACAATTCTACTATTTGCAGGGTTGCGACGGTTCAATATTGCTAAACCATCCAGGAAGCGAAAGGACAGCCAAGGCTAGCCGGACGCTTAGAGGTTTCGAGGTGATTGATGATATCAAGGCCGAGGTTGAGAGAAGATGTCCAAGAACCGTGTCTTGTGCCGACATTCTCACTCTGCCGCTAGAGATGCAACGGTTCTACTTGGAGGTCCATTCTGGGAAGTCACGTTCGGGCGTAAAGATGGCAGAATTTCCATTGCCAAAGAAGCTGAGATGGTTCCTCAAGGCCAAGAAAATGTGACAACCCTGATTGAATTCTTCAGAGCAAAAGGGTTGAATGAGCTGGACTTAGTTGTCCTCTCAGGGTCGCATACAATTGGCAGAACCAGTTGTTATTCCATCTTACATAGGCTAGCTAAGCCTGATCCAACACTTGATATCAATTATTGGAAGAACCTGAGAAAGAAATATCGTCGGGGTTGGGATTTGGTTGAACTTGACATTACAACTCCCAAAGAATTTGACATAGCTTACTACTCAAATCTGCAGAACAAGTTGGGATTGCTATCCACAGATCAAGCACTGTATTCCAATGAAATAACTGCAGCATTTGTTAATGCAATTCAGTCTCAACCCTCCCTTTTCGAGAACCAGTTTGCAGTTTCTATGGTGAAGCTCGGGAACGTTCAGGTTCTGACTCAAAAAAATGAAGGCAAAATCCGTTTGAATTGCAATTCTGTCAACTAAAATTATTGATGGCTACCAATTGCCATATTAACTGTCTTCTTTGAAAGAAAAAAGACTTGCTTTTGTTTTCTTTTTTCCTTTTTTTTTGTTTTTTTTTTCTTTTTTGCCCGTGTAATTGAAATTTAATGCTTTGCGTTATTGGCCTTTTAATGGTAAAAAACGAAGACTTCTATGTGTTTTTGTTCGGTTGCCAGTTGGTTTTTATTTTTAATTTTTCTTTGAAGGGTGCTTTGAATGTTTTTAAAATTTCTGAACTTCCCTTCAATTTCCTTACCCTTATGCTTACAACCTCCAAAATTCAAACTCCTTGAAATGTTTAATTTCCTTCAAGCCGTGGCAAGTCTTTGCAAGCCATGCTTTGATTGGCTAAACGGGTTGGCTTGGCAAGGGAAAAATGAAACGACAGGCTGAAAATATGTGCTTCTATTTATTGTATGCAGGTTCAGCAAATGCTACTCATCTATTGGATACGAATTCATATAGGCGCCCTATCTCCACTCATTATAGCTAATTTGGAAACCGCAATTTGGCAATGAACTTGTGAAAAGAATTTAAAATGAAATTTAAACAATAAAAAAAAAATGGCGTAATACGTACCAGAACATCACATTTTCGAATACACTGCCAAGCTTACAAGAAAACCTAATAATACCCCTGCTACAACTTCATCCTCTGTGTGCCCGATCGATTCTTTTAACGACTTTGGATTATTGGCATTTCTTTCTGAATCTTCATAATCATCAGCTGCTAACTCAAAATATGGCACTGCCCCTGCCTCATTGGTTTGCCTTATTTCTTTGTCCGATGTAACTAATATGGGAATATTTGCAGATTTTGAAGTTAACATGCTTGATTTCTTCGATAACAGAGGACCGAGCCTCTCAATATTTAAGCCGGATGCAGCTTCTTCTCGACAATCAATCAAATTATCTCTATCCTTGGAGACAATTGAGTTAACCTGTCTCTTGGGTAACACCATATTTAGTGCTTTTGCATGATTCCCTACTTCTCTTCTCACCCCCTACAAAAGCAACATTTATCTCTCTATGAGTACTTCACATTCAACCAAAGTGTCCTGCTAACAAATAGAATCCAGAAAATTAAAGATCTGATAGAACCAAAGCGTCCAGCCATTTTCAATTCCCTCAGCCGATAAGCTGGGCTACCATGGTACAAAGAGTAATCAAGTGTAAAGATGTTATTATATTGTTTTATTATCAGATAATCAAGTTATCTTATGTATACAGAGCAAACAAGATAACACGGCTTTAATTAGCCATGTATATTATGAGACACTAAGTATCTTTGACAGATGTGTTAAGCTAAATCAAGGACTTTTGAAAACATTGATTCAGTATATGTTGGGAAGATGTGTACATAAAGCTTTCAGATAGACAACGAATAGAACAAGACATTAGAGGGTTTCTACTCAATTAAAATATGCTTCCATCTATAAGCATTAAACTAAAACAAAGCAGGAACTGTCAATCAAACAGGAAATAAAAATATAGAATTGTAAAATGAAAGCTGCATGGATAATCTATGAATACACTATCAATAAATAAATATATGTGTGTGTATGTTGAACATAACATATATGTACAATACTTGTGCATATACAGGCAGCAATGGCCACAGATTGCTGCGATATTACAGTTGAACTTATCCTTCTAGCAAGACTTTATCATCTCTTTACTTTTGCACTCTTACATAGCTTGATTCAAAACAACACAAAGTTTAATTGTATCTTATTCTATCCTTTCCTTTTCTCAAGAATTTCAGATGTAGGTTTAGGTTAGAAGCAAATGCATTCCCACACTAGAAGTAATGTCAGAGGATTAGCAACCTAAATTGTCTTTCAATGCATGACATAAAATTATTCAGATCATTTGTGCCTCTCAACCAAAATGATTAGTCATGTCTATGTTAAAAGGGCTCCAATTTTACCTTTCTCCAGGCAAGTGCAGTATTTATTCTTTCAGAATCACAATTCTCAACAATTTTCAAGTATCAAATTTCACCCAGAATACCTTAGCTGGAGAAGATTAAAAGCAAGAAAAAGATACTAAAATAATAAATATAAAATTTCTTTGTTAAATTTTTTTATAAAAAAGTTAAAAAAATAAGGATTAGATTTTCATATGTAAAAACTTTTAACATTTGATGTAGATCATATGAAATAAAATCTTTTTGAAATTTCAACAAAAAGTATATACACGAGGATTGAGTTATTTTTATTATTCTATGTCATAATGGTTTTGGGAACCATTAGATGAAAAATTTTTAAATGTTTCAAGATAGGGATTATCGCTACTAATATTTTTTATTAGGTGTGATTGGTTATTTAAAAAACTTATCTTTTAAATTTTGATCTATGAAAACAAGATCAGGAGTCAATTACGCATAGAAAAAATTAACACTCTCACAATACTAATAGAAAATTGATACCAATTGATTATATGTTATCCTGACTATTGAAAAAAAAAGATCTTAATTTTAATATTTAAAAAATGATTCCATCAAATTTTATATTTCGTAAAAATCCTTTGTTTTTTAGAACCTTTTATTTAAGAATAAAATGACAATATTTAATATCGAAATATTTTTTAATTCTCTAATATCTAGGTAGAATTTCGAAAAATATTTATTTACTTTGGACTTTCATACTAATTATATCTAATGAGCTAAATGCAATCAAATATGAAAATAACTACATGATAACTAGAAATCAATAACACAACATTAAAATAGACTTAAAGATAAAACATGTGTAGGAGACCTTGGGCAAAATCGAATGAAACATGTTAAAAAAATAAAATTGAAAACCAAACATGGAAATGAAAGAAAAATGGCATGAAATGAAACATTTGTAATTAAACATTGCATCAAACATGTAAGGAACTTTTAAGCATGAAATAAGAACAATAATACAACATAAAACAGTAAATAAATAGCAAGTAAATGTAGAGAACCAAAATAAAAAATTTGGGTAGCAAACTAAGTAACATCAATGTAAAAAAACCAGAAACTACAACACACAAAGATCAAGCTTTTGGAGCCTTATAATGTGATCATCACATTAACATCCAAAGCCATCCTCTCCAATCTTCAAAGAACTTTAATTTCATGCAAAAATTGCTGAAAAATAAATAAGCAATAGAACTCAAATTCGGAAACAAAACTAGCAACTTTAAATGTAAACAACTGAACTTGAAATTTAACAATAGAAAATACAAAGTTTAAATGTTTTCAAGGGCTATAATTGAAACAAACTACAAATAAACTTAAAGAACAACAAAAGCACTGGAAAATAAACTTAAAACAAGAAGTAAATGATGTTTCCAAAGAGGTCTGGTTGGCCAGCAAGAATGCTAGCACCAGCCTTAGGAGTTTTACCTAAACTAAGAAATAAAATCAGAACTAGTCTTCTTCGAAACAAGAAGGAAAAAAATAAATAAATAGAGAATGGTTGCTAAGAAGTTTCCATTTACGGATGAAAAATGTGACTTCAATATGCCTCTTCTAGATCTTTATCCTACAATTAGATTGTCCCAAGAAGTCAAGTCACCAACCTTAAAATTTTCCTCTCTTGTGCATCATTTTCAAGCTAAATTTTTAAGGGTGCAGCTGCCTTCTTTGTTAGCTGTCTTTGTTTGTCTTTTTTGTGAATTATGTCAAGCTCACTTCTTGGACTAATCTTTCTCTTTTATTTCAAATAGCAGGCTAGCTCACAAGAAAATTTTTTTTAACTCAAAACCAGCATAAATTGTGACTTAAGGGAAGAGGACAACTTGCAAATTTCAATCAATTTATGTTAAGAATTTTTTTCATGTTTGGTGTGCCTTGTGCTATCCTTTTGGTTAATGGGAAGGCAATCTAATTTCATATTATCTTTGAATTTTTTAGCACACAATTCCTTCTAGAAATCAACAATTACAGTAGTACAATTTTAGCACAAATTGTTTCCTTTACGTTTGGCAACATGTGATCTCTATCATGGTATTATGATACCAATTTCCACCCTTTATTTTTATGACTTAATCAAGGTCAAAATATGACTTCACTTAGCTCTTGGTCAGCTCATATCATCTTCCTTAAGAGTCCACATTATCAAGGGTGCTCCATTCATGATATTGGTTACAAGCTTAGGTAAACATTCTTGCACCAACTTGATCTACATGGTTCATTTTTAGGGTCTTGGAATTATGGCATCTTTGTTTCTCCTATTTTTTTTCTTAACCTTTATTTGCATTTTTGACTTAGTAACCTAAACAAAAGAAAAATTAACCAAGCTTAGAGGAATTTGCAAGAATTTTTTACGATGGTGAAATTAAGCTAAAATTAAGTCTAGCATGGTAAAATTCATACAATAAAGCTTAAGATAATTCTATAAAATATAGAATTATCAGCTAGGCTGGAAACTTATGAATGATGATAATGGTTTGTGACTGAGGGTACTAAACTACTAATATCTAAGTACCTTGGAAGCAATTTTATTCTTATGATTAAAAATTAAAAAGTTCATATATTGGAGGAGTATATTAAGTAACAAAGAGGTGGTAGCAAGAAATTGTGCCAAGAACTGTCAAGGAACTTGTATCTTTGGCATGATAAATGGTTACTAGAGAAACTTTTGACTAATTATTGTTTTGGCCCGATTCCTTTGACTTTGAAGGGAGCAAAAGTTAATGAAGCTTGCGTGAATAGACAATGGGACGCAAATGTTTTAATTATTTTGCCAAGAACTGTCAAGGAACCTTTATCTTTAGTTACTTTAGTAGATGGAAAAAAGGACCAACTTATTTGGAATAGTTCCCCAAATGGTATATTCATGATGAGTTCTGCTTTTAATTTAGCGAATAATTTTACTCGTCAACCTTTTATTTAGAACCAAATTTAGAAGCTTGACTTTTTAATGCGGATCAAGTTTTATCTTTGGACAGTTTGACACAATGAGTTGTTGACTAAAGAGCTGTGTGTTAGATATGGTATGCTTGGAGAAGCAAGGTGCCTATGGTGTGATCATGAGGTAGAATCTGTACTTCATCTCTTAAGAGACTGTCCAAAATCTAGAAAATTATAGAGAAGGTGGTTACATGGAGCTCATCTTGATCATTTTTATTCCTTACCTCTCAATGATTGGTTGGAGTTCAATCTTAAAGGGAAAAATGTTATAAATGATGTTTTTGGGACTACTTGCTTTAGCTTTGTTTGCTAGCACATTTGGAAGCTTTCAAACAGATTTGTATTTAATCAAGGTTTTCGATGGCCTTTAGATGGTATTACCATTATAATGCATAGCCTACGGGACTATATGGAGCATAAGGCTATTGCAACAAGTAGATGTCTAAAACAACAAAGGTTGGTTAGTTGGTAGAAGCCACTAGAGGACTTTGTTAAGTTCAATGTGGATGGGGTTGCAACTACAAATCCTAGTGAACTCACAACGGGGGCATTTGTCAAGATAGTGGTGGATAGTGGTTATTTGGCTTCATTTTAAAACTTGGCAGAGGCTGTATTCTAAAGACAGAGCTGTGTAAAGAGGTTCTTTGATAAAGTGAGAAAGCAGTGCAAACAAATAAAACAAGATGTGCCAAGAGACAATGCAGAGAAAGATTGGAGCAGACCTTGAAGTATTGAATGCAAAAGTAGGTGGTGGCATATGGTGAAATACGGCTGAGTAGGGAAAAAAATATGGCTGAGAGGAGGATTTAGGAAGAAAGGATTACTTAGGAAATTTGAGAGTAAGTTATGAGAAATCTGCCAAAGTCTAAAGAAATCTCTAATGAACTGTGGAAACTCCTATTTATAAGTTTCAAGAATAAGAGTTACATATCTTGAGTATTGAATAAGAACTATATATGGTGAATAATGGGAGAATTGATTATTATAAAAAGCATTAATGTATTGTTTAATGAGAGTTTAATTAGCTTTTTGGTAATGGATATAATGAATAAAGAAGTTCACTATCTATTTTAAAGAAAAAGGAAAAGCACTTATATTTCAGGGAAAGGTTAAGAGGAAATCTCTTAACTATTTCCATATCTAATCCACCAAGCCAAGCTCTCCTAAACATCCCAATAGTGAAATTAACCCAAGAATCCTGTCATATTCCGAGGTTATTTCCACTTCTTCATTCGGTAAAATAACATTCAATGAAATATCTTATGTGGAATAACTCTTAGTAAAGTAACTTTTGGTAAAATTTTGGTAAAAGTGTTGTTATTGTTTCTTGAGGAAGTTGTTCCAAAAACAACTGTTTTGTGAAGGTATATATTGTTCTATGAAAGAATTATTCTTTGAATAGTTGTTCCGTAAAAGAGTTATTCCTTGAATAATTATTTTGTAAACAGTTGTTTTGTGCAAAAATTGTTCATAAATAATTGGTCCGTAAAAAAACCTTCACTAAAACAACTTTATTATTTGTTCTAATTTATCTTTAACTTTTATAACTTTAGAGAAATTTATAAAAATATAATATTAGTAACCAAAATCAAGTATCTACAAGCTGCATTCTATTTTAGAAGCTTTGAAATTGGCTTGGAATAAAGCTGTTAGGAAGATTATTATAGAATCAGATTCTTTGTTAACAAAGGTTTAAGACCTCTGGAAGACAAGGATCCATTTAGTCTAGTTATTTTACAATAAAAGAAGCTTGCATCAAAGGATTAGCAATGCAATATCACACATATTTATAGAGAAGCTAATAGATGTGCCGATATTCTTGCGAATTTGGCCAGACAAGGTAGTTGGGGACTCTCGATGGTACGTGGAACAACCCATATACAAGTGGTGACAAGCATGCAGAAGGATTGTTTGGTATTACAAGAATGAGATATTGTGTGAATTAGCAAATTTTTGTCTACTTTTTTACGTACCCAAAAAAATATATATGTATATAACCTGTGAAATGTCAAAAAATTAATAGTTAAATTACATGAAATCACATGTGATCTGAGATAAATTGAAAATGGCCCTCAAATTAAAAAATGGACACTTAACAATCTTAGAATTTGTTCTATTATTTCTTTAATCCAAAATCATGACTTTTTTTTATAATTTTTTTGTCTTTTTCTTCAACAATTTACATTTTTATCAGTCATTTACTTCTTTTTTCTCTCTAAAACCAAAAAAAATATATGTTCCCTAAAATCTACTCGAACTGGTAACTCAACTTTTACTATTCCGGGGAAAAAAAAAGATTGATCCGTGGAGCCTTCATGGTTATTGATCCCACAGGTCCAAGCAGACTTGCTGACAGAGGGGTCCGAAAGGAGAAAACAATTACTAAACCAAGGTGAAAGGTCAATGGAATTAGACGTGAAATTC
This sequence comes from Durio zibethinus, assembly GCF_002303985.1. Next base: position 386,143 of record NW_019167860.1, on the reverse strand, counting down.
ATAAAAAAAAAAAAAAAAAAAAATGAACAAGCATCTCATAAAAAAAAGAAATTGAGAAATACAGAAAGGACAATACATACATAAGCAAATTTACAAAGAGTTGAGTGATGGTTTAGAGTTGTATTTAACAGCTTTAGGTATTTAGAAGTGTTTAATGGAGCTAAATTTTGATTACCTAATTATGAATTTTTATTTGTTGTACACCAAAGTGCCCGAAGTGATATAATTCAAAGCCAAATTAATAAATATTTTAAAACCCTAGTAACTTATAATTGCATATAACTTGGAAGTAGCTGTACTATTTTGTGTTAATAATTAAATGTACTTAACCGATTATTAATTAATTTTATTATCGTGGGTAACAAAAATTGATATGTGATATTTATTATTATTATTATTATTATTATTATTATTATTATTACACCTTACTTAATTTCCAATATAATAAAAAAATTATAAGTGAAAATTTTACTTATTTCATGTTTTTTTTTTAAATAACAAAAAAATACAAGTGAAAAAGATGTGAAAACTTTTAGACATTCCTAATAATGATAAGAGGGGAGCTTGTCACAAAAACTCCATTCCTAAGTTATTGGTGTCACCTAAAAATGGATGGCAACAATCACCTTTAACAAGCATATATATATATATATATATAGAGTAGTAAATATTAAAATTCACAATGGTAGTGGAGTTGTGTTTGCTAAAAGTACTCAAATTCTATGTAGTCCCCAGAAGTGGTAACAGTGTTTTGATCCCCTCCAACTCCAATATGAGGAGGAGGATTGTTATTCTTATCCTCTTTGGTAGCAAAATGTGAAAAGTCTATAGGTTCAGGTATGTGGGGAGGCATGGCGCTTCTGACCAGAGCCCAGTTCACTCCCTCAAAAAATGGATGCTGTTTTATTTCTGTTGCTCCCCTTTTGCATGCAATCCGTTTGTGTGGCTCCTTTACCAGAAGGCCTCGTATAAGATCACGAGCTACAAAACTCACTTGTGGGCTTTCCGGGAATCTCAGTGGCTGCCCTACAACGTTGAAAAGTGTGGCTCGATTTCCTTGACCCTTGAATGGAGTTGTGCCATGCAAGAGCTCGTACAGGAAGATGCCGAACGTCCACCAGTCCACTGCACTGCCATGACCCTCTCCTCGGATGATTTCTGGGGCTAAATATTCGTGTGTCCCAACAAATGACATTGAGCGAACATCTGTCGGTTCTGCCATTAACTCTGGCATGGCGCCTCCCACAAAGAGGCCGAAATCTGATTTAGATTTACGATTCTTTTTACCGGGCAAAATGCGGGGGAAAAATGTTGATGGCTGCATACAACCATGCGCAGCAGCATTCTCAGTATCCAAAATGCCACCAGAGCCACCACCATTGCTTGTTTGATGTGTAGATGAAGATTTCACCAGCGTTGGACTAACAGAGCAACGGAGTGATAAGTCGAAATCTGAGAGCATGATATGACCTTCATCTCTTACCAGCACATTTTCTGGCTTTAAGTCCCTGTATACTATACCTAGCATGTGCAGATACTCTAGTGCCAGCAACACCTCTGATGCAAAGAACCTGCTAAAACCAAATGATATTTATATATATAACTCTAAATAAGTTCAATCCGCTTTTTTTTTTTTTTTTACAGACAAGTACAACAGCTTCTAATCTGATCCTGGCTACCTGCCCTGACCAAAATGCAGCATATCCTTTAAGCATAGTGGAAATAACACGTGCAAGATTGGAGAAAAATAAAAAGGGGGACTAAGTACCGTGCAGCTTCCTCTGTAAAATGCTTGTTTGGTTGCCTTTGACGGAGAGAATGAAGATTGCCCCCACTACAGAACTCCATGACCAGACAATAGAACTTGTCTGTCTCAAAGTAAGAATACAAAGTTGGCAAGAAAGGATGGTCGAGAAGACCAAGAATCTCTCTTTCTGTTTGTGCTCGCAATAGCTTGTTTCTACTAGCCAGGGATGCCTTGTCCATTACTTTCATGGCAAAATGGGCATTGGTTCCTCTGAGTTCAACAAGGTATACACTTCCAATGTCTCCATATCCAAGGCGCTTGAGAAGGCGGAAATTGCTGAGACCAATTGGACCTTTGGCACTGACCGTATTAATGGCATCCCATCGTCCATCACCACCAGTGTGAGGCCTAAGGGGAGCCGTGGAGCTCTCCAAGCTATCACTGGGGCTGTTGTTTCCACTCCCTTGGACATGGACAAGATTACTATGCATTGTATTGTTATTTCTTGCGTCATTTGTTTTCATGTTTACTGTCGTCCAAGTATTTTGAATATCCGTGTTTGGTGGCATCTTGGGCTTATGAACAGGATCCATCATTTTGGGATCATATTGCTGATTAGATGGCACATTTTCATTAACTTTGGACATTGAACTTGTATATCCAGGTCCATGAGGTGAACTGGCACTGGTTTTAGCCATCCGATCCTCCTTTCTTTGTTCAGGAGTTAAGCTGGTTTTTTTCTTGGAATGTAGCTCTGTTATTTTGTAGTCAGATGGTGCCGCCCCGGAGGAGGTATCGCTCAACTGTATCATCAACGATTAAGTGATTAAGAACAATTATCAACAAAATTGGATTAAATATAAATAAATAAGATAGAAATGCGAATACACTTACCTCTGCGTCTGTGGAGTCGAGCATTTTGTTAGTTTTTGATGACATCAACGGGAAACGTAATGATGTAAATCCGTCGACAAAATTCCTAAGCAACAATAAATATAAATAAATAAATAAAAACTACATCAATCTAACAATTTGATTGCTTGGTATTATGGAAAATGGAGTTGCAAAATCAAATTTGCAATGCAAAGCCAAATCATGCTTGCATTTGCATGATTTGGTCGAGCACGTCTTGTTTGATGAAATTAATATATGCTAGAATCTCGTCTTTTATTTATTCGTTATATTGATCTGTTCATGTAAATGATTACATGCAAGACAAATAATTGTATTATGTCAATGCAGGCTGAAAAGAAAAATTAAAAAATAAAATAAAGCTGAAAAAGAGGTTGCAGGACCAACCAGGAAGTTGTAAATTAATGGAACAAAGAAAGGTAGCAGTTAGAGTCCTTCCTTCTGTGTTTTTATGACAATAGAATGTTGTCATTAATTGATGGAATTCGAGAAAAAGGAAAGGGAAATGTTGGTCTTAGAAAATACAACTGGAGGGAAACAAAGGGAGAAAAGGAATGAGAATGAGTTGGAGTTAGTTTGCACCACCACCACCCATGATTAGATCTAACAGGAAAGTGGAGTACGAAACATTGGTTATGATTGAGAATTGGGAGAGATTTGAGGAATGAAAGAGCAATAAAAGCTAATAAAAATTTCGAATTAAAAAAAAAATCAGATCCAAGATTAAAAGACCGAAAGTGGACGTAGGGAAGAAAGACAAGTCATAAGCCAATTGAAGTTTTTGAGGACGAATGGTTCGCCGTTTAATCCTCGCTTTGTGAAATAGTGGTTTCTCTATTCATTTCGTACCCCAACTTTTTTGGGGTTTTTCTTTCTTTTTCTTTTTTTTTTTTGGTTTCTATAAAAACTATTTCCGTATTCTATGTTCTCATCAAGCTACGTAAGCGTTTCCAAAGCGACTTGACAAACTACTTGCGTCGATTGGAGGTATAGGTGGCAAATAGACAGGTTGGATCGGTAAGGGCGTAGTCAAACTAGTTGAATCATTTCATCTTTTTTGTATCATATTGGGTAATTTATCAATTGAACCCACTTAATATATTTGAAGGGTCAATATATTATATAAAAGTTTTGAGGATCAATTTACAATATTTGATTTTGAGTGTTAATTTTAAGTATAACAAAAATAGTATAAATATAATTTTACATATAAACATTAAATTATATAATTTTTAAATTTTATCCGTAAAAGACTTAAGAAGTTTATTTATTTAATACAACTAGTTTTAATACTAATTACTTATATATTATAATTTATTATATTTAATAATTAAAATGAATAAATATAATATTATAATACTACCTTCAAAATATAGTTTGTTTATATATAAACTTAAAGCAACAAAATTTTAAAATTTTTAATTCCCTAAAACCATGATCAATCAACAAAATCATACTAACATACAATACATGTAAACATATATGGGTTTTGACTATGAGTGTGTACCTTTTTTGTCGACACTATTTTGCTTCAAGGTGGATATCTTCCAAATTGTTTCCCAAGCTACAAAGTTACCTGAACGTGCAATCTCTAATGGTGATCCATATGAATTCTTATGAAAGAACTTCTCTAAGGTAAGAAAAACATAAACCATACTCTAGCTAATGAGTATTTATAAAACCTCTTGTTCTCTTAAGTTTTTCCTTTTAAGCTGCTCTTAGCTTATTTTTTGCATCTAATATACCTTGTATCTTCCAAGAGGAGTGGTAGCTTAATGTTCTTTTTAGGTTAATACAAGATATGTATATTTCTAAAAAGTATCCCACGATTGGCCGAAAGCTTTAAACAAGAAAAGTCTTTCTCTCTATCTTGTTTTATTTCCTCTATCTTTTGATCTCAATAAAACCAAATTAAGTCTAACTTAATCTATCCCAATTTTAATCTTTCACAATTGTTCTATTGTGTGTCACCCATTAGATTTTTTAGCATATTGATAATAAATATAAGCATTGTGAGCCTTACCATTTGGCTATGGATGAAACAAACTTTTTAATTTCATCACTAATTCTCCAATTAACCAATCTTATGTTTATAGATTATGATCAATACTAGCTACAGTGTCATGACTCCCAATTATTAAAGAAAAGTCAATATGGCTTAACAACCTGTCTGTGAATAGTCATAATATATAATTAACATCTTTTTATCACATAGTATCTCAATTTGAATTTTGGTATGGTTTAGTGTGTACTCAATCTTGTTCAACCATGTTAAGTTTTGTCATTAACATTAACTCAAAAATAAATTTTAAAAAAATTTTAAACTCTTATTTCACTTTAGCCAAATATTTTTTGGGTTAATTTAATCAAGACTAATAGAGATACTCTCTTGATCACCCAAGGTGATGATCATATTTGATTACTTCATGCATCTTCATATACTTCATGTTATACCCAACAATACTTGAATTGAGCATTCTTGGTTAGAACTATAAGTAAAGTCAAAATATAACATTAATCATATAAGATTATAAACAATTTCAAGTCAAAAGATCATTTATACATCCATCACATAAGAATGTAGCTATACACAATGTGAACTATCATATAACACTCTCACATCAGGTCATATTTAGTGAACTTGTTCTTGTAATAAGCACCTACATATTAGCTCAAGTTTACCTAAACTTCAACTTATGAGATTAGTTGCTTGCTTCATAAGTAATAGTACAACCATGTGCTGGTTTTAATAGCTTTTATCAATGTTTTTTCTTAAAAAACATCAACTAGGAATAATTTAGGAATAATAATTTAATGCGATGATGATCTCATAATTACAATCTCATTGTAATTCCTTTGTAAAGCATATTTATTCCAATGACTTTATCTATAAGAAATAAGTAATATCAATAGTATACAATCTTATAAATAAAGAATACTTTTGATAATAATATAAATGCATAATATAACATGTATCCCATAATCAATCCAATTGGTCTTAGGGCATATTACCAACACTATATGTATTTTTACAAGATTTTATTTTTGTTCCAATGGACAAAATGTGTTGGCATTACCTCAGTGCAAAAACAATTTTTCTAAATATATAATGAACCTTGTTTTTGCATACATTCGATGGGTAGAAAATGAAAGCACTATTATCTTTTCATTTTCCCCTATAATTTATGCATCGTTAAGTTTTGAACTACTTAAGTAATTGAAATTCATATAATGGATACAAGAGAAAATTTTACCTATTAAAGAAATAGGAACATTGTAGCAACATAAAACATCATTATATACATCAATTCATAAAATATCAAAATTAGTTATTTTCAATTAAACAAAAGGGTTTGAAAATTAAAGCATATATTTTTCCCATAAATTTATGACATATTGCAACACTATGACATATTCACTTAAATAAAAGTGTTTATAATGGTGGCCAAACCAAACATTTATAGAAAAGTTACAAAGCTTAGTCAGTAAAATAGATTATTGTATGCGTTAACTCATTCCTTCTTCTACATTAAACAAAGTTAAGAAATATGTTAATAGTGTAAAAATTCATTTCTCACAACTATAACAATTCATTTCTTCTTTTGCATTATTCATTTTGTTTACCAATAAAGCCTTCAAATGTCATCAATTTTTAATTCTATGATGATAAATTTACATGACTTTCCTACAAATGTTAATATCAATTATATTCGGCATCATACTATTAACAATTAAGTATATGATACATCGTATGTATTAAAAAAGTACACATTAGAATAAGTAAACAAGAAGCAACTGTCAAATATATCACAAGATTGTTGATGACTATTAAATTTATAGTTTTTGTAAGTCCATTTTAGCTATTAAATTTTGAAAATTTTCATGAATTTAGACTTTTAATGTATGAAATCTTGATTTTAGGGTTTGGTTAATATGTATGTGAATGTCATACATCCTATGCAAAGTTGGTTGAAGTATTTAGTTATGATCAAGATTCCAACCCTATTTAGCCATACACTTAGAGGATAAAGCCCAACCAATTAGCTAAGGATTGATCATGATAAATTCAGCAAAAAAAAATTATAATTGCATGAGGACTCTTTGTTTATCCTAAAGGAGTTTTAAGCTAAGAAGAACATATCAAAAAAGGTTAAGGCTATATAGTTATTGTGCAAGAAGGATTCTTTGAATTTTAATCCAAAAGAACCTGAAATCAAGTAAACCAAATAAGAAAAAGTTTTGTCTTGAAACTATCTTAGCTGAATATTTCATCCAAAGATAATGTTGATTTGGCAAGACATATAAGCATAGGCAACCAATGAAGAAATCCCATTTGGCCAACACAAGCTCTATCTCATTCTTGAAGTTTCTCATAATCGATCAACTTCTTATCAAGATCAAGTTTACATTTTAATCTCTTTAGAGTTTAAGTTAAAATAGGACTATTTAAACTTTATCTCTTTTGGTCAAACCTAGTACTATATAAATAAGTTAGGCCATTTCACTTGTAAACACATCACATTTCTTCTTATCTCATCTATTTTTTTTTTTTTTTTTCGATTTTCTTTAAGTTTTCTTTATAATTCTTTTAGTTTAGCTAAGGTGACAGATTAGCCACAGTTTTCTTTTTTCCAAAGATTTCTTTAATACAAGCTATTTTCAATACAAGTTTATTCAAAACTCTCTTTCTTTACACATATATTTGTTATTCTCAAGTACTAATTTACTTTTCAAAGCATTCAGTTATTCTCTTTTCAAGCCATTTACAATTTGATCTTGCTTTCCTTTATTTTCTTTTATATTCAACCAACACTTAAAGATATCAAGTGACAGTTGATTAGTTAGGCTTTCGGTTTGTATATTTAAAATTTTCATTATTTTACTTTTGCTTTCAACCAATCAATCTTTCGACTTGTTTAAATATAAAGTTAGTAAGATATCCTTTGTACTTGGTTTTACACCCCAAACATAATCTTCACAGGAACAATACTTTATTTACTCACTATTATTACTTGATAGTCATTTGTGCATTGCAAGTTTAAAAAGTAACAATCAATTGTACTTGCATTCATACTTGTAGTTTAAAACTTAAATCGCATATCTTATTAAAATCATATCAAAACTCATAGATCTCATAATCTTAAGTGAAACAACCCTTGGCCATGTTTAAAAACCAAAAAGGATTAAGACTTTAGCCATCCAATTATTTGACCTCAAAAGGTGATCCACAAAACAATTATTGTCAAAACATTTGTTCGATTTTGGATTGTGCTTATACAATATATATATATATATATATACGCAACAAAAGCACAATTTAAAAGCATAAATTAAACAAACAATATTGAAACCTCCAAGGATCACTTAATAACATTATTTGAAGTAAAAAAAATCCATAACTATCCATATGATTAGAGTCATGTCTTAACTAAAAAATATTGTAATCTTGAGTTAGAATAGCACTTGATTTGCTTGAACACCAATGAGTCCCAAAACATAAAACTACCCAAGTATTTGTCTTTTAACGATGATCCACATAACCATAAGTCCAAATTCTTTTCCAAGGTATGGAGAACCTTTATGCTAGCAAGGTGGTTTAATGACCTAAATTAAAAGCTTCTCTTTTCCATGGCAAACCTCAAAGGAGGAACTTTTCCTTATGTTTTCAACATGTGCAGCATAGGTGGAAAAATAAGTAAAGGGAAAACCAAATTAGCCATTCTCTTAAGAGGTGAAATGTGATATATAGGGTTTTATAATCTTGTGTGTCCAAACCTAATATTTGGAATTATCATAATTCTAAAATTTAATTATTTAATTGAACTTTTCAACTAAGACCTTCGTATAGTTAGCTTTTATATAATTAAGTCCTACTTAATTAAATCTCAATCTTAATTTGCATTGTAATTATTATGTTGACTCATTATGATTCCAATATGTTGGCAATGAATATAAGTTCAAATCAAACAACAATAATTCATAAACCATGAGCGGCATCTAGCAATGCATCATAATTGCCCAAATATCAAAAAGTCAAGATAATCTCAATAAAACCTTTAAGTGTTCAATCTAATAGTGCAATTCGATCCTTCCATCAAATATCCTAAAAGGTTTTGAACATGGTGCAATGTCTACCCATGAAAATTTTTCATATCAGTCTTATAACTTATAATCAACATTTATGAATTTAGCAAAAAACTATCTCTTCTAAATTCATCTTACTTTGGTTAAAGACTTTATAAGTTAACTAAAGCCAAGAACAAATGAGTTATATCTTTTCATATCACTTAGAGTGATGGATCTTTTCTTGGCCACTCATCGACCTTCATATGTTTCAAACAATACTCAAAATCTCTTTTTTAAATATCAGATGCCTTGACCCATAAAGGTGAATCATAATATGATGGTCCACATACAAGATGACCTAGTGTCTCAATTATAAAGACTAGTTACATGACTAACACATGAGAACATTTTCACAAATACTTAAGTGAAATATTAAATGAAGTTCTCATAATGGCCTATGTTCAGTGAACTTATTCTTTGACAAACACCCATATGCTATGCCTAAGTATCCCATACTTCAACCTATAAGATAAGTTGTTTACTTCACAAGTAAGGAAGCTTAAAATGTACCAGTCTTTGAGCATTATTGATGCACTGTCTCAACAATACACTAACCAAAAATAATTTTAGAAACACAACTATGATACATAAAGATCTCAAAATTGTAACCCTTTATAGTTCCCTTACAAAGCCTTTATATTTCAGGAGCTTCATCTAGTTATCACCTTAATAACTTCTTATCCTTATGCTAATGAAAAAAAAAAAAACTTTTATCACATGAATAACAAGCAATAGGAATACATTAATAGCAATATATCCCTATGCAATTTGATTGGCTCTAGGGCATATACTAACAATCTCCCACTTGGACTTGATCCAATCACTAACATATCCAATACCAAACTTTATTAGGAAATAACTCAAATGCATCTTGTGAGAATGTGTTGTTATTATAAGCCTTTCAAGCCAAACGAGATTAGTTGTAAAAGCACTTATTAGTAATTTGTTTTCATATAATATACATTATTTTGTTATTAATGTATGAGAATGTGTTGTTATTTTAAGCCTTTCAAGCTAAACAAAATTGGTTATAGGAACACTTATTAGTTATTTATTTTCATATAATATACATTATTTCGTTATTAATAAATGAGTTATTTCTTTTTCATAAGTTTTTTTGAAAATGTGTTATTAATGACTTATGCAAATAAAACCCTTAAAACAATATAAGCTTTAAAAAAGAATTATATTGTGATATAATTATGAGACCTCTATGCATCAAAGTCTTATCCTAAAGATATTCCTAGTCATTGTATTATTGAGAACAAGGGCATCAACAATGATCAAAGACTGGTACATGCTAATTCTCTTTACTTATGAAGTAAGCAATTGATCTCATAAATTAAAATATGAAGATATTTAGGGATAACATGTGGGTTCTTGTTAGAGAACAAGTTTACGAAACATGTTCTCTATAAGAGTTCCATTTGGTTCTCACTCAAGTGTAAATAGAATATACTTTTATGTGTTAGTTATCATAATGTTCAAGTATGAGAACCTACTCATTAGACAAAAAAAATAAAATCCCTACCAATTTTTTTTTATCTAGGTGTGATTGACCACCTATATGAATTTATCCTTTTTAAAGATATCCTAAACTTGACTAAAGGTCCCTAAAAAGAATAGATTTCGGTCTATGTCAACATAATTAAATTTAGGAGTGGGTTACGTGTAAGAAAGGCAAGAGTTTTTAACACCCCCACAGTGCTCAAAATTGGTATCAAATTAGTCACATGCTATTTTGTCTAAACCTTAATCAAAGATAGTCTTTATTCTTTATTTCTAAATTTAAAAATTGGATAAAAGTTTTAGGCTTTCACCCAAAAACAATTTTATTCTTACCTCAAGAGTATTCAAAATATACTCATTGTTTACTTTAAGAAACTCCATCGTCGGATTTATTAAATATCTTATGAAATTCAATTTCAAATTCTTTTTATTTATTTACAAAATATTATTATACAAAAAATAATATCAAAATATTATGCAATAATATGTAATCAAAACATGTAATCATGCAAATATCATAATAAAAATCATACCAAAATACAAAAATTATACAAAAAATCATGCAAAGATATTATGCAATAAATATCATAAAAAATAATGCAAAAATATTATGTAATTAAATCATGATCATGCAAATAAAATTCATAGAAAACATTATGTAATAGATCATGCAAAAAAATTAAATTCATGCAAAATATCATGCAAATATATATTAATTATTCATGTAAAAAAATATCATAATAAATCATGCAAGAATAAACTATAAAAAAAGATCCTACCAAACTTTTTTCCTTTTTCTTTTCCTCATCACTTTTAACTCAAACATAATTAACAATAATAAACAAGAAAATAAAATAAAAATAACTACAAAATATAAAATATAAAAAAGAAATAAAAGAAATCAAATAAAATCAAAATAAAAAAAATTAGAAACTTGCGATCGGGTCAGGTTATGAAATGTGTCAGAACGCTAGTTTCTTCAAGTCAAAACATAGGTCTGGGATCTTCAAAATGGGTCCGTATCCTCTTTATATAAAAGGCAAAGAAATTAGTTTTTTTTAATAGATTTCCTCTTCCCATTCTTTATCTAGCTTCCTTCTTCTTTTGAGCTCTCTATTAAAGCCATTAAAAAATTCAACAAAACCTAGTTTTGGATAAAAAAATCCAAAATTTGGCATTTAAAAATTTAAATAGTGCTAGAAAATTCAAATTCAATTTAGAAAAATCTAGAAGCCTAAAGACCAACCACCGTATCTTTCTCTAATGACCATGAAACTTGTCAAAAAATTCAAACCATCGTAAAAAAACTTAAACAAAAAACTCAAAAAATTCAAATATTCAAACAAAAACCAAAAATCCCCAAAAACCTTAGAAATCAAACCTAGAAACCTAAAATATCCTAAATCAAACCAAGAAACTAAAAAATCCAAGGATCCAAATAATTTTCGAAAACACCAAAAATTAAATCAAATTCCCAAAACTAAAAATCCAAAATCCAAAACAAAATTTTTTGTATGCTCAAGCAACTTATAGGAATGAAATCCCACTTCAACTTGAAAAATCCCAAAATTCTCACTGAATCTAGCAAATATATTTTAAATTTTCTTTTTGTGATCTTTCCAGGGCTCAAGTATTTCCATTATCGATTTATTCCTAAATTTTCCATTTCAATAAGATTCAAAAAACCATATCTACTAGTTTCCTTTTACAAATTAAATCTTCACTTTTTTTTTTTGTTTTTAACCTTTTTTTTTGTCACATGGTTGAAAACCTAACAATAATAAAAAACTACAACTAAAATAAAAATTAAAAACCAAAATAAAATAATGAATTGAACCCATTTTTGGTTTTTTTTAATATTACGCCTAAATCTTATATTATATTTAAAGTCCAATCGCACAATTCTACAACCCATTACAAATCAAAATTCAAAGGCCAATGAATATAAAAAAAAATCCCCAAACAAAATGGGGTGTTTATAGTTGCCTTTTTTTGTAAATATTCTATGGAACAAAAATTATATAAAGATAAAAGACATCCATTTTGTTCGAGTAAAAAAAATAAAAAAGGCTCTTCCTCGACAAAGGCTTTAAAACTTTGAAAATACTTAACAGAGGTTTTGATACTTTCGACCCCCTCAACAGAGGCTTTAAAACTTTGGAAATTTAAAATACTCCCCCTCGTCAGAGACTTTGAAACTTTAAAAAATGAAAAAGCTCTTCTCACCAAAGGTTGTGAAACTTTAAAAATGAAAAAGTTTCTTTTACCTAACATAGTCATGGTCAAGAAACATAGCAGAAAATGGAAAATGTATGTTGCTTTACAACCTTAACAAAGTCTACTCAAAGGATAGTTTTTCCTTCCCTAACATAGATCAGCTAGTAGATGACAACATCGAACATGGCTTTGTCAATTTCATGGATGCCTACTTTAGCTACAGTCAAATTAAAATGTTAAAGGAAGACGAGGAAAAAATAGCCTTCAACACTGAAAAAGGCCTCTATTGTTATCAGGTCATGCCATTCGACTTGAAAAATGCAAAAGTGAACTACCAGAGATTGGTCAATAAGGTATTCACAAATCAGATCAACCAAAACATGAAAGTATACATGGACGATATGATAATGAATAGTAAAAGTTGATCAAGCACCTAAAAAACTTAAAAGAGACCTTTAATATCTTAAAAAAATACAACATAAGGTTTAATCCAAGCAAATATGCCTTTAGAGTCATGTAGGGCAAATTCCTCAGCTATATAATTAATAAAATAGGGATAGAAACAAACCCAAAAAGGTTCAAACCATATTAAACATGAAAACACTAATTTCGGTGAAGAAGGTGTAAAGTTTAACCAAAAGAATAATCGCTCTAAACAAGTTCATGTTCAGGTTAACAAAGCGATGCTTGTCATTTTTTTAAGATCTTTAGGAACATTTTTTACTTTAGATAGACCCTTCAATGTTAGAAAGCATTTAATAAGTTTAAATAGTTCTTTTCCTCTCTATCCATCCTTTCCAAACAAAGGCTCAATAAGACATTGTATTTGGATTTGGCCACCACCGACCAAGCCATCAGTTCAATTTTAAGTAAGGTACTGACAGGGTTGAGATAAACTATGCCAGGATAGAAAAGCTAGCCTATACAGTCATCACATTAGCCAAAAAACTCAAACCATATTTTTAAGCTCATACAACTCATGTACTATTTGATTAACCGTTTATACAGGTCTTACAAAAACCAAAGCTATCAGGTAAAAAATTAAATAGTAAAACTCAGTGAATTTTACCTATATATACTTTTTAGGTTAGCCTTGAAATCTCAAATACCAGCTGATTTCATTATAGAATTCACATCAACTCAAGCTGATAAGCAGATTGAGAAAAACAAGAAAATTAAGGAAGAAGAACTATGAAAATTTTTTATTGATAGATTGCTACCAGCCACAGTAATGGGGTCGACCTCATCCTAATCAGCTCGAAAGGATTATGATATCAATATGCCATCAAATTCGGATTCAAGGCATCTAACAATAAGGCCAAGTATGAGGCATTAATATCTAACCTAAGATTGGTAGCCGAGCTAAGTGTAAAGCATATAATTGTATATAGTGATTCTCAAGTAATGGTCGGCTAGATAAATGGTGAGTTCAGAGTCAGGAAAAAAAAATCTAAAAATACTTAGACAAAGCATTGGCCTTATCATTGCCTTCTACAAAGCCAAAAAAAAGAAATATCGATGTCAAAAAACATGCTAGTAAACTCCTTGTCCAAGCTAGCCTCAAAGATGATAATGAAAATTTTTGGCTAAGTCCTAGTGGAAGAATTGCCATAAAAAAGCATTGAAAAGAAACTGGTAGGACAGATCAAGGAAAAAAAGACTTGGATGACCCCAATTAAGGTATACTTAACCACAGAAAAACTTTTTAACGACAATGTTCAAGCTAAAACCTTGATAAGAAAGCTTTTGGTACACTATAATTAATGGGAAGCTATACAAAAGATTTTCCAACCTGCCTTAGTTAAGGTGCGTGGATAACGAAAAAGCAAACTATGTCCTTAGAGAATCCATGAAGGGATATGTGAAAATCACTTTAGACTTTGGCTGCTGGCTTACAAGGTACTTAAGCAGGGTTACTATTGGCCCACCATCAGAAAGGATATAACTGACCTAGTGAAAAAATGTGACAAATACCAAAGATTTACCTATGTACAACATCTTTCATCAATCGAACTCACTTTTATCATCAACCTTTAGCCTTTAATACAATAGGAAATAGACATCATTGGACCATTCACCTCGACTACAAAGTAAAGGAGATTTGTTCTAGTAGTAATAAACTACTTCACAAAATAGCTTGAAAACCAGGCCTTAACCACTACAACAGAAGCCCAAGTTGAGAAATTTGTATGGAAGAATGTAGTCTACAAGTTTTGCCTACCTTAGTTCGTAATAACAAACAATGGCAAATAGTTTGAAAATTTGAGGTTTAAAGAATGGTGTTCTAACCTTCACATTTATCTAATATTCATGTCGATTGCACATCTTCAATCTAATAGCCAAACTAAGACAGCCAATAAAACAATATTGGAGGCCCTAAAGAAGAATTGAATGAAATTAAGGGCAAGTGGGTTGACAAGCTCCTTAAAGTACTATAGGCCCTAAGGATAACCACAAAGGTCCCCGTAAAAGAGACTCTTTTTCACTTTGCATTTGGGACCAAAGTCATAGTACCTATTGAGATCGACCTCTTGAGCTTAAGAGTCAAACTTAATTTAAAAGAGGAAAATTAAAAGGCCTTCAAGCTTGACCTAGATTTGGTTGAAAAATAAAGAGATGTGGATCTGACCCTAATAGCAGCTGATCAATAAAAGGTACTAACTACTACATCAACGAGTTTAACGTAAAAACATTAAGAAAGATGACCTAGTTCTTAGGAAGATCGAAGCCTCAGAAGTTGACAGCTGAAGTGGTAAGCTAATTACAACTTAGAAAGACTTTATGTGGTTAAGAAGGTTGTCCATAATACGATTTATAGATTATAAGACATGAATGGCAGTCCTATCCCTAGGACATGAAATGTAGATAATTTGAAAGCGTACTATTAATAGTTTGGATGAAATTGAGCTCACACTTGTAATCTAAAAATCATTGAATAGAGTTATGATGATCCAGTTTACTGTGAGTCCTAAACTTGGCCTTTGTCTGACCTAATCTAACTTCAACTAAGTTCGACCTAAAACTTAAAGTCAAATATGATTATGTTTATTCTAACATGTTTATTCTAACCCTTGAGCTAAGACTTTGACCAACCTAATGAAGTCATCACATATTTGGAAATTATGCCTAAGGAACTGGGGGTATAAACTAGAACTTTAGCTAACTCGTCTACCTTTGAAGAAAACTCACCCTCACATTCACCTTCTTCGATCGAGTTATCCTCTTCCATTTAATCTTACTTAAAACCTTTCTCGTCATCTTACTTAAAGCACCACAATGTCAGAGGAAGAAAAAAGATGAAAAGACTTTTAAAAAAAAAATGGAACATCAACAAGCGTTGACTAAAAAAGAAGAGATGATAGAATATGAGCATCAACGATAGAAGGTCAATAAGCAAAAGAGGTAAAAGGTTGATAAGGCTAAACCTTAAAAAGGGAAATAGTTGAAAGAGAAGAAAGGTTGGTCGTAAAAGATAGACTGACCTAGGAGATTGGAAAATGAGGATTCCCCAATCAAAATCCATTTAAGCGCACAGTTCTCTCACATCTAGGACCCGTTTTCTTCAAGCTAGAGCATTTTTGTCAACCTTCTACTGCTCTTCATGGGACATTGATTGAGCCAGTAACTATTTTTCTATTATCTTGACCTTTGATGATCGGTGGGACTAGGTTATCATTGTCATGCCCAAGCCGACCTCCCATTGGCTCTACCCTAAAACTCCCTTTACCTCCAGAACTAGTGCTAGTAGACATGATGAGAAGAATACATATCAAAGTAAGAAAAGAGAACGGTTGAAAAAAATAAAATTATAAGGTTAAGAAAGGCTAAAAAGCTTTTAAGTCAAAAGGTTTAGGTCGATTTAGAAAGCAAAAAGGTGAAAAATAAAGGTCCCAACAATATTTTACAGAGCCACATCCTAAATTATATGAACAATCCAGATTACACCACATGTCAAGACGTCATCGAAAAACATCTTTTCACTTTTCCTACTTTAAATTTTGCCACCTAAATAACCTTTCTCCTTATTAAATATGATCTCAATCACCTAAACCAATCAGATCGATTAGACTAAATAAGACCCTAGGTTAAACTGGTTTGGTGAACCAACTACCAGGTCATCTCTAGAGCATAAACAAGGATTCAAGTTCCTATAAATGTTTAAGTCTCACATCGGTTAAACAAACTCCATCAGCTCTGTTAAACCCCCTCATCTTCAACTCAAACCACCCAAAGCAAAGCCACTTTGGCAACCCATAAACAGGCCATATGCTTAACCTAAAACACATGCAAAATCAAACTTGTGCCCTTGATGCTTGCCTATCACGCCAATCTTATGGACATTTGATGTCAGCCCAAAAAGGTCAGATCCTTGGCAATCTTTTTAAATCGACAAATATATGCAAAATAAATTAATCACCTACCGAATAGTTTGATACTCAGACTACTCAGTGGGAAGATAAAATATTGGGGGTATTTAGTGGTAAAAAATACATGTAATCTTTTCCCCTTATTAGCAGTTACCAATAGACAACCAAAAGCATTTCGAACATTTGAGCGGCTTGACATGTTCAATGCCACATCAACTTGGTCACGTCATTATTGTCCCCTTAAGTCTTTCACTCTCTATGTATAAATATGAACATCCAAGTACTATCATTCTAAGTTCATCTTGTCCTAATTCTTACTTTTCTCTCCTTTTGACCTCTTTTATCTTGATTTTTGACTTGCGCGTCAAAATATAAATATAAAGAACACTTCCTTCTTTTGCATCTAACCACCCTATTCTTTTTTTGTCTTTCTAAGAAGACCCCCGAGTTAAAGCTCAACATAAACAACTACCCCATTCGAAGCCTTAATGCCTAACCTTTTCTTGTGCATGTGCCTTACTTACCTGTTAACTCACAAGTCCACACAGTGGATACTAGCTTGCAGACAATAGAAAAAATGTTGCATTTTCTCAAGTATCACTTGCTTAAAACTCAACAAAGAATGAAGCATCAAGCTTATAACCACACAAATGATAAACAAGTTTTTATTGGTGAATGGGTTTATTTGAAGTTGCAACCTTACTAGAAGAATTTACTAGCTAACAACCAATTTCAAAAGCTAACACCAATATACTTGGCCCAAATGAGATCATTGATAAAGTGGGAACAATAGCATACAAGCTAGCACTGCCAACTAGTTCTCAATTGCATCTAGTCTTTCATGTTTCTCAATTGAAAAAAATATGCACTCAACATGCAGTCAATTCTCAATGAACTTGGCCAAGAAGATGGTTATAAAACACAAACAACCTACCACTTAGGTTTTGGTTTATTGGACAAACTCTTTTGTAGTATCTAGCCAAGCCGCCAAAGTAGCTAAAATGATGATAAATCCAGTTAGTAAAATTGATCCTATAAAAAGCCAATCTATTCCCCATCTCCAGTAAAAATTTAAAAAGAAAATCTCCATTTATAATCTTTAACCAACTTGACTAATGGATTGTCCAATTGGAATATAAATAAGAGAAGAGGGGCAGTTTTGTAAATAAAAACCACATTAGCTTTTTTTTTTTTAAATTAAAGCTTTACTTGATAAGAATGATGAAAATATTCTGAAAGGAAAAGTTACAAAATAAGAAAGTAATTATAAATTTTAATCATTTGATTAATAAATTTTTCATGCTCAACCTTTTATATTCTTTTTACCAGGCAAAAACTTAAAAATTTAAGGTGAGCAGAGACTTTTTCATTTCAAAGTCAAGACCAATTGCAAGCTTTAATTTGAACTTACATTGAATTTATAAATTATTCACCAAAAAAAAGAAAAAATTATTGATAACGGGATTTGAACATAAACTTACAAATAAAATATTTAAACTTTACTAACTCAATCAATCTTAGTTGACATTAACTGTTATTTCTGTTAGTTTTGTTTATGTGAATTAAAGTAAACGAGGGAAAATCAACTTAAGCATATATGTTTTATCAATCGCTTATGGCGAAATCAAGAAAAAATAATACAACTACTTCGTCGTTATCTCGCTTGTCTCTCTCTCTCTCTCTTTCTAATATTTCACATCATGTTACTCTGTTCTTCCTGGATTTTCTTCGGAACTGTTCTTGCTAGCTCAGTTCTGATTGATGTTGTTCCCTAGTTTTTGTCGTTTTGAAAACACCTTATATCAGCAAAGCTATGATCTAAACATTATCTGATGTCTGAGACTCTAGCCCCAGATCCGAATCCCGTTAAAAATTGCGATTTGATGGGTCAGCTGATCTTCTAGAACCAAGATAAATTGATGAAAATGAGTCTTTATGCGTCATGTAACAGTTTTGTTTATTGAAAACATAATGGCAGCAGACTGCTAAGCCTTCAATTGTTTAGACTGACATTCTCTTGGCACAATCGAATGAAAAATCCTAGGAAACAGAGGATGCTAAGTTCAACTTGGGACGGGGTTGCTACCTTGTACACCTCCTGTCCATATTCTGCCACTTCCGAAAATCCCTCAATTGCTAAAATGCTACCCTAGTCCCTACTCAACCACTGTACAAACAGAATCCACTTCTATCAAAAACTCTTGGAGAGACTTGAACCCTGAATCAAAAAGTTCTATCACACAGCTTCTTAATGATGCACACTGTTACCATTGCTGTACACACCATTTAATGAACCATTCGAAGCCATTTGTCGGTCCTTATAAGTTGCTCTTCCATTGCTTAACCCATTTGCCATAGCTTTGCTCACATGACCAGTCTTGTTTAGATGTGAATCCAACTGCCCGCATGATGCTGCAATAAGTCCTGGAATTGACAAAAGGATACTTAATTTGATTGTCAAAGTTCAACAGATGAATTTAGGTGCAACTTCATGAAATAAAAGAATCATCATAAAGTACAACAATATATTGCTAAGCATAAGTAAAATCAATATTCCTACATGCTAGGGAAGTGCAATTATCACAACCCAATGATTTCTAAACCCATGTTTTATCAGAACCTATAATCTTAGCATACAAAAAAGTCAGGACAAAGATAATAATGACCTGATACAGTCATCTCTATCACCAAGAAACTGATTGCTTCAACTCATTGATTTCAGCATTAAAGTCACAAGAAATGAACATGAAGAGAAGCCCCTTAGGAATAAGCATTTCAAATTGTCCAGATACCTTCAACGATTGAATTAGCTTTAGAAAAACAATACCATAGAAATTTTCACTTAAAGGTGACGAATGAATGCTTTGGCAGAGCTAAGTGCTTTTATGTCAGGAGATGCTCTCGCATGAGGTTTAAGAAAACCAGAATAAAAAGCAGCATTCTACTGGTTTAGGAAGCAACACTGACTGTTGTCTATGTTTCATACTTTATTGGACCATTAGCATTCACAATTAACCAAAGCAGCACACCTTTGTTGTAACCCCATGATGGAAAACGCTATTAACTAATTGAGAGATTAGCTTACTTAAGATTTTATTTTGTCACTCACTGTATTTATGGGCTTAAATCATAATATTTTATAGATTTATATTTGGTATATTAGATTAACATTAGGGTTTAGTATCTTAATTTTTTTCCTTTTCCTATTAACCTTTTTTCCTAATTCAAGTTTATTAGTTTTCTATTAGGAGTCCTTAGCATTTTCTTTGAAGTCCTACATGTGATAGGAGTTCTAGTTCTTTTAGGAATAGGGTGGTAGTAGCTTGTATAAATATCAATATACTCTTCCTTTTGAAGACAGATTCTACTGATAACATATTTTTAAGCAATAGTGCTATCATGATTGTATGATGCAATCTTCCTTGGTCAATTACCTTATTAGCATTCTGCCTCACCCCCAACTCCAACTCTAGAGCACTCCAATTTAAATTAATCCAGGCAAGCCTTCTTTGCAGATTTATTCAATTAACTGTCCAGGTTGTGGATTCCAAGTCAGTTGACATAAAAAATATTTGCTGTTTTGGCATTCTAAATGAGCTATTTATGGCAACTAACTAATTACATTGAGAAAGAATTTGGAGCAACAAGAATAAAAACAGCACTGCATCTTCAATTTTTGCACATAATAAAATGAGTAAGACGTCCTAGATGCAGTAGCCTCTAAAAAATTTAGCTAACTGTTCTAGTGACTTATGAAGAAACTGCATCATTAACCAAGTAGAGGCATAACACCAAGGATCAAATAATTTAAATAGCAAACTATTATGCTCCAACCAATACAAAGCCCTATGCGAGATATGAAAAAAATTATGGATAAAGTACCTGAGAAAAGTGCAGAAGGCTTTCCTGGCCTGGATTTGAATTCAGGATGGAACTGAATGCCAATAAAATACGGATGGCTTGGCAGTTCAACAATCTGTTCAGCCAACATACAATGCTCATAACCATCGGGGATTAAATGTTATACATAGAAGCAACAATTGGTAAAAATATTGAGCACAGAAAGTTGGGTTTTGATAGAGATAAGTTGTGGTGATTTTGTATGTAGCTTACCTCCATCCGCCTACCACTTTCATCACTGCCAACAAACAACAGACCAGCTGCTTCAAGTTTTGATATCATATCAGGATTGACCTACAGAGGATGAACATCAATCTTAAGAACTAGAAAATAAAAACTCTTCCCCCCACATATAGCATCCCACGCATGAGTAGACTACCTCATATCTATGCCGATGCCGCTCATCAACGAAGGTAGCACCACCATACCTAGAACAGAAACAACTATTAAAGAAAAAGAAATGATGCATAGAATATATGAATCCCTAAAGGATTTCAAGAAGTGTGCAAGATCATATCTAGACATATAAGCTTAAGAGAGCCATGCACTCACAACTTGGCAGATTTGCAGTCAGGAACCTTGAAGTAAGTCCTCCTTGATCCCAGACGCATGGTTCCTCCCATATGAGTTTTTGAACCCTGCGAAATAAAAAATAAAAAAAATACATATCTGTTCACTGAGTGGGACTAGACAAGGCAATTTTTTTTGTCAAAAATAATAAAGTGTATACACCTCTGGCATAAATATGACGCAAGGATTTGTTGTTTTAGGATCAAATTCTGTACTGTTGGCATCATGCAAGCCTAGAACTGAACGTGCATACTCTATGACAGCTATCTGCATCCCAAGGCAGATGCCCAGGAAAGGAACTTTGCTTTCTCGGGCATACTTAGCAGCAAGAATCTTCCCTTGCACTCCCCTATCACCAAAACCTCCAGGAACTAAGATACCATCAGCACCCTGCATTAGGAGGCCATTTAGAGGCTCTTTTGAGGGAAATAGCTATAAATCACGAGAAAATGAAGAATATAAACCCAAAAAATAAAAAATTCCAAGTCAACAATCCAAGGAGTGAAAAAAACCTTCAAACAGTTCCATGCTGCTCTATATATGTCTGGATCCTGCATGGATTAAATTACAGACATTGTTAGTATATGTTCTAAAAGACGTAAAAGTGGCAGGGAAATATATTCTTTTGCAGGAAAAATTACAATAGAAAGAAAACTCCATGAAAATCACTACTGTAACAATTTACAATCAAAACTCACCTCTTTAGCAGTAATATCATCAAGATGGCTTGCTTCAACCCACTCTACAACAAGCTTCTTGTGGCAGCCAACAGATGCATGCAAAAGTGCCTATAACAATTAACCTAAAATATTAGAAAACCATTTGGAGTGCATGCCTATTATCCTTTTAAAGCTTCTCTCACCCAACTAGAACTTCCTTAGGGAAGTGCTTTTAGAGTAGAGTTGCTATAAAGGTTAGGGATCAGACATTCATAACGCAACCCCCAAGGAGTTCTATAAAAGAAGTTAAGATAGAACTTGACCAAAATCCGCAAGTGCTGTAGGATATAAAAAAATAAAAGACTCAACCTTATTATTCAATAATATTTTTAGTTACTTTTAAAATAAATAAAATAAAAGAGCCAACCTCATTAAACCAAATCATAAAATTTAAAGTTGAATAAATAAATAAAATAACTTTTTGTTAATTGGCTAAAAAATAAATGAAATTAAAATAAAAATGAACCAAATATATAAAATAAAATAAAATAAAGAAAAATGTACAATAAAATAAGTTGAATAAAAACCATAACAAGCTTTCACACATAAGCTAAAAATCTTAAAATTTTTAGAGCCAAACAACTTGCTTCAAGTATTGCAGTGGAAAAGCTCTTCCTTTAGTTGAGCTAAAGGAACACTTAATATCTCATAGAAGGAATCATATGATGACAAGAGAGTGTTTTTAGGGAGATGGAGGCTGGGGCTACTTAGTGAACAACCTAATACAAACATAGCATTAACAGATTGAAATGATTTAGAGAAAGGGGCAGAGATAAATTATAATAATTATAACAATAAAAAGGATAGAGCTTTTTGCAGCAAAGCTTTCACCTTTAAAACAGAGAGGTAAGAATCTTTAAGCCCAATGTATTTTCCAACCATGACAATTTTAACCTGCAATGTAGATGACAGCAAAGAGCATTAGGTTTTCACCATAAGCAAATAAATACAAATAACTCATACTTTACTGATGCTTGAGACCCACAGGATCATGAAGCATGTCATAAACTTTGGTCCTAGCAGTCCACTCCGTTAAATCAGGTTCCCTCGCAATCCTGCAATTCATAGAAGTGTAAATATGCATGCACACCAGAAAATTACAGCCAGATGCTGCAGAATAAAAAGTATTCTTAGCACAGCCAAAACATAAAGAGAAGAGAGAGGGAGCGGAGATAGGTCACGCAATAAGAAAAAGTAAAAGAAAATAGAGGGGATAAGGACAAGGGGGTAAAGAGTTCATAAGGCAAACCCTAGAAGGTTCAGTCCTTTTAAGATTGCTTCATGTGCCTTTTGATCCTATTCATGATCAGAAAAAATAAACAAATGAATTAGTAAATGAAAAAAAAGATTTTTTACATTGTAGTTTGGTCCTAAGAAGTTAGACAACAATAAACTCAAAAGAGAACTACTTACTCTTAGTAGTAAAGGAATGTGACAAATATTTGGAACATCATAGAGAGTGACAATGTTTTCAGCCTGGAAATAAGTCATTGCTTAATAACAGTAATTACTGATACTAGAAATGCCAGAGAAGCAGACAAATAGCATTCATGATCCATTTACCGGCACATGGCAAAATTGAGATAGTTTTCCCTTGACATTATCATCAAGTGCCTATTGCAAAACAATGGGTTAGAGAATGAATGAGAAATGCAAAAACTAGCATTGGCATGTACAGTCAAAAAAGAGAAATGAGAATTAAACCCTTGTACTGCGACAAGCAAGAATATTTGGTGTCAAGCCAAGTCCTCTAAGTCCGCGAACACTATGCTGGGTAGGCTTTGTTTTCTGTTATTTGAATTTGTTGTAATGATAATCAGAAATAATGACTCATCGAAAATAGAAGTTTATTATACTCAACAGGCTTCTCTGACTTTCATACACATGAGCTATGATCAACCGCATGCAAGTTATGAAAATTGACGTGCTAGGAAATAGAAAGTCTTTTGGTATACCTGCTCACCAACAACATTGATAACAGGCACAAGGCTGACATGAACCAAACAGAAATTCCCGGGGCCTAAGACAAGAAACATAAATTGAAATTATCATCCCACCAGTAGAACATCTGAAAGAATTCATATTTACCAATTAGATAAGAATGCAGAATATAATATTGTTACCAACACGGTATGAGAATTGACCAAGTGCCTCAATAAATGGCATAGATTCAATATCCCCTGCATCAAGAAAAGCTACAACTAAGAAACATAAAAGAAGAACAAATGCAGCTAACACACATTGTTGTAGTCAATATACCTATAGTTCCACCCAATTCAATGACACAAATATCGGCAGGGCCTTCCTTTCCATCCACTGGTATCATCGCTGCACGTTCCATCCATTCTTGGATGGCATCAGTAATGTGCGGAACAACCTAGAACAAAGAAGAGATATAAAATCAGGAAATTATAAGTTGCATTGCACGTATTTTTGCAAGCTTTATTGAAAACATAGTGGAACCTTAAAACAGACCTGGACAGTCTTTCCAAGATAATCTCCCTTTCTCTCCTTGTCAATAACAGACTGTGGAAATCAAAGGCATAGGATTGAAGAGAGGGTTTTCAATAGGTAGAAATGTTGAAAGATAAGTGAACAGACCTGATAAATTTTTCCTGTTGTTATGTTATTGTCACGCGTTAATGTGATGTCAAGAAAGCGCTCATAGTTTCCAAGGTCTAGGTCCACCTTCAAATCCAGAACATGGTTAGTTAATATTGCGTTGACAGTGGCACTTCATAAAGATTCGAAACTAAAATACCTCGCCGCCATCATCAAGGACAAACACCTCCCCATGCTCAAAAGGGGACATTGTACCGGCATCAGTGTTGAGATAAGGATCTGCACATATTATAACAGGTTTTATTTGTGATCGAGTCAAAACGTTAAAGCATTTGAAATTACAGTACCAATCTTAATAGAAGTGACACGAAGGCCGCATGATTTAAGCACAAGACCGATGCTGCTGGCAGTTACCCCTTTCCCCAGACCGCTCACTACTCCTCCTGTAACCACCACGTACTTCATTTTCTCTTTGGACCTAAACAAAACAAAGCAAAGCAGCCTTAAAGGAAAATATTAGAAGAGAAAAAAAAAAAAAAAAAGAATACCGACCTTTTTAACCTCGTTCACAGTGACTGAATGTCTTTACGAAGTCCAAAGCGTGAGTTGAAGATTTTTATCTTTTATTTTTTGCAGAATCAAAATGTGAGATATCAAAGAGATAAAGCAAAACACCAACGGCCTCCCTCCCTTTTGCTCAATGCTCTTCAAGTTGAAGGCGGCTGGTGAGTGAAGTATCACCCTTTTATTTTACTTTTTTTTCATTTTATGGAACCAACTTAAGGGAAGCGCACAGATAAAACGACTCTTACTTACACCCAACCCAACGTCTTTGTTTTTAATGTATTTTCTACAAAAACGATTATTTGCGTTTATGTTTCAATTTTAATTCAATTAATCTATTCAACTGATTTAATTCTTTTAATTTATTCATCATTCAATTATTTTTGATCTTCTATCCAAAATTATTTTAAAATTTTAATTTTTGATTAATTTGATTTAAAACATAAAATTTAAATTTAAATATAAAATTAAAAATATATAAAACGAGCCATTTCATTATATAAATTATGAGAAATTTTAATTTAATATTTGAATATTTAAATATTTTATTTCATATTATAAAATTGATATATCACAATTTTCATTTTCAAAACAATAAAATAAAAATTATAAAGCATAAAAAGAACTAGAATATTAAAAAGAAAGAAAAATTAAAAAAAAATTAGGATCGAACAGTAATATTATTATTATTATTATTATTATGATACATATTGTTTGAGATTTCATGCATTGATTTGGAAAATTAACATGTATCTTTCTTTTATTATATTAATTTTTAATTTGAAAATGTTTTAAATATTTAATCTCCATGTAAAGTTATATATATATGATTTTTCTTGAGAGAGGATATTTCTTATCTATTGAATTTTTTAATGCCCGCATGCAGACGTGTTGATAAGAAAGGTGGGCCTGACTGCTAAGGGGAATCTTGTGAACTTGCATTGGTAGTTTCTACAAATAGGATTTTTGGACGATGAAGAATCAAAATCAAAGATAATAAGTTGAAGAAGGGACTCATTCCCCACATTTTTAAAGCATAAAATTCAAAGAAGAAAAGGAAAAACCAAATACAACGGACAAACATTGCCTATCTAATCTAATATATAAATTATGTATATGTATTTGGTGCCATGTGTCATTTTTCTGGCTTTTTGTTTTGTCTTTTTTACTTTTTTGACCCTTTATCATAAATTGCCCTTTGAATATTTTGTTAACTTTGTATATCATACAAGAATACGTTATGATTTGATTTACTATGCTTTTCATTGTAACACGTCATATAAATTATATTATGAACACTTACATATGCATAATTATGTAAATCATTAAGTTTATAACCATGCAGATATGTATGTATTAGGTTTATATGCTTTGTGGCATTTATTTATAATTTCTTGTTATTTATTTACATTTTTGTCATTTTTTTATTTATATCTTTTAATCATGTAATATCCATATATCATAAGACAAAAGGATGATATGAATGAAAAACACGAAAATAATTCATTTTAAAATTTTAATAAAAATCATATATGAATAACAAGATAAAAAATATATATTTAATTAATACTAAATTATTAACATTTCACACGACACAAATACATTAATTATCAAATTTATTTAAAATTTTAAAAATCAATCTTGATTTTTGCTATACGAATTAATCAAATGACGACTTGTACGATCAAACCTCATAACATGATCGAAGACAGTATCAAACTTTGTTCAATGAGAAGAAATTTTAAAAAATTAGAAACTCCTTGGGGTCAATCGGATCCCAAAATAAATCATATAGAAAACTCAAAATGATGCAAATCTAAAAATACCCAAACCAAAATCAGAAATGATCCGACACCTGAACCTGACAGCCCAACCAAACATACCTTATGGATGATCAAACACTCTCAAACATCAAACAATCTAGTACTTGGAAAAGAAATATACACAATCTATTACTGCAAATACAAATTCATTTGCAACCAATAATTCAACTAATAAAATAGCAAAGCTTTTTCAAAACTTAATCAACAAAGCCTTACATTACATTCAATTGTCCATCCAAAGTTTGATTTCCAAAGCATCACGCTACCAAAACCATCTAATTTGTCATTCTTAACGGCTTCTCATAGTTCTGATTTCACGTCTCCTTTCTAGTCCTGACCTATTGTTGTGGGCGTTCCTTGCGCCGCAGCCATAGCCATGACCTCCCCAGGAGGTGGGTGATCAAATTTGCATGTTGCACCATACTTGCATGTTCCAGTCTTCATGTAGTATGGACAATGAACAGATCCCTGTCAAAGTATTGGTAGCACATAAGAAAAAAAAAATCTAGCACTACAAATTTTATGCTTGAAGATGACATACCATAGACAAATGCTGATCCAACAGACACAGAAAAAAAAAAGCATAAATTATATTCAAGAATAACGTCACTAGGAAAAAAAAGGGAAACGAAAACCTCTCTCCGAGGAAATCCTGCAAGTGTGAGCTTAACAGCCTGCTGAGAAGTTTCATTGGTTGTTGATGCTAATCGATCAACGGGGTGATGGAACTTGCATCTATCCCCAAACTTACATTCCCCAGTCTTCATGTAGTACTGCAATGTAAATAAATAAAATGGGAAAAAAGTCGTCAATTGCATATTGATTCCTATGTTGCAGGTGTCATTACAAACTAAGACAAAAGTTTATCCAAGGACACTTTATAGCATGAAATAATCGTGCAGCTCAGAATCCAAGATCAACTGTATGACAACTTTCATGATGGTAATAAAATTAATGATAACAACACTGAATTTCAAAATAACAACAAAAGAACATATATTACAGCTAGAAATTTAGAAAACAGAATGAATTGATACGCACATCACATTCACTCTGTCCAGGTCTCTGAGGATACACAGTTGGAGCCACACCCATCTTCAATAGGTAAAGAAACAACATGCATCAGCATTTAAGCAAACAATAACAATTCAAAAACATCAAGCAAAATACCTCCACAGTGCAAAAGTATTGTGTTTTATTGTACGGAAGGCATTTTGAAAAACCTAGGAGGAAAGATTGAAGGAATAGATTACTCCAGATTTTACAAAATGGTATCCAAACGCAGCACAATATTCAATCAACAAGATTACAGGAACTAGGAACCACATAAGATTGAAGGAAACTTGAGAGACAAACTGTATGAACTTGAGCATAAGCAATGTAGCATACAAGTGACTTAACAAGTAGTGTTAGCAAACAATAACAATCCCATTGCAACAATCAGATGGAATGGCAGTATGGAAGTAAGATTGAATTAGCAGTGGCCCCATTATGTCAAAAAAACACTTACAAAACAACAATGGCAATGTAGTGAGAAGATAAACTGACCCTCAAGAACATATTACCAAAAAAGTTTAATAATACATAATTTACTAGTTTATTTTGCCTTTTTTGTTGTTTGAAATCTTTGGAAAAATTAATAAATGTCTTTGTTATTTAACAACAATTAACCCAAGCATTTGACCCAATGGAAAATGCCAGTATCCTCTGCTCAAAGAGCTATCTCCGAATAAGCTCTCCCCCAAATCAACAAAAAAAATTTTAATTAATAAATAATAAACTGTAATCTCTATTTCAAATTGAATACCTACACTTAATTTGGTAAGAAGATTAAAACAACACTTTGACTTTTTTCTTAGCCACCCAACCTGCTCTTTAATTTAATGGGTATCAAGCGGGCACAAATATAAAAACAACCTGAAAAAAGGGTAGTCCAAGAGCCCAATGGGTACCAACAGTTCAAACAGAATTAGCAATTATTTTCGTATCAGACAAATAATAATTCACATTAAATTTTTTTATTTTTTCTTCTTTGTTTCCTATTTCCTTTTATTTTTTCTTTGCTTCTCTCCTTACCTACTAGCTATACAATCCAGCACCACGGGGCAGAACCAACCTCTTCTACAATAGAAACAACAGTAACTAGTGCAGCACCGCAACGTCCAGAACTAACGCCGGGTTGTGCAAACAGATCCAACTTAGACTAATGCCAATCTAGCTAGCCATGGCTCAATCTAGTCCTGGCAAGCCAAATCGCAATTAAGGCCGCAATCTAGACTCAACATGCTAGATGCAGCTAGTAGGTTGGCAAGTAGAGAAAAGAAGCAAACGAAAGCAGAAAAAGAAAAAAGAAAAAGATGATTCTTTTCCTTGTTTTGAAAATGAAAATAAGATTTTTGAGAAAATATTGACAAATTTGTCAAAGAATGATTTTGCATAATAAAATATAATTTATAAAGAAAAAGAAGTTCAATGGGCGGTTTGGGCCTGTCCCATGCAAATGGGCAATGAGGGGTTGGACATGCACATACAGATGAAATGGGTCATAAATGGATATTTGCAACCCTATCCGTCTAAAACTCGCCCATACATGCTCAAAGCAATCCATTGGCTACCCCCCCGACATAAATAAACAAATAAATATATATAGACTTATAGAAATGGAGCAGGCAGAGGGAGAAAGGTGGAGGCTACCCAATAAAATTCTCTTCATGAAACCAAAAAAAAAAAAGTTACATGCAGAAACCATAAAAAAATCCCATTACCGTTGGCAATGTTTGTTGTGCAAGTAGTGTTGTCTGACTTAATCTTGGATCAATAGTTTGATATAAAGAGGATGCTGGAGTAACAACTCCAATATTTAGATTATTTGCAGATGCTATAAGGGAATGGCCTATCGCTGCAGCAGGTGGATTGAATGCTGCACAAAAGCTCAACAATGAAGTGTAAGGCACAAGTACTGAATACAACATTTGGAAATTTTAGATAAATATATCAAAAACACTGAATTAGCGTACCATTCCTGTCAGGATGATTGTACCGGCAACTAGAACCATACTTGCAACTAAAAATTAAAAAGGTAAGTAAGAAACTTTTGGAAGTTTGGATGATACTCCATAATTCTTCAATAACAAAACAATTTGCCAAAAGGCTAACATATACATACCTGCCAGTTTTTAAGTAGAATGGACAATCTACTTCGTCCTGTCAAAACCAAGCATACATCATTTATTAAGCCAGACACGATAACATCAAACTTCTAATCAAAAATAAGAGACTAGGTGATTTAGACCAAATATTCTGGAAATAATAACCCTCAGAATATTCTAGAAATAAATATTAACTCAAATATCAAGTCTCAAATACTCATTCCAATATCTAAAATGTTAATAATCAAAACCAATAATCCAAGTTTAGCTCAAATTCCAATATATATATATAGCAAGGCTAACTATTCTTGTATAAAGCAGTCTTATCAACAGCAGACAGGACCAGCCATATCATCCACGAACCATCTAACCAAGTCAAAAACTGATGAAATCATAACCCATTGAACCAGAAATAAGCTATCAAATCGGGTTTTTACATTGAGTTTCAGCAAATTAAGGACTTTCTAACCCAAATCTTTACTTTCAGCACTCATAATTCATAAATAAAAGCTCAATCTGGCACCAGTCAGAAACTTCTGTTTACCTAGCTGGTTACAGGAAAAGCTAAAACAAATAGATGAAACTTTGAAGCTAGATTTGCAGTGGTCTGATCATTCAAAAGTGCATTGTTGCCTTCAATCAGTTCATCTGCCTTTGGTCTAGTAAAGGTTTCCTTCCCACTCCTGGAACAAATTTAGGGAATGGTAAGGTCCATAGACAAGCTGTTCAAAGTCGTTGGCTTAGAGAACCCCATGTTCATCTAGAGTCATAAGGTGATGCAATTGATTTTGATGGGCAGTTTATGGATGGTCCACCTACATTACAACACACACTGGAAGAGAATTTGAGCAGGATAGACTACATGATAGGGGTGATAAGAATTTTCCAATGCATAAAGGGGCCCATAGGCATTTTCCTAGGCAGCATGAGGATTACCCTGCGAATGGAAGACACTTTATCAGGGATGATAGGCACTAATATGAGTATTTTTATGCCTGCAAGTTAGTTAAGTTTGACTAGCAATCTTTTTATAGAAAGATAAAATCTATAGAATTCTTAGATTGGCTTAGAAGAGTTAGAAAACTAGTTAGAGTGGTGTCATTTGAGTGATATATATATATATATATATATATATATATATAAATAAAAAGAAGTGCAGTTTGCTAAAATGAATTTCATAGGTGCAGCCAACAAATATTTGAATGGTGTCCAAGAGATGGTGTCCAACAGGCCCTAAACTGAGGTGAGCCTCCTATAACTCAGTGGGTTGTCATGATAAAAAATTGAAAGACAAGTATTTAACTCCCTATCATAGAAGTCAGTTATATGACCAACTTTTGGATCTTAGAAAAAGCCACTACTGTGTCTAGTTACAAAGACAAGTTTGATGAATTTATGCTTAGGGTGCAAATGACTGAAGAACCTTTTCATAAAAGTTTGGAGATTTATTCATGACCTCAAAGAGGAGATTAGGAGGGCTGTAGAGTTGTATACTCCAAGTTCTATAGACGAAGTTTACCAGTCTGCTTAAGTAGCAGAGAGATTACTAGGAATGTTTCCCAACATAGGACTTCCTTTCAGTCTGATAGTCATGATCCCATTGAATACCCTAAGGATGAACTCAACCTTGGAAAGGAAGGTAGCGCTCACCAAATTACTATGATGATAGGTGATTTGGATGTTAGATATAGCTTAGAGGGTTGAAATGAGAATGAGATCATCGATATTGATAGTGTGCCCACTGAGTGGACATGTGAGTTCCCTTTCAAGAGTTTTTTGATCGAAAATGAGATTAGAAATTGCGATTTGGAGTTGGTTGTCGTTGGGATTGATCCTAAGTTCACTCATAAGTTTCATGACGAGTTCATTTTCTTGCCTCATTGAAAAACAGTCCCACATGCCTGTAGATTTTATTCTTCCACGACACCTTTGACATTTTTTATCTCCATGTTGGGACTAGACAAGAAATTGGGGCAAATTATATGGATTTAATCTTACCATGGACATGCATAGTAGGACTAATTTAATTTTACCATGGACAAGCAAGTAGGACTAAGACATTTGATGTCACTGAAGGTGTAATGGTTTACATCACTCTTGAATATTTTCTTGACCATATAATTAAATTCAGTGCCATCAATTTCCCTATATTTTTCCTCCCACAACTTGGACTTAGAACATATTTATTTGCTTTCCCCAATCACTTGAATGTTAGTCTTGTTTTTTACGTGGAAAGTACAGTACCTCATTGGGATTCTTTGGAGCCAATTGCTTTGCCTGCTATTATTCCTAGACACATTTTACTGGTGGCAGGGCTTCTTGGTGATGACTTGTTGCTTCTTGTCTTGACAACTATCAATATTATCTTGTTCATTGGAAAGGCCATTTATTTTTCTCTTTATGGATTCTCTAAAGCAGAACAGTATTTGCATTCTAACACTCAAGAATTGAATTCTTTCAGGGATGATATCAAGGGTTATATTTGAGCCTTTTTATTTTATTCGGTTTTTTTAATTAGGGTTATATTTGATATTTTCCATTTTATTAGGGTTGAGATGAATTTAAGGGGAAAGACTATTGGCAGGGCAATGATTAGAGGACAGGAGGAATTAGACCTGGCAATTTTACACACGACACGAAAATGACATAAAAAAACCATGTATGGATTTAGTGTAATTGTGCTCCGTGCCCTAATCATGTCGACACGATTAAGACACGACATTATTCGTGTTGTGTTCATGTCAAACAATAATGACACGCTTAAAATACAATACTGCCATAGCATAAAAAAAGATTTAAAATTTATTTTAATTTATTTAAAAGACAAATTAATAATCGTATTTATCATATCATTTTTGTGTTTAAATAGAAATAAATATTTAATTTTTAAATAATTTTTTATTTAAATACTAATTTAAAATATTTTTTTGTTCAAATAAATAGATTAATCATGTCTAATCGTGTTATTCGTATATAATCATGTTAATCATGTCATATTATTTGGGTAATTAATCATGTCTAATCGTTTTATTCGTATATAATCGTGTTGATCGTGTGGTGTGGTGTTGTGTTAGTTGGGCATAAATTAATTTTAAATGTATTAATCGTGTCGTGTCATGTGTAACACGTATAATAAACATGTCGTATTCGTATTCGTGTGTTAGTTATTCGTGTCATTTATGCATTCATGTCATGTTTGTGTCCAAATTATTCGTTTCATGTCTGAAATCATATCTGACATGAAACACGACATGATGACACTAATTGCCAAGTCTAAGAGAAAGTTGGCACAAGTGCCGTACAAAGACGCTGGGAGAAGCAGAGTCTGGCGGTGGACATGAAGATGAAACTGGCATAACCATTTGAGCTAAGGTAGCAGCCAATCACTAGTTTTTTTTGGATAGAAAACTGTAATAGGGAGCTCTTAGATGACCTTTTCTTATTGGTTCTGGTAATTAGCAAATTCTGTTAAATTCAACATGTGGTGCTTATATATGTCAGCAATGTAACGAGCCAAACTATGAAATGAAAAAGTTGCTTTTCTCCTCTCTCATTCTTCTCTCAATTCTCTTTCTTCCTCTGGTTCTATCTTTTATTTTTGGGTTAAATTCTATTTAGCAGATTATTCTTTATTCTGTGACAAGGGTTTTTGGTTTACTTATAAACACCTATGTTATTTAGTTTCAATTAGGTTTCGGACTATGAATATTTGAATTATTGTAATTTTCTTCCCCTATTGGTTCTTTTCAGGTTTTCTCCCTAGTTCTTCTGTTTTCCCCCCAATTTCCTCTATTCCTCCCTAGTTGTTCCAGTCTCTTTCTGATTTTACTACTAGATTTCTATATTTTATCTCTTCTCCCTACATATTCTACATCACTGATTGACCAACTATTTTAAAAAAGAAAAACAAATGCATGCACACACCTACACACATTACCAGTCTTATTGGAAGTCCTTTGGAGTTAAGAAATTGTGCAGGCTTAAGATCTACAGTTGCTCCCCCAATCTTGGTGACTGCTTCAATCTGCTCACATTTGGTATTGCCTTGTCCAAATGATGGTATTTGGATATCTTTTGGGTGGTGGAATTTGCAGGTCGCACCAAATTTACATTTTCCAGTCTTCATGTAGAACTGAAAAAGTTATAAGATGAAGGATTACAAATTAAAAATCTCAAGTTGGTACTACTGATACAAGAAGAAACCAAAGGAAGGAGATAAATATCTTACAGCACATGGGGGCTCAGAGGGCCTATCTGGTAAGACAGATACTTGTGTATTCTCAGAATCACCCTAAGAAAATAATCATGGCATTGTCATTGAAGGGTAAAAAATGAAAACAACTGCAAATTAGGGAAACATTGGATGAGTAGAACATACAGAAGTAGCCAATTTATCTTTTGGATGATTGAACTTGCACTTTGAACCAAACTTGCATCTTTGAGTTTTCAGAAAAAACTGCAAAATCAAACAGACAATAGAATAGAATATTTTAGGAACTCAAATTCAACTTAGAAAATAAATTAAAAGCATAAAAAATTATATGAATAACTGCTTACAGGACAATCTGGCTCTTCGGCTCTCTCAGGGAGGGATTCACCAGTGGCAAGAAGTGGAACCTAAAGAAACAGAAGCAAATCAAAATGTATCATAATAATGTAAACTGATTTTCCCTTTTGGCAATACCAGGATAGAATTGCTAACATAGAGAAACCAACATGGGTGCTAAGCTCATTGATATGACTATATGGCAAAGAAACAACTTAATAAAAAGTAGACCAACAAATAACCGTGTTTCTTTAATTGGAACAACCACGTAATACTTACAAAAAAAGGTAGGCACGTTTAACAAAATTAATAATCGACCAACCCTATCTTTAAATATACACATAGTAAACAAATGAAGAAGCACAAAAGTGTAGATGTTAAAGGGACCCACTCAGAAATTTAGAACCACTACAAAATAGCCCATCAAACTTAGCCAAACAGCTGAGAAAAGCATATCATTAATCCTTAGGTACGTCGATCTCCACCTCCAGTACATTGAACCCATCTAGCAAGACAGACTGACAGCAACAGATACATTGCTTTATATGCACAAACATGCGCCAATCAGTAGGTGATAAAAGAGTTACCCCTTTCTACCACATTTTTTTCCTGGGCCGAGGTCAGACAATGTCTCAGCTTCCTTAAAAAGACTGCCAGAAATTCTTGAGGCAGGGCCTTAAGGAGAAGCCTGTTTTCTTCAAGCCATCATTCTAGGCTGTTCTTAGTAGCAGTTACCCCAAAAGACCGACTCCAGTGCTCATGTCCTAGAAGGGCTGCCAAAAAATAGCTTGCTTTCTTCCACCCTCACTCTTGCAAGGTTGGAGAGAAAGAAAAAATACTAATGAATATTTGTGTATAACTATCTTTTGACTCCAGAGGTGGGCGAATTCCATTTGTCATATAGGTTGATGCAATAGGAGGATGAAAATTTAGATATAATTTCAATTTTGCAAACTTTGTGTAAATAATGAAATTCCCAATTTCTTTTCTAGTGAAAAACATTATATAGATGAAGTTTCCAAAACAACTGTTTTAAACATACATGTATAAGCATCCAAATTATATATTACAAAACCAGACCATTATGTAATAAAACCATACATCTAGCCATGGAGGCAAATCTATTAGACCCTTGTTTATTTTAAAATTTTACATAATCTAATTGGCAACCCAAACCAGAATCCTCTGATAACCCTTAGAACCATGCCCACAAATGATGATATCAATAATCAATACAAGTGTCATTAAGTCTTGACATCTCTATATAAATAATATAAAAATATTCGATTATAACAATAACAAAATGTAAAATTCAAAAGAAAGGATGAATTTTTCAACATCTATTTTTGGAACCACTCTTGAAAAATGGACCACTAGTACTAGATTACTGGATATGATTGAGTACACTGACTGAAGTTTATAAAACATGCAAACATAATGCTATAGTAGTGCAAATTCTTTAAAACAAAGGTAAAACTAAATACATACCCAGACAACCCTTGGAAATTTGTTTATCCATGCATAATAGCAGCAATCATATACATTAAAGGTGAAAAATAGCAGGTATATAATAGTACTTTCCTTATTAATATTAAAAATGTGTAATATATAAAAGTCAAAAATTAATTTCATTCAAATAGTAATGTTTATATTGTACCCAAAAAAAAAAAAAAGTAATTTCTATAGGCATGTTCTAATAAGATTCATTATCATTGGTGTAAAGATGGTAATAAACGGTCACCTCTTTCCAATATGGGATTCCACCCTCGGGAACCCAAATAGGATGGTCAAACTTGCAGCTATCTCCAAACTTACAGGTTCTTGTGAGCATATAATGAGCACAATCCTTCTCTCCTGGCCTCTGAGGATATATAGGTAAATTGCTTGAACTCTCGAATCTAGGTCGCTTGACTAAAGAGCTAGTAGAATACCAAGCTTCAATCTGCCCAATTGTGTTATGGGCATCCAAAACATTCTGATGGTAGAGCACTATAGTACATAGTAGATATATACAACAAAACAGGAAATATATACGTTACTAGTATAAGTTTGACATAATAGTTTGGGAATTATATACCAAATAAAAGTGTGAAAGTAATTATAAATACTTTAAACTTTTGATTCAAAAATATTACCAAATACTAGAAAGTAATTAAAATCATTAGGAGATGCTCGACATTTTCAACAGTTAAATTAGAATCAAGATAACTTACAATGCCTTCTAGAAAAGAAAAATATAAAACCGGGTCAGTTTTTTCAACATGCTGATGCAAGCTAATTGCCTATGGGATCCCAGATAGCATTAGACAACACACTATGTTACAATGAAAAGTACAAATGTTAGTATAAGAATAGGCTCAATAATGTCATCTCTGACTAACCACACAAACATGTAAACATTATAGCTAACTTGTTTGGTCTGATTATAATGGTATCATTTACTAGAGAGAAGAAGAGTTTATCTAAAATTTGAAAGTAAAGGTTAATGCCAAATATCATCGTTAGCATCAATATTTTGAATCAATTACGGCCCGTATGAAGGTAGTTTCACCACATTAAATATGAAAGAATTGAACTGACAATCAGATATATTTATGCAATTGAAACTAAAAGAAAATCTGAAGATAGTTTGGTTACCTTGAGAGGGGCGTTTGATGGGTGGGGCGGCAGCAGCGGAGGAAGAGACGTCGACTGTGGGAGGCCAGGGCTGGAGGTGGTGAAGGAAATGTGAATGAGTAGTGGAGTCGGAGTCCAAATAACGGAGAGAGAGAGAGGCGGAAGGTGATGGGCTTGAGTACCCATACAACTGGTTGGCCATTTGGCCACAACTACGAACCCTAATTCACAAAATCTAACACTGCTCACTGCTCACTGCTGAATTAGATACTAATTCTCAAATTGTTTATTCTTTCTTCACATTTTTAGCTTTTAGGTTTAAATATGGCACTCTGGCAGGCACCGCGGAAACAGCAGTGATGCCGCAAGGAAGAGGGAGGGGTAGCAGCTCAATAAGTTTTCTGTTTTTTTTTTTTTTTTCTTAGGAAACGTACACTTGAAATCTAAATAGGCTAATGAATTGTGGGTTTACTCAGAAATCACTTAAAGGGCCCTTTGGAATCCACCGAGGCCATGGTGCGGCACGGTTACGGTCACTTCTTTGTTTTAACTGCGTTGGTACTTGGTAACCCCGCTTCAATAGTAGAGGTGCCACATGATGAAAGCATTTTTATTATGTGACATGTGCGTGTGATAATTTTTATATTTATATTATATAAAATATTAATAATTTGTTATATATTATATAAAAATTATATATTATAATTTATATTAATAAAAATATTTTTTTTTATTTTTTAAATTTATATTTAATTTTTATTAAAATTTTAAATAGTATCATATTTATATTTTTTATTTATATTATTTTTATATCATATGACTAATATCATATTTGATAAATCTAATCATACATTCTTTTGCTCATAAGAGAATGGTCATTTTTTTTTCCAATTTTACCCAGTAATAGATTATCCTCCGTCAAACAATCAACTATCCTTTTGAAAAGTGACAAAACAATTAAAGAAATATGAAACAATCGACTACCCTCCACCAAATATTTTATTATGCACAACTGAAAGTTAAAAATATATTATACTAGAAAAAAATCCAATGCTTCACTTTGGGACCTATATAATTTCATGCTAAATAAATAAATTATTATAAAATAAAATTAATTACATAAATTTATTATAATTGTTCTTATCACAATCTTGTTATATTCTTATATATTAAAACAAATCACAAATTTCACCCTTTTCTAACAAACCCTAAAATATTTATATTGACCTTAATAAGTAAACATAATGCTTGTAATGTTCTTAAAAGGCTAAGTGTCAACAATATATGTAACATGTAATACATTTTCTATTAATGTTAGATGAAGCAAATGACAAATAAATAAATAGGGGTATTATAATAATTTCACTTATAATTAACTCTCATATAGTTATAGATAGATTGTAGATAATAAAAATATTTCAAAAAATACATGCCATATGTCAAGTTTCCATGAAACACATAGCAATGATATTTTAGTAATTTAATATGTAACTAAATTTTATGTAATTAATTTAATGTATAATTTAATAGGGGTATTATAAAAATAGTTAATGTTTTATGTAGTTAATTTAATATGTAATTGAATAAGAATATTTAACAATATGTTTTTTTTTTTTTTTGATATTGCTATCTGAGTGACATGTGGACTTTTAAAGATGAGTAAAAAGAATGATCAATTTCGACTTTTTGATTTTTCATTTCATGGCTATTTATTTTTTGACCCAAAAACAATGAACTAACTTTTCTCATTCTAAATATAATTACCGGGAACGTTTTTCATGTATCTATATTGTGAAATATATGCAACCCCTCGATTTCCTCATCTTTTTAGTGTTTTTATTAATTTTTTAATACAAAAATATGATAAATCTCCCAAGCCCAAATCTTCACCGGAAAAAATCCTTGCAAAATTCCTACATTCCTTCTTCCTCATTTCTCTAACAAAATCTATTGTCTTCTTATTATCTTTTTCAAAAATAAATCAAAGGATATTAAAAAAAAATTGAAAACAAAGATTTTGTCAGTAGATTTGATAAAGAATTAAGGCAAGCAAATTTCATTCCAAGTATATACCCAATCTTTTAACTACTTTGAAACTCTTTTTTCTATATACCCTAATTAGATTTTCCATTTGGTAAAATTCATGTTTCGTTAGTTTAGAAGATCTATTTTCTTTTTTTAATTTTATCGATACATTTTGAAAATTTATGTAAGGAATTTATATTACTATTTTGTTTTGGATGGGAA
The DNA here is from genome assembly GCF_002303985.1 of Durio zibethinus. The sequence continues at coordinate 346,569 of NW_019167860.1, read as the reverse complement.
GAAATATGTGATTGTTTAAGGAGAAAAATTATATATTCGAATTATCAAAAAATAATGACACAATTTTTTATTGTATTATATTTTGCTTCTTCTTCAATTATTTAATTTCTTCTAATTTTGTTTTGTATAAGCAACTCTGTGTGTTTTTAAAAATGCATTTGACATCCAGCATTTTCCACCAAATCTTCGTATTTCAACTATTAGTAAGCATAATTGAATTCCTTTTTGCTTTTTACATTTCTTCACTTTTGTTATGTATGTTTTAATAAATTTATTTATCATAATTACTTTTGTTATGCGTGTTTTTATTGGTTGATTGTTCGAGAGTAAAAATGAAATTGTTAAAATTTTAAGATTGATGTTGGCTATAAACTTTTTTCATAATTGTTTGAATTGTTCTTAGGTGATTGGTTTCAAGTAAAAATGAAACTGTTCAAACCTTAATACCAAATTTGACTATAAATTCATTTTTATAACTGTTTGAATTGTTAGTCTCATCCTTACTTTTATGTATTCATTTCTTATTAAAGGGTTAAGTTTGCTATTATTCAATTTTAATTTGTATTCTATGTCTAAAACATCAATATATCTTTGTTAGCAAATGATAGTAGAGACTTTTATAACAATATGATTACATATGAATAAACTACTATTGACTTCTATAAAATATGCTTATTATGACATTTGTAGAAGATTCGATTAATTTGAATTGAAAATGCTATGATTGAGATTTTAAGATTTCTTGCTCGCAACAAAAAGTTGGCAAGATTGTTTTAAATCTAACTTATGTTCTTAAGTGTATTCTTTCTTTTCATACAAAAAATAAAAAAGATTAGCATTGTAATGTGTTTTAATCAGTTTTGTAGTAATTACATATAAATTTTTGCTTATTTCACGCAATTACATATAGTCATTTTTTGCCATATAAATTTGATTCACTTTTGGAAAAAAAAAAATGATTCTTTGCAAACCTTTCATGAATTCTATTGGAATAGTGTACTGCAATAAATGGCAAAGAGTTAAAAAAACCTTAAAACCTTTATTCTGTTGTATATGTCTAAAGAAAAAATTCAATAGGTAGGCTATGTGTGCAATTCATCAACTATTGATATCATTAAAGTTTACATGACTAATGGTTTGTTGTATTAGATTTGATATTATAATGTAATATGTATCTAAGTCTGTGAATTAATGTGTCCCTTTTAAAATAAGATACTAATCTAATTAATCTATCCTCATATTGGAAACATATATATTTGAATTTTTTTGACATCATAATTACTATTGACTGCAATGTATTAATGGATCTTTACAAATGACCATATAACATATGCAAAGCTATTGTTAACTTAATAGTAAAATAACTGAAATTGCTGATTGTGCTCTTTAATGGTAATGAAAATTACTAATATTTCTCAAGTTAGAGAAAATACACATAAAAGAATTAAAATTTTAATCCTATAAAAAAATGTAATAGATTTGAAACAGTTGTTTTATATAGTCAATAGCCAGACATGGATTCAGAAGTATGGAATAAATATGTTTTGCTACAATAATGGTTAAAGTGCCTGATATAACTAAAATAAAAGATTATTGAGCATGCCATAATGTTGTTAGGATTTTATATAACCATTAATGGCCTGAGCCTATAAATGAATCTTTTTTAGCATTTAAATTATCTTATAACCCTTGTACAATGCACCAATTGATCTTATGCGATTGAAAAAATATTTAATTTATAAATTTTAAAACTACTTATTATTATCAATAATACCAAATTTGTTTCTAATATGTGGAGTTCAATGAAACATGTATGATTCTATGGTATGAAAGAGTTTTATTTTATGTTTTTGGTTTTCTAATAACCAATTACTACCCATAATTGTTTTTTTTCTATATTAATAAAAATTCTCTTATATGTGCTACATTGTTGAGATTGTTAATTGCATAAACAATGGTCTAATGAACTTGCTTTTGTTAAATAATGTAATAGATTGCTATTCGTTCTACTGCTATTTTGCATCAAAATTTAAGATACATTTCTTTAAAATTCTAATTGTTTACTTAATGAATCATTAGACATTGTTAACTCTGATTGTTTATTTAATGAATCATTAGACATTGTTAGGAAAGATGAAAATGCTTAATTTTGTATTGTTATCAAATATGGAGCTATTAAATACAATTGTGATGAAATTTCCTTACACCATTGCTCTAAATTTTGAACTCTACCTTATTGTACCATACATTTAAAGTTTCTTATGTTATTAATTTAGAAATTACAATTTATTGTTATACTTTATTCATATAATAAAGAAAAATTTTAACTTATACGTTCAAGATATATGTAAAATACATATAATATAATTAAGATTATGAAATCATAATAAAATTAAAGTTTCTAATTAAAAATTTTGATAGAATTCAAAACATATAATAAAAATATTTGAGGAAGAATAAAATATCCAAAATATATTATAAATAGTATTATTTACTTTAACAAAATATTTAAATTGAAACTAAAAGTTTCATAACTACAAATTAACCTTTTTTAATTTGTGCCATCTCCATCTAGTGTAGTCATTTTTATACATGTGCAAATTTATATAATTTTAAGTTAAATTTTATTTATTTAAAAGAAATAATGACTTTAAATGTTTAAATAATGTAAGTGATAACTTACTGATGTGTATACATATATTTTCTGCAAAAGTTTTCAGTAATATTTTGATCTTTAACATCTATAATGTCTTTTAGTTGTTTTAAGCTTCACATTTAATGCGTAATTATATTCCTAGAAAAATTGAAATGAAATAGTTTTAAATTTTGAGTAAGTAATAGTATTCAATTTTAAATAATTATTTGAAAAACTTTTGTCAAAAGGTTTTAATGAAACATATAAAGCTATTTATCTTTTATATTTTTCCAAGTAAATACCGACTTTCCACTACATAAGCTATCTCTTGAACAAGTGTAACTGTCAATCTTGAATTTCCATGAAAATATTATAATCATTAAGTTCTACTTCAAAGAAATATGAATGACCTATTAACACTTTCAATTTTTTCCACTTTTGCAACTCCATTCTCATATGAATGAGTTATGTATAAATTTAATTAAATAAATTTGATATTCATATAAAGTTAAAAAATTTGTTGTGAAATCGATATAATCTAATTTTTCATTTGAAACAATTGCTCAACTATATAATCTAGAATTCGATTAGTTTTTCTACCAAGATGGACCAATGGTACATTGTCATTCCCGTTTTATACATTAATAGTTAACTTATACCTATGATGAAATATGAATGATAATCAAACTTAGATTCAGTTGAATAAAAATGAAAAGGTAAATATCCATACAATCATTTTCAAAAATTTACCTTTTTAAGAATATTTCCACGAATTTTATTTAAATTGACATATAATGATTATGAAATTTAACAACTGAAAATTGGATTTTATATACATAGTCATTGCAAACATAATCTCCATCAACATCTATACCTTTTTTTTTATGCACAACACATAACAAATAATACGCAATATGTACCTTAGCAATGGACTTTTTCACCTATTACTAGTAAAAGTAAAAAGTACTTTTCTTAATTATAATTTTATGTGTACGTTTGCATTGGAATATATGAGTAGTATTCATATTTGTTGCCTTACACAAATAGTCATTTATGACCTAAAAAAATCACCTATCGATCTTCTAATTGTAAATAACATATCTTTGGAAGATATACCTTCTTTTGTTGGTGTCACATACTTTTACATTTGAGAATCGACAACAATTTTTTACTATTTTGCATCAGAAATTATAATTTGTATTTTGTGAAATGCGTTACAACTTATTGATAGCAAAATCTATTGTTTTCGAATGCTTTTATAAAATATTTATTTTAACTAATTATATATTTACTATTGATAAATATGTAATTATTTGTTTAGAATTATAGCAACTTCAGGTGTATCTAAGTTCTAGTGTATCTTTATCGCTGGTGTAGATGACAAATTGTATTTATCTCAATTAAATGTTCAACATAAGAAATATTGGTTACATAATTAATGTTAAAACTAAATTAATTAAAATATATTTTTTTTACTTATCTTTGAATTGTTTAACAATGATGGATGTCACGACAATTGTAATGGTTTCATTTTTGCTTGTCAAAATACTATTATCAACTTAATATACAACTCCACCCTTAAAGAGTAGTTTCCATTGAGTTTTCACTATGAATAAAAAAATCAAAACAGTTAATTAATCGATTAATTTAACTATAGAATTATCATAGTTTTTTATGATGAATTCTTGCTGAATTCTCAAGAAATTATGAAGAAATATTCCTAATTAGTGAAAATTCTTATGTGCAAGTAATTTTATCATTTTGAAGGAAAAGGAATGAATTTAGAAAATTTAAAAGCAATTTGGTGCAATTTCGAGTTGTTTTGATCTTAATGGCAGATCATTGTGCTAAAAGATGTAGTAGCCGAGATTGATGACTTTTGAGCTAGAATTGGCGTTGATTTCATGAGCATGGGAGCTGGATAAGTTAAATTTAAGTCATTTTTTAAGTGTTTAAAATGCCTAATTATTTCTTTTAGCTAATTAAATTGTGCAAGGTCTCGTAGAAAGTGCAATTAGCTCAATAAGAGGAGGAAGCATTTGGTGTGGTTAGGAGGCTGTATGAGAGATGACAAATTGCTAATTTTTTATTTCAAAATTATTTGTTGAGTAAGCATTTTGAAGCTATTTCATTCGTGTATTTTTAGAATTTCATCATTAAAATAACTATAATTTATTTCCAAACTTTTTTATTCAAATTTTATTTTAATTTAAAAATTAATGTTAACTATTGTTTATTGAAAATTTTAATATAAAATTTTCATCATTTTGGCAATATTTAGAAAAAGAATTTTTTACCTAAAAATTTTTAAAGTCAGTCATTCATGTATTTTTAAAATTTTATCATTGGGATGATTACCATTTGTTTCAAAACTTTTTATAAAAATTACATTTTTATTTACAACAATAAAATTTCCTAAATAATAAAAAACCCAAAATTATCCTAATTCATAAATTTAAATAAACACACGAATTAAGCTAAGTATAGAATCCAAAAGTCCTCTGGGAATTTTCTCTTTAGGGTTGAGTAAAGTCTTGGTTGGGATTGCAAGAGTTTTCGTCTCAAGATTGGTTAGTTTGGTGATCTCTAAGTATAATTTAAGTTTAGGAACAGTGTGTTATTGAGAAAGTTGTTGGAGGAAGAACTGGAGACATTATAGCAGCAGTTACAGTTGATAGAGGAGGAAAAGAATGGGATTGCAACGAAACTGATAGGAACAGAAAACGGGACTGATGAGAAGAGGGCGTGTCTGGTAGGAAAACTCTTCACAAAGAGATCTTTCAACAAAAAAGCGACGAAGAGCACTCTTAAATTAATATAGAGGTTGGCTAAGGAGGTGGAAATTATCGACTTGGAGGAAAATCTCGTTTTGTTCAAATTTTCTTCTGGATCAGATCGAAGGAGAATAATAGACGGTTCGCCATGGAGCTTTGATAAACTAATAATTCTTTTCAGCAAATACGATGGCAGCCTAAAACCAGAGGAATACACATTCCCTACAGCATTGTTCTGGGTAAGGGTTTATGGTCTACTGCTAAGACTGAGGAACCAAGAGATAGCAACTCATATTAGAAAGAAGCTGGGAACTCTCAAGGCGGTGGATACAACACTTGATGTGAGAGGATGGGCACGTTTTCTGTGTATTAGGGTTGAAGTTGATATCTCAAAACCATTTAGAAGAGCCGTTTTATTCAACGCAAAAGGATTAACGAAAGAGGTGTGGGGAAGATTGAGCTATGAAAGATTACCAAGTTTTTGCTATGTTTGTGGTTAATTAGGGCACATGGATGATGAATGTGAAAAGTAGAAGAAATAGGCGGGCAGTTCAACGACAGGGAAGCAATATGGGACCTAGTTACGTGCATCCCCTTTAAGAAACAAGCTTTTGGCATGGGAAAAAGGAAATGCTGGGACCAAGGAGACTGTAGGAGGAAAGGGATATGTCCATGATGATATGTAGGGGACGACGACTACCGACAGAGAAGTTGCTCAGAAATTGAAGTGGGTAATAGATCAGGATAGTAGTAATGGATGGGAATCACGGGATTCGACAAATCAAAAGGGCAAAAATTAAGGTATAGAGGTGAGATCACAGGCAAAAAGTCAGTATCGTAATCCTACTATAATACGTATGAAAGTAAATGAGATTGAGGTTGACCAGAATGAGGTTCGAACTTTGGAAGTGATTGGACCGAAGCCCATTGCAGGTGGGATACATAAGAAGGACGTTAGACCCAATACAGCAAGCCCTAGTGGGGGAATATCTTCGCAGATCCATGATGAAAACCCATGCAGAAATAAAGGTGATACTATAACACATGTAAATAAGGAAAACCACAATGAGGGCAGAGTGGTAGGATCAAGGGGAGACATGTATGGGGACGAAAAAGTTATGAACACGGATGTGGAACAAGGAGGAAAAGAAAGTGCAAGCACGACCAAAATGGTCAATGGCAATAACAATAGAGTGGAAAGCGGACACGGGGAAAAGGAAGTTGGCGAACGATGAAACAACAGACATGGAAGTGGATAACACAGGGAAAAGGAAAAGAAGAGAGGATTATAGCAACACGGAGAATATTAATAAGGAAAGGGCCACGACTGGTCTCCAATCCTGTTGAGAGCTATGAGATGCTTCGCATGGAATTGCCGTAGGCTTGGGAACCTATGAGCAGTTTGAGCTTTTCGGAACATCCTGAAAAGAGAAGAAACCAAGGTGGTTTTTCTTTTTGAAACCATATCTAATAATGCACAGATTGACCGAATAAAAATAAGTTATAAGCTAGGGGGTATGTTTATGGTGGATGCTTAGTGTAGAAATAGAGGGCTAGCTATGTTATGGAAAAAGGGGGTGACCGTCAATTTATTGAGCTTTTCAAAATATCATATCGATATGGGAATGGTGGATACAGAAAGGAGAACATGAAGGATAATGGGTTTCTATGGTGAATCATCAACTAGGAAAAAGAATGCGGCATGGGATATGCTACGGCTTTTAGCAAGAAATAGTCAGCAAACATGGCTTTGTTTTGGGGACTTTAATGAAATATTGTGAGAAAGTGAAAAAGAGGGTGGAGGCAAAAGATCAAGACGGCAAATGAATGCATTTTGAGAAGCATTAGAAGATTAAAGACTTCATGACTTGGGCTTTGTAAGACCCTTTTCACGTGGGGGAAAGGTAGATCAATGGCAACCAGAATTTGAAAAATATTAGATAGGGCTGTGACTATCAATAGATGGATGGATGAGTTCGCAAACTATCTAGCCGCATTTATCATGTTCTACATCAGAAAATAGTCCAATCATGGTTGACACAGAAGGAAGCCGCAAAAAAGGTCATGGTTTATTGAAAAAAAAAGGGATTTGAAGCTATATGGGCTTGTGAAGATGAAAGCGAAGAAATCGTGAAAGATTGCTAGAAGGAAGGCATGCACAAGGACGTGAAAACAAAGTTGCATGAAACACATGCGAAACTTGGGGAATGGAGCAGAAAGAAGTTTTGGGATTAAACGATGAAATAGAGAGGACAAAAAAGAAACTTAAGACAACGCAACTAATGACAAACAGTGAAGAGGGCTTAGCAAAAGAGGCGGCGCTCAAATCGAGGTTGAACATGATGTTGGAGAAAAAAAAAGATGTATTGGCAGCAAAGGGCTCGGGTGAGTTAGTTGAAGTATGGGGACAGCAATACTCGATTCTTTCATGCGCAGGCATGCCAGAGGAGAAGAACTAATAGAAAATAAGGGGTGGAGGATGAAAATGGGGTTTGGTTTGAAGGAAAACTGAAAGTGGATGAACAAACAGTTTATTTACGAGTCTGTTCAAATCTCAAAGATCTACTGACTTAACTCAAATCTTGGATTCAATAACTCCTTGTATCATAGATGAGATGAATACCTCACTTCTAGCAGATTTCACATCAGAGGAGGTCTATACAGTGGTCGAACAGATTCATCTTGATAAAACCCCAAGACCGGATGGTATGTTTGCATTATTCTATCGTAGATATTGGCGAACTATTAGGGTTGATGTCATTGAATATTACCTGAAAGTGCTTAATAGGAATGGTGAATGGATGATATTAATGAAACACATATTGTTTTTATCCCCAAAATTAATAATCCCAAGAGAATGACACATTATAAACCTGTTAGTTTGCGTAATGTTCTTTACAAGATTATAGCCAAAACACTAGCAAATAGATTGAAACAGTTCCTGCCTACCTATATAAGTGAAAATCAAAGTGCTTTTGTCTCGGCCACCTAATATCTGATAATGTTATAATTGCATACGAGTTTTTACATAGCATGCATCGGAAAAGGAGGGGCAATGAGGGATGAGTAGCTTTTAAGTTAGACATGAGCAAAGCTTATGATAGAGTAGAATGGTACTATTTCAAAGCTATTATAGGGAAATTAGGGTTTAATGATAGAAAGAGATCTCTTTTAATGAAATGTATTACTTCAGTTTCATACAAGGTGGTCATTAATGGACATGTGACTAATACGATTATGCCAGGAAGAGGCCTCCGCCAAGGAGACCCTCTTTCACCTTACTTATTCTTGATCTGTATTAGAGGGAATTTGGCATTGTTATCTAAGCACCAAAGGAGTGACATGTAACAAGGTGTGGGCGCAAACGTTAGAGGCCCAAGAATCACTCACCTATTTTTTGCAAATGACAGCTTGGTTTTTTTCAAAGTAAACCAAAAGGAATGCAAATTTGTGAGGGACTTGCTAAAGTTATACGAGGAAGGTTCGGGAAAACAGATTAACTACGATAAGTCGGGCCCATTTTTTAGTAAGAATACAAGTGCTAATGCCGTAGAAGCAATAGAAGCCAGCTTTGGTATACAAGTCATTTTATGTCTAGAAAAATACCTGGGCTTATCAATGTTCATAGGCAGGGGGAAGAAAAAGGCTTTCAAAGGCATTTTAGAAAGGATAGATAGAAGAATCAGGCAGTGGGGTAAGAGATGGCTTTCACAAGAAGGGAAAGAGGTCATTATAAAATCGGTGCTACAATCTGTCCTTTTACAACATGTCGAGTTTTATGTTCCCCAAAGGTTTATATAATGAGATAGTTATGGCCATTCGTAACTTCTGGTGGCAACAGTCAATGAAGAAAAGGGGAATTCAGTGGATGTCATGGAAAAGAATGTGTATGGGGAAAAGGGAAGGGGCATAGGCTTTCATGACATGGAATTGTTCAACAGAGCTTTAATAGCGAAACAAGGTTGGAGACTTGTACAAAACACAGACTCCCTTGTGTATAAAGTACTTAGCCCGAAATACTTCCCCAATAAAATCTTCCTGGAAGCCGACTTAGTGAGGTTACCATCTTATATATGGAAGAGCATCCGGCTAGGTAGAAGTTTGTTAGAACATAGGCTTAGATGGCAAGTCGATAATGGAGAAAAAAATAAAAGTATGGCAGGATAAGTGGGTACCATGGGGCAACAATTTCATTCTCATCCAAATACCAATTTTTCAACGAGAGAAGAAAGAGTCAGTGAGCTAATTGACTACGACTTTATACAACGGAAGGAGGATAAACTCACTGAGTGGTTCTCAAACGAGTGGGCTACGGAGATAAGATCTATACCAATTGAAAGGAACAGACAGAGGGATATTCTAGTGTGGTACCATACGAAGGATGGAGAATACAGTGTACGGACAGGTTACGATATCCTGGTTTCACGAGAACTGGGCGAAACATAGGGGAAACGATCTTTTGAACAGAGAACCAATAGTAATACATCTATATAGAATCAAATTTGAAAACTGTCATTACCAAGGAGAGTAAAGGTTTTTGCATGGAGACTTTGCCATAATATTTTTCTAGTGTACGATGTACTGATGGGAAGAAGGATCAGAGACCAAGTTGTATGTCCAAGATGCAACATGTAGAATGAAACAACTATGCACGCAATCAAGGAGTTCTTTTACGCAAAGGAGGTTTGGGACCATGCAAAGCTAACAAGAGAGTGGCGAAATCTGCATGCATCAGACTTGAAAGAATGGGTGACTGTCATGGTAAAAAACATGAACGTAAAGAGCTTTGGAAAGCTGGTTTTATATTGCTGGGCTATCTGGGGAAATAGGAACGAGGCTGTGAAGAATAATGTGAGCAGATTAGGGCAACGTATAGTGGAATTTGTAAACCTGTATGTAGAAGAGTATCAACGAGCACAGGATAAACAACCAATGGACCAAATGAAGAAAACATCGAAATGGCATGCGCCGAAAGAAGCAACAGTAAAGATTAATTATGATAGAGCTGTGGACAAGGAAAGGAAAGTGGTGGGAATCGGTATCATCCCTAAAGATGGTGAAGGGGAGGTGCTCGGAGCAAGGTGTCAAATTATAAAGAGTTTACATGATCCAGAGATCATAGAAGAAATGGCAGCGACAGGGCACTTAGAGTTTACATGTCAAATTGTATGGATTTCTAGAGACTCACGATGGATGGGAATGCACTTAGAGTTGTTATTCAAACAAGTAAGTATAATGAAAAAAACATGTCTGCTATAGGAAATCTGGTGAAGGATATAAGGAAGGACTTATTGCAGATTCCAGAATGGAAGATTGTCCATATTCATTGAAAAGCTAATGGTGTAGCACACAGATAAGCGAAAATGGTTGTTGAATGTATGAACTCTTATTCTTGGGAGGCTAAATACCCTAATGAAATTGGTGATATTGTAATAGAAAAGAAACTGCTTTCCATTAATGATAGCAGTGATTTCTTCAAAAAAAAAAAAGCACACGTACATATGAAAAACACATAAACATACAAATAAGATAAGAATGAAATTAGTAAATGAATAAAACAAATATAAACTAAATAAAGAAAACAAAAGAAGAAAGAAAAAAGAGGAAGTAGGACATACGAGTCGGATCTCAACCGGGTATAAGTGCCCGTCATTGCATCAAGCTGCAAGTCATGAAAAATTTTTAACTCAAAATGGCGTTGTTTTGAGTTCCTTTAAAAATCACTAGTTTTACTTTTTCTTCATTTCTCCACCTCTTCTTTCTTCTCCACAATTCTCTCTAACCTCTCTCTAGAAACTCCCTTTTTTCAATTAAATCCAAGAAACTAACCAACCCCAGCCCAGAACCCGATCAACTGTCACCGTCTCTGCCGATCGTCGGTGCCGATGCCGGAAACTAGAAAAACCCGCTTTGGGTTGAAGATTGTATAAAGTAATTTAAAAATACTCCTATTCTACACATGAGAAATCTTGCAACTCTTAATGAGTAAGCCACTTTGGTAGTCAAACACCCACAATAACCAATTATATTTCTTATACCAAGATATTGAAATTGCTCATAATTTTAGTTTGCATATTTAATTGAGTGTATGTATTTTTACCATTTATTGCGAGATATTTGACTATGATTTATCTCTTTAGATCATTAAAAAATTGATTGATCTTGTGTAAGACACTAATAATTAAAGTGTATCTCAATGAATCATTATAAATATGATCTTTTCTTGTGAGACACTTAAATCAGATGTATCTTACTAGATCAATAAGTAACTTATTATATTCAAATCAAGTGTCTTGAATTTTATGGATAATTTAATATTTTCATTCAATACTTTATTATATTTTATGGATAATCTAATATTTAATATTTTATTATATTTTATACTTTATTATATTTAATATTTTATGGATAATTTAATATTTTCATTCAACACATGGGTAACAATATTTAAGAACTAATTCAAATTAAAACATATAAAACATTGATGTTTTAAAGAAATTTTAAATTTGGCTCTTATTTTGAACCAAAATCTTTAAATCTTGATTTCTTTCTCTACAAAATGAATTATCAGAAACTGTTGATATGGTTTTGTTCTTTGTTTGAAGAGAAATAGAAGCATCAAATCAATTTTAAAAAAACAAGATTAGAAAATTGGATTGTAATAATCATAAGATTTTACCTAAAACTTAATTTTATGTGAAATTAAAATTAAAATAAAACATAAATTTAGATTCTAATATCACATGATACCACATATAAGTATAATTCTAAATCTCAATAATCATATGTGAATATTAGAACATCAAATTCAATCACATTATGTACCTATTTGAGCAATCATAATTAATAAATAAAAGTAACAATAATTTCTTAAAAGAGATTAGGTTTTCCTCTTCACTCTTTCTTCCTAATGTTTGGGTAGATATCATAAGAAGGGATCTTAGCCAAATATTAGTAAAATCCAAAAACCTCCCTAAAGGTTTATCATATTAAAGGTTTACACAATCACTAAATCACATTAACCTAATAAAATGTATAAAACTCATAAGTGATCACAATTAACTATACAAACTCTTATACTTGTTTCATATTAAAATTAAATTTATCAATCTATTTTATTAAAAATTAAAATAATCATTTAATAATAACCCACTTACTAAAAAATTTTAACATTCTTCTAAAAAAAAAATAATAATAATCCTAGAATTTCCCCAAAACAAAGCTCGCTGCAATTTTTGCTTTGAATTGTCTTCATCCCTATTGTGTTCGTAGGTCCCAAAGCCCCAAATTTCTCAAGCCCGAAAGTTCCCAAAATAAAGAAAATAGAAACCCTCTTGTTCTTCATGTCGATTTCTGTTTCTCAATGTAATTTGGAAAAAACCCAGGTAGAACCCAGCAGAACTCTCAAAAGACTAAATCCGAATGCTTCAAAAACCCCTATTCTGCCAACACAAGAGCCGCCATGTTTACAGTGTACCTGCAACTTGCTCTTGTTAATGGTCCCTTCATTCGAGTTGATTGCGGACTACGTTTATAAGGGATTAATCTTTATTCCAAAAGAATTATAAATTCAAAGAGTTTCGGTTCAACAAAATTTTTTGTTGTTATTATTTTTAAGTAAAATTCATCCGTGATTCAATCCCAAACGCTTTAATAAACTCAAAACGCTTTCAGACTCTCTTCCACTTTCTTTTAGTTTTCCAAATTAATAAATAGAAATAAAATAAATAATAAATAAATAAAAAAAAAAGAAAAATATATGGGTTTAAGACCCAAATCAAGCTTAAGACCAATTAATCAATTAAAGTCCAAAAATAATTTTAAAAGCCCATAATACTTGATTAATGGATTGAAAATCTAATAGTTAATTTGGGCTCCAAAAGACCTCTACAGATAGAATCATAAGCAAAGTTTGTTGTGTTGAAATAATAATTAAACCCAATGGCCAATAAACCCTTTATACTGTATGACTATATTCAAATTCCTTACCAAATAAGAATCCATCATTAAAAATTAAAAACGAAAAAGAAATAAGGGGAAAAATTCAATCATCTCAGAGAGAGAAACATGGATGCCACAAGCTAAATGTGAGACACTTCTTTTGTCCTAGTCCTAAATATTTTTTATCTTGGCATTTTAACATTCTTTAGTTAGTAACACATTTAATTGTAACCTTCCTAACGTCTCATCAAATTCCATTTGTTGTTTTAGTTGGAACTTTTATTTGTAGAATTGCATCAGAACCATGCAGCAATTGCTGGCTCCAACACGCAAAAAAGCACTTTCAGACAGATACAAACTTACCAACAAAAAACAGAGAAAGCATGTTTGAACTACTTCATTTGTCTGTTTTGCATAGAGAAGTTTAGTAGCAATGTCTCTTATATTTGTTTTACAATTACATGCCATGCTTTTCTTTTTTACTGTTGCTGCCTGGACCTCTCTTCGCTTCCTTGAGAATGAGCTCCAAGAGCCTTTCATACATTGAAATTGCAGACTCAAGCATGTCAATGGCTCTTCTCCTGTCCTTTGTAGCCACCCTTAACACATCTTCCAAGTCTAACGTATCCTTCAATGACCTGCTGAGCTTCGCCCTGTGTAATCCACCATATCCATCACAAGAATTGTTAGCTCTTTTACCAACTTTAAAGCCTTGCTCCATACCATTAGCCACCACCATATCACTAATGCATCCCATATCATTGCCAAGTCCCATAATGACCTGACCTGTTTCAATTTCCCAAATATAAACCATTCCATCTTCGGAGGCTGATACCAAATTATTCTGCTCATTCATTGTCACCAAAGATACAATTCCTCCTTCATGCTTTTGAGGCAATCTGACGAATTCACGGCCTTGATTCACCAGCTTTTTGCTTCCAACATTTACTGATCCCTTATAGATGAATCCATCAGAGCCTGCAGCAAAGAATTCTGTCTTCATTTGATCCAATGCTACCCTCATAACTTCACATGGGAATGTCACTGTTCTCAAGTTTGCTCTATCCAACAGTCTCCAAAATTTAACTGTGCAATCCATAGAGCATGATATTATAGATGAGTTGCACTGTACCAAACAAGAGACTATTGCAGTCACTGAATCATCATGTGCAACAAATCTCTGCATCATCAAGCTGCTGGAACTCTCATCAGGCGATGCCTCAACAATTTGAAAGATTGGAACAAAAGCAATGGTACCATCATCACCACCTGATATGAGAAGAGATCCATCTTCACTTATTTTGAGGCAAGATACAGGTTTGTTATGTGCAGAATATGATCTGAGGATATCCCCAGAAGGAACTGAGAGAGCATATATACAACCTGAAAGGCCAGCAGCAAATAAATACAAGCCATTAGGACTAGCTGCTAACGATGCAACAGGTTCAGGAACAAGAAAATTGTGCATAGCTGTTGATGACCACCAATTGTAGAGATGAATAGAGCCAGAAGCTGTCTCTGGAGATATATGAGAGGCAGCAATGAATGTATTTCCAACAAGGGCAAGGCCATGGCATGGAGTTCTGCTGCCAGAGAAGTTACTAATAAAGTCACCAGAGGCAGCGTCAAAGGCAGTGATGGGAGCATCATGGGAGCTGGTGAGGACAATAGGATGTGAAGAAGACATTTTTCTGGTAGGCTACAGGACACATAATGAGGGGAATAAAAGGAAAGTTTGTGAGGTGGGGGTGGTTAAATGAGTACCTGTTAAGGAGGGAATTCTGGATCCTGGGCGTTGAAAACAAGGTGGTTTTAATCATCAAATTTGGCTGCTTTCTCCATTAATTCTTAAAAAATTTTGTTGTGTGAAAGGGCTGGAGTAGTGGTTTGGGACAAGGCAATTTATAGCCGTATGATTAGACAAAGCTACCCCTGGACAATTGCTCGGTAATAAATTTTTATAGTTACTCCGCTTTACATATCCATTTAATGTCAAATAAATAGGTTTTTAAAGTGAACCCTATTTGTTGCCAAGAGAGAAAAGTGGACCCTAATTCCCATCCTTCATTCCCTAGTTTATAACTAGATAATAATGGATTTTTTTTAGTCCTAACTTTGTGATTTTAAATAAAGAAATGGGTGTAGATACCTCTTTTGTTCCAAGTCTTTCAAAAAATATATATTTTTTAAATAATTCAAATCAATTTGAATCAAATTATCAAAACAACTCTATTCTAATTAATTTGAATCGAACTATTAAAAACAATTCTTGTCTAAACTTTTTCCAATTTAGCTCAAGCTTATTTTAATCTAAAATTAGATTTGACTTTTGTGTTTGTGAAGACCCACATATGTTATATTCTATCAGTCTAAGACTTGATTGTTGAGGTGAGAAAAATTACCACCAATATTTTTTTGATTAAGTATGATTGATCACCAAATTAAATCTATTCTTTTTTAAAAGATCCAAAGCTCAACTAAAGTTTCTTTAAAAAGGATAGGGTTTGCTCTTACATTGCAAAGTTAGGTTTAGATATATAGTTATACGTGAAGAAGAATTAACATCTTAACATACTCGTCAAAGGATGATATCGATTAGTCTTTGTGTTTATCCTAAAATTATCTCAATTAAATAGTATTTTATTTTTAATTCAATTTACTTATTTAAATATTGAAATTTTCATAAGAACCCTCCATCATTTTAGTAAAATTCTTAGAAGTTTTTTCACCTAAAAAACATTCAAGTATTTCATTTGTTTCCTTAAAGAGACTCTATTGTTGAATTCATTTTGTTTTATGAAATGTTCTAATATTCCTTTTTCTACTTATTTGTTTTTATTTTCCTTTTTATTTTTCTTAATTAATTAATTAATTATGATTAAATCTATTATTTTTTCTTTATTTAAGAAAAATAAAGATGATCTTCGACATTGAGATTTCATCTAAATGTTTCATCATTTTGTAAAAAACTACATAAATTATCTCTCCTCAAAATCCTTTAAAAAATCACTCATTTGTAATTTTTATAAAATCTCATCATCGGTTAAAAATCATGGTTTGAGATTTAAAATTTTACGATATGGATAAGGTGATAATGTGGAGTAAGACTCATCTCCTGAACTTTTATTATTTGTTTTTCTTTTATTTTCTTTATTATTATTTTTTATTTCTTGTTCGGGAACAAATGTAAACAATTGGTGTTAAAATTTTTTAATTTCCCAAATTCTTCATCACTCTAGTAGAATTTGGACTAATTTTCACATTTAAAAAATTTGTAGAAGCTTACATTTTTATGACATATTAAAATTCCACAATTGAGATGATTTTCATTTATTCTCAAGTTTACAACGTTTTCATGATGGAATAATTAAATCTAGTAAACCATTTCTATTATTGACTATTAATTTCTTAAGTTTTATAAAAAAAAAATATTTTTAATCTCTTAATAATTTTTTATACATTCTTTGTTTTCTTTTATTTGGGAATAAATGCAGCCCTTGATATTAAAAATATTTCCATTTTATTTTTCTAAATTTTTTAATATTGGCAAAATTTAAAAGAAAATCTCATTTAAAAAGTTATACATTTATAATTTTTTTAGAATTTATCATTGATCGAGATCCTCATTTATCCCACTAAAAAGAGAATCAAGCCAGTTAATCATATGTATTATTATTTTTTTATTTTTATTGTTTATGGATAAGGCCTAAATTAAAGTTCTAATTATCTAATTATTTTGCTTCATTTTCATCTTTTGCTTTTGTTTCAAAATAAATATTCATGGTAATTGAAAATTTTCTAAATACGCTATCATTCTAGTAAAATTTAAAAAGATTTTCACTAATTTGTTCTATTTTATCATTATTTTCTTATTTTAATTTTGGCTTATTTATTATTATCTTTTTTTAAAAAGGAATAAATATTAAACTTTAATAATAAAATTCTTTTTAAATTCATCATCATTTCAATCGAGTTTAAAATGATTTTTCCAATTGCACATTTAGGATTCCTTAAAATTTTATTACTTAGATGATATTTTTTTTATTCCCAAATTTATTAAATTTCTAGGATGAAATTAAATTATTTTATCAAGGGATTTGATTAAATATTTTATTTATTTATTTTATTTTTACTTTTATTTAAGCATAAAATTTAAAAAAATGGGTAAATCATTAACTAATCTAATTTGTAAAATATTAACACAAATATAAAAATAGGAATAAAACAAGCAAAACCTAAAAACTATAGAACATGCATGAAAATTTACCAAATTCGGCTAGTTAAGAATTGATCTAAGGTCCAAAGTGGTTCAAGTGGTTTAACACAGTTTGATGCAATTTTGAGTGATTTTGAGACGTCTAGAAGCTTGTTCAAAGATGTTCGATGTGGTTCAAAATAGTTTAAAGTGATCCGATTCAGTTTAAGACTTTGTTGATGTGGAACGGGTCAAGATGTAGGCTTCGAATGTAGGTCACATCCACGTGTAGATCTTTTTTTTTTCTTTTAATGATATAAAATCTTTTTTTTAATTCATTTCCACTCTTTTCTCTAAAAAAAAATCTTTTTCTCTCAAAAACCCAAATGGTCGACCTCTTCAAAACCCCAAAACCTAAATTTTGATTAACCACAACTTTCTATGCTGTTGTCCAAATGCATCGAAAAATCATTAAAAAACACTCCAAAACTCTTTTTGACCCTTTTTTTTTCGTTTTCCAACTTGATTTTACCTAAAACACCTTCTAAAATCCTAGATCTAACTTTAAAAGTCACGATTTCATCATCCAAAAGTTCTTCTTTTGCTATTCCAAATTTCGCTGCTTCCAATTATGTTTTCTTTTCCTTTCTAGTTCTTTCTTTTCATTGAGTTTCAAGTCCCAAAATGCCTTTAAAATCCCTAATTGAAACTTCCCCCTTTTCTTGGCTTTTAAGTTGCTTTTTTTTTTTTTTTACGATTCCTTTTGGAGATATAACTAATAGACTAGGTTTTTATGTTGTTTTTTTTAGTAGGTGGATGTGGGATCTTAGATTGATGGTTTAAAGCCAAAAAACTCATTTTGTTTTTTTGTAGGATTTTCTCAAGTTATTTTTAGTCTAGTAAGGATAGGTTGTTTTTTGTACGATGGTGTTGTTTGGGTGTTATGGAGATAAAGGTCATGGGTATGGGGTTTGGGTTATGATAGTGGTTAGGTTTCGAGTGTGGGTAGTCTATGTAGAGATATAGTGGATGTATGGTTGTTAATAATGCGTGGCAAGGGTGGTTCTTGTACATTATGGTTTAGGTAATGTATGCAATAAGCTGGGGATGGTGGTTTTTCATGGATGTGCAAGTATGAAGATTGTGGAAGAGTAATGTTGATAGGGTCGGACATAAGGTTTTTCACTAGGACTTTGTTATATAAAAAATGCCTTTATTTATTGTGAAATACCTTTTTAGATTGATTCTATGATAGAAAAAAGGTCTGAAACTAGTGGTTTGAATTGAGAGATTAGATTTATGGACTTTTGTTGCAACCTATGATGATGATCTTAAGGTAGTGTAACATGCTAGTTCTTGTGTAAAGGTAAAGATTTAAATTGCAGTTGTAGTCACGTTTTTTGTTACATTACGTTTATCGCGATTATGGAGATAACGGAGATAATTGTGGTCATCATTTTTTTTTTTATTTTGATTTTTAAAGTAATTTATAACACCTTATGTTTTTATTTTTTATAAAAAAAATTATTCATAATTTTTTTAAAAAATATAACAATGTATTCATATTTTATTTTGTACCAAATTTTTGCTTGAGCTAAAATTATATTCAATATTATAACAAAGTTATTAAAATTTTTATTTTCTTTCACCTATTCACACCCTCTAAACATACCCTTCAGCTAGCATTAATGCCCACCAATTTATCATATACACTCACTCACAACATCCCTCCAAAGTTTCTATTTCATTTTTTTTAGAAGTCTTTATTTTCTTTTGGCTTTCACCCGTTTCCTAACCTTTCTATCTCAACCTTCAATCTCATATCCAATACCCACACATTCTAGCCTTCATTCCTCCAAAGTCCAACCTTTACATTTTTTTCTTCACTCTTTTTCTTCTCGTCTTTCTCACAAAGTCATAAACCCCAAAATCAGTAAATTAGTAAAAATCATCCCCTTTTGACCTCTCTTGATAGAGATCGCTAGTCTCTACCTTCTTTCTCCCCCACCAATTTCAATATACACTCAACTTCTAACCCATAGCTTTTCAACCTCCCAGTTACAAATCAATCATCAGATTTTTTTTTTCAACAGCAAATTACAATAAGCATTAAAAAAAAATAGAGGTAATTTGCACTACTGGTTAGAATCTCAATAGTGCAAATTGACTTTTAATTGTTATAATGATTTTGGAGATCGTTAAACAAAAAATTTTAAAAATAAAAAAAAAAGAGAGTCACCACCAATCTTTTTTGTTAAATGTGATTGGCTACTTAAAAAGTTTATCTTTTTAATAAAATCAAAAAAAGAATTTAAGACTTATCAAAAAGATATTTTTGATTTTCAAAAATAGAGTTAGGTTCGGGAGATTAGTTATGCATGAGGGAGGATTTGCATTCTCATAGTGCCCGTTTAAAAATGATACCAATTAATCATATGTTATCTTTGGCTTTGGATAAAAATAGTTTCCATTTAAAATTTAAAAATAATTTCCTTCACTTTTTTAAAAAAAAAATCAATTTTATTAAAAGTCTTTGTCCAGAAATATTAAGAAAATATTTAGGTTAAAGAATTACCTCAAATTTTTTAACATTTAGATAAAATTTAAAGATAACTTTTTTCATCTAAGATTTACTATGACATTCCTAAAAAATGAAATAATATTCTTTACAGATGATAATTATTTGTGACTCTCTAATATCTAGGCAAAATACCAAAAATTATTTTTTCTCGAAATGTTATTTTAGTTTTATTTCAAAATTCATAATTTTGAATAACAATTTTTAAAAAATATTTTATGCAAAAAACAAATGATGCTACAATTAAATAATAAATAATAACAATTAAAAGAAATAAACATACAAAACGACTGTAAGCAATAACATAAAATTGAAGATATGCAAATACATATCCTACATGATGATGAGATAAGATTTTAAAATCGAGTCCTTAAATATAAAGAGACTAGCTAGTCTCTTCAACCTCTAGGCAGAGTTTACCTACGATTATTTATACTTAAGATTCTATTTTTATTTATATTCTTTTGTTTAATCTTATTATTATTTTAGGTTGAGAAATTATACGAAAAACTTAATCAAATAAATTTCCTAAATATCCCATTCTCTATGTGACAATTAGGAGCAGATTATTTCATATAAAATTTTTATACAAATCTCTAGAATTTTGGGATAGTTTTAGGTGTGGGCATAGATCAAGGTCTTTGGGGTTTGAATAGTTTTTGAGTCTAGATAATGTAGGATTGCAGGTTGGATTTAGGGTTTAGGTCTAATTTAAGATTTAGCGTTTTGTTTTAGGATTTCACAGTTTAAGGTTTCAAAGGTTTAGGATTTTAAGGTTTTAAGGTTTAAAGTTTCAAGATTTTTTTTTAAGAAAAAAAGAGAATTATTAATAACTGAATTTCCTAAATCATCCTATCATCGAGGAAGACTTTCGAAGTAAGTTCGATTTTTTAATTTTTTTTCCTTAATAGTTTTGTATTAATGCAACATGAAGCAAATAGATGATGCAAATGAAATCTAAAAATTAAAACAACCAATTTAAACCATGCTATGCATATTTAATCCTATAATATTTTCCTTCATTTCTTTTCCAAAATAAAAAAATAAAAATGAAAGCAACTTTATTTATTATTTATCTTGAGAGAAAATTTCTTTTTCTTTTTGTTTTTTAATTAATTTTTAATTCTTTAATTCCTTAACATCTAAGTAGAATTAAATTTTTAAAAAACTAATTTAAATTCCCTTCAACATTTAAGTAGGGTTTCAAAAATCATCATTACAATAATTTTTAATCAGTCAATCCTAATTAATTATTTGATAAATTTTTTTGTAACTATTTTTAAATTTTTAAATTTTTTATTATCCTTAAACTCTGTTCCTTAACCTTAATTAAAAAAACTAAAATAAAGCAAACACCTTTTAATGACCCAAATAATAATTAAATGGCAAGACAAAAAATAAAAACCAAGAAACATGGTGTTCTACCCATCTTCACCATCTTCCACAAATAGCCCATATACAGAAAAGATAAAACAAGCAAGAACCAAATGAAGCACTTATCTTTTGTAAAAACCATACATGCAATAAAAGCAAACCCAACATCCATAAAAAGTTGAGACCTAAAGCTTCTATGGACCAATAAAATAATATCCAATCACCAAAACGAAGAAGCTAAAGCTTAAAGCTTTAATAATAATAAAAAAAAAAAGCAAGCAACAACACACATGCATAAAGACAATAAGTAACAGTTCATGCATGTAGAAGAGCTGTCAATCATAATAAAAAGAGGAAGCCTTATGCTTTTTTGCGCAAATCATATGCAAAAAAAAAATGAAAGGCTAGCAATCAAGAAGTCAAGATGAAGCTTTAAGCTTTTGCAAACTGTTGGTATACAAAAATTGCAAGCTTAAAAAAAAACCCATACATAGACCATTTTTTTCCTATTTTGAAAGTTATTTTCTCTAATAAAAAAAAAAAACTGCTTTTAACTTTAAAACATATATATTAGCAGTGTCCAGATTTTTAAGCTTTTGAAGTCATCTCAAATCTTTCTTACACTTTCAAATCTTTCAATTTTTAAAAAAGAAAAATGAGCCTCTTCTTATTGCTTATAGGTTAATATCTCAAAAAGACTGCACCTTAAGCCCTTAAAAAAAAAGTTGTCAACAAACACTAACTAAAAGAAAAGCTTAGAGGTAGATTTTGGTGCTTTATAACATTAAAATGACTATTTTTGTTTTATATCTTTGAAATCTCCTATCTTTAAAAAAAATGAGGCTTTTTACTATAAGAACCAACAATCATTGTCCATAAATGGAGCTTAAAACTCCTGGTTCATCAAGGTAAAGAAAAACAATCAAAAACTCATATTTATACATCTTTTACCTTACATGAAAAGCTTGTTTATCTTACATATAATGTAAAAAAGTGACCTTTTTCTTAAAGCTTACAAGGAAAGAATGATAGTGGTTTCATGTATGTAAATAAACCATGAAGAGCAAGAAAAAATGTTATGTTTTTTTTTGTTTTTCATTTAAAAGCAGTAGCTTTTTTTATTTTTTTGGTCAAATAGCCTACTTTTTATGTCCAAAGCTTCATTTCCCTCATGTGTTTTAATTTGCAAAAAATCTCTCTGTCTTTTTTATGTTTTATTTTTAAAAGCTTTTCCCAAAAACTACAAAACCTTCATTTTATTGTTAGAAAAATTTTTTTCTCTTTTTTTTTTTAACTACTCCAAAACCCCTCTCTTTTTTTCTTCAAACTATTCCTCTTATTTTTCAGCTAATTTTAGTCTTTTTTAATCTTTTTTCTATTTTTTAACCAATTCTCCTCTTTTTTTTATAATTTTTTTAACGATTTTTTTTAGTTTCTCCCCTCTTAAAGTCATCGGCTCTTTTTTTTTTTATAAATAAGGATAAAGTGAATATCCTCTATATAATTTTATTTTCTTTTTCTCTCTTTTTTATTACGTCCGTAGATTGTCTTTGTTAGCCACATCCCCTTATTATCTTTTGTTGTAGGTTTTCACATAATGGAGAGATGAATTTTTATATGACTTAGGCTTTCTCTTTTCTTATCAGTTTTGAAGCTCCCATTTCTTTCTTTTTTGTTTGTTTTTTAGTTTGATATTTTGCAACTTTACTTATGGGCCAAATGGCTTTGATTTTATTCTTTGATTGTTTTAAGTTTCATCTTTTTAGCATTGGGCCAAGCTTTTCTGGCCAACTTGGGCTTCTTTTATTTGTTTCTTTATTGGTTTTGTTTGGGTACTCATATTTAGGCCATTTTTAATGTCCTACATTAAGCCTTTAATTTGGGCTTAAAAAAATAGATAATTTTATAAATCCCTCATTGAGTCATGTTTGGATTCTTAAATGGTTAACTTATGGGCCAGTATCGAGCTTTTAAAATAGGTTACATAATGGGTCCAAAATTAATGGGCTTAGCCCATGTATAAGAAACGAGTTTAGATCAACGATGCTAAATTATTTTGGATAAAATTAGGTGTTTACACTAATAAAAATTTTATTATATCTCATAGACTATTTGATTAACTCTTATTGTATCCAAAGTATTGGTAGAGGTAAATAATTTAAAGAAAAATGACTTTAGAGAATTGTTTGAAGCAATAATTAATCATGTTGTTCAGTTCTCCAATCTTAACATTGATCAGCGCTTATGACATCTCCAAGAAAGATTTTTCACCAACAACAATTTATACAATAGAAAATGATAAAATTTCAAAGAAAGTTTTTTTAATGAATATTGTGTATATATATATATATATATATATGAATTTTTAATTTTTTTATAGTCATAATTTTTTTATTGTAAAATTATATACTTTTTCGTATATAACATTATTTTGATGTAGACTTTGATTTTATAATTAAGTTCTTTTAATGAAAAATTTCAATTTAAACTTCTATTAAATTAAAAGGTTATTACATACCATAATTGGGGCTTGATTATAATAATTATTATGATGTAAATAATTATTTCTGGCAATATTCTAAATTTTAATTGTAAAATCCAAAATTTTCATTTAATATATGAATGTTTAGGTGGTTGAAGTATCGTTCAATTTTTTGAAATTTTTAATCTACTTTTAAATTCCAAATTTCTATCTATTTAATTCATTCAAAAAAGATATCACACATCTAAATCTTTATTGAACACGTAACCTCAAAAAATTTAATTGGCCATCTCTATTAGCTTTATTGTTTGTGTGATACCTTCAACATTGGTATATTAGCCTTTTTGTTTGGAAATAAATGAAATACCAACATAATTACATTAGAACTAATAGTATACACCGGTTAATTAAATGTTCAATTAGAATGTTAAATAGTATACATGAAAATATTATCAATTAATTGCTTTAATCTTAATAATCAATATTTAAAATATTAAAAAAACTATAACATGTAAAAATTAATTGATATAATATTATTTAATTTTAATATTTGACCATTTCGATATTAACATTAGATATAAGTATATTGATCAATTACTAATCGTTCCAATATAATGTTGAATATTAATTATTAAAAAAGCATCAATTATCATTTACAAAAAATATTTAGTATGAATAATTTGCTAATTAACTAGTTCGATCTTATATCTATTTTGTTTTTAGTTTTATGAATTATAATACTAACATTACTACATTAAATATTATCCTATATTATAATTTATCAAATATTTTGTTAGAATGTTGAATTAGAAAAAGTCATATACACCAATTGACACTAAAATAATAGCATTAGATATAATCATTACGCCAATTGATCAAATTTCCAAAGTTGAATAGTAAAAATTATTAAAAAAGCACTAATTTAATCATTTTGACATTAATAAATATAATAACGTTGGATATGCGCAATTGATCAATTATCCAATTAGAGTATTGAATAGTAAACATTATTAAATTAATTAATATAATGCTAAGAACCCTAAACTCAATAAGTATAGTTACTTAAATCAATACAACTCCATATAAAAAGTATTGATAGAGGAAATGCTGCTCTTTGACAAATCTCCCTTAACCAAGATGATTGTGATTATCAGCATGATTCTGTTTCTCCCACAGGTTGTACTCCTATTTATATGCTTTTGCAATGGTTTACGAAATTGAACTTGAGTATAATAACATGCCTGGTGTGGAAAAAAGAATTAGATTAGTTAGTGTAATTTGTTCTGGTACATGTATAACATGCATCAGAACATGCTTAGCGTTTTTCCACCTTGAGAATACTTTTTTAATACTTTTTGTGTTTTTGCCTAAAATGCTAAAGAAAGCGTCTCTCAGATTATTTGAGAAATTAATTTACCATTGGTTAGATATTAGTTAACTTTCTCTAGAAAAGGGGTAACTAATCTTTTTTTTTTTTTTTTCTTTTTGATTAATGATATTATATTGTTAAGATGACCACATAATAATCCTACCTCTGAAAATAAAAGAATCAAACCCTCCAGGAAGGTTTCCAAGAGAAAACTTAAAAGCTGTTAAAACAGGGAATAATCTTTCCCCTACGCAGGAGTATGGGTGCATTAATCTGGGCTGTTGACAGTCATGTTACTTGGGAAAACCTTAGGTGCTAAGTGTGACAGTTGAAGTAAATGGTAGATACCTTGTTAATGGTTGTAACTTGTGAGTACAGGCTTCCAGCCATCAGCCTTGATGATTGCATACAAGTTTTCATGATTCACGATTTTAAATCTCATTTTATTTATTTAGAATCATGGGTTTTTAGGATAATATGAAGCCTTTTAAACGAGTGGTTATCCTGTTAATTTTAACGGAACAATTGTGCATGTGTAGTCTTGTTATGTCCAATTACTTACTGATTTTCACACGCTGGCCTTTTAGCAGATATCCTGATGGTTCTTGGTGCAGTCTTTGCTGGATATGCTACATGCTTGCTTCAGAATGGATTTGGACCTTCTTTCTTACCAAGAACAGTATGGCTCTTCCATCTTGTTTCAACCATGTAACATAAATAGTTTAAATGCTGACAATTATAACAATCTTGAAAATCCATCAGGGTTATTTATTTTTTTCATCTTTTGTGGCAAGTAAAACCATGAGTTTCTCTCTTTCAGCAACTTTCAGAAGAATACAATTTCAGGACCCCTATTGCCAAATATATCCCATATTTATTTTCTCATACATATACCAATAAGCTTTGCTGCTATTTTAGCTGTGGTGTCAAGTTGTTTTTGTAGGGTAGTGTGCTAACAAACACTGAGTCTGGCTCATTGCAATTTCTATCCCTTTGTTATTGTTGATTTTCCTTTTAATGGTCTGGTAGATCAAAGCATCATCAGCTTTTCTGCCCCAAAATAATTTTCCTTTCATGGCATTTGAAATTGTTTTCATGCTTTTTTGCTTTATTGCTGCAGCAACCTTCAGAGAGTGAATTCAAAGAACAACCAAGCAAGGAGAAGCCCACTACTATTCTAGAGAGCATGAAAGAGGAACCTGGGTGGCCATCTTTTGGCCAACTTGTCTTGGATCTGTCCAAGCATGCAATTGAAGCAATGCCCAGCATGTTCCTATATTTTGTCCCCTCTCGTTTCCGATCAAATGGCCCAGAGAAATGTCTTACACCGATGAAGGATTCTCGTAGGATGCCTGAAGATGAAGCCCCTCCTCCATTAGTTCAAAGGCAGACCACTCCAGCTCCTGTTTCTGAAACCCGGCAGACTCATGCAATTAAAATAAGTGATAAGCACTCGGAAATGAAGCCTTTGAAAATAAAATCAAGTAGTTTTATGGATCCTTCTTTGTCTAGCAAGCATCGTTTGTCCAAACGACAAGAATGTGCAGAATTCTATGGGCCAGGTGAGGTTCCTTCTTACAGTAGGTCTAAAACTCAGAAGGAAAGAACAAGACATCGTATCCATGATAAAACAGGTGAGGTGGTTTTTGGAGCAGGTGGGACAGGTCAAAAACCTGTCGAGACCAAGCTGGTAGATTATGATAACTCAAAGTTTGACCATGACAATATGAGGAGGAAGTATGGATCCAGTGATTCATTTCGATTCTGAAGTCTGAACTAATTGCAACTATTGATGACAGGCTTGTCCAGCTACTGATTTTAACCCTCCTTTATGGGTATACATTCTTCATCTTGAATACATATTTCTCTTTCAGGTAGTCTGTAACTGAATCATATATGTATTAGCAGGAATTTGCACTTTAGAGATCTACACAGATGAGAATAGCACCGGTTATTTCTTGGCAAGCTGCTGTGCATGTGTAAGGTTCTCTATTACCTACATATAACTGAAAATACGAAGACTTGTGTCTAGTACTTTAGAAGGAATCTGATCATTTACTAAAAGCATAGTGGTTAAGAGACTCGTTATGCAGAGAAGTAGATTTTGTGTACACTTGTTTTTGTTTTGTTAATGCAGACAACCCTGTCTTGTAGAAGCAAAATGCGAATGTAGTTGCGAAAGTTAAAGCAGTTTTATTGTAAATGTGCATTACCGTTAATCTTAGGTTGCTTTTGATGTCTTCCCTTGTGATTTCAATAGAATCTGATTCCCATCAATCACAGCCTCAAAAAGAACCCATCTCTTCTGGATCGAATGACATGATTCTTCAGTGGAATCAACTATTCTACTCCACTGCAAGGCATTAAAAGCTGCTTTACAGATAACCAATGCATAGCCTTCACCAGAAAAAAAACTCACAGATAACCAATGCATAGCCTTCACCAGAAGAAAAACTCGTTGTTCGCTCGGATTATTTGATAGCTAAAACAAGAAATATAACAAATAAGGGAACTTCAATTAGGGGGAGAAAAAATCCAGGGGCGAGAAAAAATCCAAGATCGATTCAAAACTATAATGCTTTGTTTAGGTTATTTATTTATTTATTTATTTGATTTGGATTAAATTCGAATATTAAATGTATTTATTAGATTTTGATCAAGAAGTAAAAATTAAAAAACTCAAATTAAACTAAATTATATATTTTTATTAGCTTATATATATTTTAAATTTTTATAAAATAAAAAATATTATTTTATATCTAAATCTATTTAAATATGAGGATAATATCACGAATAACTTTGAACTATAATAAAATATTTAATGTGATATTTGAACTTTAAAAATTTTTAATATAATATATAAATTATGAATTTATTGACTGATGTAGATTTGAAAAATTATTTATCTTCTACATGTCATCATTTAAAATGAATTATGTTAGAAGTAATTATCATATTAATTAATAAATTTATAGTGTAAGTAATACATTAGAGAATTTTAAAATTTATATCACATTAAATATTTCATTATAGATCATGAGCCATTTGTGACATTAACACTTAAATATATTAAAAATCATATTAAAATAATATATAAAAATTTAAATTTAAAAAACAGATGCATCAAACTTAACAAAACTAGTAGAATTTAATTTAGATTAAATTGATTTAAAAAAATAGATTTAATTTATATCAAATATTAAAAATTTATAATATTGTATATTATCTAAAAAAATTAAATCAAATTTGATCATTATCACCTGTTCCTTCAATACCAATGAATGATATTTCAATTTCTTACGATCTTTGGTTGACAAAAATAAAAAACCATTAACATTAGAATTTGAGAAAGACAATTCCCCCAATCTCAAATTAAAATTTACATAGGTTAATTACTAATTGAACTTTTGAAAATAATTCTTAAACAGTAATTTTTTTATGAAATTACATTTAGGGATCGAAATTAAATTATAATACAAGTTTGAACAAATATGATATTATTTTAATTCAATATAAGAAATCAATTACTAAATTAAATAAACTAATATAAAGTTAGATTAAAATCATACACAGTTTAACTAAAACCTTAACTCTAATGATTCTAAAACTTTTCCTTGTCATGGTCTTACCGGCTTTAAAATAGAATAGTAACACTTAACAACTCTTAGAATTAAAAATGTAATTTGGATATCTAGAATTTGAATAGAGAAGAGAGGTGAGATTTATGAAAATTAAGATTTAAGTTTTTTGACATAACATAATCTTTTACCTTAATTATTGTATATTACCCATGAAATAAAAACATGGGAGGAATCCACATAAAGTTGAGTAGATGCATAATTAATACTGAAAAAGAATAAAAAGTAAATATATGATTTGAAATAGGAAATAATATAAAATTTGATACTGAAAAAAAGAAATGTGAGTTTCATAATCATCAACGGAAACAATAGATAAGCCGCAGCCGCCAATGGCGGGCCCAATTGTCTTCAACAGGATCAATAGGACAATTACAAGTTGGCCCCAACAGAAAGTCCAAATCATCATCTAGTGCTGGCAATTTGTCCCCAGCCAATCAACCTCACTGCATCATAAAGATTCCATACGCCTGACTGCACCCAATACTTTAAGGTATTACAATTAAATATGATAACGAGTCTTTGTATTAAATTTAATTTGATTTTATATTTATAATATTTAAATTTAATTTGATTTGATATTATATATTTTACACTTAATTTGATTTAACTTTAAATATAAAATATTATTTTTAATAAAAATATAAAATTAAATAAATATATAAATATAAAATTAAATAAATAATTAAAAATTATATATATATATATTAAGTCAGATTGAATCAAATTTACTTAAAATTTCATCTCAATTTGATTTTAACTTTTTCTAACAAATACTCTATTCAACTCAAAACTCAATTTTCAAAACAAAAAAACTAACTTTAAAAAGTAAGATCAAATCAAAACTCATCAAACATAAATTAGACTATCATCCCTAATTGCAATTTTTGTCTTGGTGATTTGTATAAACATTAATCATTAATCATTAAGGCCTTGTTTGATAAGTCATTAAAAATTTTTATGGCATTGAAAATGAAACTTTTCAACATTTTAATTTTTTAATGCATTTGATAATAATTTTTAAAATTAATTTTTTCAAATAAAAGAGTGTTGAATAAGATAAGTAGATATAGACCTACTTATCAGTAGAAAATGTTTAAGTAAAAATTTTTAAAATATTTTAAAATTATTATCCTTTAAAAACACTATTTCATTATTTACAATGAAAATAAAAGTAAAAAGATAAAATGATAAATTTTCAAAATTCAATATTTTCTAGTTATTAAATAATAAATTTATATTCAACATTTAATTTTTTAGTAAAATATAAAATGATTTTTATAATTTAAATTCAATACCTATCAAATTTAGTATTAAAAATTCAGTATTTAATTTTTTAGCACTTAATATTTTAGTTTATCAATCGGAAGCTAAATTTAGGCTTGTTAATTCTAACCCAAAAACCTATTTGAAGTAAAACTCGACTCAACCCAAATTCGAAAATAATCTGAATTGATATGAACCGGAATTAATTCGTGTTTGAATTGACTTGTCGATTTAAATCATGTGTTTTTTTTTTTTTGCTTTTTATTCCTAGGAGCTTCTCTTTTTTGTTCTGTCCTTTTTTTAAAATTATAGATGGTATTTAACATTTATTTTCTTTGGATAGATATCAAATATTATTTTTAAACATATTTATTTTTATGATTTTAAGAAAGCTAAAAAAATCAGACAATTCAATTTTAGTTTTCTCTAACTCGATCATCAAATTTGTAATTCCTCTAATTAATTATAAATAAAATTTCAAAATTATTTTATTGAATTTTACTAGCAATTTAAACTCATTGTACAGTTTGTACATATCTTTCTTGTCAAATGCACATATGTTTAAGTTTTATATTAATTTCAAACCCTAAATATTTTGTGATAAACATTCATTAATTTTTTTAGGGGTTAGTTTTACGATTTAAAAATTCGATATTTAAAAATAAGATCCAAGGTCATGTTAAAAATCTTTCATACTTATAATAGTTTGAGTTTTTTTTTTTTTTTATAAATAATTATTTGCTTTCTTTGATTAGATTTTAATAAAAAATTTTATTTGTTTTTTAAAAAATGTATAAATTGTACATGCAAGCTAACATACGTGTGTGGTAAGATGCAAATATTATGTACATGACAAACCCCAAGAAACTTGTTATTTACAAGTATTTAGAGTCAGTAAAAGCAATTTCCTTATCATTAATTTTGCAATTTGATATTTCCTTTCGGCTAAATATTTTTTTGTCAGGGTGATAACTAATATTCCCAAACACCTCAAAAAAAAAAAAAAAACCTCAATTTGTAATTCTCCCAAAAAAATATTTCAAATGATTGACCTAAAAGGGATTGAATTGCAAAGTTTGCTAAAATCTAGGATAAAATTATTAGAAGTCCAAAAAAAAAAGAAAAAGTTAGATAGATGAATTAAAAAAGTCACGAACAAGGAACATGACAGCCAACCACCGCTCTCTATCGATGCACGATTTTTCTCTTATTATTATTATTTATCCAATCTTTAAAAATTTGATTTAACTCACCAGAAAACCTCAGGCCTTTTCACCGGAATCATTTCAATGAACAAGAATTTGCTCTGAAACAAATTGAAAAAAATTTGAACCTTTTTTGGGCTTTGAAAATTGTGAGTTTTTGGGCTTTAGAAGAAAAGCAGAATGGGCTGTGCTGGATCGACGCCGGCCAAAGGAGACGGTGAGGCTTACCTTTTTCCTTTTTTTTTTTCCTGAATTTTCTGTTTGGTTACTGTGAAAGTGATATGGAAAATTTAAAGCTTGCCTAGAGAACAATGACAACGTATTTGAATTGTTTGAGCTTAAGAAAAATTCACTAAGAAAAATTTTGCGATATTTTCTAAGCAGGTAAAAGGCTGCTGCTTGAATTTAACTTTTTTTTTTAATTTCAAATTTTAGTTTTCTTTTTTTAGTAGTCATTTGCTTTTGGAATGTTTTGTTGATTTAAGTTTTCAATGGCATTTTAGGAGTTGTAACTATATTATTTATTTACTATTACTATTTTTTATTTTGCTTTTACATTTGGAGAAACAATAAATTCATTCATGTGGGACTTTTTTATTATAATCCCAAATGTTGTTTCATCTTCAAAAGAGTTTGTTTGTTTTTTTTTTTTTTTTTGTCCCCAACAGTGAATGTGAAAAAGATCCGGAAGCCTAAACCCTGGAAACATCCTCAGCCGATAACAAAGTCTCAACTTGTGCAGATGCGTGAAGAGTTTTGGGACACTGCTCCTCATTATGGTGGCAGGAAAGGTACTTACCTATAACCACTAATGACTTTGTTATTACAAATCAACTGTTAATTATTCGCAATTTTGACTAACAAATTTTGTTGATCTTGACTTGGCCAAATAAGGAGAAACTATGAAATTGCTTAAACACTGAGTGGATAATCTGATAAAGGAAACTAAAACACCCATATGCATACCTAGTTATGAAGTTGAATCCTTTTTTTGATGGAAAACTGAATCAGACTGAAGCTAGACCAACAACTGTAAATGTGAAATGCTTGTACTTGGATACTCGGATTCATGTAGCAAGGTAGTTTCTTGTTCATAATTTAAATTGTTACATCCCCTGTGCCAAATAAAATTAAGATTGGATTATGTTTGTAATAATACTTAAAGCATGCATTGCATAAATCAACTTAAACCTGAAACTTATAATTGCAGACTAGGCAGCCCAGATTAATTTCAAGTTTTTCTACCCCAAAAGGAAAAGAAAAGAAAAACTGACACAAAGACATGAATGTTGAGCTGGCTTTAGGTTCCCCTTTGCAGTCTTCTTTTGAATGTTGAGAACTAAGGACATTGCTAATAGGAGGCTTTAGGTTTAATTTCTTTATGATGAGAAATTTACATCAGCTTTCAAACAAGCCAACAGTCTATCAAAAACATTAATTCTGAGATGGTTTATCTAAACATTATGGATAACTTAGATTTGATGTTCGATTGGCCAGAGTAAAGTTACTAATGGGAACTAAAGGTATCATTTGATGGTTCACCATGGATGTGACTGTCTAATTAAACTTTGATATTTAGGAGTTTTGGATAACAGTATTAAATCCCACTTAAAATACAAAGGCTGGCTAAGTTGTACTGAGTGAACATATGTTTTATAAGAACAGCTTTTTTAGCTACACTTATTTTAATTAAAATCAGGTCTTACTAAAAGCCTTAAATGATTTTTTGCAAATCACTAGATTAAGCATACAAGCTCACAATACTTAACTTCAGTAGTTGGCATTCTAATGTTTGACTACTGGTTGTCAATGGATATAGAACCAAGGGAGAAAAAGGGAGAAATAGAATTACATGAGAATCAAAGAGGAAGAAGAGCAAGAACTTAGGGGTGAATTAGAAGAAATGGATGAAGGAAAAATGAGAACCAAGGCGGATACCTCAATTCTCAAATCTCAGTAATTCGAAGCTGAATGCCAATAACCAAAAAAAGTATATGTAAGTACAAGGCACACAACTTCAACATAAATCCAAAGTTCGAAATATATCACAGTTAATTAAACTCTAATAAAACTCCAACTTGGTTCTCTATCAAAGATTCTGTGGAAGATTATATTTCTGGCTTGAGGAGGTTTATAAAACTCTTTTTCGTTTACAATATAGAAAAAAAACATGACAGGCTGTACGTCTTCAATTCCCGGAATCAACAAAAAATCTGGTTACTTTGCTTAAATGCAATCTAGTTTTACTGTAGAATAGACCATCAGTTGTAAGTGATTCGAAGTAATTCAACAGGTAATTTCTTGGTAGCCTTCTACTTCCAATATAACTTATTCTCTTGACTCTGCATAAAAGTAAATAATGTGGTTATTCTTTCACGTGGGTCGGAAACTTAATGTTGACTTCCTGGACACCAGAGATCTGGGATGCACTTCGAGCTGCTGGTGAAGCTGATCTAACCCTTGCTCAAGCTATCGTGGACAGTGCAGGGATCATAGTGCAAAATGCTGATTTAACTGTCTGCTATGATGAAAGAGGTAAACAAACTTTGCTGCATCAAATTTTTTGATTATTATTTTAGCCTCCTTTCAATACCATTATGATTCAACCTCCTTGACAACTATCAACTTAGAAAATGCTGCTTTCTAAGCTTGAAATTTCTTCTAACATGCCTTACACCAACTCTTGTTTGCAGGTGCCAAGTATGAACTACCAAAGTATGTTTTGAGTGAGCCAACCAACTTGATCCGAGAAAGTGGAAAATAGAGAGAATGCTGAGTGCAATGTATGCAAGGTTGAATGTAAATCATGTATATTATTCTCTCAATCTTCTTTGAAATCCTTTATAAACTCTGCGCCACTTTTGTGCCTTCTTAACTTGTGACTTTCAACGTTTACTAGGTTGCTCTAAGTTTCTCTGATGAAATGATCAAGGGCATAAACATTGGTTTGAATTGAGCAAGACGTCTTGGTTTTTCTCTGACGAATCTCAACTTGAAGATTTTATATATAATATTTTGGCATAAGAGTAAAAAAAAAGCCCTCAAACAAAAATCAATATTCATTTAAGCTCGTGAAAATTGCAATCAATTAAGTTACGAATTTTTTATTTTGAATCAATTGAATTTTTAAATATTTATTTTTATTTAATTGAATTTATATATATTTATTCAATTAAGCTCTGGATTGGACGAAAGAGTTAATTATTTTTTCTTTAATAAGAGTTCAATTAATAAAATATATATGTTTGAGATTTAATTGATTGAAAAAAATTTAAAAACTTAAATGATTATTGAATTTGAATGCAGAGATTAGTTTTACTCTTTTACCTAATATTTTTTATGATGAGATTTTACCAAAACCCAAGTAGCAAACAAAACGATTTTGATTTTGGTTATCAAAATAAGACTTCATTTGTTTCATTGAAAATAATTTTTGTAAAATAATTTTTGCATTTTTACATATTTATTTTATAAAAATTAATTAGTTAATGAAAAATAATTTATTAGTAACAGAAAATAAGGTAAATTTTTTAAAAATTGTCTTCTTTTTTTCAGAAAGGAAAAACAATTTCTGAAGCAAAACTGTTTTATGAATAAAATTACTTATTAATGTAATTGAGCATAATTTTACTAAGTCAAACCTTGCACATGATTTTTTTTAACTCAAACTTAATTTGATCTAACTCAAAATATTATTATATCAATAAATAATATTTTACTTAAAAAATTAAAATATTAATATTAAAAGCCTTTAATATTTTAATTTTAGATACTTTTATAGTTATACTCGCAAGATTTTGAATATAATATTTTAAGTTTGAAATTGATTGATCGTACTTAAAATATTATTATATTAACAAAAATATTTTATTTAATTTTAATTAAAAATTAAAATATTAACATTAAAAATCTTTTTATATTTCAATTTTAGATATTTTTATTTGTGTATTATTAAACGTAAATATTTTTAGTATTTCAATAATAAATAGTATTATTTATTATTTTAATAATAAATAATAACATATAGAATAATATATTTATTATTTTAATAATTAATGTTAAATAATATAATAATATTATTTTCCTATATATGAAAATTTTTAATAATTTCTTTTTATTTTTTAGTTTAAACTATATAATTTTATATTTTACTTATTATGGTATTTATATTACTATTTTAATAATTAATAAAAATAAAAAATATTTTTGTTATGATTTAATAATAGATACTGTTAATATAAAACATAAATATTTTAATAGTATAAATATTTTAATAATATATATTACTATTTTAATATTAGTAAAAATAATATTTTAAGAGTAGTAATACTGTTTTAGATATTTTAAAATATTAATATAAAGAATAATAAATAGTTTTATTTAAAGTATTTTTATATTAATATATAATATTTTAATATTAAATATTATTATTAAAATATAATTATTCTTAAATATTAATAATTTTAATAATAAATAATTTCAATATACTTTAATAATAAATAATTTTAAATACTTTAATAGTTATATTAATATTATTTGAAAAAATTTTTTAAAAAAAAACAACCTAACAATAAAAAATATTTTTCATTAATTCATGCAAGCAACAAAAAATTTTTACTTTTTTAAAAAATATAAATATTTTTCAAAAAATATTTTTTAAAAATAAATTTCTACAAAATAAACAGAGCCTAAAACTAAAATAACTAGTTGAATCGACAGAATTATGCGTTGGCATAATATCTCATTTTAGAGCATTGCTAAGTTTTGTATAAGTTAATTATATTTTTGGTGCCTAAATTTTGGAAAGTATACAAATTGGTATCTAAAATAAAAAAGTATAATTTGTACCTTAATTTTTCAAGGGACAATAACTCATTTAGTCCTAGAACTTTTATAATTTTTCTAATGTGGTATTTAAATTAAAATTTTTTTTAATCAGATACTGAAACTTCATTTCTATAGATTAAATTACCCAAACTCTTAATACCGTTTGAATAATATTGATATTACACTTAAATATAGACATAGATGACACATGATACCATGTGGTAGAGATGTTGTTGTGATGTCATTTTTAAAAAATAAAAAAATAAAAACTTTTTTTTAGAAATTTTATTTTAATTTTTTTATTTTTTAAAAATAACATGTGATAGCCACAACTCAAACCACATAATAGTCACGTATTATTTACGTCAATATTTAAATACTACATTAGCATTATTATAACATGTTAAAGAGTTGAGATAATTTAATATATGAAAATGAAATTTAGGTATTAATTAAAAATTTTTTTGTTTAGGTATCACACTAGAAAATGTGCAATAGTTCAAGGGATAAATGGAGTATTATCCCAACTTTCTAATAATATATTATTTTAGTTCAAATTCTACTATTGTTAATTTAATTCGTCTATATAGTATCTAATCAATACAATTTTATTATATGTATGTTATTTGTTAAATAAAAGTATTAAATATTTTGTAAAATTTTCATCATGTGGATATCATGCGATAAATAATAATTGATCAATCCTAAACAATTTTTACTGCTTAGGTAAAAAATATATTTTATATCTTTTTTATAGAAAAAATGTTTATAATATATCTTGTGGATACATAATTTGATAACATTTATCAAATATCTTATATATAAATTGATATGATCAGTGAGATTACAATTCATGCTAACATAATATATAATTGGAAAATTAAGAATGCAAATTATACTTTTTATGAAAGTTCAAGATGCAAATTGTATATATATATTTTTTAGATATCAATTTATACAATTTTTTTTTTCAAAACTCAAAATTATAATTAACTCTTTCTGTGTATGTTTGAGATTACGTGTTCTTTTCTTTTCAACACCTTGCTTCTCTGTCCTTTCACTACGTCTTTTATTTCAATTTTTTGTGGCATAAGGGTAAGAATAAGGGTGGTAGAGTTCGAGCTCCCACATTAAATGTTTTAAAGATTTTTTAACCACTAAATCAATAAGCTGAAGACTTACTTTGTCTATTTGGATGGCCTTTTTCCGCAAAATATAAACCAACGGACGGTCTAATTCCTGGGGTGTTGATTTCACAACCCATTAATGTCCTTATAAAGTATATATTTTCTTATGAGTTGGTCTTTGTTTTCTTTCTGCATCAAACAAACTTGAATGGCACTTCCCTGTTTGATATGTATTTGCATGTTTGTGTTTTAACTGTACCTGTTTCTATGTACTTTTGGCTTAGATGAAAATTTTTTTCTTTTAAGAATAAACTATGTTATGATTGTAGATAATATGATTCCCTGGCAACAGTGAGAACCAGTGGGTAAATCTCTCATCATTTGGCCGTTTGACTGAAGAATTTTTTCCGGAAGCTTAATTTTTGTGGAAAGCTATTAGTATCTGTCATTGATTAAGATATGAACCCGTGAAGAATTCGTTGAGGTGCTACTCTTCATTCCAAAAGCCACCAAGATGTGTTTCTTCATGTTAAATCCGTCTTTAAAAGGCTTCTACCAAACTATCCTCGAGTAGGATTTACTTAAAACAGAATCTGCATATTCTCAGAACTAGCAGATGAAGATGCAAATTGAGAAAAACATATATATATATATATCTTCAAAATAATCCATTTTAAATTATACATGAAGATACTTGATGTCTGTTAGAGCAACCTTTGATTAGCTCAAAGCTCATACAAAAAGTGAAGACGCTTTGACATCACTTTGATCAAATCCTTTTGAAGAAAGATAGAATGTTGCCTTGCTTAGGATCCTTTGCATTTCCAGCTTTCTTGTTACCGGCTCTGCCTCCGGGATTAGATGGTGCAGTGCTTCCAACTGCAGGCCTGCAATCAACAATTCAAACAGTTAGGTCACACTGATACCTTAGCTATTAATTTTCCACTAAAAGAGTGAAATGAGATAAAAGATATAGAGAATAGGAACAAAGATAGTCCTCAGCGAAGGCAAGCAATCTCATTGAAAGCATAGCCTAGAAACTATCAATGTTTCAATTGCTTGAACTAGCAAAAGAAAACAAGATGCAGCACAAAAGCACCCAAAATAAATTTATGCATTGCAGTAAGGACCTATATACAACCACCCAACCCCCCTTTCTCCCTCCTTACAATTTAACAGGATCACAATCCACTTCAAGATGTATGTTAACTATGAATTATCCTTAAAAGTTAAAAAATGCAATACAAGCTGTAATTTCATCTTTTTGTTCCGGTAAAGATTGTTACCACTCCCTCGTAGGACCTAGTATTTTAGCAAATAACTGTTGGGATTTATCTTTTTTTGTTCTCATGCCTGGCAGGACGAAAGGAGAAGAAACAAAGAAACAGAGAGATTATATGGAACATCCCAAGTGAGAATCCTCCAACAAAAAAAAAAAAAATCATATTTGGGATGGTGAGTTTCAAATAACTAGGATGCTGACTGAATTACCAAGAATGTACTAATAATAATGTGATAAAGAGGACAGATTATACAAGAATAAAGGAGGCATCTTTCTCTCATTTAGGGGGATTTTCTAAGAAATTACTTTTTACTTAATAATTTTTATTTTTTTCCTTTTCCATTTTTTTCTGAATGCAGCAGAAGAGGATAAGGTATCCTGGAATCACTTCCCGGACCTAGTAACCACTATAACTAAACAGAATGCTTATTAGCAGGCACATACAGTAAAAACCAAACAGCTGCAAGTTTTTCAGACAAGGATGTGTTTCATTAGACATGATAATTATGACAGTGCACTTCTGCTAAAAGAAAAAATGAGAACAAGCAAAAAAATAAAAAAAAAATAAAATGAAGAGAAAATAGCATTAACCAGTTATTAGTATTTGTGACAGTATTGGTCTCAGCATTGGTTGTTCCATTTCCAACTTTCTTTTCCTCTGTCTCCTCCCATTCCCCAACTACCTCATTTAATAATATTAACATGGACAGGAATATATATATATATATATATTTATTTATTTATATACAAGAGTACATATTCTGTTGAATTTAACACTACTGATACTGCTTTATCCAATTTACTGCATTTAAGTGGGAAAAAAGGGGATACATAAGCACAAATACCAATTTCCACATATATCACGGAAAGCAAGATGTACAAAACTATTCAAGTAAAATTTTACAGTGGTCAAATTTAAATTTGGCGTATCCCTGAGAAAAGTTAATTGCATTAGCAAAACTGTAGGCATTGAAGGAACTTGAGAAGAGTATACCATTGGCATGAACTAAATAATGTAGCATGATGACATATAAACTTTGTTTTCAGTATTTCAAATCCCAATTGACCTAAGAAAGAGCAGGTAGTGAAATTATCTAAATTGGATGATGCACTGAAAAAGAAAAAAGGAAAAATGGCACTCTTGTACAGAGGCTTGTCATTGTCTTTACCTTCTCTCCCACGGTCATCAATTCGTCTCTTCAACACTTTTCTCCTTTTAGGTGAATTTGGTGCAGCATCAGTCACTTTATCCTTCTTGCCATGATCAGTTTCAGGAAGGTGATTTTAAAGCTTAACCGAAGAGGAATGTCTACCATTTGTGCTTTTGCTGACAAGTGAAGTTTGTTCCCCCGGCAATCTGTTGGGTTCTCTGTTAGTACACTCTTCCTTAACCATTACTTTGGCTTGTCGACAATCAAATTGGGCCTCTCAGGAAAAAAAGTTCTAGAATTTTGTTCGGAAACTAAAGATGATTTCCTTTTAGGGGGATCAGGTGAAGTAAGATTGACAGCATCTTCATATTCATCTTCATCTGAGAAATCAAAAACTACCCTCCATTTCCTATAGCCTTCACCATTAGAAGCTCTCCGTTTCCTCCGTTTCTTGAGCATCAACGTCACTTATCTCATCATCTACTGCTTCATGACCACGAATTTGTGCATCTGCACTAACTAATAATTTAAAAAGAAATTACAGAAATAAGAAAATGAATCACATAAGAATATGAAACGTGTTGTAGAGAAGAAAAAATTAAATGTTAGAACCACTCAAGTAATGTGAGTCCTAGGTTATTGAATATAGCTTCACTTTATAATTTATAGAATGCACATAAAAAATTCATATGCCAGGGAAACTCTACTACTCTAGTAATAAATCAAATGGAAACAAACCATTGGGATTTTGGATGGAATCACTGTCATCTGCTGGAACACCACTGGATTTTGGTTTTGTAGATGCACGACCCCATAAATTTGCTAATGAACCTCCACTTCCAGTGGAGCTTTTATCATTCTAGCCTTTCTTTTTATTATAAGGCGAGGAAGGAATTTTATCTTTATCAGCAGAAGGCTTGCCGGCCAGATCATGGACTTCTCTGCCAATACTTTCGCTTTTGACATCTTTTACCACACTGGGAGGATGCTGAGCAACTTTTGAGCTTGATTGCTGAACTTTATTTTGTTGAGACGGTAAAGCGGCATTACTTGGGGCAGAATTATGTTTGGACGGCCCTGAGATTCCCACCGTATTTGGCTGCGTAGCTGCCCGCAACCCTTGCGGGAGTTCCATCAACATTGTGCTTGATAAATGAAGTTGAAATCCCACAGAACCTGGTGAAAACATTAGAGCCAAGAGATACACATTACGCATAGAGTCTTCAAAATCTTTATCTGATTAAGGAACTAGCATGAAAAATTCTGCCAAGAGTTCATGAGTAAATGAGCTGACTCACATATCTCTTGAACTCACCGAACTACTTCCATCACACCCCTCCCCCAACCCAAAGGAACCACAAATGCAACATGGAATCTATTCTCTTCCTGTGCTGCAATGATCACTTTACAGAAGTAGGATACCTGTTATCTCTCAAGCAATTATCCACTGTGGTGGGCTGCTTGAAGAGCTCTTCAGCTTGTAAAAATTCAGCATTCCAAAGTGCAGCTAGATCCTTTGGGATGCAAGCTTGCACACTATACAGATGAACTCTGCACTTGCCATCATATATATTCACATGGAGAAGCCAATGGGTTGGTCTAAGATAACTTGCTAAGCAAAAGGAAACTAATATGAAGAAGCTTTAGCAGCCATGTTGAAAATGTGGCAGTTAAAATAAATGTAAAAGGCAATCCATCTCATTCATTGTATATACTTGCATATAAATTTCCATTGTCTATTCTGTTAAAATTATGAAAAATGAAAAATAGGCCAGTTGGTTAGTGAATTAAGATTTCTCATTAAAAAAAAAAAAAAGAATGAAACCAAGGCAATTTCTTTGAGCATAAAAGTCAGAAAGATAATGCAAGGAATCCTACATCATTTTTATCAAAATCTTCATCCAACCCCCTAAACTTTATACCATACAATGCCACCTTGGAACGTAATTACTATCTCATAAAATCAAAACTTACACTCCCAAATTCTAACATGTAAAATATTTGACAACCCTTTGACATTGTCGATCAAGTGT
Organism: Durio zibethinus; assembly: GCF_002303985.1. Next base: position 304,692 of record NW_019167860.1, on the reverse strand, counting down.
ATAAAATAATATTCACTATCAATATATAAAATAATTTTTTTAATAGTAAATTCTTAGCGTCATGATTGTTAATTCTCGTGTCAAGAGAAACATTTACTTTAACGCATTTCATGGGTGAAAGAGTGAAAGATGATTTAAGAAATAATTAAAATTGTTGTTTGAAACCGCTAAGACAGTTACCTATTAAAATTTGGATTTTTTTTTTCAAATTTATGCGAAAATAAAAAAGAACAGGGTGTTTTATTTTTTTAAAAAAATTGAAAGGCCAATATCCCACATTTGTATACTTTTTTAATTAATCTTTTAAAGAAATTTTTTTTATCAATTTACTAAGTTAATATTAGACCTGATAATTTATTTATTTATATCGTTTAAAATATTAACAATTCATTTATTTGTGCTATAATTTATACGAAAATTATATATTACAATTTATATCACTTATGTCGTATAAAATATTAATAATTTATATATTTATATTATATTTTACATAAAAATTATGTTACAATTCACATCAATATAAAAATATAAAATATATTTTTTTTTATTTTGTTAAATTCATTTTTAAGTTTTACAAAAATTTTAAATCGTAAACCTTTGTGTTTTTTTATATTATTGTCATATTATATCACTATATCGTATTTTAAATTGTCAAAGTAATTGATGTTAGTATAGATCATATTTTCATTATTATGGCCAAGTATTGAACCCTCATAATAATAGTAGTAAGAGATTTGGATTTTACTTCTCAGTCTTAACGTTTTGTAGAAAAAATCATAATCTAATGATGAAAAGAAAATTACACAGATTTGAACTCCAAACTTAAAAATCTAAGCTAATAAGAGTACGCATTACTTTCGCATATTTATTTATCAAAAGGCCTTGATGTCTTATAAAAGATTATTACTTGGGTAGCAAGTATCCAGACCACAGCTTACATGAAGAGAACATTCAGATTCAGAAACTCGAACAAGTTGCGAAAACATTTATAATAACAAAATATATATATATATCTATACATATATATATATTTATATTTCCAACAACATAACATACATCTTCAACTTGTGATAACAATGGCTATGTAGGCCAGCAACCCTTTCAAATTCGAGGTTGAAGCTGTGTAAAAATGTAGACCTCATCGAATCCCTTCCTGCATTCGAATACAATGAACATGTGGATGGTCTTGCATTCAAATATGAAGCGTTAATAATCTCGAAAGGATGGTATCAGCCTACCCAGCCTTCCCACAATAGGTGGGACTGTAATTATAAATAAGGTTGCCACGTACTTTTCAAGCAGGTGCCCTGTTTGGTGACTTCCTAGCCTCACTTCACCGGAAAAATGAAAATGACCTCAACTGCAAACAGATAAAGGTGACAGATAGTAGATTACTGTAACAAGAAGTCCGCTGCTTAAACTTGCATTTACCATCCTCCACAATGGCTTTGTCAACTAATTTAGAAATCCACTTTTCCTTTCTTTTCTTTTTTTCCTTTCATCTTTCTTATATTCGGAAAGTTACTGCCTTTCTTTTTTCAGCCAGAAAACTACTTGCAGTCTCTCATGTTGAGAATGAAGTTCACATATTTCCCCTCCTTTTCCTTTCATTCTCGAAAATTTATCTTCTATATCTTTACTATAATAAAATTCCTAAAATTCATCAAAATTTCCTTTTAATCTTTCTTCCTTACCTACACCGTAGCATGAAGCAGAGCATATCCCACTAGCAACAAGACTTATGTTTAAGTGCAAGATTGTGCCTTAATAGAATGTGTCATAAATTCACTTTACTGTTCACTCAGTTGAAAGAATATAAAGAACAAACTATTAATAACTTCCTTTATTAACATTCCTAACCTGATTAAGAAGTTTGCAACATGTTGCGTCACTTCAATGGCATCTTCAGAGTGTGGAATCATTCTTGATCCCCATTCAAAAGCATTTTTCTGCAATTTACGTGGACAGACTATTCACATTGAAGTCGAATGTGCTGCTAGATCAAAGTATAACAAAACAATTTTGCAAACCAAGTTAAAAGGTCCGTGGGAAAGATGAGCAGAAGAAACAACAAGTTAATAAAAAAAAAAAAAAAGAGACCAATTCCTTATAGTTGGTCATACATTTGACTTTTAGTTTAGAAGAAAAATGATTTGGAAGTCAAATCTCATGCCAAAACTAGACTAAAGGGAAGAAATTAGTTAAATTAAATGCTACATTTTCTCATATGAAGAAAAGTCAAACAATTATAACTAAATAAAATATCCAAGTACCCTGGAGAAGAATGCTCCAAAAACACATTATTAGATTGCTTGCATCTTAAAAGGTTTTAGATTTGAATCATGGCAGTATGCTTTTCATTGAACTGATTATGCGATAGGAACACCTCTAAAATCTCAAAATTCCAAAAACTCAAACAGGATTCTAAAAATCCCATAAATAAAAATTTGAACCCCAAATTGAACCCAGAGAATTAAGCTTCTATGATTGCTTATTTTTACTGTTTGATTTCCCCCCTATCATCGCAAATTCGAGTCTTTGATATAAGAATTCAGGCTATTTCAATTAGGAAAAAAGCTAATTCAATTGAATTTGTGATTGTTTCTAGGATTTTATTTTCTCTTCAATCTTCCCTTTTTCAATGATTTAAGAATCAAGAATTCTTCAAAATATTTTATCATTAAATTCCAAAGATTGAATCCAAGATTTTTCCTACAAATTATACGTTTCCTTTTTCAATTTTCTGATTTTTTTTTCTTTTCTTTCTCTTTTTTGACTTTTTTGACTTTGACTTTGACTCTAACAAAGCCCATTTTCAATTTTGAAAATTTTTTTGAACAAATAGAGTAATCTACAATTTAAATTTTTAAGTGAGAAATTTTTTTTAAAATAATCTTAACAAAAGTGCTAAGATGATATATATATATATATTACTATTTTCTAATAAAAATAGAATTTTACTTATTTTCTCAGTAAAATGTCCCGTAAATTTAAAACATTTTAAGTGAAAAGTAGTAAAAATTAGAATAAAGGTTAGATAGAAAATATAAAAGAAAAGATAAAATTAAGAGATCATTCAATTAAGACAAATTTTAGGATAATATAAGATTAATTGGTATCATCTTTAAATTGACGTTATGGGGTACTAATATTTTTCTCCTATATAATCGAATTCTTAGACTTAGATATATTAAAAATATTAGAACCTATTCTTTTAGAAATCTGTAGTCAAACTTATAATGTCTTTAAAATGAATAAATTCATGTAAATAGCTAATTATACTTAATAAAATGTTTTATGGCAACTTTATCTTTTGTGTCCAACAATCGAGTAATTGGACTTGCATGTTATGGCATTCCTAGGTCAAGAATTGTTTTTTACTCTATTATGTTATACAGGAGTGATAAAGGTTCAGTTTAGTTATTTCAATTAATATCTAATATTACAGATTTTAAAAAATCAATCAAATTTGAATTGTACTCTATCGGTCTAGATAATCAAATTTTAAAAATTAATTTTTTAATTTTTATTATTATTTTAATATAATTTTTAATATATTTAAAAAAATTTAGATATTAAATAATTATTTTATTTTATAAAAATTTTAAAAATATATAAACTAACTACAAAAATATATAATTTGATTTAGTTTAAATATTTTGAATTTTCATTTTTTAATCCAAAAATCAAATCGAACTAAATAGAAACATGTAATATATAAATTAAAATAAAAAAAAAATTGATCTGAATTAAATCGAATATTACGATTTTAAATTGATTTTTAATTTTTTGATTTTATTCAACCTTAATACTATACTAGCAAAGAATCAAATTCAACCAATTCATTGACTTTTTTTTGCAAATAAAGCCACAACCTAGATTTAAAAAAATAAATTGTAAGTGTTAATATTTGAATTTATTAGATATCATTTTATAAAGATAAATAAATAATTTATTGATTTGTCATAATCGTGATAATACACAAACTTCATCTAATTATGAGGAAAATCACTTGCCTTTTCGTTTTAATAATATACAAAGTATGTATGCACGCATGAACCAGAGACACAGTCCAAATGATTCATTCACTTTTTTTAATAGATTAATTCTAACAAGATTGAGGTTCCATCCTTAACCCTTGCAAATTTTCCTTCTCCAATTTTCGTTAGTCCTTGACCTCCTATATATGTAAACAAATATGTATGCATATATGGTAACTTTATTAATGTGAAAATACTCGCAAATAAAATAGGATCTTTTTATCAAATTATTGGTGTTTTAACACTTTATTTTGTATCACGCAAACGAGCAATCCATCACAATCGGAGTTCTCCTCTTTTCAGCATTAATTCGTTCTATGATACATAAATACATACGTGTATATATATATATATATATATATATAATTAAGATAACCAATGCAAATGACAAAGAAAGGACTGTTAAATTTGTAAAATAGAAACGTATTCGTTATATTCGATACATATTATCAACATATAACAAATGCTGATTTTAAGATTAGACCAAAAACACTTAAAGGTCAAGCAAGCCATTCTTTAATTTAGGGAATGGTCTTTAATCCAATTTCCCATGCATAGGAAGAGGCTTCATATAAATCGTCTGATCATTAGTTAATTATTAATAAAAAAAATTCCAAATAACAAGATTTGAGTAAATTCCATTAGTGGTCTGTAATAATTTTTGCAAATTTTCAGTTTCTTCTTGTAACCTAAAAAAGTTGATTTTTTTCATCTAATTTTTTTATAGGGGGATGTTAGGATGCATATTGAGATTAGAAGAAGAGATTATAGATATTAAGATTCAAATTTTAAATTTAATAAAAATTATTTTTTAAAATAATTGCATGAACCAACTGAAATCATAAATTTATTATATATTTATTAATTTGTTTTAAATTCATGATTCATCCAAAATAAATTACCTACAGTTAAAATTTTGATGGAATTTGCCATGTGTATTTCCACTAAAGAGTTACATCACAAAATGTATAGACACATGGCAAATTTTGACCATGTTCATGGAATTTCTAACAAAGTATTGACGGATGAATGGATTTAGAATAAATTATAAAATTATGAATAAAAAATCTAGTTTTTTTAATTCTCGAATGAATATAAAATATTTATTACAAAAAATAAAAACTAATGTTGTAATATTATTTAAATATATAAGAGTTTTTACTACATGAACAATTGCAGTAACGCCATTTTTTTTTTTTTTTTTATGCAGGATGGGTGTAGTTCATGAAAAAAATAACTTCAACTAAGATGGTCACGCTTAATATTTCAAGCAGAACACAAATACTTATTCAGAAGCCTTCTAATCGATTCTTGATAGCAACCGTATTCTAACAAACACCTGTTCAGTTGTCTCTTCCCTATTATACAACCTATGTTCCTTTTTCTCCATGCTTGATTTATACAAGCACTCCAAGCAATTCGCAAAATAAGACAGAACTTTGCTTATATTTTGGGGACCAGACGCCTTGCATGGTAAAATTATATCATGTACCATTTACGACGATTGAACAGATCGATCGGTTCCTTTGATTTTCCATTTCCCTCCTCGGAAGTGATAACTGGTCGGTACCTTCGATTTTGCATATCCTTCTCGAAGTGATAACTGGTCGGTACTTTGATTTTGCATATCCCTTCTCGGAAGTAATGGTGAAGCGTATTTCACTAATTCGTCAACCTCGTCGGAGTTGTTGGTGCATATTTGTCCTTCATTCCGTATCTTTGGTAGTTTCATCACCTCCGCGGCCGCGTAGTTTGGATTGGTTATGTTTAGCTCATCAAAGGCAATCGCAAGGTCCTTTTGGGTAAGCAATCCTTTCTTCGCATACTTCGTAATATTGGTTCTAAAATCACTGTCTGATCTGGTGTTGAAATCCCTAACATAAGCTGAAGTAGAGGTAGCTGGGAGAGGCCGTAAATAGCCCGAAGCATTCCAAAAATCTAAATCAGCTGAAATAAAACTGTCAGATCGGATATTGAAACCTCGTGGGACACGCGCTTGCTTCTAATTTTGGTTCCCAATGATCCGATGTTGGAATCCAGACCAGAAGGTGAAATGAAAGTAGCTGCGTGGCCTGTACTTGTGGATCCCCGATCACTGCCTTTATCTATTTGGTTTGGATTAGTGTTTAGGTTAAGGTTTTGGTTATCCGTAGAATCCCACCCACCTATTTGGCTTGTAGAGTTATCACATCCACGAAATTGCTCTGGCTCAGCGTTTGGGTTAAGGTTTTGGTTATGCATTGAGTTAAGGTTTGGGTTAGGGTTTGGGCTAGACATCCTATCTAAAATCAATTGAGCGTTAAGTCGTGTATTTTAGTGGCTTGAGATGAGGTTACGGATCACTTTTGAGAGGCTTGGCCGTGGTTGGAGGGAGGGAGGCGATTTATATGTCTCGGGAGCTATGATTTATGATCTTTGCCCCCAACTTGTTTTGAAAGGACGTAAAGAAGACGCAAAGAATGTACTTTAGTGAAGAACAAAGAAAAAGAATATATTCCAACGCGTTTCTTGAATTGTTCGGGTTGCAATAAATGTTCCATCCTATGATAAGAGAAGAAAGATCTCACTTGAAAATAAAATCGCAAAAAAATTAATATTTAATAGACATGGAACAATATAATTTTAAATCATAAAAAATTTAATATTTGATAGACATGAGATAATATAACTTTAACAAGTTTTATGATGAAAATAAAAATGCATCGCATGATAAACTTGAAAAAAGTAATAGATAATAGAGTCAGAGCTTGATATTATCTTAAATATTATATTTAAAATTAATTGATAATAAGTAAAAAAATTTAATTTAAATATAAAATTATAAATATTAAATATTTAATAAATATAAGATAATATCAGTTTACTAAATTGATTTTGAAAGAACAATTCATAATCATGCATTTGCCGAAAGGCATTAGATCCTTTTCTCACCCTTTTTTATAAGTATATATTCTTCCAGACGAGACTTGGAAAGTTCACCTTAGGATGAGAATCTAATGCTTTCCAATCTCAATTTCAACAAGAATAAAAAAGTTTCGTCCCTACTTTCGACCAGAGCCGCACATTAGAAAATTATAGAATTAATGTAATTTTGTACAATATCTTTATATTTTCATAGTAGAAGATGTTGTCTGCGCTAAACGACGGCTTTAGTAACAAATAGTAATTTTTTTAATTTAATTTTCAACAACAATGTTAAAAGGAAGTAGGGAGACTCGAATATGATTTTTTGAGTAAGGGTTTTTGCATAATTTTCGAAAAGCTATAGGATGGTATCGACATTTTTGCCCCATGTTTAGAAGGCAATATCTTTTTGTTTCCATGGGACTAAATAATTAGATCGGCATATATTAATGGACAATAGATTTATTAATCCAAATCAGGGTTCCCATAAGCTTATTTGTTTTTGGTGCAATTGTTCCCAAAAGCATTGGCATAAGCTAAACTGACTATTTATTAATTACTGATAGTTTTCTGGGCGTGGTGACCGACTGTTATGCTGAAAGCTTGTTGGATGATTGACTTAGAAGATACAGTGACCTATAATACGACAAACGGTCGAAGGACGCTGAAAGTGGACGTGCTCCGGTACTTAAATCAACAAAGTATAATAGGTGAGGAAAAGTAAATAGAAAGTAAGAGTGAGTGAGAGTGAATGGAAGTACAAAATGAGATACATGTATCATGACCTTACCTTCTATAAAGATGTAACTACGAGTGAGTGAGAGTGAATGAAAGATTCAAAATGAGGTAAATGTGTCTTTATCAATGATATTTTAGTAATATTTTGATAATATTTTATAATAATGATATTATTTTTATTATTTCAGTAATATTTTAAATTGATTTGATATTGATTTAGAGAATATTAGATATTGATTTGATATTAATTTAGATATTGATTTAAATATTGATTATGTGATTATAAAAATTGACTTAGTCATTATTTCTATTCATTATATTTTTTATTCCATAACAGTTTACCTTTGTATAAATAGGCTTTAAGCCTCATTGTAAAATATAAGTCAATATAATAAAGTTTTCATCATTTTTTTCCATGGTATCAGAGCTTTTTCCTGATTCATTTCGAAGGTGAATCACCTTGGAATAACCAATGTTTGCTTATTCTCATCCTTGGTTTATTCTCTTTTCTAAACTTCATTTTTTTCTTTCTTGCTTCAATTTTTGTGGTTTCTCTTCTCATTTTCAATATTCATCTTTTGTATTAATACTTATAACTTTTCAAATCTCTATTTTTTTTTCAAGAGCTCTTATAGAATTTATATCTGAGGAAACTAGGTTGGGTATGAGTCAGACTCATAGTGTTGATACCGTTGTTACTGTTGCTTCTCATAAGAATACTAACTCTACTTTTCACAAGTCTTGTTCACGATGTGAAAGGATTAATCATCTTGTTCAAAAATGTAAATCTAAATATTATTATAATGGTAGTCTAATTAATGATCCTCGCGCTAACAAGACTATTGCGGTAACAACCACTAAATCAAACACTTCTGAGTCTTCTTTTAAGACTATTACAATTTTTACCACTGATCTCCAAACTTTGTTCAATCAAGTATTATCTCGATCTCATGTTTTTGTCATGTCTATTGCCATATCAGGTAATGTTTGGTTGTTTGATACTACATGTGAAAATCATATGACTACTGACCTTTTTTTGTTCAAAAGCAAGATACATGTGCCAATGGTCCAATCACTGAAACAGTAAATGGATCTGTTTTAAAAGCTAACCACATTGGTAATATTGAAATCTCAAAACTATGTATATCTAACACTTACCTTATTCCTAATCTTGTCTTAAATTTGCTTTCTATTGGCTAAATTTGTGACCTTAATCTTTATTTACATTTTTCTCAATGATATGGCTATATTATGTAGGATACTTAAACATGTTAGAAAGTTGAGACAGGTACAAGGTTGGAACATTGTTTAAGCTTTAAACTTTGAAAATTTCACAACATTTACTTATTGTTGCTACATCTTAAACAATCAACGCTTCAATTTTTTTATATCTATGGCATTCTAGGCTAGGGTATGCATTTATTTCTCGAATAAAGTCACTCGCTTCCACTGGTGTCTTAGGTAATGTTTCTCATGATATTTTTAATTGTTTCTCTTGTTAACTTGGAAAACAAAGTGCTTTACCTTTTAATAAAAGTGGTTCTATCTCATCTGCTCATTTTGATTTAGTCCATTTTGATATTTAGGGTCTAGCTCCCACACCAACCTTAGAAAGTTCACGTTACTTTGTTATATTTGATGATGATTTCTCTCCTTATACTTGGATATATTTATTCAAACAAAGAACTGAACTTTTATCCATTTTTTGTGAATTCAATAACATGATACAAACTTAATTTACTAGAAAAATAAAAATTTTCAGGTTTGACAATGTTGCTAAATATACAAAAATTGAGTTTCATAACTTGTTAAAAGATGATGGGACTCTTTCTCATAGGTCTTACCCATATACTTTATAACAAAATGGTTGAGCAGAAAGAAACATTGTTATATTCTTGACATAGTTCATGCCCTTATCATTTTCTCTTCCCTTCTTGAACATTTTTAAGGTGAAACTCCTCTCACTATTGTTTACATTATTAATCATGTTCTTACAGCAATATTAGGCACACGATCTCTCTATGAGGGTCTATATAATAAGGTACCTAATTATCATTCTCTCAAAGTTTTTGGATGTACTCGCTTTGTTCTACTTCCTACTCATAAAAGCACTAAACTTGAACCTAGAGCTAAATTATGTTATTTTTTGGGTTATAGTATAGAACACACAGGGTATAAGTATTATAATCCAGTGTCTAAATGTTTTCACATCTAAAGACATGTAATTTTTTAAGAATATAAAAAGTTCACTAGTGTGTCATCATTACATTCATCATGTTATTCTCCATGTATTGTTAAAGATTCATTTTTTTATTTTTCAAATGAAGAGACTATTATAGGTACTTCTGACTCAAACAGTGATCCATCCTCTATTCCTATTATGTCTAATTTGACTAAGGCTTTTATTGATACAGTTGTCCCTTCCCTATACATACCGTCTCTATTTCGTCATTTCACTTGGGTAAAGAAACCCAACACTCAACTTCATGATTTTTATTTTTATTATGCTTTAGCCACATTACTTGAACCTCATAATTTTCGTAAAGCTGTTTCTAATCTTATGTGGCAACAAGCAATGGCAAAAGAGCTTCAAGTTCTTAAAAAAACTTATACTTGAGATATTATTGAACAACCTTCTGATAAGTCAGTGATTGATTATAAGTATATCTATAATATCAAAACTAGATCTGATGGTTCAGTGAAACTTTACAAAGCTCATCTTGTTACTCGATGATTTATACAAGAATATGACATTGACTATAAAGAGACTTTTATCCCTGTTGCATGTCTCACATCTGTTCGTTTACTATTAGCTATTGCTATAGCTAAAAATTGGCTAACTTTTCAAATTGATGTTAAAAATACCTTTTTAAATGGTGATCTAGTCGAAGAAGTCTATATGAAAGCACCTCTTAGTTTATCTGTAACTTTCAACATGGTCTGTCATTTTTTATGTGATTCATATAGTCTTAAGTAAGCCCCTAGAGCTTGGTTCTCGAAGTTTAGTACCACTGTTGCATAACTTGGTTTTACATCTAGTAATCATGATTCTACCTTTTTTACTTGAACTACTGAAAATGGTACTATTTATCTCTTAACTACTAAAATGGTACTATTCTTCTCTTACTTTATGTGATAACATGATCATTATGGGTAATGATATAAATGATATTCAAAATCTAAAGATTTTTCTTTCTAAGTTTGAGATGAAAGACCTTGGTCCTTCGAGTTATTTTTTAGGCCTTGAAGTCACTAATGATTCTATTGGTTTATATTTGTTTCCAACAAAGTATGATTTTGATCTTATTGCTTGAGTAAGTTTAACTGATAGCAAGATTGCATCATCACCTTTTGAATAGAATTTAAAGCTTTCTCTTTATAATGGTACATAATTTTCAAGCCCTTCTTTGTATCAAACTTTGGTGGGTAGTCTCATACACTTGACAGTTACTCGTCTAGATATTGATTATATTGTTCATCTGGTTAGTTAATTTTTGTTTGCTCCTTGATCTACTCATTTTGCTGTTATCATTAGGATCCTACGATATGTTAAAGGTACTATGTTTCATGGTTTGCATTTTTTCTCTAGTTCCTATTTGGATTTACAGTGTTATTGTGATGCTGATTGGGCAAGAGATCTTAGTTATCGTCGTTCTACCACAGGCTATTTTTTTTTTTTTAGTTCTTCTCTTATTTCTTGACGAAGTAAAAAAAAAACTATGGTATTTCGTTCTAGCACTAAAGCTGAGTGTCGAGCTCTTGCAAATGCCACATTAAAACTTTTATGATTCCGATAGCTACTTCAAGATATGAATTTTTCTCATCACTCTAGTACTCATATATTTTATGACAATCAAAGTGTCATTTAAATAGCTCACAATGATGTTTTTTATGAATGTACTAAACATATTGAAATTGATTGTCACTTCATTCATCACCATCTACTCGTTCAAACTTTTTGACTTATTCCCTATTACCAGTGCTGATCTTCACAAATCACATCCACCTAGTCAATTTCTTATCCAAGTTTTCAAACTCAAGTTGGCCTCTATATTACTATCTTGAGTTTGCAAAAGGTGTTAATGATATTCTAGTAATAATCTAAATTAATGATATTATTCTAGTAATATTTCAGTAATATTCTAGATTGATTTGATATTGATTTAGAGAATATTATATATTGATTTGGATAATGATTAGGTGATTAGTCATTATTTCTATTTATTGTATTTTTTATTTTGTAACAGTTTATCTTTGTATAAATGAGTTTTAAGCCTCATTGTAAAATATAAGTCAATATACTAAAATTTTTATCATTTTCTTCTTTTTCAGTCATGACCTTACCTTTTATAAATAATTTATGTTGATGTAGCTAGTTGGGTTGACGTAACCAATAGGTTTACCTTTTGATATTGTCTTAATCTTATGTGGTCGATTTGTAAGTGCAAGATTAGTCAAAATGATCACCAACATGACGATCAATGGACGCTGACCTAATAACCATGGCATAATAATCCTTTTGTAGTAACACACTTAAAAGGTTTAATATTAAAAGAAAGTTTTTCTATATTATTTTAATCCTATTCCAAGATTTAGTCAATTTTTCAATGTCTATTTTGGTGCTAAAACAAGTTAATTTCCCTTTTATCTTTAAAATTTCAAAGAAAGAACTAATTAAATAAAAAGGACAAATGTTGAAAATTACAGTAAATCAAACAAATAACCTTAATTAAATTACTCTAAACATGCAAATCTTGAATGAAAAAAGAAAAGTAATAAATGAGCTTGTACAAAACATTGACTTGGTAAAGGCATAATCACTAAATTATCAATACTACCCTATATAAAAAAGATCACTTAATGGATCTAACCTCGACACCCATCTTCAGTGATGGAAGAGAGCTGTCAAACCAAAACAAAATAGCCCAACACGTATCAATGGCTCTACTTTTTTTATTCTCTTTTTCTTCTTTCTCTACTATGTTTTCTTCTTCTCTGAAACTTCACACCGAAATTTTTTCTCTCATTCCAAAATTGGAGCTTCTTTGTTTTTGTCTTTGTCAACTTCACAAGTTATTTAACATACTCCTTTTTCAAATCCAAAAGTCAGAGAATGAGGTAAAAATGCCAAGCTCATTGACACTCTAGTTTAAACTCTTATCTCTTTCATTTCTTTTTTTTATTTTTTTATTATTTTTTAAAATCTTTTTTATGATTGATGATTTTAGTGTTACAGACTTGAATTTAGTACTATAGAGAGAGAGAATGTATCATACTAAAAAAGATTAAACTAGGAAGAACCAATTAGAAACTACCAAAGCTAAGAAGTAATTGAAAAAGAAAAAATCAGTAACATTAAATGAGCAATTAAGCTACTGCTACTGCATAACAGTGTGAGTCTGAGCAACATGCATGATTTAATGGGTTTTTCTTGATTGTAAAGGATTGGACCTCTTCCTTCATTTGCTTGGGTGGGTTACCTAGGAATATAATAATACTACTACTTACTAAATAATCACTCTTTTTTCTTTTTTTTGAAATTTCACACTTTGGTTACCTTTTCTTTTCTTTTTTTAACTCTTTAGAATTTGGAATTCTCTTGCAAGTTTTGTAAATTATTTTTATTTTTATTTAAAATGGTGTAGTAATAGTCTTATTTGTGATTATTTTTGTGTATCTTTAAGTTTAATAGGATTTTATTTTGTTGCATGTGATGTGGTGTAATTTATTTGAGTTCTCTTCTTTTTTGAGTTGTATGTTACTTTGTTTAGTTTAAAGGTTGTGTTGTTATTTTAAGTATGTAAATTTGCTTTTTAATTTTTCAGAATGTTTAATTTTAACTTTTTTTTTTTGTTTATTATATATGAGTTTGCAATGAATGAACTATGTTTTATGTAATTTTAAGAACCCAAAAGAGATCCCATAAGGTGAGACCAGAGCCAAATATATAATTCAATCAACTTAAGTGTTTACTGACAAAAACAAGGTTATTGCTCATTTGAAGGTACTTTGTTATTTGTTCATTTCTCTTTGCATTTTTTATTTGTTTTATGTTATTTTTCATGTATGATTTTGTTTGAATTATGATTATTAATGACCTATCCCATTTTTTGGTCTGTTACTTGGAATAAGTTTCTGTGTAACGTAAGGGGATGATTTGATTTATAAACTCTTTAGCTTGAATGTTAAGCTTCTTTACTTTGAATTGTATTAAACTTACCATGTGGCTTATCGCTCATGGATTTGATTATCAAGGTGTTCTAAGAAATAATTCATCTTAACCCTCAGCAAGGATGCTTTCATGATTGTTATAGGTGTGTTAATGAGAATGAATAACAAGCCAGAATACGACATTCATTTTTAATCTAGCTACAATCGTACTAATTATTTAACCCTCCCTAAGGTTTATCTTTGATTGTTATTTCTGAGTGACTTAATCTTTATTCTTGAAATTATCTTTACAATCTTACCGTGAGTTAAAAGTCATTCATGACAAATTCAACATTGTTGAAGGTCTTATGACAACCGTTCATTCAATTACTAGTAAGATTTATAACTAAATTTTTACATAATTAATTAACTTAGTCTATTTTGTGTATTAATTGTGTTATTTTCCTCTTACTCAACTACACAAAAAACTAAGGATGGTCCACCAATGAAAGACCTGAAAGAAGAAAGAGCTACTTCATTTAACATCATTCTTAGCAAGTTCATAAAAATGAATTGTGTCTAGATTGTAGTTTTAGAAAGTCCATAAGAACTTTTACTTTTATTTCATAATTATCATTCTCACATTTTCTAGAGATTCATTTCTAGTAAGAATGTTATTTATTACAAAAATAGAAAGATAATTAGTTCAATGAATTTCTTTTTCTACAATTATGCATATAGGACCATAGTTCTTGGTAGGTTAGGTTGCTTTTCCTTGGTATATTTCACCATATCAACATCCAAGATTAATTTTTTTAGGAATAATTCTATTTTTTCACTAGGTTGTTAGAAAAGTACTGCCCACTATGAATGTAAAATTAACTAGGATGGCTTTCCATGTTCCCACTATTGATGTTTCAGCGGTTGACCTCATAATAAAACTGGAAAAGCCAACCTTTTATGATGAAATCAAAGTTGCTATCAAGTAAGAAAGTTCTTTTAGTTGTACTTTAAAATATACCTTTATTGAATTTTTTCTATTTTTTATAGGAGTTGTTGAAATTATTTCTTGGTTAGGTTGAAGGTGAGTGAAAAGTTTGGTTTTTTGTTTTGTTTCAATGTTTGTCTTGGTTATGTTTTTTCATGAGAATGCATGTTAGTTGTGTTTATTTCGATGAATTTTGGTTATGTAATGAATTTGTTATTTGATTTCTTTTCAAATGTCTATGATTTTGTATATATAGGTTTCTTTTTACCTAGGTTTAGGTCCATAAGCAATTGACAATTGCCTTATGAAGACTTATTTTCGTTATGGCCCCAGTGGGTTTCCCCTAACCAAGCCATTGCCTATGAGTCACTGGCTCATTTTTCAATAGGCACGCGATTAGAGCCTTGGGCTCCTCCCATTGCTTGAGAGCTTACAGTTTGTGAAATTCCATATTAAAATTCTTACATAGCATGAATAGGGAAGAATAATCCAAGTTTTTTACTGTTAGATGAGTCGAGTACTTATATTGTCATTCTCACGAAATATAGAATGCAACCATTTTCCTATTCTTTTGCTGTTAATTTAAAAATGTTAAAAACAAAAAAAAATTCATAACAGTAATACTATATTATGATGTTGCTAAATTTGCATGTTGTTTTATTTTTATTTAAAATGGTGTAAGGATTACATTATTTGGGATCGTGTTTCAGGTTAAAAGACATATGACTTTGAATGTAATTAGTGCTGCTATGTGCAATCATTTTTTGTTCATGATACAAGTCGTGTTAAATATTTGTACATTTGTAAGTTAATGGACTCATAAATTCATTCAATTACAGGTCAAGAGAATGAGGCAAGAGTATGGCAAGTTGAACAAGATGGAAATGAGCATATGGGATAATTGTGAACTTCTTAATGATGTAATTGATGAGATAACTTGGATGAGCCTCAGATTGAACACCGGCTACAAACAATTGAAGCCATTAGAAAGGACTATCTTGATAAAGATTGGCTACATTTGATAGGCTTTATCCATGGTATATTTGGGACTTTATTTCTTGAGAGTCTATACTTAAGACCTATGTTTCATAATTTGCAAAATTATGTATTGTTAACTATTGCTTTATTTCTTTTATAAGGTTTAGACCTTGGAAATGTGCTTTTTCACCCTAGCTTTGGAGATCTTCCTCAGTGAGCTGTTATAAGTAAGTCTCATTTATTACATCTGTAATAATTTATATACTACATTAATAAAAATAATGATAATGTCATCCCCTAATTAACCAATCATATTTCTAAATTTTAATTATGATTTTCGGTGCTATAGGTGACACATATCCTGTTGGTTGTGCTTTTGACAAATCAATTATTCACCATGAGGTGATTACTTACAGATTTTAAACTTAAGCTTTGCTTAATTCCTAATGTTAGTAGTTTAGAATGTGAAGTATCTCACATTGGATAGAAAGATTTAATTATTGATGAATAAAATTATTTTTTGTATTAATTTTATTCATATTTTAAATAATTATGTTTCAACAGAAACAATTATCATATGATAAATGATCATAACTATTTGAATATAAATATATTATTATTCATAAAAGTCATGATTATACAAAAAGTCATAACCATTTGAATAGAAGTTTATGTCTATTTATTCATTATAAATAAATATTTTAGTATAACCCTTTTTACTCTTTTGTTTGGAGAGTTTTAAAATTTTGTTGTATCCTGAGACATAATTACTTTTTAAAAAGTATTCTTCACAACTTAAAGCGAAAATTCTTTTTTATTATTTATTTTCTCTTATTTATTTTTTCTAACAATTTAAAGGTCATTATGAAATTCATAATTCGCATGAAGAAGATACAAGGAAAACAAATTGGCAAAGTTGACAAAATTGACTTTTGAAACAAGCATGGAAAACTTCAATAATCC
The DNA here is from genome assembly GCF_002303985.1 of Durio zibethinus. The sequence continues at coordinate 287,931 of NW_019167860.1, read as the reverse complement.
AAATAGTTTCTTGGTGAAAATAAAATATAAGATAAGTTTCTTGTTATTATCTTTCTAGTTTTATATTCTACTAAAAGAATTGATGATTAATAATTCTTAAGAGACTTTGAGTCTTATTGAATTTTGCTTTCTTTATTGACTATTCTTTTAATCATTTTATTTTAAATTAAATTGTTTAACTTATGATTCATTAGTTTATAACATGTTATATGTGGAATTTTTTTATCATAGCATTGAATGGTCATAAGCATAAAATAAAGATGGAATGCTTGCTAGCTTTGGTTATGAATCTTTTATAGGCTTATTATATTTTGTCAATCATTGGACTTCATTGTATTTTCGAGGTTTGTTACCAATAACTTTTTTGTACACCAATTAAGCAAGTGGTAAAGGCGAATAAAACTTTAAGGAAAGTGGCACCATTACACGCCTTGAAGCCTTTCCTCAATTTCTCATGATTTTTCTAAACCCCAAGTTCTAACAATCTTAAGGTTTTATTTTCACAAGTTTATGAGAAATTTTGATTAAAGGCTGTTGATTAAAGTAAAGGACAAAATTATGATTTATCATTAAAATTTAATCAATATGAGAGGCGTGGCTTGAATACGACATTAAATGTGGCATGTGAATGAATTTTTCATCAACTTAAGCCTCTAGTTGTTCATTTTTCTTTGCAAGCCAAGGAAATAAAAGTTTATTGCTACATAAACTAGATATGCAAATTATGATTCTATATCACTAGGAAAAGAAATTAGAAATTAAAGAAAAATGAAAAGTCTCAAATATTAACACAAAACAATAATTTTATAGCCACGGTTGGACAATATAGTGGTTTATAAAATTGAATTGTGTGAATCATAAAGAAAAGGTTTAAAGTACAACTCAATTTGTGTTTGATGGCCAAAACAAGACAAATAAATTCAAGAATTTGGAATATAAATGTTCCTGCTATATAATTATGATTGATGGAATTCGCTTACAAAATGTAGGAGATTAAAGATATGCTTGTTTAAAAAAAAATATCAAACTATTATAACTATAAGATTTATTCTGTAATATTGTTCCCGTTGATGATAGCATTTATAAATTGTTTGAATTATAATGCAATAAATTAATGCAAGTTTAATATATGCAATGAATATATAATTTCATGAAGAATTATGTCTGGTGGCAATGTAAAATACATTAAGTATGTATATCTATGGCATCCCTATATTGTGTAACTTTCATGTTAGTATCACTAACTAAAATTTGGTCAAGAATTTGGGCTAATTAGATGATTGATTAAAAGAAAAGGCATGTCATTAAAAAATATTAAAATATTTATTGGTTACTAGCATTTTGAAGGATGCTCATCATTATCAAATTAGCCATATTTATAAATTAGAAAAAAACATGCAAATTCAATATTCCAAAGGTACCGATACATGCATGTGTTTAATTTCATTTTATGATGGCATAGAGAACATTGGTACAGTTTGCCATATATTACAAAAATGAAATGAATGTGATGGAATTTTCTTTCTTATACATATAAGAAAGATATGGACTATAGAGATAGAATGCCACCATTCAATTAAATCATTATTGGTTAAAGAAAACAAAGACATTTTTGCTTCTTGTACTAGGAAAAATGACCTTTTGTAGACTGTTAAAATGAAAAGTACACAAGTTTCTGTGGTTTTCAATAGTTTCATGATAATGGCAAAGATGTGGCTAGTTATATACCATATTAAAATGTGAGCTTAGATAATGATATTAGCTTGTGAAAGTCATAAACTTTAGAGTTAGCCAATCAATGATTTAACCAATATAAATTCATCATGAGTTTTGCATGAAATATGAGTAGAACTCATATTATAATTATTGTTTATGTTATTTTATGAAAATGATTCTTTGTATTCATGTTTCATGACTTGCATTAATATGGTGATTTAAATATAAACATATTGATCACAAAATGATTGTGAAAGTATTTGAAATTGGAGTTAAATATACTATAGACTTTTATTACACATAGGCGTATTGGTCTTATGAGTAAAGTTTGAATTGTTATATATCCGAAAATATTATGACCAATTAAAAGTGGTAAATAATAGAGATATATACTTAGGCTACACAAGGGTGGAGAAAGTTCTCATAAAATTTTGAAATCAAGTTTAGAGGTTTCAATAGTCATGAACTTGGAATTAGCCATTGGGTAATTAATATATGCATTGGAAACTCATGATAATGTTTGAGATAATTGGTTTACCTTAACAACCATCATTATAAATAAGATAACTTTAATAGCCAAAATCTACATGATTTGTAGGTATAATGTTGATTATTATGGTTAGCTTAGAATATCCATTAGACAAAATTGATGCGACAATGTTGATCATATTGTGATAATTTTTTTTAATATATATGGTCTAATTCATGGATTGTACAAATGATTTACTATCTATGGCTTTATTAAAAGTTTGGAAATATAGTGAAAATTTTAAATTATAGTTACTTTGAAAGCCAAAAGTAATGCAAAGATCTTATGAATATGAAAACTTTTGTAATAGCAAAAAGAATGCTATTTGATCCATTTGGGTGGTGAAAATGGTTTTGTTTAGGGTAATAAAAATTATTAATAGTGTTCATGATGAAATAGATTCACATAAGTATTTATGAATTAACATAAAAAGTCTTAAAAGAAAACTATAGAAGCATAATTATATTTGAAATTTGCTTATTGATTTAAACTCTTATATTTAGTTAAAATATAAAAGTTTTGAAACTTTTACAAAAAGAAAAATTAAGATATAAAATATTTTCTAGTTATCTTTCACTAAGGGTGGAATTTAGAGGCCTCCTACTTTAAAAAAAAAAAACTACCAAATAGTGAAAAGATAAATGAAATGGCAACTTGATTAAGTATATATGATATCCTGATAATTGAATAAGATATTCTTTAATAAAAGAATGCATACTTGCACATGGTAGGGGTGATAAGAATCGAAAGAATAAAAATTACCACCATATTATTGTAAGATTTTAATATAATTTTATGAGCAAATTATACAAGCTAATAAGTTTAGTACACTTATTAAAGTAAAATCATAAAAAGGTTCTTAAAATCTTAAAGGACTAAAATGGTTTGGTTTATTCATTGAGTTTATCCAATTGCACTAGAAGTATAATTATATTAAAGATATCTAAAAGTATAGAAATACAGTGGTTGAAATTTATGAGTATAGAGTTGTGGCCATAACCAAAACCAACAATTTCTTAAAATGATAAAATAAAGCAACAATGTCTAAAGTATGTAAATGATATGCAAAATGAAAATTTTGGATATATTAGCCTGAAATGATTATATTAAAGATTCAATCTTAAGTGTGGGTAATTACCATAAAAGAAAATTGAATTCCAAGATATTTGGTTAGTTGTACTACAAGTAGAATGGATTTAAATCCTTACCATTAGACACCAATAATGGAAACCCAACTTTGAATTAGTAACCTCTAATTACAAAGTTTAATGAGTAAAAATAAGTTGTTATTATGTGTTTGTTAAGCACTAATAAAATCCATTCAAAAACTAGTGTGATCCATTGCGTGTAGAGGATGAGTTTTTATACTCATAATGGAGTTTTAAATATCTAAAGCAATAGAGACATAATGAAAACTTTACTATATAAACATAGAAGTGATGCTGTTTCAATAAAATGAATTGGGGTTTCTCTTATAAATATTTATGAACAGGATAAACACATGACTATAATAGTGCTAAAACGGTTATAAACCTCTGATAGCATAATAAATAAGTATTATGTGTATTGTATCTTCAATTCTAACATTAAGAGTTGATGTTTAATCTATGGATACCATCAACTTCATTAAAATTCTAAGATATATGTGTTAATTGAAAGTTTAAATTAAGAGGTACATTTTTGTATTTATAATATTTATTTGTGTGGAAGGTTAAAGATTAAACACTAACATTTCAAACTAGTGAGAGATTATTAGTAGTTTAGAATGTGGTGCATCCCACATTATAGAAAGATTTAATTATTGATGAATAAAATTAATTTTTGTATTAATTTTATTCATATTTTAAATAATTATGTTTAAACAAAATAATTATCATATGACAAATGATCATAATTGTCTGAATATAAATAGATTATTTTTCATAAAAGTCATGATTATACAAAATGTTATAACAATTTGGATAAAAGTTATATTTGTTCATTCATTATAAATAAATCTTTCAATATAACCATTTTCATTACTTTTGCTTAAAGAATTTTGAGATTTTATTGTATCTTAGATACATAATTATCTTTAAAAAAGTATTCTTTATGTCTCAAAGCCAAAATTCTTTTTTATTTTTTCTCTTCTCTTATTTATTTTTTTCTAACACCTAATCCTTATGATGTCCTGCACAATTTGTTGTTAACATCAATGCAACTTTTTTGTAGTACTTTCCAACAAAGTTAATATGATGAGTCCTAGTTCTCTCTGACTCACTAGTTTAACGTCTCCTAAGCTTAAACTTGTCCGATTTGTTCAATAACTCGCATACATAATTCGGATGGTGACAGCGAACACTTTTTATCAAAAAAACCGCTTGATAAAATTTGACAATGATAAGAAAAGTGACCTATATTATGCTAGCGAAGTTGGTATTTAGAAAATGTCAATATGAATGAATGTTTAGTCTAACATGGCAAGCTAGCCAAATTGCATGATTGGAGTCATGAATGCAAGGTGTCAAACTATGCATGAAGATAAATTTCAACAAAAAAATCTAAGAAAAATTTGAAGATTAAAGCCTCAAGATCAAAGAATCTTTAAAAGGGATTGTACTTTACAAAGTCCAATAAATAAAATTATTATTTGTATCCAATTTTACTTATTATATTTTCAACAATTTTACTTATGGATAAATAAAGCTATTCAAAATTCATTATAACTTATAAAAAAAAAAAAAAAGACAATAAACAGATATATAAAAAGTGATAAAAAAACAAAAGTATGAAAAATAAGTGGCAATTTTTTTAAAAAAAAGTAATTACATGTATAACTCTTACTTTTAATTCAAACTAATATCAATTTAATAAAATATAAAAAATTATTATAATAGACAGGGCGAAGCGGATCCTATTGTCAGTAATATTCAAAGAGAGGAATTAAAGTATGTAAGAAGAATAAAAGAGTACTGATTGACCAAAGATCAAAAAGCTGACGACAACTGACTTTGATGATACAAATCATTAACAAACCAACTGACGTGGCAAAACGTGTTTATTTAGTAAATATTTTTTGATCTAACAAGGGAAAAAACTAGTTTCATTTTAAACCAAGTAATACTTCATTCGGTCAAGTTTGTCCCAATCCCACCGAGGTTGATAATTTGCCTCTTGGAGATCGGAGGGAAGATCCACCATAGAGATATTCTTGCTTAAACCAAGATGTGCCATGAGAAGGGCAACATGAGTGAGCAATTCCGCACCTTGCTTCATTTGCTTCGAATGCTCTCTCCAGGTGCACTGACTTGCTGCATAAGTAAGCATTTCAAGCCATATATGACCAATCATTTCCCATTTTTCTTCATTATCCCATCGGTATTGCGTTACAAGTTTCCGCAATTGATCAGCAATCTGACATCCTTCGAAGAATACGGACTTCCTTTGACTTCCCATCCTTATAAAAAATGATCGAAATCCTGTATCGATATCAAATAAAGCCTGGACAACTTCCTTGTGTTCTAATCCCTTATGAAAGAAATTCATTGCTTCTATGCAAGTATCTCGGTGCCTTATCTGACTAATGCCTTCGGGAAGCATTGATGGACTCATGAAAAGAAGGTACATCATATAATCAGATAAAAGCTTGCTAACTTTGCAGTATGGACCAAGATTGCCAACTAAATTTTTGTGATGATCGTCGCGAAAAGTAAGATCCGTCGCGACGTGCCAAACGAGGAGACTGTGCGTAAATTCTACACCCCCTATGCTCCAACCAAAATCTTCCTCGAGACCTTTCTCAACCAGAACTTCATGGCCTCTCTCATTCAATAACTGTAACATATATTTGAAATCAAAACCTTTCTGTTTATATTTATTCCATTTCTCCAATAGATGAGTGTAGATGAAGCTCTTCAAATCAAGACTCACATCTTTCCAAGTTGTATGTCGATACTTGCCCACCACGTCCTCAGTGTCAAATATGCTTGCAACCGAAGTAATAAACTTGGTTGACTTGGCCTTGACGCAATAGTCTAATAGGCTGTGTTGTGCCATTGATTCTATCCCACTTTTGGTCTTAGTTACAGAAACCAAACTGGATCCAATTGCCCTAAGTAGCCTGTTGTCCCGGCGAGTCAACCACAGAATTCCCCTGTCGGAGCTCACATGCAAAAATGCTGAATATATTTCCAAAAAGATAGCTCCAACTAAGAGCAAATACGATATGGCAATGTCAACTTTCGAGTAGTCATGCTTGGCAATGTCATCTGTTGGGTGGCCAGGCTTGCCAATGATGATTGAGAAGGCAATTAGTATGGAAAAAAGGAAGGACGAGCAGATGGACCGTCGAACCACACCATTTCGAGATAGAACAATAGGAATCTTGGTGTAGAGCAAATCATACAAGAATCCTAGTTCAACATCTACCAATCTGAAGGCCTCTTCCACAGTCATATGATCCTCTAATGTAAATATACCACTTAACTGTCCGTAAATCCTGAGTTTGATGTCTGAAAATAGAGGCCTGAACATCGTAAATGATAGAGATGCTCGATGAAGGTATCTGTTTTCCAAACGAATTCCTTTGCCTTGTAAATAATCATCCAGCTGAACTACCCCTAATCTCTGCGGATCGTACCCCAAAAGGACATCGTCTATCTCTGAATTGGTTGGAGTTATGAAAACCGACTTTCGAAGCTGAGCACGGCTAGCTCTGAAAAGAATCCAAACTCTTTCCCCATACTTGATAATCCCAACAATGAATATTGGAATTGCCATATATGTGATAGTAGTTATGGCTATGGTCCAGAACTTGACATAGACATAAAGAGCAACGAAAATTTGGAAACATAGGCCGAAGAAATGTCTGAGCCAAAGCTCATTATCTGACATGGAGTAAGCAGTGATTGTATCAGGGCCGCCAAGGTGCAACAGTAGGAAAGGTGCCCAAAATATAACCAATGGACTTGTTAATTGTTCCTTGCTGCTTTTAAGGAGGGTGCTTAGAGCAACTGTTGCCATCCAATCTGCAAACAAGTACATTAACCATACAATGATTGATGCATACACTGATCTTTTGCCACTGTATTGTCGACGATTCCCCAATTTGACAAGTGTAAGTTGAACGCAAAGGCTTACTACAACCATGGCTCGAAGCTCCCATTTTATCCAAAGAGATTTCATAGCATCTGATAAAACTTTCTGAAATGTTTCATTCTTGACCTCGGTGAAAAACAGAGCGCAGGCAACTGAAAAACGCAACATGTTCAAAATAACCAAGAAAAATGAAAATTAGTAACATTATGCAAACGTTAATTTGGTTGTGAAAAAGTGTAAGAAATAAATTGGATTAAAGTAAAATATGCTATTATATTGTAATTTAATTTTGAATTTGATCGTTTTATTTTTAATTATATTGATGTTTTGAAAAAGAAAACAAAATTAAAATATTTGTTAAGGCAAATGGCAAATTCTACTATTCTATTTTCAATTTCATAGATTTTTGGATAAAAATAACGGAACTGAAATATTACAAGAAATATTCTATTAGGCAAATGAAAATTTTTCATTGGTTTTGTTTTTTTCATCCAAAAATCAATAACATTAAAAATGCAATGAAAATTCCAACAAAATTAAAATAACAAAATTCAAAATTGATCTACAATATAATGTCAAATTTGATCTTAATCTCAAATTAATTATACAAAAATATAAACGCACCATTTTATCCAAAAATTTTTAAATATTTTTAATTAAATAAGATTTATTATCGACCCAATTATCTTTTTGGATTTGAACTTAATATGATTCATTCGAGTAAATATTTTAAAGTTTTAATTATGCAAATATATATATAAATATATTTTATCCTATATTTTTTCTTTTTACTTCAAAATAGCAAAACAATAATAGAAATATCAATCAAACAAAATTTGTACTTCAAAAATAAACAAAATTACCTGTACCAAATTAGGAATAAGATCCAAATTTATCATTTTACCGGGGATAATGAATCAAATTAACCGTCGTTCTCTAAATGGATGCAATATTACCACTATACTTTTCAATTTAATTAAAAAACCATTATGTAAAATAGAATTTTTTTTTTTACCGTTAACTTTTGATATTTTTAATTAAATTAAAAAGTATAAAGAAAAAATTACATCTATTCAAAGATTAGTGATAAACTTGGATCTTATATCAAACAATTTTACCTTCCCATATATAATTTTATTCAGTAAACAATCAACAGACTACTGCTCTAATATAATTATTTGCAGTTATACTTACTTGTAAGCAGCATTCCTCCGGGGCTTCTAATATATGCAACAGCAAACCCAATTATGTCTATCTGGAGCAGCTTGACCACTTTAATTGTGTTTGTGAATTGTGAATTCTGCCTGAAACATTATCTCAAGTCAAGCGGATTTTATAAATATAAATATATAAAGTGCATTTTGTAAGCAATTAAGCATTAAATAAAAATAAAATGCAAAACTTACAGTGATTTCTTTTTATTTTTTATTTTTTTTCCAGAATGTAAAGCTTATTGCTTGGTTTCAAACTTATTTGGATCAAGATGTCATAGCCAAGAGCAAATATATGTTAGCAAGTTTGGAATATAATTGTAAACTGGAGACAGGGTTACATGAAACGCATGTACTAGTCTTGTAATTAAAGCAAGAAAAAACTGTAAAACTTGTGAATACAAAACAGCTTAACTACTATTTCTCGTTGCATTTTTTAATTGCAGTTTTTTTAATTCAAAATTTATTTTACCGTAGAAGCAATAGTAAACTAATGTTTAAACTAACTAAACTACTATTGAAATGAAAGAATCCTTAACTTTTTCAAGTTTGGGGATAACTTGTTAGCTTTAAAAGCTAAAAGTGCATAAAGCTAGGCAATGGGTATAAACATAAATAAATTAATGGCAACAAAAGCAAAACAATGACTTTTATTCAACGAATGAAAACCTTACTTTCATCTCTCCCTTTAAGATTAATGGAGCCTTCACATAAAATTATGCTGCTAGAATAAACAATTGTAAAAAGATTATCATTCTGTTTATTAAGTTTTAAGTGCAATTTGGGAAAAGCAACAACTAGTCTATACCTATTTTATATTTTAAAACTATCCCTTACAAGGGTAACTCTCAATTTAAAGGCAACTCATCAATTGAGTTGTTCATTAATTTTCAAGTGGTATTTAACTTTTTTTATGTTTTATTTTTTTATTTGATACTTTTTTTTCATTTTCTTTTAAGTTTTATTTTATTTTATTTTTATTTTTACTTTCTGTTCTTTGGTTTATTTTTTATTTTTTTATATGTTAATTTACTTATTTATTTGTTTATTTGTTTATTTACATATATATTTAAATCATTTCAAAACATAAAAAAAAAAAACTAAAAATATGGATTAGACAATAAATTTGTAATTTTTTATAATGTATATCTATTTATTTGTATCATGTCAGTTTTATAAAATTTTGGGAATAAATGAAAATTCTTTTAATGATAAAATTAAAAGAAAATTGCAAGTGGCATTTTTCTTGAAATTACTAACTAAGAAATTTTTTTTAAAATCTTATCAAAAGAATTGGAAAAATTTTGGAAATATTCCAATAAAAAAGAAATTTTTATTTAATTTTAATAAAATATTTAGCAAAAAGTAAAGATTGGTAAAACCAAAAATAAAAATAAAATAAACTTAATCCGATGACATGGCCTCTTTAAAGGAACGAATGTCTTTTTTTTAATATTGTTGGGGGTCATTTGGTCCACAGAATCTTGGATTCCGAGAAAAAGTATGATGCTCGAGAAAGTTTGATACCATAGGTATTGTTTGATTTTTATGGTATCTCATAATCAGATTTATTCATTTGGTTGGGGAGAATGTTAGTTCATTAATTCATGTATAATTACCATAATCACTTTGATAAGTTTTAGGCAGCCTTTCATTTTGCTGTAATAAAAAAATCTAAACGACAAATGATACCTTTAGTAAAAATATATATATATATATTTTAATTTTTTTAATTAAATATACCCACTTATAATATTTAACTAGATATCTAGTCGTAATTACTGTATTAAAATATAAAAATTAGTCAATTATGATTTTTGGAAGAATTGAATGCCTTATTTACTTTTGTAAATATGTTGGAAAAAGTATCAAATAAAGTGTTTGTTCAAAAGAAACACCTTAATTGATAATCAATTAAGTTTAAAAAAAGAAATACCTTATTTGATGCTGTAAAGATTCTGAAAAATGTATCAAATAAAGCGTTTGTTCAAAGATTAAGGCATTTTTTTTCTTGAAATGCCTTAATTGCTACATATTAAAACTAAATTAAAAATAAGATAATTTTAAAAAAAAAAAGTTAAAATTGAGCTTCAAACTTACTTTTCAAAAGAGTAACGAATATGTAACAAATTTTTTATTCAGGTTAAATTTGGAAATATGTTAATTTTTCTCTCAAAATCCTAAAACACCACAAGGAAATGTGAGTTTTTGATTCCGAAACTTTAGGTACTATTGGGAATATAATATTTTCCAATGAAATCTGATTACTTTGAACTAAACATTAAAAGCAAGTACCTACCATCAAGATTTCAAGGAAAAATTGATGAATTTTTTTGAACCAAATACACTCTTAAGGTGAGAGAATTTTCTAAAATTTTTGTTAAAATATTGAAAAAAAAAACCTAAAAACTTTTAATAGTTTAAATAATGAAATTTAATTAAAAATAAAAGCATTTAGCTATGATCATTTTAGGATAATATAAAATTAATTGGTACCATTTTTAGATGGATATTGTAACGATATTAATATATTTTTAAATGTATATAAAAATAACATACAATAAAAGTTATCCCTAAGTGGAGACAACTCTCAATTGAAAGACATCTCATAATTGTGTTGCCTAATTGCTTTCTATTTGTCAAATAACTATTGGTTGATAAAAATGAAATAAGTTGTTGGATTTTATTAGTTATGCTATGTTAAGTTTTAATTAGATTAAAATATGACGAGTTGGCTTCAATTGGGTAATAAACAAAGAAATAATTTAAAAAATCCTTTTTTAATTTTATTTTTGTATTTTTTGTTGGAAAATACTAGAAAATAGTTTTTTATTTGAAAAATATTTTTCGAAAATGCAAATTTTGAATAAGCATTAGTCATATTGAACTATATGTCAATTTATTAAAAGATTTTTTTATTTCTCTTTTTTTTACACTATTTTAGTTTTATTTACACTATTCATACATCTAAATACAAATTATATTATAATGTTTTTCTCGTGCCTTAATTCAGGTAATTTTTACAAGAAAAAGTTGGCATGGCTTTACCTAAAGCCCGTCCCTTAAGGCTTGCTACATGCTGATTAAGAATTTATATGTTTAAAAAGTTTCCAAATTGTTTCTTACTAGCATCTACACAAGACTAGTAAAGCATCTCGATCCTCTTGTCATTATAGGCTACAAATGAAAATAGTTCAATTTGAGTGTGAGTATTTCATTTGTCATTATAAAAGTTATCACCTCATGAGAGTATAAGTACTCTACTCCCTCCTAAAAGAAACGAAGTCCAGGAATAAAGCTCAAGCATGATATGAAATGTGTCATCATATGTGTGAGAGAAAATAACATCACGATGTTTATAGTATATGGTTCACAATTTATTGACAATAATATATACATAAAATAAATAATGAACAAATTAAAATGAAATGTATGTAAATTTTTTATTACTATTGTCTATCTAAAAAAAATCAAAATCAAGAAAATTAAGGTTAAATACCAATTAAGGCCATTAAATCAAAATTAAAGATAACACATACTTAATTTTTTATTTGACTTTCTAAAAAAATGAGATCTCCAATGGAGTTGTCAAGCTGTCATAATGGTTTTAAAGTTCGCTAGATGAATTTGAAAACAAAAAGAAGAGTCGTCACCAATCTTTTTTGGTTAAGTGTGATTGGTCACCTATTAAAACTTATCATTTTAATAAAATTTTAAAATTAATTAAAATTTATTAAAAATATAATTTTTGGATCTACGAAAACAATTTAAGTTGAGAAGACAGTTACGCGTGAAGAAGGATTAGCACACCACAGTGCTCGTTTAAAATGGTATCAATTAATTATGAGTTGTTTCCCAATTTTGACAAAAAAAGTCTTAATTTTGGTATTTAAAAATTAATTTTTTTAATTTTTTTTGTAGAAAAAAAACATATTTTATTTTTATTTTTTTTATCTTGGTAAAAAAAAAGAACCATGTTTATTAAAAGAACTCTTAAAATGTTCCAGTAAATTGGTAACATTAAAAGAAATTTTCTTACTTAGAGATTTATCAAGCATCGTTACTCAGATTACCTTAAAATCTCATTCTCGAAAGCTCTTGTTTATTTTTCAAAAACTAAGTCACATACATGCAATGCAAATAATGAAATGTTGGTGTACATATTTCATTCATTCATTTTTTTATGAAAATATGTTTGTTTATTTGTTTATTATTATTTTTATTATTAAGAAAAGAGAAAAAATTTTATTGTATTGAAAATTTTTATAAATACTCTAATACACTGATAGTATTTAAAAAAAATCTTCTCACTTAGAGATTCTTAAAGAATTACTACTCATATTTCTATAAGATCTCATCATAAAAAATTCATAATTATTATTATTTTACCCTAAAAGTTATACTATGATTCAATTATACATAAATAAATTTGTTTCCTAAAAATGTATATTTTTATAGATATTTTATCTTTTTATTTTTATTTTTTATTTTATAAAAATTATTCAAATTAAAGAAAGAAATGAAAATCTTTGTATGGAAAAGAATTTCTAAATATTCTAATATTTTGACAATTTTTAGGAGTCTTTTCTCACCTAGAGAATTTTTAAGAATTATTACTCGAACTTCTTGAAATTCCATCATAAGAAAAATCTTCATTTTTAATAATAAAAATTTTCATAAAAATGCACATATATATATAATTATCTATAGTTTTTATGTTTTCGTAAGCATTATTAATTATTTCAAGACAACCTTATTTTATAAAAATATAATTATCATGAATAATGTAAAAGCATTCAAACAAAAAACCCAAAAATAATGTACATGAATTATACCACAAGTTTTAGTGTTGAAGCCTAAAGTCTTAGGTCTACCAAATGCAAACACTTAAAGCCTAACTATCACCAAAATGGTGACCAGGTAGATTGGGCTACTAAAGCAGGTTGATTAACGGGGGGTGGGCCACGAGTTTCAATTAACCGGTTGGGTGTGTCGATTTTAACCCAACTTCTCCTTATTTTTTTAAAGTTACAAAACCTCTTCTTTTTTTTTCTAATTCATTTCCTTTTACTCCTTAAAGAAAAAAAAAAACCTCTTCTTCTTAAAAAAGAAAACAAGTCGCCCCTTTTAACAAACCCATATCCCAATTTTGGTGGCTACCTTACTACCGTCAACAAGGTTATTTCTTCTTTTTTTTCTTTTTCTTCTCCTAGTTTTTCTTTTTCCTTTTACCTTTTTTTTTCTTTCTCTGCCACCACTGATAGTCTCTAGCGTTCTTCTTCTTTAGCTAAAAGTACAACCTCTAAACCTTTTTTTTTTTGCTTTTTTTTTTGTTAGTGGCATTTAGGTTCCTCTCTAAAGGGATGATTGTGGTTTCCTTTTTTATGTTGTTATTATTATAATTTTATGATTCTTTTTTATTTTTTTTGGTGGTTTTAGGTCTTAGTTTGGGGGTGATTTAAAGGTGGGTTCTCTATTGGACGAAGGTGTTGGGGTTTTTGAATTTTGGTATGATTTTTTTTGTTAGGTTTTTTGGTTGTGGGTTTTTTTAGTAGTTATTTTTTTTTACTAGGTTGAACAAAGAAGGGTTGTGGGTTTTGGTTAAAGGTGGATAGGCAACACTGCTTGTTGTTTAGATGGGTGGTTCAGATGAAGGGTTGGTGATTGGTGCACGCAGGTTCTAAGCTAAGGTTGGTCAGGTGTTGTGTGACCAAGTCTAGGGTTAATGCTTAGGTCTTAACTAAAAACTAATGGGTTTGGTTAGTAGGTTCTAGTAGATGTGGCGTGGGTAAAGGCTGGTTTTCTTTTGTTAGGTGTATCTTGGAGCGATGAATAGTGGCAATGAGTTTGAGGGTAGTGTTGGTACAGGCGACAATCGATCATTTATGGTATGGGCAAGGCTAGGGTTATGTTAGGGTTGTGAAATGGGCAAGGCTAAAGGGTTGTGACTGGAGATTGTGCTAAGAGGTGTAGGGCTTAATGCTTGTAGAAAGGTGTGGAGTTGATGCGTCCATGCTCGGTTGGTGTTGGGAAAGGTTGAAACATGGCTAATAAGGGGCTTGATGCTAGTGTTTGTGTTATTACAGGCAAAAGGTGCGAGCAAGGGTTCTTGTTTATTGGTTGGGTTTAGTGGCTTAGGAAAAATGTTGAAAAGGGTCGATCTTGGGGCTGTGATAAAGTTGAAAAAGGGCTTGTAAAGGTGCTTTGTGCAAACAGGGAAGAAAAGTAGTAGCTTGATACGTACAAGGACTCGATGTGCTCGGGCTATGATGGCGAAGGTTGGATATGATCCTTAAGGTGTTGATGAGAGGTTGGGTCATGTTAGAGGTTCATTATCTGCTCCATAGGGTTGGCATTGGTCTTTTTTTATTTGTAAATTTCTATAATGGATAAAAATTATAGGGTGGCTCAAGGATTGGTGAAGGCTGGTGAAATGGGCAATGGAGCAAGGTACTGGGTAATTTGGCTTGTTATGGCAACAAGCTGCCAACCACTTCTTCATGTTTTGTATTTTTTGTTTTCTTGCTTTTTTTTTGTCGTTTTGTCAATTTTTTAATTAATTCAATAAATAAAAAAGATAAGAACAATAACGAAATAAAACAATAAAAATAAATTTGGGCTTTGAAATTTAATTTGAACTCAAAATTGAAGTTTGGGCCTTTTGTCGAACTTTTAAGCCCAAATAACTAAAATTTGAATTAATTTTGATTAAATTAATCCAAATTCAATCATTCAAATCAATATGCAAAAATCACTTAAAGTTGAATCGACCCAAATAAAATTATGTGTCTATAATTTTAATAAAGGTATTATAATAAATTTTTAAAAAATATAATATGTCAAATTTCTGTGAAGTAATAGTAAAAGTATCTTAATAATTTAATATGTAATTAATTTTATATTATATTAAAATTTAATACATAATTTAATAGGCACATTAGAGTAATTTTGCTAACTATGGTAAGATGGGCATTCTTGTAATTATGATAAGATGGTATTATAGTAATTTTGACTAGTTATGGTAAGAGAGCATTTTCATAATTATGGTTAAAGGGACATTATAGTAAATATGATCAATTATAGTGGTAAAAAATTTTCATAATTATGATAAAAAAGTCATTATAGTAATTTGACTAATTTTGTGAGGGAACATTATAATCATTTTGGACATGGGTCAATCCTATATCAAATACTTATATGGGTATTATAGTAGTTTATGTGAAAATAATTTTCAATATATTTTATAGATATATATGACATTATATTTTTTAATTTTTATTTTATTATAATAATTTAGTATGTAGTTAAGCGTTATGTAATTTTTTTAATATGTAACTTAATAGGGGTATTATAATAATTTTCATAAAATATCACATGTCAAATTTTTGTGAAGTTATGGCAATGGTATTTTAATGATTTAATATGTAGTTAATTTTATCTCATGTTAAAATTTAATACATAATTTAATATGAACATTATAATAATTTTAACTAATTATGGTAAGAAGGAAATTTTTGTAATTATGGTATGAAGGTTATTATAGTAATTTTGATCAATTATAGTAGGAAGATATTTTTGTAATTATGACAAAAGTACTTTAATAACTTTGGCCAATTATGATAAAAAAATATTTTTGTAATTATGGTAGAATGAGCACTTCAATGATTATGATAGGAAGAAGATTATAGTAATTTAAACCGATTAATAAAGACATGCATTATAATAAATTTGAACACATATTCAACAATTATTAAATAATTAGAGTGGCATAATCATCATTTCTATGGGGTTTATTTTCATATAAAACTAGAATTAGCTCCAGTGAACTATTTTTTATCAAAAATTTTCATTAGTTTAATATTTTTTTAATTATTTTAATATAAAATAATAAAAAGTAAAACAAAAAAAACACAATTAGAAAACAAAAAAAAAAAACACAATTAGAATTACATATATAATATTTCATATATTGGGACTACATTTTTTTGTTAATTTTTCGGACTATGTTATGACATTGTATTTTATTAATTATTTGATCAAATGTATGATTTTTCAATTTATTATAAATTATTAACCTTTTTTATAAAAATATTTTTAAAAAAAAAATAACATAATTTTTATTTTTTATTTTTATGTTTTTTGTATTTATATTTATTACTGTTATTATATGTTTTTAATATTTTTAATATTTATTTTATTTTTATAGATAATAAATTATAAAAACTTAAAACTTATAAAATACAATTAAGTTTAAACACATATCAAACAAACACCAACATTCTTTTTTAAAATGGAATCAAAACCCAACTCACTCATATCCCATCCAATTAAAAAGCTAACATACCATGATCTATCAAACCCAACAATTTATTTCACCTTTTGTAAATGGAAAAAGTATTTATTTTATTTTTTATTTTGATTTTACCAACCTTTATTTTGACTAATTATTCTATTAAAAAACAAATTAACAACTCAATTGTTGAGTTGTTTTAAATTAAGAGAGTTGTCCTGCAAGGGATAACTTTAATTGTAAACAAGACTCAGTACGTATAAAATGATATAAATATTAAATATGAAATTTATTGTGAGATTTTTAAGCTTCAAGATATAAAGTGTTAAAATTTGTAAAGATCTTTAGAAGCTTTCGAATATGCACCGTAAAAACTTCTCAAAGTTTTCAGAAATAAATATATAAAAACCTTTCAAATTATCTAAAAATGTACTTCCAAAAATTCTTTTTAATATTTTCCAAAATACATTTTCAAATACTTAGAAAATTGTTAAAAATTGATTTCTAAAACCTACGAATCATAGCACTAATTTCATCTAACATTTTTTGAAATTCAACATAAAATCAACTGAACTTAACACAAAACCAATGAATTACCCCTTATTATAAGCTTTATAACTTGATTTTTCCTTGATTTTCTTTGAATTTAAGTTAGATTTTGTATTTTTTTGGGGGGGGGGGGGGGGGGAAATTAGGCTTGAGTGAAGAGAGAACCGGGAGGCGTGTGAGGGTGTTATGGAAATTTGAATTTAAAATGTAGGGTGTAGTGAGTACAAATGCGGTGATTTAGGATTTGAATAAAATCCCTCAAATCTTAAATACTGTAATAAATATAAGTTTAAATGTTTACATCAACCTCAAATACATAACAAAATGTCACAATAAAATTAAATTATAAAATTATATTATATCCTAATCATATAATACTATATCTTAATCGACCTTCAAATTATATTTTTATGACAACTATTAATTGTCTCGAAAAATTAATATCAATTCAATTAAGGATAGTTTTAATATATTTTATAGATTATTGATTATAGATGAATCCATACATACGTGTCTTCTTAATGACAATTATAGCATAAATGACGACTATTTCTATAATTCTATGTGCCTCCTATAGATTTTGATCATATTGTATTTATTGGTAATAAAGTTGCATCTTGGAGCTTTCCTAAATATGGTTTTACTCCCAAAACTTTTTTTAGAATGAATTTTGAATTATGCGATGGGAATTCAATTTCATAAATTTCACTTCCATCTAGAAATATGAAATCCTATCATCCTATCAAAAATAATTTTAAAATCTAAAAATAAAAATAAATAACAACTCAAAATTCAAAATACACTCTAGACAAAATTAAAGGTGGTAACATTTTGATTGATTTTATTAATACATAATATTATAAATTTTTAAAATTTAATTCAAATTTGAATTAAATGTATTTTAGAACTAATTTTTCAAACTAAATTTTATTAATTTAATTCAGTTTAGAATTTTAAATTTTAAATATTTTAATTTTTTGAAAATTTTTAATAATTTTAAATATATTTAAATATAAAATAGTTATTTTTATGTTATAAAATTTAAGATAAAAATATATAATTTAATTTAGTTCAACTTTTTGGATTTTTCATTTTTCGAATCTAATTTTTACATTTAATATATAAATTTAATTCGAACTAAATAAAAAATTAATTAAAACTAAATTGAAAATTATAATTTTAAATTGTTTTTTATTTTTTACTCATCCTTAGATAGAAAACATATTTTGTGATTATCAATTATCAATTAAATATTGCAGTTGAGTGCTTTATTGTTCCATTACTCCTTTCGATTTAAAGTAATTATTTTTATATTATATAGAATTAATATTTTTAGAAAATAAAAACTTTAAGACTCTTGTAAATTTTTTATTTTATTAAAAATAATGATCATAATTAAATTAATTTAACTAAAAACATCAGTAAGTAACAATAATTTTTGGACAGCGAAAGTAACAAAACAAGCGACCAAGTCAAAAGTAAAACAATTCTTTGATCTACTGATTAAGGTAATTGATGGAATAAAAGAGCTTGGTCCAACCTTTCGCCCTTTCCCCGATTAATCAGGCCAACTCTCACCAAACCCTCAGTCAATCACCACCAATCCTGTACTGCCACGTTTCAACGACTCCCAATGTTATTTTTCCTTCTTCCCTTCGCTTCACCGCCCCGTTATTGTTGCAACCATCATCAAAATTTCCCCCATTGTTCTTTACTTCCCTTCTTCAAACAAAATCCTCTATCGCTCTCTTAAACTCTCCTCTCCAAAGGCAATTAGGCCTTCAAAAAACTCTTCAAAACGATGTCGTCTTCTTCGTCATTGAGGAAACCCTCGTGCCTGTCGCGCAGATTCTCGAGATCACTAAGATCATTGGCCAAAACAACTTCATTAGCGACAGTCTCGACCACGGCCAGTCAACGGGAGCCTTTTTCTTCTTCGTCGTCGCCCGCTTCGACGCAGGAAGGAGGGCAATCTTGGTCGACAATGCTGCCGGAGTTATTATATGATATCATGGAGCGCGTGGAGGCGAGTGGAGATCGGTGGCCTCAAAGGCAAAACGTCGTCGCTTGCGCGTGCGTATGTAAAAAGTGGAGAGAAGTTACAAGAGAGATCGTTAAGGCTTCTTCTCATGGTAGCGGCAAAATCACTTTTCCTTGTTGTCTTAAACAGGTTATTTAAATTTTCCTTTTAATTTCTTTAATTAATTTTTGTTTTATTTATTTTTGTAATTGAAATTGGGATAGAATTTCATAATCTGGTATTAATTTTTTCAGTTAGTAGATAAAAATATCATTAAAGTTTCAAAATATTGTAATTTTAGGAGCTTTTTTAAGGGTTTTATATTTAAAATTTTTTGGATATTAATTGTCTGGCAATTGGTAATTTGTTGGCAAGCGGTGAAAAAAAAATTTTTTTTCATTTGTTTAGATTTTAGTTTTTGGTAACGGCCTTTACAGTTAGATCATATTGAAGCTTTTTATTCTTAGTATTTAATTAGGGAACTCTAATATTTGTATTTATTCTTTTTTTTTCTCTGTATATTGGGTAATTTAAGGGAAATGTATGAGGTAGAGAGGTTCAAAATTTTTGAATCAAATGACATTTTTTAACATTTATTGGTGATTACAAATTAAAATTCGGTCAAATGTTAACCTTGTAATGTTAATTTTTTAGCTTTTAACATGACTTACTTCCAATAGAAACCACACTTTTTTTTTCTGTTGTGGAAGGAAATTATGCTTTGAGGATTAAAATTGTTTTCTGGGCAGTTTGGAAATCTGGGATTATCCTTCCTAATCATCAGAACATAACTTTTCGCTTTCAATTATGCAAAAGGAATTTGAAAACAAAATAAGGCATATATAATTTCTGTCTTTTGTGATCTTTAAGTGTGTTTTGATTGTGGCTATTAGTTTGAGATGGAGATTTCAGAAATTGAGTTGCTTTTTTGGTTAGTGGTTATGAAACTGAATTGCATTTAGGATTTACTGTTGCCAGTCAATGAATTTGTTATAAGTTTCGTTGCTGTTGGTTTTATTGCTTTTTGTTATTGCAGCCTGGTCCGCGTGATTTTCCAAACCAGTGTATTATAAAGCGAAGCAAAAAGAACTCAACATTCTACCTTTACCTTGCTCTTACACCATGTAAGTGGTTTTTTGGTGTCACAAACAAAACATGATGACAACATGTTAATTAGAATTGTATGCTAAATTACATGCTAATAATGAATTTGAAAGGAAGTGAAGAAAGAAAAGAAGTTGAAAGCGGTGTAATTCACTCTGTCAAAGCTTCTAAATTGACTTTTGGCTTTTGTTTTGGTAGGGTCATAAATGTATATTTCTGTCTTCTGAGCTAATACCGTTGCCTAAGTCAGCTTGACTTAGTCTTAATATCGAAAATCTCCAAAATGGTTGACAAGACTATCGATGTGCTAAGGGTTGATTTGAATGGACGGTGAGACAAGATTCGGTGAGATTGAAAATAGTAGTGGATATAAAATTAATTATTGAAGTAGTGAAATTAAAATAAGTGAGATATGTGATTAGATGTAAAAACAGTTATAATGGTGAGAATAGAAAATTTTTATTAAGGGCAATAAATTAAAATTATATGTAATAAAAATTTTAAATGATTTAACATTTATAAAATTAATAAATAATTAAAAAATTAAAAAGTTATTTTTTTATCAAATAATAATTTTATTGATAAATAATTAAAAATTAATAAAAATACTAATATATCAAATAATATTTTTATTATATTACATTAATAAAATTATATATTTTTAAATAAAAAAATTAAAATGGAAAAAGAATGAAAAAAAAAAGTTATTAAGCAAACATATTTTAGTAATTATAATATTATGTAAAGGGTAAAAATGGAATAAAAAAAAGTGGCTAGCTGGCCGCTGGACCAAATTTCATCAGTGGCTAAAAGTCAAAAGACGCACCACACTATTGACACCCAAACAGGCGATTAGTGCAATTGACACAATTTTTATAGCAATTGGCCTTCCACTAGAGGTGCAGTTGATTCCAAATGAAGCATTAATGGCCTTACATGACTATTGACTTTAAAAGAGTAATAAGATTTAGTCCTTTGGGCCTGTCTATACTATACGTGTCATATTATCATCTTAGTCTAGTGAACTTTGGCTTCTGTGAGAAAGGATATGAGTCAGTTAAAACAATTTGATAGTTTTCAAAATTCCTTGTCTCACTAGTATTTCATTGTGTTATGAAAGCATTATCTTCAACGTGATGACTGGTTGATATCTCTTTGTGTGTGTTATTGTTACAGAGGCCTATGAAGTTATTGCTCAAGTCTTACATCTGATGATCTACACTCTTTCTCGTTCTCTCTCTCTCTCTCTGTCTCTCTGTATCTCATTCTACCTTAAGAAATACAAACTAGCAATTTTTTCTTCCTCGATGTAGCAAATTTAGGCAATGGAAACATGCTGGGGTAGCAATCGTTGTGTCTTTTCTGTTATGCATTTAACAATTACCCTAAAACCTTTGCCAAATTGAAGTATGTTACATTAAGTCCACTAGCAATCATTTTTCCTCAAAGATGTTGTTGCCGGTTGAAAAGCTATATAAGTTTGTTACCTTTTATTGACAAACTAAGACAAATTTTATTCTTGTGATTTTAGTTCTTGAGAGCAAGTAGTGTGGTTTCACTGTTTTGAGCCAATCTATAATAGTTCTCTTTCTTTATTGTTTTCATCATGCAACTGGATGATGTTAATGGTTTAAATCTAGCTTATTTGAATCTTTTTTTTCCTGATCTTTAGCAGCTTTTACTGACGAGGGGAAGTTTCTATTGGCTGCTCGAAGATATCGACATGGAGCCCATATCGAGTATATCATATCCCTTGATGTGGATGACCTATCCCAAGGCAGTAATGCCTATGTTGGGAAGTTAAGGTAAGGGATTCAAATGAAGTTTGGGTGAGGTTTTTTGTGATATGATTTTTCTCTTGTTGGAACTTGGTTAACAAAATCTGCACTTTGAATTTAGTGAGTGTTGTTATTATAAATTTCAATTCAGTATTATATCTTTTGGGTAAAAAATTTTCTGTCCACTAATTTTTTGCCTTGATGTTTAAGCATAGAGGGTGTATGGTTGACATATTAACCCTTTTTTATGCAGTGCAATTCTTGTTTACAGATTTTGATTAGCTTGCTATGATATACCTTGGTTAGTTTTGTTCACATACTGCACTTTGTACATGTTCGTAATTTGGACCATTTATAATATAGAGGCATTTTCAAACAACCGAGTGATGTGGTGGAATGGACCTCTTTTTTCTATATATTTTCTGTTTTTTAATAATAAAGTTATCGTCATTGAAATGTCTGTACCATGCAAAATC
Source organism: Durio zibethinus (assembly GCF_002303985.1). The sequence goes on along the minus strand of NW_019167860.1, from coordinate 265,182 downwards.
ACCATGCCATACAACACTAGTTCATTTTCTTTCGTGAGGATACAGTTTTGAGTGTCAAATAGATCAAGTAAAAAACGATCTGAATTGATAAAATGTAGCATTTTGTATATAGGTGAGACACTATGGAATTTGAGAGAGCATTTGGGAGACAACTTATATGGCAGGAATAGCACTCTGTTGATTTGATGACACTGTTACTTTTTTATTTTCTGTCTTGTTAAAGTAAAAATGATAACTTTAGAGTTCCTTTTATATTTTTTAGCTGATACTCACATGCAAATTTATGATCTTTGCAGTTCGGATTTTCTAGGCACCAACTTTACGATCTATGATAGTCAGCCACCCCACAGTGGTGCAAAGCCCTCAAGCAGCAGATCCAGTCGCAGATTTGCCAGTAAGCAAATCAGCCCCCAAGTTCCAGCTGGCAATTTTGAGGTTGGACAAGTGTCTTACAAGTTCAATCTCTTGAAATCAAGAGGTCCTAGGAGGATGGTTTGCTCAATAAAATGCCCTTTGCGGGAAGAAAGGGCTGATGACAAGTATTTAAACGACTCCAAGATGAAAATGCCAGAGCAGGCTGCCACTGGTCATACAATTTTGAGGAACAAAGCTCCAAGATGGCATGAGCACTTACAGTGCTGGTGCTTGAATTTCCATGGTCGGGTAACAGTAGCATCTGTGAAAAATTTTCAGTTGGTTGCGACTGTTGACCAGAGCCAACCGGGAGGGAAAGGAGACGAGGAAATGGTTCTCCTCCAGTTTGGGAAAGTAGGGGATGATATATTCACCATGGATTATAGGCAGCCCTTATCAGCCTTTCTTGCTTTTGCCATCTGCCTTACAAGCTTTGGTACAAAATTGGCTTGCGAGTGATATTATTTTGAAGTATTATATATTTATATATTTTAGTAAAAAGTTGTGCTGCATGTTTAATATAATTATTTTCTGCTTAATGTCACATTCAAAAGTTTTGGACGGCCTTTGGTTAAGCAAATGATGCATATGTTGTTATTGTATCTAATAACATTTTCTGAAATTATTGGCTGCAAACACATATTACTGTTAATATGATGTGTTTTACATCAACAAGCAAGTACCTTCTGCTGTCTCGAAAATTGACGTCAGGATTTGAGAAATTAGTTGACAAAAAGCATATGAATCCTTTCTCCTCCTCTTTTTCCACTTGGAAATAGTGTTTTGGGGGGCAAATTGCAACAAAAGCATGTGATTAGTTCTAGTTGTTTGCAATTGTGAACTCTTCTTTTTCCCCTTTTGCTGTGAAACGGTAGAACATCAAACTCAAGCCGCCGCAGCCATGTTTCTTGACCAGTTGAGCAAATTAGAATAATGTTGGCAAAGTGGCTTCCAGAATCCTGGGTAGAAAATAATCTAGTGCTTCAAAGTTTTGAATTTTCTACAGCATTGGGTCCTTTAGAGCCTAAAAAAGTACAGCTTTATAGTTGAAAAGTGATTTTTAAGTGCTAATATTGTAATTTTTGCTAGTAAGAAACATATAAAGGTTTTGGTCGATAAAAAATAAAAATAAAAACGAAAAAGGGAAATTTTTTTAATTCAGTAGTAACTATATAAATTAGAAAGATTGTTGTGAATCTTGTTGGTTCTTGATACTAAACATTTACTTGTAAATCTTTAGGTATTGAAATGTACTTCTCAAATGTTTTTAAGAGCTTGTTATTTTAGGTTATAGTTAACTTGTTCGTGATATTTTGGGGCAAAAATAAGAGTTTTTCTATTTCAAATTAAAATTACCATATTTTTACAAGCAGAAATCTTGGACAATACCAAAACTTTCCACCTTTCATTCAATGCAGTCCCAAAAGTGAATCAATCCAGAATTGAGGAGATCTTTTAGAATTGCTTAACTATATATTTTTTTTTGTTGATCGATAAAGGTGAACTAGAGAGTTGTGAATAAGCAATGCAGGTTGATGAATCAATAAAGTAGAGTTAGCCAGCAAAGGTGGGATGAATTCGTTTATGTCGAATCTAACACAGCAGTTAAAGATTTGCATTTGCAACAGATGGATGTAAAAATTGTTTTTCTTGTTGGTGATTTGGAGGAAGAAATTTACATGCAGCAATCACAGGCTTTTGAGGTTCAAAGAAAGAAGAAAATGGTACGCCAGCTTTTCAAGACCTTGTATGGTTTGAAACAAACTCTTAAACAGTGGTACAACAAGTTTGATAATTTTGAAGAACAACAACAAAATCATTGTTGTTATGTCAAACGTTCGATGGAGCTTTTTTTTTTTTTTTTGAAAATTCGGGTTAAATTGAGATTTGAAGAGAAATTTATATCGGAAGATTTGGAAAGACTTAGATTCCAAGCAGAATAAAAAGGAAATTGAAGATCAAATTCGATTTCTCAAATCTTTCGTTTTGACGAAACCCTATAAATTTTTGGATTCAAAACCTCTGCAAAAAACAATCATCACCAGTGCATATGGGATACAAACAATTTTTGCACAGCACAAATCCGAATCCCAAAAAACACAGAGAATCAAAGCAGGGAGGAGGAAAGAACCAAACAATCGAACCTCCCTGCCATAGTCCTTTCCAAACCTAACTCCCCTTTTTGTCTCCAGTGGTCGAGCACCAAAATAGACACCCGGCAATCACGAGATCCAATACAGAATATCAAAACACAAGAACCACATTCAACCCACCAGAAATAATCTCAGGCAAGATACGGACTGTCGATAATTTCAGATGCAACACAGTAGAAAAAAAAAGCAGCAAAAAAATTTCCAAAATAGAGGTTTCTAGTTAGTTAATTTTTGAAGAGTTTTGGGCTTCAATTTGCTTAGAAAAGGAGAAAAGGAAGAGTTATTTTTTTTATTGATGGTGACTGGAACTAGTGACCATTAACGGTTATTGAAGGTTGAAACGGCGCCACTGGTGTGAAGGAAGGAAGAAGCAGAGAAGAGAGGTGATCTGCGTTGGTGAAAAAGAGAATGAAAAGAAAATGGTAATAGAGTTTAGGAATTTTTTTAAAGCCTTAAACGGTGAGTTTAGGAAAAAAAATAATGGAAGGAGTGGGCTGCGAGGATCCGATCTGAGACCAGCCCGTTTCAACTCTTCGTCCAGATGCCAAACAATTTTTTTGTTTTTTATTTAGCGGCTAGGGGATTTTAGGATTTTGCTTAATACATTTTCTTTTACTGTGTCAAAAAAAGTTTATTTAAGCCAAGTTTAGTAAATTTATGAAAAATTATTTTTTTTATAGTTTCTTAATGAATTTGATCCCAAGCAATATAGATATGAGTTCTTTTTTTTTTTTTTTTCACTTAAATCAACCTTGGTTGTCAATTCAACATTTGACCCATTGATCTAGGCTTTATTCTTGATAGGCTTAGTGAGATATGATTTTTTTTTATTTTTCATGTTATATTTTATATATTTCAAATTAATTAGATATTTTAGGTAATAAGTAATTTGAATTTTGGATGATTTATTAATAAAATTTGAGATAAAATAGTGAATATTTAAAAGAATATTCTAAAAAATTATTTTGAAAACATCAATTTTTCTTAAAATTTTAAAGAAAAATTGGTTAGTGAAATCTCGCCAAAAGTATTGGCAATTTTAACAATCATTTTTACATAAAGATTTTTTTATATCTAGTCATCAAATTTTAGTTTTAAAAGATAAAATAAAAATTATGCAAATTAATAAAAAGTATAAAAATTAAAATATGCGTTTCATATTTTTGCAAATGTTCAATCATCAAAGTAAAGTTAAATCTCCTTGTGGACGAAATTATTAAAAAGTTGTAAATATTAATTTTTAAGGAAAAAAATTTAGGTGAGAATTATTTTTTTAATTTTGTTAAAGTATTGTGAAATTCGAAAAAGATTTCAACATTAAAAATTCTTGCTAAATGATAGAAGATGAAACTGCTATGAATAAAAATACATTTCTCCAATAAAATTTTTAATTCATTGAACAACGAAACTTTTCCAAGAAAAATAATTAGTTTTCTAATGTGAATAGACTTTCTTAAATTATTGTCAAAATGTTAAGGTAATTTTAAAAAAACTTTTCAATATTAAGCTGACAAAATAAAAATAAAATATGATAATAAGATTTAAGTGAGAGATCATTTTTAAAGAACACTATCAAAAATTTGTTTAATATTGATAAAATTTTATTGACAAAAATTTTTTATTGATAATTATTGATAGATCACAAAAAAATATATTATTATGAATTTATTAATGGAATACTGTCGAAATTTACCAATGAAAAAAAATCTATTTCATTAATAAAAAATTTTCTAAAAAAAGAATACTTCGATAGAAAAATATAGTTAATGGAAAAAAAATTTAGATTAATTAGTCAGTAAAAGGTAAAAAAATTTAAGTTTCCGACAAAAATTCTATCAATAATCCGTCGTTAAAAACCATTAAAAATCAAATCCCATTCTTCTTTCTTCCTCCCACAATTTGAAAATCCCTGATCTCTCTCTCTTTCTCTCCTCTCCTCTCTCTTCTTGATTTACCCTTTTCTCACCTATGAAGGCGCTGCCACCCTTGCCCGTGAAGCCATTCCTTGCCATTCCACCCCCGTTTCTCTTGCGCCTTGGTTTTTACTCTAATCTGTTATGTAATCACACGACATTATTAAGCATTATTTTCTATTTGTTTTCAGGGAAAACCCAGAAGGATCAAAACGTTTTTATTTATTATATAGAAGGATCACATGACATTATTGGCTATACATTCTTTAAACTTGGCTAACCTAAAAGATGATTCTCTCACATATCTAATCACCCTTCTAACACAAGCAACTAAATCAATCATTTCTTTTAACCTATCACTCATAATAAGGTAAACAACATGGGTAATACATGTCAAATGAAGATATTTACTTCCTATAATACTAGTTCTTGCATTGTTAAATTTTTTCAAGTATGACATTGCAACATCATTGGAACTACCACCATCAACTATAATAGCAAAAACTTTATCAATCCCCTAATCACAGAAACATTTCTTTATTGCCTTACCAATTGCTTTCTTTTATGATTGAAAATGGGACAAAAGTCTAATATTTTTTTGTCAAGCTTTCAATCATTATCCAAAAATGAGTTGTAAGACAAATATAATTGACTTTTTACAATAAGATCCATGTGTCAATGGTAAGTGTCACTCTCATAGAAAAAGATTTCAAGAATTGCCTTAGGCAGTTTTTTTCATCAATATAAATTTGATATCATTCCTTAGCAATAATACATCATAATGGTATATGAAATTTAGGACATGCAATAGCCCTGCAACATCTAAGTCCTCTCCCTTCCACAAATCTAAAAGGCAAATCATCTATAATTAATCATATGAACCAAACATTTCCTAATGGCATTTTGGTCAAATTTCCAACTAACAACAAACCCATCTCCTATTGAGCTTAAAAATAATTCTATTTGGGAAGGATCACCATTAATATGAGGAAATTTTGTAAACAACCCATGTGATTCTTTAATGAAGATGTTTCATTTTTTTTAGGATAAGCATAAAACAAATCCACGCAGATGCATGAGTACATGTGCGAACATGCAAACATACATAGACACACATGAGAATAACTTTCACTTAGATGAATTTAAAAAAGAAAATATCAAATCTAAGTTTGAAATAACTCTTTTTTTCCATGCCTTTAGTTAAACTTCCAAGTGTTTCATAAACCATGGTTAATAGTTCAAAAGAATTTTAATTCCTCGTATTCATAGTTTTCATTTGACCTCATTATACAAGTGAATCATCATTTAGTAAGTTGTTGAAGTGGATTGGCCCTAATAGAATCATTTGGCATGTGCAAAACTCATAGATCTTTCACAAATGATTTCAAACTCTATAGTCTGGTTCTAAGTTTTTCATTTGACCCTAATGGTTTCATATATAGTATGGTCTAAATATCAAACTCTAACATCAAGTTTATTTTTTTCAAATTCCATAGCAGCCACCATAGAGATTCCATAAAGATTGCATACAAAAAATGAGGATGGCGACAAATCTTAGCTCTAAGAGGAAGAAGGGTGAGAGGTCAGGAGAGAATAGAGGTGAGGTCTGCTATGGTTGTCGATTAAGGCGTGCGGCCTCTAGATCGAGCAGGTCAATGGGCATTGACGACGTCAGTAGAAAGAGATAAGGAGTGTGAGGGCTCGAAGGGTAAAGAGAGGAAACGAAGGGTTTAGATTTTAGAGTTTGGTAAAAAGTAAAAACAAATAATTGAAATAATTAAATTAATTAAAATATTAAAATTTAGGTATTTCAATTAATTCGGTTCTTAAAACTCAATATTAAAATCGTAAATGAATCGAATATGAACAAACGAATGTATGCTTTTTCGTTTGTTTTTAAAGGTGTTCCTATTCGGTTTATGTTCATTAAGAAATTTGCTCTGTTTATTTATTTAAATAATATGTTATTTATATTCAGTTCATATTCGTTCAATTAAATTAAATGAGTTCGTTCGTGAACATGTTCACGAACATATATAAACGAGCAATTCATAAACAATAAATAAATTATAACCAAACAAATTTAAATAAATAAACATAAACGAACCCAAACAAATGAACCTTAAAATAAAATTAGAATAAAGGATAAAAATATAATTTTATTAGTATTATTATAAACAAATAGCAAACGTACAATAAACAAATGAATTGTAAACGAACCGTAAACGAGTTTATTCGTGAACATAAATGAACGAATAAAAAACTATTCTTATATGATTCATTTAATAAACGAAAGCACAAATAATGTTCAAAATCATTTGTTAAGCTTAATAAATAAATATAAATGAATAGAGACAGAACATGTTCACGAATCGTTTATTAAAAATTCTATTCGCTTACATCCCTACTCAGTATCCAAAACCAATTTAATTTATTTAATTGAGAATATTGTAACTAATTTAGTTTATGAATTGATTTTTGATTGATTTTTTCTATTAAAATAGATTATTGTTCTCCCCTACATATAATAAAATATATAATATATATTTAATATTTGTGAAATTAATAAATAACAAAAATTATTAAAATTAGTTATATATATATAACATAATAATTTTTTAAAATAAATATTTAAAAATATTTATATTTATATTTTGTCAGGTTGCATACAATTTAATTACTATGGTGATGCTAATTATATTTACGCAGAGCAAATATTCGGAAAGAAGGACATTCAAATTTTCTAAGCTTATTTTTAACCGTGCACGACACTATTAAAGAAAGATAACCGACTGCTTGGTGGAGAGTAGTTTACTGTCCAATAGGTAAAATGGGACCAGTTGTTCATGGGAGAGTTTCTTCTCCAGTAAACAAAAATGGGTGCAGTACAGTGAAAATGCTCCTATCATGCCACACTCCTGACACTTAATGCGGTCACGACATAATTAAAGTCAAAAGTGACACGATCGTGTTGCATTGTTACTTCGTTTGAATTCAAACAATTTCTTAATTAATTATCGAATACTTAGTAGAAAGGTAATATAGTTTTTGGATGGTAAAAAAATAAAAAAGATATATTATATTTTGATAGTTTGACTGTGAATTTGTGATTTGAAAATTATATCTATTTACATACCTTTGAGCTTAACCTATTTCAGAAAAAAAAAAAGTCAAAAGTTATTTTTTCATATTATTAGTAAAATCTTCCTAGCTTCGCCATGGGCATTAATATTTTTTTTCTTTTTAAAAGTATAAATCAATAATTTTTTGTATTTAGTAAAATTGAAAAATAATTATTTTAAATTAACAATCTTTACAAATATAATATTTATTTTAAATTCTTTTTTTCCTTGTCTTTCTCTTTTTTTATATAGATTTTTTTTTCAATCAAAAGATTAAAATTTGTTTAGTCCATTTTAAATATATAAACTGATAGAATTAATATAAATACTTAATAACATTTTAGTTTTTCACCAAAAAAAATATTAAAAATATTTACGAATAAAATCTTAAAAAAAAAACAACAACAAGACATTGAATTCATACAAAAATTAAAAACTATTTTATATATATAAAAGAATAAAATCTAAAAAAATAAAAAACAACACGTTAAATCCATACAAAAAAATTAAAACTATTTTATATAAACAAAAGATTCAAAACTATATATAAAATTTGGCCAACAAATTAATAGTTCTCACAAACTCAAAATTCTAAAGCCCATTTAACTATATAATATAAAAAATACCCACACAACTCAAAAATATTCTAACAACCCTTATGAATTGGAAGCCAACTTACATCTTAATGTTAGATTTTAGATTAGATATTAGATGTTAGATTTTAAATGTGCAATCCACAAATATTTTGGTTTTGATACTGCTGTTGAGAGGGCGTTAATGCAGCCCATGTGGAGGCAAAAAAAAAAAAAAGCGGAAAATGGCATTGGAATTGTCAAACTCATGGGAAGATACGGCGATTAGTGATGGTGTGCGGCGTGCCAAAGGACGTCATTTTGCAACACTCAATAGGTTGGATTATTTTATTCTGCAGAGTACAGATTTTGAAATTGTCAATATTACCATTAATTTAAATTAATTTTGAATATAAATTTTAGAGATTAGAAAAGCAATATAAAATCATTTATAGTATAAATCCTATAAGATTAAAAAGAATCATACTTTTTGAGATAATTGAATAACACCATACACGAGAATAACGTTCTCTTTACAAATCCCATCCTTCCCTACCCTAATAATCATCCTTGAGATTTTATTTAATCTCACTTCATTCTACCTGACAATCAGATTACAAAGGAGCCAGTGCAAGCAAAATCATGTTACTATCTTACATAGGACAAGGCAAGAAATTGATACAAGGACCAAACAATGATTTCAAAGGGGAAGAGGAGACCAAAATAATAATTAGATAGGACCTATTATTGTATAATAAAGGAGGTAAACAATTTTTTGAGAGGCTGTGGCCCTTACCTGCCCCCTTCTAGCTCCAGCTCCTCCCCTGCATACTTACTGTTGTTTTTTATAGCTGATACATGCATCTGTTTATCGAAAGGTGTGTGACAGGAAATAATTTGAAACCAACAAAAGCAAACAAAAAACGGCACAGAAAATCCCATGTAACAGTCAAGAACACACTTCATATCATAGTCGTACTCATCAAACACACTAAAAGATACTGTTCTTACAAGCGAGCCACGATAATGGTAGAAAACATTCATTTACACCACCAAGTTTTAGGACTCAAGACACTGCAAGATACAAGAGTTCTGTTTGTTGTTTCTACAAGATCTACCTCACTTCTTCCCTCGAAGCTTTGCACCAAGAGCCCTCTCCAGTTTACCGATTATCTGTTGATTAGGGATGGCTTTTCCAGATTCATACTCTTGTATGATCAGAGGCTTCTCATTGATCAACTGTGAGATGACAAGAAATATTCAATGAAAGAACTTAAAATTAAATAAAGACTCATCACACTCCTAGGGCATGTGCAGGCATGCACAGAGAGAGACCTGAGCAAGTTGAGCCTGGGTAAGTTTCTTGTCCATTCGAGCCTGCATGATGGCTTTCTTCAGTTCAGTTGGGACTCGATCATCTGTTCACAAGTTTAAACACCAATAAAAAATTACAATGGAATCACCCTCAAAAACAAAGGTTCTACATAAATTGAAAACCGGTGAAAACACATGCAGTGAGTAGGGCAGTTGGAATATATACATTAAACATAGGCATTCAACAAATTATTGGAGGCCAGGATTAGGATCATATCATATTGTAATTGTGAACTGTGTAAATGTAAAACCATCTCATTCATTATGGAGAAGATGACCAAAATGTATGATAAGGTAAGCCATGGTTGTTATAAAAGAATATGGCAAATTACAAAAGCAATATGTAGATAAATCATAAAAGAATAATTGAGCTTCCAGAGCAACAAATATAGAATAAAGGTAAATCAGCATGCGCATGATCAAAAAACAACCCAACACTCTAGGACAAGATACTGCCAGTAGCAAGTGAACAAACAAAATACATGCACCAGCTAAGTCGGTTTTATCGCTAGTATACCGCCAACTCCAACACCACCAATGCCACCTATTCATGTCTCATTTTTTTCCCCAAAAAGCAGAAAAGAGAAGGTAATCAAGGCATTTTAAAAAAGCACATACAGGTGCATTTAAATTTGTATGGTTTCCTAACCTCACATAAGAAAGAGGAAACAAAAACACACACACACACACACACGCACACAGCCATCAATAGAAGTAAATTCATAAAACCTTTCCCTCCACTGATATTGCAAAACCATTTGGTAAATCCCTTATGCTAATAAGCTAATAAAAACTACTAGTTATAGAAGATTAAACATTCCCAAACAACCTACTTTAAATCGACAATCTGTTCGCATCTAAAAACATAACACAAAATTAAAATAATCCCAACACATAAATTCCTAAAGAAATGTTTGAATCACTATTCTAAATGAAACCCATTAAAAATACATTCAATTTCGAAACTATTATTCTCTTTTGAGCAATAAATTGCGAATTTCAGACGTAAGCATTAAACCATTTATAATTCAGATATAACTGCGTAAAGAAAAAATAACGAAAAAAGGGATAAAATATTGCTTACGGGAAAGATTTTCAGTTTCTTCATCAAGCTTCCTTGTGTTCAAAGAAGTACTACTTGATGCTGCCCTATTCGTCCCAGCATTTGCTGCAAATTCCCATTTACAAAAAATGGAATTTTTATTACCCTCTATTTTCACTAAAAAAAACCCTAATTGAGAAAATAAATTGTAATTACATTGGGGCTTTTTTCCGACGATATAACTAAAATGCTGATTTTTTTTTTCAAGAAACAAGTGAAAAGAAGAATACATTTTTTGATGGATTCGATCTCGGCACCAGCTCGACGAGCGGCGTTGACGACTTTCTCATCCTTCTTGGCGGCGGCACTTGGAGCTTTTTTTCGAATAACGACGGGTTCCCAGTCTTGAGTTAAAGGTCCAATTCCGGCCATTGTTTTTCTTCTCTTACTTCAATTTCTTCAATTGAATAACGGGAAAGGTCGGGATTAACGAATCAAAAAAGCGTTTCGTTAGAAATTCGGTGCATGAGAAGAATGGGCTTCTATATATATATATATATATATATATATGAAGAGCATCAACTTACTTTTAAATTTTTTTTAATTTTATATATTTTTTAATAATTAATTTTAATAGTCTTAGAGATGAGGTTAAATTATTTTTTATTTTTATTTATTTTTTATTATTTGGATTTATTAAAATTAATAATAAAAAAAATATGTAAAATTAAAAAAATTTTATAATATGTAAGTTAATCCATCCTTTATATATAAACTACATTTAGGCAATCTAAAAAAAGCTTCTTAGTTTGGTTAATAATAAACTGACACATTATCAAAATGATTATAATGCCTTTTTTTTTTTAATAGTTGTAGAAATGCCCTGTTAATCATTAAAAAAAAATTATTATATTGCACATTTTATCATAATTATGAAATACCATTTTTATCATAATTAGTTAAAATTACTAAAATGCTTTTATTATCATTATTCTTAAAATACCTCTTTAATCATAATTGATTAAAATTATTACAATACTCTTACCACCGTAATTGATTAAAATATCTCTTTTACTATAATTAATCAAAATAACTATAATATCTTTTACCATTAATACAATTATAATGAAGTCCTTTATCGAGTGTTTTATGTCAAAGTTGGAACACAGCGATGTTTTGGTTTGAAAATGTAATATAAATATTTTTATTAAATTACGTATTAAATTTTAATATAATATAAAATTAATCACATATTAAATTATTAAAATATTCTTATCATCGTGTCATAAAAATTTGATATATAATATTTTATTTTAAAATTACAATAATACCCTTATTAGATTACATATATTAAATTTAATATAATGTAAAATTAACTACATGTTAAATTACTAAAATTAACAACATACTAAATTACTAATCTCTCATTGATATTACCAAAATGCCCTTATGGATTTTTTAACGAAGAGTTAACACATGTCCTAAATGATTATAATGATCTCCTACCATAATTATGAAAATACCCTTCTACTATATATAATTATCAAAATTACTATAATGCTTATTCTATCATAATTATTAAAATGCCCCTCCTACCATAATTGCCAATATTATTATAATGCCTTCCAACTATAATTATAAAAATGACTCTCCTATCATAATTTATCAAAATTACTATAATACTTTTATCATAATTACGAAAATGTTCTTATGATTACTTTATTAAAAGTTGACATGTGACATTTTATTTAAAAATTACTATAATACTCCTATTAAATTATGTATTATATTAATTCTAAATATATTCAAAATAATAATAGTTCTCTAGCTTTGTGTTATGAGGTGGCTATTTCTAGTATATATATAGAATAGGGATCTACTTATACTAATGTAAGTGTTACACATTTTTTTAATTTTTAGATTAAAATTAAATCTATAACACTTATACTTAGCCATTTTGATCTAATGATAAAAAAAATATGTAATACTTACATTAGTATAAGTGAATTCTCCTCATATATATATATATATATATATATATATAAAGGTGAACACAATAAACCTACAAATTAAATATAATACTATATTACAAGAAACATGATTATTTGATAATGTTTGCTTACATATAATACAATCTATATTATTGACAAGTAGGATACTTCTTTAATTGTAGTTGTCTATCAAATAGTCTTATTATTTAAATTTTAAAAATGTTTCAAATATTAAAAGTTAGATTTATCCAAATATTTTTATATTAAATAATTTATAATCTTTATCCTCATTTAAATAAAAGTTATTGTGATCATTCCGATGAAAAAATTAAAAATTAAAATCTCTTTTAAAATTAATCTGGATATTTTTTTATAGAACATTTACATATTATTTATCTTACATTTAAAATATATAAATATGTGATAAAATAATTTTGAAGTTTTGGACTTTATTTATTTTTTATTATTTGTAAAGCATTGATATATTTACATATTGCATCCTTATTATTAGATTTGTAATATATGTTTTCAATATTTTTCGTCCTAAACCAATCGATTTTTGTGTAATAGTTTTTAAAACTAAATGCATGCATAAAAAATATGTATTATTATGATTTCTTCATTAGAGTAAATATATAATCAACTTTCACTTTAAATTATTTTTCAGTATATAAATTTAAATAAAGTGTTATAAAAAAATTTTCTTTAATAAGTTAAATAAGACCTTAAGTCCATAACAACATATAATACTTATAGTTATTTTTTATTTGTATTATAATAATATTTTTTCAATGTTTCATATGTCCTGAACAATGATAATTATCTATAAATTTCTTAAGATAATTAAGAATAAATTAGGTGAAAAATATTTTTTTATATAAATGGTGAATTGAAATTTTGCTGTAGGGTTAGGTCGACATCAAGTAGATAAAAAATAATAATATATGTCAAAACATTCAATAATCAAGTAATTAATTTTTAATTAAAATAATGCTAAATTTAAAAACAAATTAAATTATTGATTTTTGCACTATGAATATACAAAGAGAAATAATTCAAAAAAAAATTCTCTTTAAATTTAAAATCACATATCTCTTTTATCTTTTTTTAATTTTGAAGTATCTTATTATTAGTTTCTTTTTAAATTTAAAAAAAAATATTACTTTAAGTCTATTAATAATATTTGTCGTCATTTTTTTCTAGTATTTAATTTTCCTTAAGATTTATATTGCTTTTATGATTTATTATTTATTTTACTTAAATGAGTTCTTCTTTTTACATTATTTTTATTCAACTCTTTTTTGTTTGTTACACATTTCTTAATTGATATTCTTTTAGTATTTTTGATTAAAATCATAATTTAGTAAATGTATGTCAATACTTCTTTTAATATATGATTGACCATTTAATATTATATTCTGATGTTCTTTTAAAAATCAATATTGTATTTATATTCAAATTTTTTAATTTTTTTTATCCATAACTAATATTTCCTATTTTTTTCACATTTGTTTTCAGCATTTTGATTAAGATAATAATAGTAAAGTTTAGTTTTCTTATGACATGTTAATTGAATACATATAATATATATTTTATATAAATCATAAAATTTTAAAATCTAGATATAATTATAAGAATAATATAAAATTTGTGATGCATATTTAAATAAGTAAATAATTAAGATATAGCATAAGTGGCAAGCTAATTATAATAATAATATCAAAATATTAGATGACGTTGCAGTAAAATCCGTAAAGTTTGCTCGACTTGACTTATGAATTGGACTTCTTAGAATGCCCTAAATCCAAGATTCAATCACAATAGAAAATTTCATCAGACAAACTAAACTTATGGGTTTTTTAAATTCAAATTGGAATTCTTTCATTTAATTATTATTTTTTAAAAATAATAAATATTGTTTTATATTAATATTTAAAATTAAATAAAACATATTGTTTATTAATAATTAATTGGGATTGAGCTTAAAAATCTATACTTAAACCTATCAAACACAAATCATGCTTGTGACTGTGAACAAATACCTGAACCTTTGACGCCACTAAAGCAATGAGTCTAAACATGTTTATAAAGTATCAAGAAGAGTTATCTTTTTTATTTATCAATATACCCAATGTTAAATGACTTAGGATTCAATTACAAAAAGTGAGCTCCAATATGGTGGGAGAACTTCCACCCACCATGTTCCCAAATGGAGCGTTAATAGGAAGTAAAATTCAACATTAGGAAGAGAACAAATACCAAATCCATATTTTCTAAGCCATCGACACTTTGTGTAGCAATATAAGAATCATTAAATAAAAAGATAAAGTTGAAACTTATCACTTTACTTATACCATGTAGATCAAATTTACCATTTATCTTTGAACAAGTGAAATTTTACCATCATACTTTCTAATGTGATTCAAGAATTTTTTAAAAAAATTCTATACAATATTCCTTTTATTTCTCCATTGAATATTTTTGTGTTAACTTTTAACTAAAGGTGTCCAATTTTGTTAGTGTTAACTTTAACTAAATACAAGTGAGGTAGATATTCTAGACTTCAACGGCAAATAATCATTTATCAACCCAAAGATATTTTAAGATTTTTAGGGTATTTTAGTCTTTTTATCGACCTGATGTGGCTAAAATTGTTGAGGGAATCTTTACTCATACACGACATAACATCTTTATGGCATACTTTCGTATGTATCCATGTAAAAAACTATGTCATACTTCATTAATTCCACTTGACCAAGCATATGTGTTACCTAGGTATTAGGTACTTTAAAGCCACATCAGACCAGACATATTCCATCAAGTTAAACTTGATCACGTCAGCTCATGTATAAATATCTCAATTTCTCCTTCAGGTAACTCTAAGCTTCCCAATTCTCTCATTTCTTGGCTTTTTAACCTATTCATGCTTTACTTCTCCTCCAATCTTTTGATTTGAATGTTGAAATACAAATGCTAGAACCACTTTTGCCCTTTGTCCCTGACCGTTGTTTACTCATGTTAAGTGCTTACCTCATAATCAATTTCAGCATAAATATTTTGGCACCATCGAGTGAAGGGACTATTCCAAAATGGCACCTAGATAGAGAATTATGGAAGAGGTCCAACCATCGTAGCAAAAACCTTAAACTTCTACACCAAACAACCAAATCCACAACATCCTTTAATCATTGAGCAATTTGATGCTTTGACCTACCAATTCTAGAGCTTAACTAAGCTTATTCAAAGCACCTTAACACTTTAACCATCACTAAAAAAAGCCTTTAATCACCTTAAGAAACCCAATACTAACCTAAAAATCTCAAACCACCCAACACAAAGACGTTGACTTTTTAACATCGAAAGAGGAGACTCTAAAAAACTAGTACCATTCAACTTCCAAACCACCTAAAAAATCCATAAATCAAAGAAAATCACATTGCTTGTATAAGAGTTGGTTATAAACAAAGAGTTGGAGGCTCAGGTGAATGTGATGGAGAAAAAAATGAAGAGCAAAACTTCTCTATTAGCAAATGAGCTGAAGATCTTGGAGCTTCATTTTTCACTAATGAGATTGACCAAGCTTAACCTCTTAATGCTTCAGAATGCCTACAATAGAGACATATGACCATACATCTAACCATTTTGATCATTTAAAGTTATTCCTAGCTAATACGTCAATTTAATGGGGCAGATGATCTGTTGATGTGCAAGGCATTCTTGGCTATATAGAAAGGGGCTGAAAAAGCCTAGTATTTAAGCTTCAAGTTAAGGTTAATAACATGTTTTAAAAAGTTGAGGAATATTTTTTTACTCGTTTAATCAACAGCTAATGTGCAAAGAAACTATATTAAGCTGATGGATATAAAATAAAGACAGAGAGAGTTTTTAAGAAATATGTGACAATGTTGAAAACTAAAGCTCTACAAGTTTATGACCTTAAGTAATTTGTGCGGTCATGTCGATCGATGAATGAACTCATTGAGAATGAGTATCACTTTAAATTCTCCCTTTTTAGAACCATAAAGACATTAGTTGAGCAACTTCATTAAGCTAGTAATACATTAATGTAGAAGAAACAAAGGTTGTGAAAATTGATGTTAAGAAAGATAGTCCTAAGCCTCACTACGATAAAAAAGAGAGGAGAAAGGTTGAGAACAAAAAAAAAAAAATGAGTCATTCAACTTGTGTATATTCAAAAGCTAAAAAACTTAAGAGAATATATAAGCACTAATCTCTACTAAATACTTCTCGAAAGAGAATTCTAATATAGATAGAGAGATCCTTAGTTGTGGTGGCCAAGGCCTATGAGATAAGATACCAATTAACTTAAACACAAAAGATGCACATTCCACCGTAACAATAGTCATATTATAGAAGAATGCATCTATATGAATGAAATTGAGAGCCTCGTAAGAATATGTCATTCAAGGAGGTAAGATAAAAATGACCAACAAGGTTAGAAAAGGAGAAAATTTTAATGGGAAAATAATAGAGATTAACCTTGGAAGAATTATAAAGGACATTAACATGACCATGGCCAAGATAAAGCAAATTAAAAGACTTATTGACCTCATGATGACAAAAATGACAAGAAAAAGAACATACTTACTATCAAGGCTAACAATGTGGTTACTAAAGGGACATCCACATCAGCCAAGAAGAAGGTTAACCAAGTTACATTATATTTATTGGCTTAATAAAAAAGAAAGCGAAGTCTTGGATAGATAGACCTATTTTTTTCTCACAAAAACTTGAAACTTATTAAGTTTCTACATGATGATGCAATTATTATAAGTGTTATAGTTTACAATCAAGTTGTTAGAATGATATATTTTGACAATAAAGCTCAAGTGACATTTTATATTATGCCACAATGAAGAAGATGTGAATTACTAAGGATATGTTGAAGCCATTCGAATGACTTTGGTAGGATTTGGTAATAAAAAAATCCTCGTGCCTCCAATCACCCTTGACTTAAAACCTAAAATAGTTACAATAGTGGTGGAGTTTATGGTGCTAGATATACTTTTAGCTCATAATATGATTTAGAAAGACCTAGGTAGATGGTAATAAGAGTGGTGGGCTCAGCACCTAATTTAAAGGTAAAGTTTTCAACTCCTCACAAAATTAGTGACGTAAAAGAGATTAGCCTACAGCCAAACAATACTATATATATAACAACTTTGAAAGTAAAAGGAAAAAGAAGTGAAGCAATGGCAGTAAAGATTTCATATGAAACACTAAAAGTAGATTGTAATCTATAAGAAGTAGCTATTGAAGCCATCTAAGTCCCAAATCAAGCCTTATGAGAGAAAAATGAACTTAAAAACATCAAAATGATTACAAAATTTAGAAGCAATGATATGAAATGAAACAAAAAATAGTTGAAAAATATAATGTGATGTGAAAGTTCTTTCTAAACATTTGATATCTTTTTATCTATGTCATATCTTATTTTGAATGAATCAGGTTTATGAATAATATTGCTCATATCTATATTTACCTTAACCTTATATTATTTACTTTTAATATAAATGGTGAACACATCTACCTACCTTAGTCTAAAAAAATGCTTCACCTCGACTAAAGTTCATATTAACAAAAGGAAGAAGTTGAGATGACATTGCTAAACATAATTCTTATAGACTTTTCATGAATTTATTTTAAATCGACAAACATTGTTTTTGCAAGAACTCACCTTAGCATAAATTGCCTTAAATAAAAAATTACTTATTAGAGACCCAATGAAAATTATAATTGGTCCAAAGCTTATATATAAGCTTATTCGAGTTCTTTTTTTTTTTAAGGAAACCTAGAAAAATAAGTTAAGATTATTACAAAGCTTGAGAAGAAAAAAGAGATCATCTTATTGGTGAAAGACAATGTCGACCTATTTTCATGGAAGCCCATATATATACTTATAATAGATGTAAAAGAAATAGTAAATTGGCTTAACATTAACCTATATGATATACCAGTTCGAAAATAAAAAAGGTTTTACTTTGAAAGGTAAGAAGATATCAATAAAGAGGTTAATAAGTTACTAGAAATGGGTTGCATCGGAGAAGTTTACTACTTGGAGTGGATAACAAATGTGGTATCGATAAATAAGCATAATGAGAAGTAGAGAATGTGTGTAAACTTCACTGAACTCAATAAAGCCTTACCTAAAAGATAACTTTCCTCTACCCAGCATTGATAGGTTAGTGAATGACAGTGCTAAGCATAGTTCATTGAGTTTGGTGAATGCTTATTTTGGATATAATCATATTAGAATATTTGGAAGAGGATGAAGAGAAAACAACATTTATAATTAAGAATGGTTTTTACTATTATAAAGTAATGCCATTTGGTTTAAAAATATTAAAACCGCCTACTAGAAGTTTGTCAATAATATTTTTCAAATTAGGTCAACAAAAATATGAAGGTATAAATAAATGATATGATTGTCAAGAATAAGACCTTAGAGCATCATTTAGAAGACATGAAAAAAGCTTTTAATGTTTTATAAAAGAAAAACATAAGACTTAACCTGAATAATTGAGCTTTTAGAATTACTTTGGGTAAGTTTTTGGGTTCCATGGTGTATCAATGAGGGATTGAAACCATCCCTTAAAAATTCAAGCTATCTTGGACATGAACTCACCATCCCTTATTAAAGAATTATAGAGGTTGATAAGGAGAATAGTTACAATGAATATGTTCATTTAAGGTTAGATGATAAATGCTTTCTTTTTTCAGAATTATTAAAAATACACTAAATTTTAAATAGCTAGAATAATGCTAAAAAGTATTTGATGAGATCAAAGTATTTTTTCCTCTCCACCTATGCTATTAAAACCTAAAATAGGTGAGCCTTTATGTCTATATGTTACAATGACTTATTAAGCCATCAGCTTAGCATTAGTGAAAGAAAAATATGAAAAACAGATGCCAATATACTTTATCAATAAGGTGTTGTATGAAGCTAAGTTGAATTATTAGAAAATTAGGAAGCATGCCTTGATGTGGTGATCTCGGCTGGCAACTCAGGTCATACTTTTAATTGCATATAATGAATGTGTTGATTGGTCAACCTTTAAGATAAATTTTTTAAAAACTTGAGCTATTGAGGATATTGATAAAATGGGTAGTTGAGCTCAGTGAATTTGATTTGCATATTAACCCCAAGTCTGCTATAAAATCTCATATAATAGTTGATTTCATTATTGAACACATTGTCCATAATCTGAGCTATGAAGAAAAGCACCATGAAGAGGAAGCCTAAAAATTATATGTTAATAGGTTGACCACTAGTGTGAAAAGTAGGGCAAAGCTTATTCTGGTCAACTCTAAAATGTTAAGCTCCAATATGTTATAAGATTTAAGTTTAAAACTTCAAATAATGAAATGAAAAATAAGGCACTTGTAGATGCTCTTAAGATTGTTGCCCAGCTAAAGGTAGAAAATTTAATTATTTTTAATGACTTGCAACTTGTGGTAAGTTAGCTCAGTGATGAGTTTGAAGCTAGGGAGGAAGCTACGGCAAGTATATGAAAAATGTGTTTTTTTTTTTGACAAATATTCAAAAAGTTTGAGGTAAGGAGAATACCTAGATCAAAAAATGTCTTGGCTAATGTTTAGTTAAAATTGGCCACGGACACCATATCACTTAACCCTTTTGGTATGTTGGTGAAAAAGGTGAAAGAAAAGAGTATGGTTGAAAAAAATCAAATTGGGCAAATTGAACAAAAAAAAAACTCTTGGATAAACTTGATTATAAAATATTTAATACGAGAGAAATATCAAAAGATATGATCCAAGCTAAAGCGATAATAAGAAAGTCACCAAGGTATATAATCATTGAAGGTAAGCTATACAAGAGATCCTTTAGCTTGCCACACTTGAGGTATTTAAATCAGATAAAAGAGGACATACTAAAAGAAATACATAAAGCTATGTATGGAAATCATCTCAGCTTTAAGACTCTTTCATAAAAAGTATTGAGACAAGGTTATGTTCACCTATCATATATAAAGATACAACCAACCTGGTTAGAAGATGTAATAAATGTCAAAGGTTTGCAACCATTCAACACTAGCTATCTACTAAGCCTATTCCTATTATCATGTGATAATACATCCAAGATCTGTCCTTATCTATTTTCTAAGCCTAACTGATTAAAAAATCATAAAAAATGTTTTAATAATCTCAAATTATTATAAACATATTCAAAATAATCAAATTTGTTATTATAAGCATTTTTTTATACGAACAATTCAACATAAATTACCCAAATTTCATAAATTCTAAAAATTTCATAAGTTTTACATAAATTTCACAAATTTTAATTCAACCATATTCATATGTGACCCATTTATAAAAAACCTTTCTCATTACCATTTTACATGGGCTTTTTAGTAGAAAAGCCATCTTTATGCCAATTAGCTTATCAATAATAATCTTACCAATTGATTTTCACCTTTATGTGTATTCATACATTCTATAATTGTTTTCCCTATCCCTAAAGCCTTTCTATCCATGCACTTTTCATTGTGAGCCTTTGTATGCACCATCTTATCCTTCAAAGCTCGCCTATCTCTTTGAGTTTTTTCTTCCCAACTACCACCCTACCATACAACTTTTTTTGCTCTTTTATAATATATTTTTACCTAATGGCCCTGCTTATGTTGCTTTAAGATGAGGACCATACTTGTTAAACTCTGAATTGTAAAACATTATTTTTGTCTCTTCTCACAGCTCCTCGCAACATGCCCTAACCGTTTACAAACAAAGTAAAAGTTTGACAATTGCTTATTCTCCAAGCCTACCCATATTTTTTTTCTTATTCCACTATAGAATCTAGAAACCATGCAGTAAGGCCTCACTAAGTATAATATCCAATCGAACTTTTAAGAAATTTTTTTATCCCAAAACTTTTAATTGAATCCTCCACCTCTAAGTTCCTCTCGAACTTAACATTGATCCTCTTTGCATTTTGGTTAGTAAGCAATCTAGAGGAATATTGTGCATGTGTACCCAAAATTGAACTTTTGAGAAATTCATTTCATCTATTATGCAACCCTAATCCATCTTGCAGTACTAAACAATGCCCAATGATCAACCAAAGCCTATCTCTAGTACTTTCTCCTTAATCTACCAAACGTAAAGGATATATGCTATACAAATTGGTTCCCAATTTAGTAATCACCAAAGCCACCTTAATAGGTCATAACTTTAGCAATACCCCCAAAGTTCCACTTTAATTCAAAAGTTTCTTCACCCTTACATTTATAACTAATGTAAATTCATACTTAATTAGACATTGCTCTTCCATTTTGATCTCTAAATCCTCCATTCCACCAAGCCTCCTCCAAATTAAGTAAAAACCCTAAAGCTAAATACCAAGAAAGGCAAAATATATATATACATATATATATAATCAAAAGAATCATAAGAAAAATCAACAAACCATATTCTCAAGAAAGAAAAAGTTTGACTCAAAGGACTAAACAAAATAAAAAAACTTAATGCTCAAAATTTAAGCATCGAGAAAAGAAATAGCAAATAACTTAACCTAAGACATAAAAAAGACAAAAGCAAAAAGAAAAGAATTAGAAGGAATATTAATAAAAAAAGCTTAAGAAAATTAAGAGACCTTTACTTAAAAGTAAAAAATTCTCAAAGATAAGAAAGAAGCATTGATGACGGGAGAGAAAATATTATTTTTATTATTGTTTTAAAATTTATTAATATTTATACAATATTTATAGTTCTAGTAAAAAATCTTTTGACCATGTTGTCATGTCATCATATTTTAACTATAGGTTTTTTTTAAGTGCTGCAAACTTTTAGATAAGAATGGTGCCACATATGCTTAATTCTTTATTGTTGACTTACACATCTTCCCCACATTTTCTTTGCTTTTTAGTTAGACCTTTTTTACTAGCTAGGTTCTTTTTAATTGCTTCTTTTTTAAATGTTGTACTTCTAACTAATTTTGTTTTGTTATAACTTTTTTCCTATTGTTTCAATTTGATTTTTTTACTTGGGCTTTTTCATATTTTGAATTTTCTAGTTCACTTCTAAACCAAAGATTGGTCTAATTTTGTTCAAATGATAGAATAGGCAAATCTCACTTTTTAAGATTTACTTTTTCATTAATTGTTGTATCTTTAAATGAAAGAGAAAGATTTTTTTATCTCTGAGCTATGAAAAAAAAAGATTTTCGTGTATCTTTAATCTTTATTTTTTCACCTACCATGGGATTTCGTTTGCCTATGAAAGCATGTTCGTTTTTCGTTGTTAAGGCAAGTCGTCTTAACTTATTGAGAGGTTTGGCTAACCTATTTTTCTTTCTTTTCATAGTTTGACATTTAGTTAATAGTTATTTATGTTTATGGTAAACTACGTATGTTGTGGTATTGGTTGTTGGAATGTTTCCATGGTTGTAGAAGTTATAAATTTTTGTTCCTTTAAGTTATTTTTAAGTTGCTTTATGTGGTAGGATATCTAAATGGTGTTTAAAACTTGGTTTTACTCTTGGGCAGTTGTGTTCTTTGATTTGCTTTTACATATGTTTTTTAATGGTGATACAATTGTTTATAATTTGATTTTAAAGTTTCTTTAATCTTTTAAGATGGTCTAGATATTCTAATTGATTCTTATCTTTACTTTTGTTTTCTTTCTTTGTTTGGCATGCATGATTTTTTAGTTATTATTATTGTTTAACTAGTTTTTATTCTTAATTGTAACTTATTTGTTTATGTTTATTATGGAAATTTTGATAGTTGTTCCATTATTGCTAGTGGTTGTTATATTTTTGAGATGTGATTTGGTTGTTATATTTATGAGATGTGATTTTTTTAAATTTGATGATATAAGAATGTTTGACACCTAAGCTTTGTGTTGTAGAGATTTGTGATTTATTGGACATTTAAAATGTGTATAGTTTTAGGGCTTTGTAGAACTAAAATTTTGAGGCATTAGCATTTCAAAATTAGGATCTTGCTTATTTTTGTTTGCCATTTGGATAATCTTTAACTTTGGAAAGTTTAACCTATGCTTAAGAGTATAATGAACTTCATAACTTGGGATTTTTCTTACCTTTACTTGGAATGAATAATTTAGAACTTTGAGAATATTTACCTATGCAAAAATTGTGAACCATTTAGAATTTTAAAAATATAAGAATATTTTACTCTTTTGGTATTTAATCTTATGTAGTTGTATAATACCATGTTAGTATGTTATCATTTATCTTGTAAGTTTTTTTGCTTGGATTCTTTATTGTTGAGTCATATATCATTACAAGATTTGTAGTTTGACTCTTTTGGGCTTCTTGTTGCTATAATTATTTTTATATATTCATATCTACATTGCATTGTTTGTTTACCAATGTATTTTGATTTTTCATAAGTCAAAGTGATAAATTAAAGTTTGTCGTATGAGATTAAGATTGATTTTTTTTTTGGTTGTACAATCATAAATTGTTAGTAGTAGTAATAAAGGTATTAATTTGTTTGGTATGAATGAGTAGTCTGCCACAACCTAGAATATCATATTGCTAATGTTCTAGTTATACTTGCATTTTGACTTTTTAAAGGATATACTTTGTATTTGACATCTACTTTAATTCACCATGAAATTGAAGTAAAATTAGGATTAATTTTGGTTTTGTTGAATTGTTAAACTTAATTAAAAACTTTACAAGCACTTCATGAAATTGACGACCCATGGCTTTTGAACTCATATTTGAATTATAATTTTAGTACCACTAATTTAGGTATTTTGAAAGTAATAAATATTGAACAAATGATAAAAGCATACTCATTTTTCTTTTAGTACCACTAATTTAGGTATTTTCAAAGTAATAAATATTAAACAATAAGACTTGAACAAATGATAAAGGCATACACATTTTTCTTTGGACCTAAAATGGTAAAGCTCGTTTATCTCTTTAATATATTAAAGTTGTCTTACCTTTCAATTTTAGGCCATGTCAGCTTTGACATTTAACTTGATTTAAGGGTTAAGGTGTCTTGATAAAAAATTAAAATAAAGCTATTGATGTCAGTTCTTCCCAATTGGAAATAGAATTAAAGTTAGGGTTTTTGATTCTAGAGGAAAAATAGTGTGGTTAATTCAATTGAATCTAATTTCTACTTAGGAATTGCATAGGTTCATCCATTTTGGTTAGGAAATATTTCTCTTTTTCTTTTTTTAAATGTATTTTTGGAGAAATCTTATTTTTAATACTAACGTCAGTTTTGCAAAAATTATAGAAATAGTAATTTTTTGTGAGAAAATGGGTTTTTAATTTTCTTTATGGTTTTTTTGAGAAAATTTTGATGCAAAGTGTTGTTTTTTTCCTTGGAATTTGGTGGATACTAAAAAGAGAACAAATTTTGATTTTTTTCTTTGCCAATGGATTTGGATATGATAGAATGAATTAAATTGTGCCCTCAATATTTAATATTTAATATTTTTTATTTGTGTTTGGACTGTTAGTTTTTCATGTCAAATTTTGTAATTTTCTTTTAAGCAATTAAAAGAGGGAAGTTTTCATATTTGATCATTGGTTTTGAATAGATTTTGTTTGGTTTTTACATATAATTTTTCAATTTGTGCTTATCAATTTTGACATGGATAAGTTCCTTTTGGATTTATAAAATTCATATTTTTAAAGATTTTGAAGGATAATGTAATAATATATGAATAAGGTTATATATCAAAATAATGTGAAAAACTCACTTGATTTATGGAAGCATAGCAAAAGCATTTTTGTGAAAGTGTTGCAAAAGTTATGTTGACTTGATTCATTGGTTAGAGACAAGAACACACATTCAAAAATTAACCATTATCCACAACGTAAGTCCTTAAACATTGAAAGATGAGATTTCTCAGAGAATTTCCTTCTTTATGTCGATCTCTCTCTTTTTTTCTCTTATTTTATATGTGACATATCACATAATCTTACATGAAGGAGACTTATGTCATTCTACAAATGAATACTATTTCATCATTTTTTCATCATGTCTGAATGCCAGGTTAAACATTGAAAAGGGAAAGACATGGTACATTTTTGTCTCTTTCTCAATGAACTTTTTCGTTCTTTTTTTTTTTTTCTTAAATTGTTGGTTACCATTATTAAGACAAAAGGGTAGTTTTTTAGATGTTTAAACTTTAAACACCAATTGCCTAAAGGCAATTCTTTTCTTAGCCAAAAACTATTTTATGATAGTTGCCAAATCCTTGGGGTTGAGCCACTCATGAATGGGTAGACCTTTACTCCAACATTTTCCACTTACATAAAATGGATGCCAAATTCTCACAATCAAAAGGATATTTTCTCTACTTTTTACAACAAGTTCATATAAGAAAATAAGTTGTGCGACCAGCATACTTCAACAGTTTAGTTGTTATACAACTGTTAGGTCTATATAGCAGCTCAAAATCATATCTAGTCACTTATACAATTGTTAGATATGTATAGTAACTATCAAATACAAATAGAATAAGTATGCAATACCCTAGATCATATCATTCACAGTTCAAGTTTCATGTGATCTCTCTTTTATCATATTGTATGATATACTTGTGTATTCATAATTATATAAATGTCTCAAGCATAATTAGTCAGCCTATGAATACAACCAAATGTGACACTAGAATGATGTTCCATTCTTTTAGAATCTCTCCATTTCAATTTAATTGCCATTTAGATATGTCCCATTAGATTGAATCATCTATGACCATTGGCAACATTCTAAGATAGCTAATATTAAGCTGAAATTTTAAGAAACAGTCAAAAGTCTTTAAAGGTATTAAATATGAAATCCTTTGATCTCAAAGGTCTCACACAACAATAAGTAGAAGATTTATTTTTTTGTTAGCCTTGTTGGTCAAATAATGCACATATGGTATGAAACACATACTACTATATTACTCTTATTTTCCTAGGAAGTATATGTCTTTATCATTAGATCTCAATACCATATAGGTGATAGTTTAAATACTTTAGTATCTAACTTGAGTCTGTAACTCTACTTGGTTTCACAAAATCAATAAGACTTTTACCTGACATTTAAGACATACAAAGTGAATTGTGAGATTATTCTCTTTTGGTCAAAAATCTTAATATTAGGTGACTTCATCTTAATCCCTTATTAAGGTGATTTTGTTTTAAGTTTTAGCTTTCAATCCATAGCCTAAAACTAATTTTATCTCCATAGTGCCAAACCATTGAGGTAATTGTCTATGTGAGAAAATCAATCATTTATTTGACAGTCATTTTCAATCATATCGTATATGTACATATACATATATATGTTCGCATACTTCACAAAACAAAGTATTAAATTTTAATGGCATTAATCTCATTCAATATAAGTTAATTCAAATAGGAAATGTCATATATTGTTCATATGGAATATTTTAATCGATACATCTTTATTTATGTAACCCTAGTGACTATGAAACATATCTCTAGGCATAGGCTTAGTTAATGAATCTACAATTGTCTCATGCATAGAAATGTACAACTTATTGACTTTTTTTATGTAACCTTGTCTTTCATAAAATTATACTTTGTATCTTTGTATTTGGTCTTTAGGATCTTTTGTTAATGTAATTGTGACTTAACTATCAAAATTTACTAATATTAAGTTAGATTTATCTTTCTCAATTCCTATATGATTAAAAAATCTCATAAGCCAAACAACTTATTACACTGTTGTTGAAAATGCTTTAAATTCAGCTTTCATTATGGATAGTGCTATTCAAGTCTTTTTTCTTACCGGTCCAAGAGATAAACCAATATTCAGTAAGAAAACATAGTTAGAGGTAGATTTTTTTTCGTTTAAATCTCCTCTTTATTGGCATTCATATAACTAATTAAATGCAAATCACTTTCTTGATAGCATAAAAAAAATCCACAATGCCTTTGTGATACCTTAATGTCATTTTCATGGCTTTTCAATGGGATTGACTTGGATTGGAGGTATAGCAGATGTTTGACCTTGTGCACATCATAGTATACATAAGGCTTTTAGTAGCATTAAAGTAAAGAACTCTTGCCATCTGTTCCTTTATAGAGTCTAAGGATAAATTTTTTAGCTTAAGCCTTCATTTTTTGCCATAAGAGTATCAATTGACTTGCAATCTTGCATGCTAGATGGTTAAAGAATTTTTAAAATTTTAATTTTATAAAAAGAACAATTTCTTGAAATGATCTCTCTTGATTCTTAAATCAAGTATATTACCTACTTCATAGATGTGCTTCATTTTAAATTAAAGATAATCAATTTTCACCATAATGAAATACTTTTTATCTTTTTTAGCTAATAATACATAGAGTAACAAGATCACTAGTTCATTTATAACTCTTTTTACATGTGTGCAGCGATCTTTATCAATTATGATAAAATCATACGAAATTATTATTTGATAAATACTAATGTACCTTTACCTAAAAGATTTTTTAAGACCTTAAAATGATCTTAATCATCTACAACTTTTGTACTATTTACCTCTATCAATGGAATTTATAGGTCATTCCATATAGGTTTTCTCATTTAGTTCTCCATTTAGAAAGGCATTTGTCATATCCATTCAATGTAATTTCAAATCTAAATAGGCTACAATATCTAGAAATGTGTCATTTGATAGATTAATTAGTTCTCATACGTTGTTTGGTCATTAGACTCTATCTTTCTTTTTTTTATTACTTTCATCCACTTTTGCTTTTGCATGACTTGTGATTCTTATGAAAAAAATTCAACAAATTCATCAACTTTAGTCATGCTCCCACTTGGATGATTTATTGTTGGTTATTGATTAGGAATATGCATTAATTGATTTGTAACTTACTAAATCATTTGCATCTTGAATCCCAAAAAGAGACATTTCCTGACTTATGTCACATTTATTTTGGAAACTCATTTTTTAAAATAATGGCATTCCAATATTCAAAATTCAGATACACTCACACTCGATTGTTCACTTATGAACACATATCCCTTTGAAATGTTTAAAGTATCTTACAAGTGTACCTTTTTTTGCATTTTGGACCTAAATTACCATGCTAATGAATGAACTCAAGAATATAGCTAGTACATCCTCAAGTTCTTAAGTTAATGAGATTGGGTTTTTTTACCAATCCATAATTCATAAGGAATGGTTATAATGACTTGGAGGATATTTAATTGAATATAAAGATAGTTGATAACAAGACTTCACCCCTAATATAATTTTCACACTCACTTGGTCTAATATTGACCTAACTATTTCTAAATGAGTTTTATTTCTTCTTTCTATAACGCTGTTTTGGTGTGGAGTCATTAGAATAGTTAATTGCCTATCGATGCCACTTTCATCACATACTCATTTGAACTAATTAGGCAAGTACTCACATCCACGATTAGTTTTCAACAACTAAACTATTTTATCTAATTTATTTTTCACTAAATACATATATTTTCTAAAGCGCTTTAAAGATTTAGACTTGTGAAAAATCAAATAGACAAAACTAAAACATGTTTTATCATCAATAAATGTGATGAAATGTTAACCTTCACTACATGTCCTAATATACATTTGGATAGAAATATTGAAATGTATAAATTGCAATAGAACTTCAAATATAGTTTCCTTATCAAATGGTTTTCTTGTCAGTTTCTCTGCTAGACAGTTTACACAATGGTTGATTAACCTTTTATAGGTCTTATAATCTATTTTTTGCTAATTTATCCATTTTTTTGTTGGCTCATATGGCTAAGTCTAACATGCCAAACATTCACATTAACATTGGCATTACAAAACCATTTAATAAACATCCAGGTCCATAATGATTTGTTTTTAAAAACAAATCTATATTAGTGTTATTAAAATTCATAACAAATCATGAAGAAAAAATAACATTGAAAGAAACTAAATTTCATCAAATATTAAAAGCAAATAAAATATTATGTAGGATGACAGTTTTTCCACCATAATCACTTAACTTGTAGGTGTCAATGCCTTTACTTAATCATTTAATTATTTTTTAAGGGAATTATGCATCAGCTTACAAAGTTAAAGTAGCAAAATTTTAAAATTTTTAATTCCCTAAAGCCAAGATCAATCAACAAGATCATACAAACATACCATACATATTCATGGGTTTTAGCTAAATGAATGTACTTTTTTTGTCAAATTTATTTTGGTTCATGCTAGTGATCACCCAAGTTGTTTTTCAAGCCATAAAGCTATCTAAACATGCAGCCTCTAATGGTGATTCACATAAACTTTTGTGAAAAAATCTTTTCTAAATATGGGAAGAAGACAAACCACACTATAGCTAGTGAGTGTTTTTGAAAGCCTTTTGTTTTCTCTTAAGAAGGGTGACGACTCATGTTCTTTTGTAGAAAGATATTTGGCCACACTAGTTAGTGCATGAGTTGTATAATTCCAAATTAATTCCCATGCTAGTCGAATACATTCAACGATGAAATTTTCTCATTTTATCTCTCTATCTTTTGGTCTTATCATAATCAAATTAACTCCAATTTAATTTATCTTGATTTTAATATTTCACAATTGTCTTATGTATGTGACCCATTAGTTTTTTTAACATGTTAGCAATAAATATAAGTATTGTAAGCCTTTCCATTTAGCTTTGGATGAATCAAACCTTTTGACTTCATCACTAATTCTGTAATTAGCTGATCATATATGTTTATAGATCATGATTAATGCTAGCTACATTGTCTTGACCTTCAATTACTAAAAAAAATTAATATGACTTGACAACTTATCTATAAATGTTCTAATGTATAATTAATATCCTTTCATCATTTAGTATCTTAGCTTGAACATTGAGTATGGTTTACGCTTAGTTTATTTTATGAAAAATGATTTTTACATTTTCAAATGTTTGTTTAACGAAAAATTGGCTGGTCAACGAAAAATGACTTCCTAGTTAATGGAAAATGAGACTATCTTTTTTAAAATTATCTTATAGATTTGAAAAGAAAGAAAATATTTTTCAAAAAAAAAAACTATGAAAAGAACTATTTATCAATATTTTTAAGCATAATTTTACTTATAAATAATGTTATATTAATAAACAATATAAAGAATAATAAATAGTTTTAGTTTAAGTTTTTTTATATTAACATAATATTTTAATATTAAATATTATTAGTAAAATATAATTATTTTTTAATATTAATAATTTTAATAATAAATAATTTTAAAATATTTTAATAATAAATAATTTTTAATATTTTAATAGTTATATTAATATTATTTGAAAAAAAAGATTTTTCAAAAAACAACCAAACAATAGAAAACATTTTTCATTAACTCATCCAAATAGCAGAAAATCTCTTTCAATTTAGAAAATGTAAAACATTTTTCAAAAATTATTTTTTGAAAGTCATTTTATGCCAAACAAACGAAGCCTTAGTATCTATTAAATCTTATTCAATCATGTTAAATCTTATCCTTGGCATTAACTTACAAAAGAGCTTTAGAATAATTCTAAACTCTTATTTCACTTTGGTTAAAGATTTCTCAAGTTAATTTAATCAAAACTAATTGAGATACTTTCTTGATTATACTAGGTGATAAATCTTGTTTTGATTACTTCACGCATCTTCATATGCTTTATGTAATACCTAACAATACTCGACTGAAGTAATCTTAGTTAAAACTATAAGTAAAGTCAAAGTATAACATTCATCATATAAGTTATCAAGTAATCTCAAGTTCAAAAATCAATTATACAACCCTCAAGTGAGAATGTTACTATAGACACTATGTGAACTATATAGTATTCTTATCTTGGATCATATTCAATGAACTTATTCTTGTAACAAGCACCAACATGTTAGCTCAAGTTTATTTAAACTTCAACCTATGAGATTAGTTGCTCATTTCATAAGCAAGAGCATAATCATGTGCAAATCTCAACAGCTTTTGTCAATGTCCTCTTATTGATAAAGCATTGACTAGGAACTATTTAGGAACATATAGCTTTTATGCAATGATTTATAATTATAATCTCATTATAATTTCTTTGCAAAGCTTTGTTTATATTTTGAAAACTTTATCATATACACATCAATAATAAAATGCATGTATACAAGCTCAATGATAAATAATCAAAACTTTTTATAAGATATCAAATATCAAAATATTACTAGTATGATAATGTTTTAGCCAAAATGATTCGACTTAAAGGACAAATAGCAACAATTTTTCCACTTACACTAAAGCCTATCATCTATGTGTCTAACACTATATTTGATTACATGCCTATCATGTTTCTAATGGGTAAAAGCTTTAGTAAAAAGATCAACAATATTATCCTAATGGGTACCCATTTCAATTTTAACATTACCTTTAGCAACAAAATCTCTAATGCGATGATATCGCTTCAATATATGTTTGGATCGTTGATGAGACCTTAGTTGCTTGCTTAAGCGATTGCTCTTTATTGTCACAAAAGACTATTATCGGATAAATAATTCTAGGAATGATGCATAGTTTAGTTATGAACATCTTCATCTAAGTGACCTTTTTTTTAGCATCAGATGCAGAGATGTATTCAGCTTTAGTTGTAGAGTCTGTTGTTATGCTCTATTTGAAACTTTTTCAACTAATTGCTCCATCATTCAAAATAAAAATATAGACCATTCAAAATAAAAATATAGTTACTTTGAGACTTACTATCATCATTGTCAGATTAAAAGCTTGCATCATAATAACTTTCAACTAGGAGCTTGGATCCTCTATAGACAAGAAACACATCTTTAGTTCTTCTCAAGTACTTAAGCATTGTTTGCATGGCTTTCTAGTGACATTCACTTGAGTTTGCTTGATATCTATTTGTTATGCTTAGAGCATATGAGATATTATGCCTTGTACATAGCATTGTATACAGCATTGTATACATAACAAATCAAATTGCCAACACATATGGAACCTTATACAAGTGATTTTTTTTAATTTGTGTCTTGGGACACATGTCCTAAGAAAAATTTATGCCATTCAACATTGGCAAGAATCCCATTTTGGATTCTTCCAAGCCAAACCTTTTTAGCATTTT
The DNA here is from genome assembly GCF_002303985.1 of Durio zibethinus. Next base: position 232,530 of record NW_019167860.1, on the reverse strand, counting down.
ATTTTTGTATTCGAATTATGAAAGACTAAGCAAACTCTTTGATCTATCTCTATAAATCCTTATGCCTAGCACATATGTTATTTCTCCTAAATCCTTCATGAAAAACTTATTTGATAACCAAATCTTGATAGATTGTAGCATGGGTGTATCATTTCTTATAAACAATAAGCCATCTACATATAGCACTATGAAAACAATTACCCTCTCAATTTGTTTTCCTATATACTAAGGTTCATCTACGTTTGTGATGAATATGAATTCTTCAATACTTCATCAAAATGTATATTCTAATTCCCTGATGCTTGCTTAAGTCCATAAATAAACCTTTGAAGCTTACACGCCATGTCGATATTATCCTTGGATTTAAAACTCTTGGGTTGTGTCATGCATACATCTTCTTGTAAATTCTCATTGATGAATGCATTTTTGACATCTATTTACCATATCTCATATTCATGGTATGCATCAATAGTAAGCAAAATCCTAATGAATTTTAACATGGCTACTGGTGAAAAGGTTTCATCAAAATTAACTCTTTATTTTTTTATTATATCCTTTTACAGCTAGCATGGCTTTGTTGTTTGTACAATGCCATCCATATCAATTTTTTGCTTGAAAGCCCACTTGCACTATGTGGGTTTCTTGCACCCTATAGGTTTTATCCATTTTAATGGTTTCACCAAAGTCTGTACTTGGTTTACATACATGGATTCCATTTAGGATTTCATGGTCTCATGTCATTTTTCAAAATTAATGTCCAACATTGCTTCTTAATAGGTAGTAGGATCATCATTTATTATCAATTCATCCTTGTTTACAAGAAATCTGTATCCTCTAGAAGCTTGGTGAGTCTTACTTGACTTACAAAGTTCTTGTGTCCTTTAAGCTTTCAGTTGCACATCTAATGTTTACATTGGCTTATGTTCCATCCTTATGTCAATTTGTATTTTTTAAACTTTTTCAAGTTCTACTTTATTCCCATTATTTTCTTCAGGGATAAACTCTTTTTTTCAAGAAGATAACATGTTTAAAAACAAACATCTTATGTTTCTCAGAGTTGTAGAAATAATATCCAATAGTTTTTCGTTGGATATCCCATAAATTTACACTTAACTGATTTAGCTCCAAGCTTGTCGACTTGTACATGCTTCACATAAGCATCATATCCCCATATCTTTATGTGTGACAAGTTAGGTTTTCTACCCTTTCACATCTCATATAGTGTTCTGTCAATGGATTTAGATGAAACTATATTAAAAAGATAAACAGTTGTTTTAAATGCATAACCCCCGAAAGAATTGAAGTATTTGAATTGCTCATCATGGATCAAACCATGTCCAACAAGGTTCTATTTCTCCTTTCAAAAACTCCATTATGTTATGGTATTCTAGGTAGAGTCCATTATAAGAGAATCCCATTCTCTATTAGATAGCCTTGAAACTCATGATTTAAGTATTCTCTACCTCAATCAAATCTAAGTGTCATGAAACTTTTGCTAGTTTTTTTCAACCTTCATTCTAAATTCTTTGAACTTTTCAAAGGATTTAGACTTGTATTTCATTAAATACACATAAACATATCTTGTATGTTCATCGATTTAAGCTTAGATTTTTCTAAAATAGCCTAAATCTATCTAAAACTAAAAATTTGAATCGAAACTTCAAACCACGATATCTCCTACTCTCGTCATCTAATCCTTTTATTTTTTTTAATATGTTATTTTCTTTATTCTCTTCTACCTTTCCTCTATTCCCAATCGCTTAAAAGATTATCACTGTTTGTCATCAACCATTATGCTGTAATTAGCGTAGTGCTTTTTCTTCCTCTTTTCTTTTTTGTGGCCTTGCTAGCAAAATCTCCTCAAGCTATCGAATCCCTCACTTTATTTTGTATTTTTTTTATATTTTTTTTGACTGAGGCTCCACTTCTGGAAGGTCTATGGTTTTTTTATGTTTTTTGGTTATGGAAAGTTTTGTGTGGGTTTTGTTTTAAGGTTGCATTTTTTTTTTTATGGCTATTTTGATTTTTAAAGACACAAAGGTTTTTTACGGTTTAGGTGGTGATGGCTAGTGATGGGGGGGTTGTTCGGTGGGGAATGGGTTTCGACTTTTATGGGATTGAAGATACTTGCAGGTGGCTATAAGTTACAGTTTGGGGATATGTTTTCTAGTTTTTCAACTTTAGCAGTGAGAATGTGGTATTGCTTTTGGTCGAAATGGCTGTTGATTGTAGTTTGATGGTATGTAGGGTCTTGGTAATAGGAGGTTATGTAGGAAAGGAAGATGGAGTATTAGAGTTGCTGTATCGGTGGCTATATTGGTGATTGTAGGCGTTGTATATGGTTTAGTTATTACCTCTTCAAATAGAATGGAAAGTTGGGATTTTTTTTTCTAATCCTCTTTTTCAACTTTCAATCCCTTTGTCTTTTTTTTTATCTATGAAATTGGCGTGTTGTAGAGCTGACATAAGAACAAAAGTGCAACAACACAACGGTTGCATTTCAAAAGCAATTTGAAAATTTGATAGCTTACTGCATGGAGTAGGCAGAGGAGCTGCTCTTATTACAATTGGTTGTTAGCCACTTCAATCTATCTTTTTCTTTTTTTGTTTGTTTGTTTAATTAAAATAATCAAATTTAAAAAAAAATTAGGCCTACAAATTTTGGGCTTTAAATTTTAATTTTGGACTTTAGGCTTTTAAGCCATATGACCTAATTTCAAATTAACTCAAATTGAATTGAATTGACTCAAATTGAATTGGATTGAGTTTTTATCCATGTAAGATGAAAAAACAATAAAAAAAATAACTAATCTGAAACAAGTCTAAACATAAAGGTAAAAGGATTTGCTTCGAGAGTTTGTGAATATGTTTGCTTGGTCCTATTAGGATATGCTTAGGCTTAGCACTAAAATAGTGTAGTATAGGTTACCACTGAAGTCTGAGTGTAGGCCTGTTCAACAACAGTTGAGAAGAATAAAGCCTAAAATGCTATTGAAGATTAAAGAAAAGGTAAATAAGTAATTTGATATAAGTTTTCTACAAGTGACCAAATATCCTTAATGGATAGCTAATATAGTACTTGTTCCTTAGAAAGATAGAAATGTCCAAATATGTATGAATTATTGTGATTTAAATATGGCTAGCCCGAAGAAAAATTTTGCTTTACCTCACATTAAAATATTTGTGGGTAACACAGCTTGGCATTCTGTATTCTCTTTTATGGATGGATTCTTAAGTTGTAATTAAATAAAGATGACCCATGATGATATGAAAAAAACTATTTTCATAACTATGTGGGGTACTTTTTGTGATAAGGTTATGCTATTTGGACTGAAAAATGTCGGGGTAACTTATCAAAGAGCTATAATGACACTTTTTCACAACATGATGTGTAAGGAGATTGAAATGTATAAAAAAATCTCGTGAAGGAGAAGACTATGTAGCTAACCTCATAAAGTTATTTGAAAGGTTAAGAAAGTTTCAGGTCAAGCTAAATCCATCCAAATGTATATTCGAAGCTAAGTTAGGGAAATTGCTGGGTTTCGTGGTTAGTGAAAGAAAGATTAAAGTTGACCTAGACAAAATACGTGCCATCCAAAATTTATCTCTTTCAAGCACGTCGAAGGAAGTCTGAGGTTTTATGGGCCGAATGAATTACATCTTTCAGTCCATTTCCCAACTTATCTCTAAATGCAATTCTATTTTTAAGCTTTTTCAAAAAAAAAAAAATTTTGGTGAATGAAATGAATAATGTCAAGAGGCTTTTGATAACATTAAGCAATACCTATCTAATCCTCCAATGCTAGTACCACTTATTCCAAGGAGACTATTAATTCTGTATTTAATTGTACATGAGAAGTTACTTGGATGTGTGTTGGGACAGTAATATGAGTTTGGTAGAAAGGAATAAACTAAGTACTAACGCAAAAAGTTCACAGAATACGAGTCCAGGTATTCATCATTGAAGAAAATGTGTTATGCTTTAACTTGGACAACTAAAAGACTCAGGTAGTATATGCACTACCGTACCACTTGGCTTATAGCCAAATTGGACCTAATCTAGTACATCTTCAAGAAACTATCATTATAAAAAATGATTGTAAGATGGTAAGTAATGCTCTCAGAGTATGATATTGTATATGTAAGCTAAAAAGCAATCAAAGGAAGTGTCATAAGATAATTTCTTGTAGATCATGCTACTGAAAGCTATGAGCCAAATAAACTTGATTTTTTAGATGAAGAATTAATAACCATTTCTAAGTTAGAGGAAGAAGATGATAATGAAAAATCCTAGAAAATGTGCTTCGATGGGGTTGTTAATGCCTTAGGGCATGGAATAGGGGTAATTATGATATCTCCCGAAAGATGTTATTATCCTGTTATAGCAAGGTTGAACTTCAATTACACCAATAATGTGGTAGAATACGAGGCTAGTGTCATGGGTTTACAAGCTACTTTGGATCAAAAAATTAAGGTATTGAAGGTGTTCAAAGATTCAGTTTTGATTATTTATCAATTGAAGGGTGAATAAGAAACATGATATTCGAAGCCTATCTCATACCATGAGTATATCTTAGAGTTGTGCAAATAATTTGAAGAAGTCCAATTTAAATATTTGCCCATGAAGAAATCAAATTGCAGATGCTTTTGCTATTTTAGTGGCGATGATTCGGATTGATAACAACACTGAGATTCATCCCATTAAGTTAGATATCAAAGATATATTTATACATTACACCAATGTGGAAGAAAAAAAATGGAAAGCCTCGGTATTATGACATCTTACAATAATTAAAGAATCAACAATACCTAAATCAAGCAACAAAAAATGATAAAAAAGTCATGAAAGATAGGCTATGGGTTTCTTCCTAAATGGTGAGCTCCTCTAAAAAATAAGTAGAGATCAAGTGTTATTGTGATATAAATGTAGCTGTGGCAAAAAAGATTATTAAGGATATGCATGATGGGGTATGTGAGACACATTTCAATGGACATATGATAGTAAAATAGATTATGAGATATCAGGCCTTGTGCATAGCATTGCATATATAATAGATCCAATTACCAATGTATATGAAACTTTATCCATGCGATTTTTCTCAATTTATGTCTTGGGACACATGTTCTTAGAAAGATTTATATCATGTAACATTGGCAAGAATCCCTTTTTGAATTCTTCCATGCTAAACCTTTTTAGCATTTTCTCTTTGCATCCAAATTGTGAAAGACCAAGCAAACTTTTTAATCTATCTCTATAGATCTTTATGCCTAGCACATATGTTGTTTCTCCTAAATCTTTCATGAAAAACTTTTTTGATAACCAATCTTAGTAAATCGTAGCATGGGTGTATCATTTCCTATAAATAATATGTCATCTACATATAACACTATGAAAATGATTGCACTTCCACTTATTTTCTTGCATACACAAGATTCATCTACATTTGTGATGAATCTGAATTCTTTAATTACTTCATTAAAATGAATATTCTAACTCTTAGATTCTTGTTTAAGTCCATAAATAAATCTTTGAAGGTTACACACCATGTCGACATTATCCCTTGATTCAAAACCCTAGGGTTGTGTCATGCATATATCCTCTTGCAAATTCTCATTAAGGAATGTCATTTTGACATCTATTTGCCATATCTCATAGTCATGGTATGCATCAATAGCAAGCAAAAATCTTAATTGATTTTAACATGGCTACTGGTGAAAAAGCTTCATCAAAATCAACTCTTTGTTTTTTATTATATCCTTTTGCAACTAGCTTTGCTTTGTATGTTTGTACATTGCCATCCAAGTTGATTTTCTTCCTAAAAACCCACTTGCACCCTATGGGTTTCTTACACCTAATAGGTTTTATCGCTTTTGGTGGTTCCACCAAAGTCTATACTTTGTTTGCATACATGGATTCATTTTCAGATTTCAGGACCTCATGCCATTTTTCAAAATCAATGTCCAACATTGTTTCTTGAAAGGTAGTAAGATCATTATCAATAATCAATTCATCTTTGTTTACAAGAAATCTGTATCTTTTAAGAGCTTGGCAAGTCTTACTTGATCTATGGAGTTCTTATGTACTCTAAGCTTTCAACTACGCATCTAATGTTTACATTGGCTTAAGTTCCATCCTTGTGTTAATTTGTATTTTTTGAACTTCTTCAAGTTTTACTTTATTCCCACTGTTTTCTTCAAGGATAAACTCTTTTTTCCACGAAGACAACATGTCTAGAAACAAACACCTTTTGTTCTTCAGAGTTGTGGAAATAATATCTAATAGTTTCCTTTTGAATATCCCCCAAATTTACACTTAACCAATCTAGCTCCAAGCTTTGCTGCTTGTTCGTGCTTCACATAAGCATCACATCCCCAAATCTTTATGTGTGACAAGTTAGGTCTTTACCTTTCCCCATCTCATATAGTGTTTTGTAAATGGATTTAGATGGAACTATATTAAGAAGATAAACCATTATTTCAAATGCATAACCCCAAAAAGATATAGAAATATTTGAATTGCTCATCATGGATCAAACAATGTCCAACAAGGTTTTATTTCTTCTTTCAAAAACGTCATTATGTTGTGGTATTCTAGGTAGAGTCCATTGTGAGAAAATCTCATTCTTTTTAAGATAACCTTAAGACTCATGACTTAATTGTTCTCCACTTCAATCAAATTTAAATGTCATGAAAGTTGTTTTTTAACCTCCATTCTAAATTCTTTAAACTTTTCAAAGGATTCAGACTTGTGTTTCATTAAATATACATCGACATATCTTTTATGATTGTTTATAAATGTCATGAAATAGAAGTATCCTTTTTAGCATTTATGTTCATTAGACTATATACATCCGAATGTATTAGTCCAAAAACCACATTGGCTCTTTCTATTTTTCCATTAAAAGTTAATTTGATCATCTTTTCAAGCAAACATGATTTGTAACTTCCACAAGATTCATAATAAAAAAGATCAAACTGGAACATAGTAACCATTCTTAAGTTCTAAAATTAAACTAAAAGGTAAAGGTATACAAGAAGTACCTATGGTGTCATAATGGTTTTGAGGACTGTTAAACGAAAATTTTAAAAGTTAAAAAACTGAATGAGTCATCACTAATATTTTTGTTAGATGTAATTCGCTACCTAAAAGTTTCTCTTTTTAGTAAAATAATAAAAAGAATTTAAAGTTTATCAAAAAGATAATTTTGATCTATGAAAACAGTGTTGGGTTTGATAGTAGGTTACACGTAAGAAAATATTAGCATCCTCATAGTGCCCATTTAAAAAAAAAAAGGTATCAATTGATCATATACTATATTTACTATTGATAAAAATGGTCTTATTTCTAATATTTAAAAGTGATTCCATTAAATTTTATTTTTCCATGAAAATTCCTTTTTTTTAAAAGCCTTTTATTTATGAATAAAATGAAAATATTTAGTATTGAAATGTTTTCTAATTCTCCAATATTTAAGTAGAATTTTGAAAAATATTTCTCTATTTGAAATTTTCATAGTAATCCGTGAAATTTGAACATAATATTCCTTTATAAAAAGTAATTAGTGAGAAATCCTCCAACATCTAAATAAGGTCCCAAAAACTATTTTTTACTTAGGAATATTAGTTTTTATTTAAAACCATTCCCTAAAATCACCATTTATTAATTTATGTTTCTTTGAAAATAGTAAACTACAAGCAAATATCATATGAAGCAAATGGATGATGCAAATATAGATTAAAGTATAGACAACCAACTAAATTCATCTAATACATATTTAATTTTTTTGTTTTTATTTAGGAATAAAATGAAAATTCTTAGTTATAAAATATTTCCTAATTCCCTAATATATAGGCAGAATTATGGAAAGTTTTTTTTCACTTAGAATTCTCATGATATTCCTCAAATTTATTGTAATATTCATTTATAAAAAGTAATTATTGAGAAGTCTTCCAATATTTAAGTAGTGTCTCAAAGATTATTTTTACGTAGTAATATTAACCATTATTTCTAAAAACTAATTTTCAAAATCATCATTTACAAATTCACACCTTTGTAAGGCATAATTTAGCACGAGACAAATAAATGATGTAAACACAAATAATTAACCAATTTGACCTATCTCATGTATTTAATCTTATTTTGTATCATTATCTCCTCCTTGAAAGAAAATTAATGATGAAAAATTTTTCATTATATATTTTGTGAAGGAAAATTTCCTTTAATTTCCCAACATCTAGACCAAATTTTAGAAAATTAACCTTTAAAGCATTATTTGAATTCCTTCAATATCTAGGTAGGGTTTTCAAAATAATTTTTTTGAAATATTATTCTATTTTTTTTAGAAGGAACCTTTTTTTTTAAATTGTTACCTTACTATTCTTCATTTATTATTAATGCATGAAATACATATGTGAACATAAATTAAATAATACATGTAATTATATTTTTTAAGTAAATTCTATTTATGAGGGCAATGACATTTTTTGTGTTAAAAAATTATTTTTTTGTTTCTAATTTCTCAATATCTAGGTAGAATAAAAAAAATTGATCTTCTTTTAAAAAAGTTATACTAATTTTTCAAACAAAAATAATATTTCGTACTAAATAATTACTTGAATTCCCTTCAATATCTAGGTAGGTCTTTCAAAATAAGTTTTCACTTAGAAATACTATTTTATTTTTTATTTCTTTACATAATAATTATTATTATTCCATTAGCAAAATTATAAAAATGTAAAACTAACACATGCATTTATAATTTTTAATCCTTGAGCATACATTTTACTATAATTTGGCATAGACATACATACATATAAATATATATATATGTTTATAAGAAAATTTGAAATAAATAATTGTATAGGCTAATAGAATTTAAAGGAAGAGGATTATATCAAGTGGACTTTAATACTATAGCCTTAAATCAAGAATTTCGTAAAAGCCCAACTGACAAAAGTACTATACTCTAACAAAATGGGCTCAAGCAGGTCAACCACGGTTTGTAAGTTTGGACCAATCAAATCAAATCTGAGTATAACAGATTCAGGTCAGGCTAACCCGGTTCTCTTTCCCTTTTTTTTTTTTTAAACACTTTATAAAACCAAAATTTTTTATCTCATTTCTCTTGCTTCTTAAAATAAAAAATTTTTTTCTCTTAAAAAAGAAAACCAAAACCCATTTCCAGCTTAGTTTCTTGGGGCCTAGTGGCTACCACACCATCGTCCACTCTATTGCCAACAGTCATCGTCTAATGTCCTCTGTAGCCCAGAATTTTGCCAAATGTCTTTTTCAACACGTTGTTCATCAATCTAATTTTAGATTTTTCCAAAATGGCCTAAATCTGTCTAAAGCCAAAATTTTGAACCAAAACTTTAAACATAAGATCTACTTCTTTTGTTATTCAATCCTTTTACTTTTTTAATATGTTGTTCTCATTCTTCTCTTTTGCCTTTCCACTATTTTCGATCACTATTTTAGATTGATGTTGTTTGTCATTGACCACTATGCCGTAGCCAGCATAGTGCTTTTTCATCCTCTTTTTCCTTTTTGTGGCATTGCTAGCAAAATCTCCTCAAGCTATCGAATCCCTCACTTTATTTTTTTATATATATTTATTTTGTTTGGCTAAGGTTCCTTCTCTAGAAGGACTATGGTTTTTTTTATGTTTTTTAGTTATGGCAAGTTTCATGTAGGTTTTGTTTTGAGGTTGCATATTTTTTCTCTTTTTTGGTTGTTTCGATTTTCAAAAAGTAACGGTTTTTTTAAGGTTTGGGTGGTGGTGGCTAGTGAGTGGGGGGTTGTTCGGTAAGAAATGTGTTTCGACTTTTATGGGGTTGAGGATGCTTATAAGTGGTTGTAGGTTATGGTTTGGGGATAGTTTTTCTGGTGTTTCAACTTTAACAGTGGTGTGGGTGGTATTAGTTTTGGTCAAAATAGCCGTTGATTGTGGATAAATGGTGTGGAAGGTCTCGGTGATAGGATGTTATATAGGAGAGGAAGATGGAGTGTTAGAGTTGCTATGTTAGTGGCTATATTGGTGATTGTAGGGGTTGCATATGGTTTGGCTATAACCTTTTCAAACAAAATGGAAAGTTGGAATTTTTTTTCTAGTCTTTTTTTTCAACTTTCAATCCTTTTTTTCTCATTTTTAATATGTGAAATTGTGGTCTTGTAAAGCCGACATAGGAACATAAATGCAATAACACAACCATTGCATTTAAAAAGCAATTTGGAAATTTGATAGCTTGTGGCATAGAGTGGGCAGAAGAGCTGCTCTTAGTACAATTGGTTGTCGACCACTTCTATCTATCTTTTTTTTTTTATTTTGTTTGTTTGTTTAATTAAAATAATCAAATCTAAGAATAAAATTGGCCCTTCAAATTTTAGGCTTTAAATTTTCCTTTTGGACTTTGGGCTTTTAAACCTATATGACCTAATTTCAAATTGACTCAAATTGAATTGGATTGAACTTTCATCCATTTAAAATGAAAAAACAAAAAAAAGACTAATTTGAAACAAGTCCAAAAAAATTTAATTTAATTTAAACGCTTAAGCGAGCCCAAATAAGAACATTCGAATCAAGCATAAAAATCAAACAAACCTTTATCAACCAAAACAAAATTAGATGTCTATACACTGCATAGACAACAATACTTACACCATTTTAACTCGCAATGACACCTCTCATTTCTTTAAGCATCTATTTTTCTTTATTCCCTATATGTTATTATATAAGTGAGAATCATATTCGGTATCCAATACCTAATAAGATGTGTTAAGAAAAGATAGATTGATCTCAATCACAAACATACTTGAAGTAAAAGTCTTTTTAGACTTCTTGTCGTTAAAGCTTGTCAAGTAAACCTTGTAATTCCTTTTCCAATAACTTTTCTTACCATAATGGTGACAAGCACCTTTATCCTTCTTGATGTTGCCAGTAGGCTTGATAATCTTGTTTACATCCATTTTCTTATCAACCTTTTTATTTTTCTTTTTTTGGCTAACTTCTTCTTAACCTTAAATGAAGAAACTAGAAGAGCATCAGGCTTTTGATTCTTTATGGATTTCTTGGCAATGTCTAGCTTATTCATCAATTATGGTAATGTTACTTACATCTAATGCATATTGAAGTTTATTACAAATTATGAAAAGCTACTAAGAATAGATGACAAGATTAAGTCAACACTAAACTCATTATTTATCACAAATCCTAATTGTTCCAATTTCTCAATCCAATTTATTATTTTTAACTCATAAGCTATCACAAATCCTAATTGGCCAAATTGCACCATCCAATTGATCATCTTTAGACAATGCACTTTGACCGAAGTGCTTTCAAACATCATTGTTAGACATCATTGTTCAAAATAATTCCTTAGAAATCTCAAACCTTTCAGTCCACTTATATTTGTCAAACAATTCATTTAAGGTGTAGAATAATTGTCAGAGTATCCATATTTTCATATTACTTTTACAACTTTAGGATCATACTAGTCATCATGATGTATGTGGCTTAATCAACATGATTTTTATGGGTTTTATAAACCTGCCACACTATATCATTAGCACTAGCATTTGGTTTTGATGGAATCGATTTATTAAAAACATAAAGCATTTTCTTTTGCCTTGGTACAAGTCAAATTATGGTACCAATAATTGAAGTTAGGCCTTATGAGCTTGTTAGCATCAAGTATGGTACGAAGTGACAAGTTATTACTCATCTTTTACAACCTATAAAATATGAACAAGTATCAGTCATATTGCTCAATACTAATATAGATAAGGTCTAAATCTATATATTGATTGCTATTTTAATCAAATTAATAGCTTTCACTATCAATTTAGAAAAATCTTATTTTTCTAATGAGCTACTATCCCATTTTGCTTACCATAACCTTGAATATAGTACAACAAGCCCTGGCAAGTAAATTAGGTAAATAACTTACTTATCAATTACATCCCATGTGACTCCTAGATCGATTAGGTGAAAACTCTTTATCTAATCATATCTTATGTGATTTGCCCAATTATTGCTTCTAACATTATACGGTCAAATTTTTTACATCCGGGCAATATGATGTCAATTAAGTAAGAACCATCAAAACATAATCTTATTTTGAATAATAAGTGCCTTGAATATGTCTCAACAAGCCCCACTACTAAAAAGTTTTAATTGTTTATATTAATAGAAGGCATCAAGACTTAATATTTTCACAAGGGATTTTTAATTCATTATAGGTCTCATATAGCATGCATGAGAATTCATTGCATATCCAATACATGTAATCTCATCATGTATTTCACGATTATACATGGCATTTATCATACACAAATTTTAACATGTATAATAACAAATCAATATAGCATACATAGTATTTATCTTATAACTAGCATGCATATTACAAAATCATCATGTTTGGTTCAAATTCATGATCTTACACATCTATTCTTTGAATCAATATCAATATCACATATCAAACATCAATCCAACTCAATGTGATGCAAGGCATAAACCTATTTAGCTAGGTGGCTGAATATAGCCAACTTATTTCTTAGAAATTTATGATTTGTAATCATAATTTCCCAAACAATTAAAGAATTATAATTTTACTTGGTGTAGACAACCTATTTTGTCTGAGGCTTTAAATTGAATGATCTTGTTTGGGTTGAAGTCTATTTGGATTATTGGGCCTTTGAAATGTTATTAGGTTTTTCATATTTTGAATGAATCTATCCAATTGGTATTTGGGCTTAAAGCCCAGCAAATAGTTTTTTATTTTGGTTAGGCTATGAGCCCAGCAAGCGGTTTTCATGGTTTTTTATTTGTATTCGGGCCTTGGTCAAGCAAGAGTTTTACCAATAGTTTTTTTTTATTACTATATAAACACAAAAAAAAGGGGAAAGGAAAGAAAATAAAAAATTTTGTTCTAGTTCGTGGGATTCAACTCCAGAAATATAGCTTGAGCAAAATTGGAAACTAAATGGCATAAATTGTTGACATAAAATAAAAGCAAAAATCAAAAGCATGATCGAATTTGTTGGTTATAGATCCAATTTCAATCATTCAAGGAAAATTCTTAAAATTATTGTCCAAAGTTCTATATAAATCGCGTTTCAATACACAAAAACTATAGGAAGAAATTAAATAAAAAATATTAGAGGTTTTGGATTCGTTTTGGGTTTTCTTGGCTTTTCTTTTTTTCAACTTGTTTTTTCTAGGATTGCAAGGAATTTTTAGATTGTGATGTTAGGTTGTTTCTTAGGTTTTCTTAGGTTTTGCTGAGTTTTCTAGGTTTTATGAATTTTTTGGTTGAAGTTTTCCGATAGGCATTAAATTTTTTAATGAGATTTTTCATTTCTCAACTATTAGATTATCCTTTAGAGAGAGAAGCTGTGAAAATAAAAAAGGTAGAGAGAGTGGAGGCCTGAAAACTAAAAAAAAAAAGATTTCTTTTTTGTTTTTAAAGCCTATCAAAACGCATCATTTTGTTTAACTAAAGATCCATGTGTTTTTTAAAAGGTGACCTATTCTGACCTGTATCTTCTTTTACCCTGAGTTGAGCCTGATCCCAATCGAGTGCCAAGCCATCCAAGCCAATTTATGCCAACAACTGTGCTTCCTCAGCCGCCAAGCCAAACCAACTTCAAGTGTTTTGTTTTATTTTTATTTTATATGCTTAGTTTTTTTACATGTTTTATTTATTTATGCATTTATTTATTTATCTACTTAATTTTAAATATTTTTATAAAAAATATTTAAATAAAAAAATCTTATCAATAAATTGGAGGGATATCATTTTATTTTCAAAAATGGGTTTTACCAACAAATTGAAAAACTTTATAAATTTAAAAAAAATTAAAATAATAATAATAATTTTTTTTTTAAAAAAAAAAAGCCTTACCAATAGATTGGAAGGTCAATGTTTTATTTTCAAAATAGAGTTTTACCAACATTTTAGAAAAGCCTTATAATTTTTGACAAAAAATCAAGTTTGAAAAAAAATAAAATAGTATTTTCTTTTTTTTCCTACCAACATATTAGAAAGTAATTTTCGATAAAAAATTTTACCAACATATTAAAGTATATTTCTGATTATAAATCAGGTTTATAGAAATTTACTTCTATAAGTAAAATTAAATGAATCCGACGATGGAGTCTCTTCAAAGCGTAACAAATAGTTTTCTTGAATACTCATGATGTGAAAAAATATTCTTAAATTATTATCAACATATTGGAGTAATTTAAGAAAAATTTTTAATATTAAAATTATTTGGTAAATTATAAATGTGTTTTAAGGCTTGAATAACTTGAAATCAAATTTATACCATATTTTAGATAGGCACTGTAAGGTGTTACAACCTTCCTCACACGTAATTGTTTCATGGACTAAAATATACTATTTAAAGATACATAAGTTAATCTTAAGACTCCTCTTTAAATGAAATAGATCAATCAAGTGATTAATCGCACTTAAACAAAAAAGATTTGTGGTGACTCTTAAAGTCTATATCTAGCAATAGGTCAACGGATTTATATGTTATGATATTTAGATTTTAATATAACATTATTAACATCACTCTAAACCATTTAGGAATGCCAATCAATTAAAATAAAGTAAAAAATATATGCATTGAGAATTTCCTAATTCAACTAGGTGTTGTAGTGAAGTAATCTTTTTTTTTAATTCAAATTCATGATCTTACACATTTATTCTTTGAAATCAATATCAATATCATATATCAAATATTAATCTAACTCAATGTGATGTAAGCCATAGATATGTTTAGCTAGGTGATTGAATGTCCAACTTATTTCTTAAAAATTTGTAATTTGCAATCATAATTTCTCAAATAATTAAAGAATTATAATTCTTCTTAGATTTTAATACAACATGGTTAATATCACTCTAAACTATTTAGAAATGCCAATCAATTAAAATCAAGCCAAAATACATGCATTGAGAATTTTTTAGTTCAATTAGGTGTTTTATTTAAGTAATCTCTTGTTAATTAGTAGTTCTAAATAATTTAAAAAGTCCAATTCAATTTGAATTTTTATATAAAATCTTATTTTTCAAACCTGAACCATTTAAGAATCCAAATTCAATAAGGATCAAAGTCAAACTAGGGCTTGTCTGAATCTTATTCAAAATAAGAAAGTATTATGTGCCTAGGATTATATGATGAAAACTTAGTAGTTTTGCCCTTGGTTGCTATACCGCCTCTACTAGGCCATTATCCAAGAGTTCTAAACTCTTTCCTATACTTTCTTATCCTTTTGGTCATGATTCTTTAATTATAAATAATAATTATTTTAATTTTTACAAAAACAATCTACTATACTTGGTGATAAAAAAAAACAAAATTTAAAACTAGGTGAACAAGTTTTTTAATATTTCCAATATTAATTACCATATTGATTTTCATTAAAATTTTAGTGAACAAGTTTTAAAGTCTATTAACATTTAGGAATAACAGTTGCATAAAAAACTAATTACCATAATCATATCAAGTTTTTATACATCATATGCATATTATATATGCTCAATTGTCATTGATAAAGTTTTAGGCTGAACTTGTCATTCACTTTTGAATGAGCAAATTAATTAAAAAAAATTCAGCTCTATATAACAATGTAGGTCTTAAAGTTATTTTATACAATTTCGTTTTTAGTTTAAAATATATGTTGCGATCACATAACACACTTGATGCACTTTGTAATCTCCTTCATTTTATTTGAATCTTATGATTATATCTTTTTTTATCACAGCATCACTCTCAATAATTGATCCAAAATACTTTTCCAACTTTCCTATTCGACTTAAATTTTATGATTTACATTCTTTTCTATCTCAATATTATTTTAAATAATTAATTAAAAATATAAAAAATAATTACCTTTTAATACTTTTTCACTATTTAACTTAATCACATTAATATTCATTTCTCTATAACTATTAAATTTATATTTTATATATTCAATTTTAAACCTATTCATTTTAAAATTTTAAAGCATCACCATCTCCTTTCATAATTCTAATTGCATAATAAAATCAATAAATAAAATATACTATTGTATCTTATCTTATCTTAAATATATCCGATAAGCACATGCATAACTATTTAACGAAAATCTCAATCGTAAAAAGAATATAGGTACTTCTAATATTGAAACTAATGTATGGAAACTAAATCTGTATTTCACGTAAAGTACATGGGACTAATGGTATAATTTTGCATTGATAATTTTATCAGATCTTGGTACTCTACGCTTGAACCCCATAAGTCACCTGCTTTCCCTTCCAATATAAAAATTCTTTCATTCCATAATCCCAATTGCCAAGAAACAAAAAAAAAAAAAAAAAAAAAGCCGAAATCCAAACCCTAAAAGCCGGCGCCAATGTCGAAGCGGAGCCACCTTCACTTGACGGATCTCAGTTGCATCGCCTGCGAAGACTTGACCGAGTTCGGCGCTGGCAAGGAAGGCTGGCTAGCTCCCGATGCCAGCACCACTATCCTCTGCGCTCTCGACGCCCATTCTCTCGCAATCGCCAACCGATCTCTTATTCTCATCCTCGGATGGTCCGACCCTGATGAACCTCGGGTCAAGATCCGACCCGAACTGTCACCTATCGAGGCCGAGCACATTACGGCCATCGAGTGGCTGGTTTTCGAGGAGATGAAAGTGATTGCAGTTGGGACCTCTCGAGGGTTTCTCTTGGTTTACTCTTTGCGTGGTGATTTGATTCATAGACAGGTAATATTTCTTTTTAATTTTTGATTTTCTTTTGAGTTTCGGTTTGTTTGTTATTGCCATTTGCTTTAGAGGTTGGTTTAAAGCAAAATTATGTAATTGGATTAAATGAACAATGACTTGGGTTTTGTTTCTGGAAGCAAGTACTAGAAGCCACAACAAAATTTATTGAATGTTGGGTTTATTTATGTGTTTATTTTTAGAATTTTTTTATGCTTTGCTAACTTCAATAAGACATGTTTATTTTACCTTTTGCCATTGTAGACAACTTTTTGCTGAATGCCATGGTTGATGTGGTAGAATGCAAAAATTTACTTGGCTCTTATGTCTTCTGTCTTGTTCTAAAAATTTTAACTTCAGTGGATGATACAGTTGAAGAAATTGCGAAGTGCAATGAACATATTAGTGTTTCTGTAGATTTTCATGTAAACTTAACTTTTTCTGTGTTTTTTAACCGAAGAGTTGCATTAAGTCTTCTTGTGTCAACATCCGTTGGATCTAATGTTAAGTCAGTTATAGTTAAATTGTTGTTGGAATGTAAAACTCATTAGTTTAATATTTGATTGCAGATGGTACATACAGGACGCATCTTAAAGTTAAGAGTTCACGGAGCTAAGAAAGATCTGATGCAAGATATATTGTCAGAGGAGGTCTGTGTTGTCATACCTGGGGTAATTGCTCGTTTTGATGGGACTGATATTCAGGCAAGTTATTTTGCTTCTATATGTGTAATAGTTATTCTAGAACATGGCAAGAATCCTGCCTTCGCTGTTTATCTGATGCAGAAGCAAAACATTAGAAATATGTATATGTTTGACATGTTTGACTAACTTAGATGACTCTCCTCTGGTGATATAGAGCCTGCTTCAAAGGTGGTTTCAAGAAACACATTCTCGTTTTTGGGATCAGAAACCAAAGAAAGATTCTGAGGATATGGGAAACTCCTATGGGAGATTACCTTACCAGTTATGGAATGTTAATAAGTATGGGTCATGTGTTGATGCAGCAATCACTGGCATAATGCCTCCTCCTCTCATGGAACTCCAGGTGATTTTTAATGTTGCTTAATCTTACTTGCTGGTGCTAACTGTGAAATTATATATTATTCTATCCTTAATTACTGGTCATCTGATCATCAAAATGTACATAGGAAAAACTGGTTTTGCTGGTTCAGTTTTCACTTCTTGCTCCTTATGGTACATTTTTTATTTATGATTTTGGAAGTTTCTCCAAAGAATTATGGAATCTTTCTGAAGTTATTCTGGTATTTGAATTCAGCTTCTTTTATTGTTGGGCAGTCAAGTCAACGTTACTATTGTGCAGTCACTATTGGAGATGATGCTGTTATCTCAGCTTTCAGGTTAGTTTCTTTGCATTTTGAAATATAATATGGTTTATCTTTCCTTACAAAAATGGATTCTTTTGTGGGTATTTTCTCCCTTTTTCCTTTCTGTTGATTTTTTATTGATCAATTTTTTTTTTAATTATGTTGAAGACTTTCTGAAGATAGGAACCGTTCCTTGGTAGGAGCTATTTTGTCAAAAGTTGTGCCTGCGACATTTTCCACAATCGCTTCTTTTTCTAAAATGATATGGCGGAGTGAACAAACATCAAACAGGAAGTCAGAAGAGAAGCCTCAATCTTTTGCTCGAGGTGAAGTTTGTTAAATTTGTATCGTAGTCCTCATTTTGTTCTGGTATTATCTTCCATGTTACTTAACTTATGTTGTGTGAATCTCTGAAAATATATGCTTTTTTAAGTCCATTGATTCTTATAATAATTCTTCAAGAAATATTTTCTTAGAATAAAATTTTAGGTGATTGAATCTGATTTATATTGGTCAGAAATGTTTAGTACTAGTGAGATCATTTAGCTGATCTTTAGTTCTCATTTATGCTTTGGTACTATCACAAGTATTTGTGGCAACAATCTTGTTTTTAAACATTTAACCTATGCTTGCATGTTTCTCTCCTTATTGTATTTTTTTGGCCTGTCTCTCCTTATCATATTTACTAAGCCTTTCATAATTTGTACTTGTCATTCTTGCGACGTGCCTATTTTTTCTGTTCAATTATTGGCTTATACCAAGCAATCTTAATGTGTTCTGATGTGAAATTAAATGTTTAAGCAAATAGGGAGAGTATTTATTAGTCAAGACAAAACTTTTCAGTTTCTATCATATTCTCAGATAAAGAATGTTAAGTTCATTATGTCTTTTGGTGTGTTCTGAACGTTAACACACATAGTTAGCATACAAATCTTAGACACTATTTTAGTTCTCCTTATTAAGGATTTTCCAAACCTATTAAATAAGTTGCTGATGTCATGATTTATACCAGCTTCTCCTTTGACATGTTTGAAGGATCATCCAAGAAAGGGTGAAAAGCTCACTTTATCACCTAGTGGCACTTTGGCTGCTATTACAGATTCACTGGGTCGTATATTGCTGTTAGATATTCAGGCACTTGTAGTAGTGCGACTATGGAAGGTTTCTTCTGCATCTATGAATTACAATTTTTTTGAAAGCAACAGCTCTTCTTTTTTTTTTTTTTTCCTTTTGTGTAAGCAGAGCTTTTCATAAATTCTTTCAGGGATATCGTGATGCAAACTGCTTTTTCATGGAGATGTTAGTCAATAGAGATGCTATAGGGTCAAGCTCCTCCTACTATGAACCGAGGAAGAGTGACTATTGCCTCTGTTTAGCCATTCATGCACCCCGAAAAGGAATTATTGAGGTGTGTTCATATTTCTTTCACTTGGTTCTTATTATTTATTTATTTGAAATTTCCACATTAAAAGTTTAAAAGTTTGAGGACTTGCAAATCTAAGATAAATAAGCTTAGAATTCAGAGTCCGTTGTGCTTGTTGTGTTAAGAACTTGAAATTTTATTTTAATATTATGGAAATTATGGCAAGAGCAGGAATAGTCACTAACATTTGTCATCATGATGGTTAAAATGCCTTACTATTTACTATTGGGTCTATATCACCTGCCTATCCATGAGTATGGGGTGCATAGGGGCTACAAACAAATCCAATGTGGACCTCCACACTATAGATAGTTATGATTGAATAATGACAGAATTTTAGTGACAATAATTGTGTGATTGGATTGATTTATTACGGTAAACTATGTCCACTCCATAAAGCAAACATCTTAATTTAATTCTTTCATGTGGATTCAATGTCACTAATTTTTCCTCTATCAGGAGATAAATTTGACAGATTTGTGGCTTTTCTATTTTAAATTGAGTTGTGTTGGAGAGTGAAAAGTAGCATACGTTCTAGATGGTTTTCTTTATGCAGCTCTTAGTACTTCATGTGGTGGAGCTCACTTTTAGCATAAAAACCTGTAATTTTTACTGTTTTGAAACTGATATGGAAGTTATACATAAATTTTTGTGTTAAATGGTTGAGTATCTGACCGTGGTTACTTGACCACATCAAGCACAGGTGTGGCAGATGAGAACTGGACCACGTCTCCTAACTGTCCAGTGTGCTAAAGGTTGCAGATTATTACAGCCAACTTACAGGTTTGGATCATCGTTGGACTCTCCTTATGTTCCTCTGGAAGTTTTTTTGTTAAATGGAGACTCTGGTCAATTGTCAGTGCTGAATCGTTTTCTTAATTAAATTTTACATAGATAAAGTTATTATTGTTGTAAATTCGTTCTCACACATCTTGTAAGGTTCATAAATGTGTGTTTGATAGAAAGAAGTGAAGATACATATGCCTTAGAATGGCCTTAATTTGATAAAGAAACTTTGGCTTCTTGGCTTTGTAAATGAAAGATAATTTTAGGCTAAAAGACAAACAAGACTTTTCACGCTTACAATTTGTGTGAAAATTATTAGGTAACAAACTTGGATTACTGAAATTAAAAGTCTTAATACTCCACCAATAAATCACATGTAAGGTGACAAGAATTTGTGTGATTTTGGAGGTTGAATGCTAGTACATGTATAAGGTCGTGGTTGAGCCGTTGAGGTGTAATTTCATGTCGGCAGTTTCATCTCTCTCGTCTATGCGAGATGTAGTGTTTAAATCCTCCTCTATAGAATGGGAGAGAGAGCAAGCTATCATGGAAAGCTTGATTTGCCATTTTTTTTCTCTATTTGTAATAGTATGAAATGACCAAATGAAGCGATCTGTCATGGTTTATGTTGTTGGAATGTACAATGTAATGCAGTTGTGTTGATACATTGATACCTCTTGGAAAGCAAGATTAGTAGGTGCCTCGTCGTATTATATTTATTACCTTGTGTGGTAAAGATGAATGAAAGATGCTAAGTTTGCTTGGACTTACCTAGAGAAAGGACGCCCAAAAGCCTTTTACCGCAAAATCAAAAAAGAAGGATGAATGAAAGATGAAAGCCTATCCTCTCTTTGCTTAAATATTTGAATCATGTTATTAAAATCGTTCTCGACGTTATTCATAGCAATCAATTATGAAGTGAATTACATTAGCGGAATCTCTATTAAGTCAAGATGGAAAAAGCATTGACGTCAAAATAACAATCAGGATTTCAATCGCAATTCGCAAAATTAGAAATATTGCTTATTTAAACATGGAAACAAACAACAATTGAATCAAATCTCAAGTTCCCATTTCCATTTTTTATTTATGCTAGAATGGTGATCCCGTTTTGTCAGAGATTTTTTAAATTTAATTTAAATAATATTTTAATAATTTACTTAAATCAATTTTGTTTTGTATGTTTTAATATATATTATATATTAATATAAATATGAATATAGTTCTTTAATTGTTAAAATTAAATATTAATAATTAATTTTTTATAATGCATAATATAAATGCATTTGTAAATATAATATATATGCAATTACAAATATTTTTTAATTATTAAATACCGATCACATGTAAAAAAAATAAATATTTTGGAGATTATTATTATGTATAACTCGTAAATTTCAACAAATTTTTTGGAGAATATTATTATTATGTATAGCCACTAAGAGTGAGTTTGGATTTCAAGGCATCATCAGTGACAGTACAATTTCTTTAAAAAAAATTGCTCCAACGTAGTTGAATAAACATCGATCATTAACTGGTCACTTTTGGTCCAATTGGTGGCCGTCCAATGTTTTTTTTTCCTTTGAATTATATCATTTTATCTCAAAATGCCCTTCAAACTTATTTTTCATTTTGATTATTGTGACATAATTTTATTAATTTAATATAATCCATCATTTTTATTATTTATTAATAAATTTTATAAATGTTAAATCATTTAAATTTTTTATTGTCTATAATTTTTAATTTAATATTTTTAATAATTATTTTTTTTATCATTACATTTTACCTCACTATCATTATTATTTTTACATTCAAATATATATTTCATCACTAATTTTAATTTTATTATAATAATAATTAATTTTACTTCTACCATTATTTTTTATTTTTATCTTATCAAAACTAATTTCACTGCTTATCCAAATAAATCTTTAATACCGTTGTAGTAATTGCAAGAATAGCAAAGTTTTTTTGTTCACCTTTTGTAATTTAATAAAAATTTAATTATTTATTTTATTTATTATTTAATTATATATCATAGATTCAATTTTATTTTTTAGAAATTCTTTATATTTTATTTGTATATTTTCGTATTTATTGATCAAGATTCTCTGAAAACTAATTCTTATATTTAAAGAATTTTGTTGAAACATTTTAAATATTTCTTATTTAAAAATTACTTCTTAAAAAATACCATTATCAATAACATTAAATTGAGCCAAAACTATTGGGCTTATCGTCAAACAACCCATCCCAATTCCTGCTCTCATGGTTTTTTTACACATCTTTTCAAACCTTAGAAGTTAAAACCATTCTTTTTTTCTTTCAACAGCTGCTTTTCGTCATCTTTCTTTCTTTGTTTTTTTTTTTTTTTTTATCCACTCTATCATTCTCTCTTTTATCCCATTTAAGATATTTTTCACACCATTTCCTATTATCTTCCTCTTCTTTATTGTTTTTCAAAATTTTTTTCTTCAATTAAAATGCCCTTTATGTACTCTCAAATTGTTTTACTTTGGATGAGATCTAAAATGAATTTTAAGAAAAATGTTTAAGATTAAGAGATATTTTCTTAAAACAATCCTTTTGGATTAAAAAAAAATTTTTTTTGTGTATCTTTTTGTTACATCATATGTTGGTTATGATTTTTAAAAAAAAATTATTCAGGAATTTAGAAGGAATTTTTGGAATTTTCAAAGCTTTTGAAAATTTTAATGTACTTTTCATAATTCTAAATACATGATTTTTTTATAGTTTCTTGGGTGCATGTTTTAGATTTTAATTTTTAGTTATGGATTGAGTATGTGTTTGTGGATTCTTTATTCTGATTATTCTTATATTACTTTTTTAGTATTTTGTAATTTTAGGTTTTTTAGATAAATATGGATTTATTGCTGTTTAATGTGAATTTGTTATAGGGGGTTTCAAAACTCCATTTTGATTTTGAATTGTGGTTATTTATTGTTGTTTAATGTGGATTTGTTGTTTTTTATAATTTTTTTAGGTTTTATAAAAAAAGAAAAAAAGTAGATATAATTTTTTCGTGATGTTTAAGGTTTTAATTATGATAGTATGATGGATTCTTGGCAAGATTTGGGTTGTGATCGATGATGGGTTTAGGTATGCAAAAGTGGTGGATGAGTTGGGTGGTCGGTGATGGTGGCGGCTTAGGTGGTGGTAGTCAATTGTAGAAGGCAAATGATTTCGATTAAAAAAGAACACATGTCAAGGGTTATAGGGTTGATAGGGTTGGTATGGCAATAGTTTATGATGGATTCTTGGCAAGATTTGGGCATTTGGGTTGTGATCGATGATGGGTTTAGGTATGCAAAAGTGGTGGATGAGTTGGGTGGTCGGTGATGGTGGCGGCTTAGGTGGTGGTAGTCAATTGTAGAAGGCAAATGATTTCGATTAAAAAAGGACACATGTCAAGGGTTATAGGGTTGATAGGGTTGGTATGGCAATAATTTGATGATTTGAATGAACAGTAAAAAATGATTTGGCAACCAATTGAGCAGCTTAATTTTGAAGAGATTACTTATATATAAATATATATATATATATATATATATATAGATTTAGAAGTAAAGGGTTTTTAGATTTTGTCAAGTATATTTTTTTTCGAATCAGTTTAAATAAATTTATTTATAGCAAATTTAGAGAATTCATAAAAAATTATCTTATAATAATTTTTTAGGTAAATTTGAACTTAAATAATAAAGAGATGAACATATATATATATATATATACATATATATATTTATCACTTGAGCCAATAATTCGTTTGTAAGTTTCACTTCCAAATTTAATCTCATAGAAAACACCCAGTTTACATGCACTGACCTCTTGCCTATCATCTAGAGTTGATTTGGAAGCAACCAAGTCCCTCATGCAAATTCCTGCAAAACGCCACAACTACTCATTTGGATGTCAATGGTGAGATTGAAGTTAAGTTGTTCATCCACTAGACCCTTTGGGTCTAGTCGCTAACCGTCCTTTTTTTTTTAATCTTTTAATCTTTTTTTTTTTGCTATTTAAATTATATTGTAGAGATAAAAATATCTCTATAATTTAATTTGTTATTTCAATTTTTTATTTTAAAATTATGAAATAATTTTTGTGATTATAATATAATAAAATATTATTTAATATATTATTATTTTTATTAATTTTTAACCATTTATTAATTTTTTACATATAATTTTTAATATGATATCTTTAATAATTATTTTTTCTTTTCTTTCACAATCATGTTTTTACATCTAAATATATATCTCATCATTAATTTTAATTTTATTATTATAATAATTAATTTCATTTTGATTATTATTTTCAATTTCACTAAAACAAATTTTATTGTTCATCCAAATTGATCTGTTAATGTGAAATTTTTAAATTTTATAATTGTAATTAAATAACTAATTCATGTGTCTTAGAATGATATATTTTATGAAAATTAATTATTAAATAAAAATTTGGTAACCATTTAATCTCACTATTGTGCCATTGTTGTATAGAAAATAATACAATTACAATTTTGTCAAGTGATCTTAATTTTCTAGCCAATATTATGCTTGAAATTAATTTACAAGCACATCCCAAAAATGATATGAAACTGTTAAGGAAAAAAAATGAATGAAAAATAGTTTACAAGAACATTTTAAAAATGATACAAATAAAGAAAAAAAAAGTTTTTTCATTAACCCGGTGTCAAATTCAACCAAGCTTAACTATTATAAATATGGTAAAATATTATTTTACTTACCATTGCATTCAAATTTTTTACGTCATTAACTCAGCGTAAGAAGAAATTAAGTTCATAAAAGAAATCAAGTTCATTTATTTAATTATTTACATATTTATAAAGCAATTCTATTTATAATAATATTTTATAAATAAATCTAGTAATTTTAAACACAACATAATAACATTATATAAAATTAATTAAAAAAGACGCTAAATCAATATGATTTAAAAAGTTAGCTAAAAAATGTAAATGGATTCGATAAAAACAAATATATATATGTATATCATAATTTACATATATTTTATATGAAATAAACATTATAATATTTTTAATTTATACATATTTGATATAAAATAAGCATGACAAGGATACAAAAATTGTCAAATCTATTTATAAATGATAAACCGTGATATTTTTCTATTTAAAAATGAAAAAAATTTACATTTTATATTTAAACGAAAATATTAATTAATTAATTTTTTTAGAAATAATTTTTTGATATATAAAATTACACATACAATGGGATGCATTTTTCAAGGGAACTTGTATACACACAACTAGGACTGTAAACGAGTCGAGTCGAATCGAATAGTGAGAAGCTCGAGTTCGAGCTCGACTCACAATTCGGAGTTCGATACTTGACTTGAGCTCGATCGAGTTTTATTCTTCAAACTCGAGCTCGATTCGTGATCGAATTCGAATTACTCGAGCTCGTTCGATTAAGCTCGATTAATATGTAAAAATAAGCTTGATTCGCATACTCGACAAGAGTTCGATTATTCATGCTCGAACTCGAACTCGAACTCAGACTCGAAATATTTTATTAATTAAAATAATAAAAATATATTTAAATATAAAAGCTCGATTAGGCTAGCGAGATACTCGAGTCAGATATAAGAATACTCGAATTCGGCTCGATCGATAAGTCGAGCTACTCGAGCTCGAGCTTGACTCGACAATAATCGAATCGAATTCGAGTTTTTTTCAAATCGAACCCGAGTAACTTACGAGTACTATTGTATCATTTACACCCCTACACACAACACAATACAAAAATCGTATCATATTTTTAAAGGCCAAAAGCCAAAACAAAAGGTAATTTTTTATTTTATTTTTCATTTAAAAAAATAATAAATTTAAAAGAGTGTTTCTTAATTTAATTTTTTATATAAATTATAATTTTCAATTGACCTAAATTGAATTGAACTGAGTTTTGATCTTTATAAAATGAAAAAACTAATTAATTTGTAACAAGCCCACACAAACTAAATTTAATTTAAGCACTTAAGTTAGCCCAAATGAGAATGTTGAAACCGAGCATTCTAACAATTGAATAAATTTGAATTGATATGGATAAAATTAGATATCTATGAACCAAAATCCAATCTAAAACGCTTAGAGGCTTTGAAGTCTCAACATTTGACACCTAGCATTACATATGGAAAAATGATATAAAAATATAAATTATTTTAGTTGTTTTAGTTTTTGTTAAATTAAGGTTTTTACAATTAGTTTGATTTTATTTATTGAAAACATAATAATAAAAATTATTAACATATATATTATGTCAATAATATTCTAATTAATTGAAATGAAACAAATGTTTGTAATAAAATATTTATTTTCAATCGTTAAAAAATTATTATATTATATAAATTATTAATGTATGTATATTATGTTAAGAGTTTTTTACATGTTAAATTATTTGTTTATTTATTTAACATATTAAATAAATATGTGACGTTTTGTATGTTAAATGCACTTTGTATGTTTACTTATTTATTCATTCGTTTTTATGGAATAAATGATGGTTGTTATAAACATCTGTTATCTTTTATGAAATAAACTGTCATCTATTTCGTGAAAAATAAATTAAATAAATTAATAAGTAAACAGGAAAAGTGATAATAAATTAAATAAAAAGTATATACTATGTTCAGGATATAATTAAATAAATAATTAATTAAATAATTGATAATAAATTAAATAAATAATTGATAGT
The DNA here is from genome assembly GCF_002303985.1 of Durio zibethinus. Next base: position 205,488 of record NW_019167860.1, on the reverse strand, counting down.
GACAAACACAATAATTTATTAATAACAAATATCATTTGATTTTAAAAAGTATATATTATATATATTATATATTATATATTATATAACAAAGTATATAAATTATAATTAAATTTATCTTTCCAACTACAAAAAACAATAATTTTATTCATAAAAGTACTAAAAATTTATTTATAATCATAATATGATATGATTTCATATAAAGTAAAAATATATAAAAAAGTAAAAATATTTAATGACATTTGAAATAAAATAACAACAAAATTGTTTTATAATTCACAAATTTAAAATAAGTCAATAACTAACATCAATGTACCAAATCCAAAAAAAAAAAAAAAATATTTATGATTGATTGTCTACAAACATGGTACTTGAAGTTTGCATCAAGTAATCTTCTTGGTACTATTACTAATGGTTGAACCTCAAATCTTCTATATATATTTTGAACAATGTTTTGAATATTATTCACATCAAATGCATAATGATCTGGTGCAACTCTTGTTCCAATGTCGGAGCCACACAATTCATTTCCTGATCAGTCAGATTGTTATTTAAGAAATTCCTGTAAAAGCGAAGCAGGCATTAAAATTTCATAAAGAAGGATTTTTTTTTCTGTGATATTTTTATCCAAGAGGCCTAAGGATAAGATGCTTACTAGATTAAGAAGAGAAGCTCTTCCCTAGCTACATGTTCTATAGTTACATTTATCAAGAGGCCACCAATCCACAATAAAACAAATGAAGTTTTCATCTATTTTTCCTATTGAAGCTGTTTTATTAACAAAAACAATGCCGCTAATAACATTTTCAGGCCCTCATCTACTTTTCAAGGTGACCAAGATTGAGTTTAGATTCATTTAATACAGCTAAAAATACAAAAAAAAAAGCATGCTCGATGACACAAAATTGAATTGCAGAAAATGAAAATTACCTTTGAGAAATGACGAGAGTTTTGATACTGCAACTTTGATTCAGCTATAAAACAAAATGGGTGCCGATGGGTTTAAGTTAGTGGAGTCGGTGGAGGTAGAGAGAGTCGGTGGGAGGTAGAGATTAAGCATGTAGAGTCAATAGAATGTGGAGGTAAAGAAAATGATTTAAATTCATAAGCCTGCCATTTTTTTTGGATTATTCAAGGTATTTTTTGCTAAAAACACCTTGAATAATCACTTATAAAAAATTTAATGCGGTAATTCAAAACGTTTCTGACCAAAAAAGCTTTGAATAATCCCCTCAATAAATTTTTATGAGGGATTATTGAATGTATTTTTGACTAAAAATACCTTCAATAATCTATTCTAAAATTTATTGAGGGGATTATTAAAAGTATTTTTGGTTAGAAACACATTCAATAATCCCTTACAAAAAATTCAATAGGGTTATTCAAGGCGTTTCTGGCTAAAAACGCCTTGAATAATCCCTTAAAAAATTGAATAGGATTATTTAAAGCATTTTTAGCCAAAAACGCCTTGAATAATCCCTTACAATAAATTGAATAGGATTATTCAAGGCGTTTTGACCAAAAATGCCTTGAATAATCTGTTAATAAAAATATTAAAGTAGCTCAGTCGGTTTAAGCATACGGCTATTAACCATAAGGTCGTAAATTCGATTTTTGAATAAGATTATTCAAAGCATTTTTGGTCAAAAATGCCTTCAATAATCCATTGAAAAACCTTTAAAACGCTAAAGGGAATGACCAAACTTACAACCTTATGGTTAATAACCGTATGCTTTAACTGACTGAACTGTTTCAGTATTTTTGTTAATAGATTATTCAAAGTGTTTTGACCAAAAATGCCTTGAATAATTCCCTCATAAAAATTGAATAGGATTATTCAAGGCATTTTTTTTTGTCAAAAACACCTTCAATAATCCCTTGAAAAACCTTCAAAATGCTAGAAAGAATGATTAAACCTACGATCTTATAGTTAATAGCTGTATGCTCTAACCAATTGAGCTGTTCCAGTGTTTTTGTTAACAGATTATTTAAGGTATTTTTGGCTAAAAATACTTTAAAAATCGTATTCAATTTTTTGTAAGAGATTATTTAAGGCGTTTTTAGCCAAAAAGCCCTTCAATAATCTCTTACAAAATTTTTCGTATAGATTATTTAATGTGTTTTTAACCGAAAACGCCTTTAATAATCCCTCTCCAAAATTTTTTAAATGAGTTATTAAAAATGTTTTTGGCCAAAAATGCCTTCAATAATCCCATTTAATTTTTTTGTAAGCCAATAGTTTTTTTTTTTGTTTTAAGCCTATACTGATAGTTACGTTAATAACCGTTAGTATATAACATATTTATACTGACGGATAGTCATATACCATTAGAAAAAGTTTACTATACCAATAATTAAATAAAGTATTGGTATAAACATGATATATTCTAATGGTATTCAAAAGTCGTCAATAAAAGTCTCTTTTACTGATGAAATTTGACTGTCAGTAAATAATCCATACAAAAATTTTTTTGTATGAATTATTGAAGATGTTTTTGGCTAAAAACACCTTCAATAATCCCTATTCAAAATTTTTTGAATGGATTATTGAAGATGTTTTTGACAAAAAAAGCATTCAATAATCCCATTCAATTTTTTACAAGCCAATAGTTTTTCTTTTTTAAGCCTATTCTGACAATTACATTAATAACCGTTAGTATATAATATATTTATATTGACAAATAGTCATATATAGTAAAAAAAAGTTTATTTATAACGATGGCTAAATAAAGTGTTGGTATAAGTATAATACATTCTGACGATATTAAAAATCTATCAGTAAAAGTCTCTTTTACTGACAGAATTTGATTGTCAGTATAACTAAACGTCAATATATGAAAAATTTTTTGTAGTGATCGAATGTGAGACATTAAATTTTTTATTTTAAAAGTAATTTATATTATTCATATATCATATTATTATTTCTATTAAGTGTTCATGTGTTAAATAAATATATTATAAAAATGTTAAATAAATGATTATATGAATATCACATGTTATTCATGTGTTATCAATAATAATATAGTAAAAGAATTCATCAGATAATCATAAATCCTACAAACCAAACAAAAAAACATACATTTCTTAAGGTCACAACATATAAGTTTGTAACTTATCGTCAAACATAGAAGTTATCACTAATAATTTTATATAAGTGTGATTGGTTACCTTAATCATCCTATCCTTTTATAGACATCCTAAGCTCGATTTAGGCTTCTAAAAAAATAAATTTTGGTCAACGCTTAAAAATTAAGTTTGAAATTTCAATTACGTATTGAAAAGTTATAGCACCCCATATGCTTGTCCAATAGACGATACCAATTAATTCTAAATTATCCTAAGATTATCTAAGTAAAATTTTATTTTATTTCTTTTAAGCTTTTTTAAACGTTAGTGAGAATTTTTTGATTTCTCCATCATTCTATGAAATTCCCAAAACTTTCAAATTATTTTTCAAGAGTATTTAAAGAATCCATTGTTCACTTGATCTAAAAATTAAAATAAAATGAGAACCTTTATAATTTCCCGCCGTTTTGGAATAATCAAAAAATGATTTTTGTGTAAAAATTAAGACCATTTTGGAAATATTAAGAATGAAAGTTTGTATGAGAACTTCCACCATTCTGGAAATATGATATTTTTGTGGAAAAACTTTCATAGTTTTGGAAATATGAAAGTTGGAAGGAAAATTTCCACCACTTTGGGAATATTTAAGAATGAAATTTTTGTGTAATAAAATTTCCATCATTCTAGAAATATTGGGAATTTTCACCATTCTAGAAATGTTTAAAATAATATCTTCCACTATTTGGAAATGTTCAATCTGAAATTTCTGTGCGAAAACTTTCATCATTATGAAAATATTTAAAATAAAATTTTGTATGAAAACATCCACCATTTTGGAAGCAGTTGAAACTTTCTGTGTATTAAGACTGGAGTTTTATAAGACTTCCACCATTTTGGAAGTATAAAAAGAAAAAAAAAATGAAATCTTTGCGTAAAAAAAGGGAACTTCCCACATTTTGGAATTTTTTTTTTTAAAAGATGGAATTTTGTATAAAACTTCCATCATTTTGGAAGCATTAAAAATAAAATTTTTGTGTAAAACTTCCACCATTTTGGAAAGATTAAAATGAAAATTTGTATAAATTTTCTATTATTTTGGAAATATAAAGAACGAAAATTTGTGTAAAGCTTCCATGATTTTGGAAGTAAAAATAAAATCTTCGTGTAAAAATTTCACCATTTTGGAAGGATTAAAAATGAAACTTTGCATAAGACTTCATCATTGTGGAAATATTTAAAATAAAATTTTCATAAAAAAATTTTGTACAAAAGTTTGTACCATTTTAAAAATATTTAAAAATTTTACGATTTTTCACTCATTTTGAAATGTAAATTTTTCATCATTCTAAAAATATTCTTTTAAAAAAATTTTAAAAAATTTAACTACTTTTTATTCTCTAAAATTTCATCATCAAGATAATGTCACTTACTTTTAAAATTTTTTATTATATTTTTATTTTATTTTAAAAATGTTCAAACCCTTTTAAAAAAAGCTATAATTAAAAAAAATTAAACAAAGATGAAATAAGTTAATAAATAATAAATTTCAGCATACGTGCCTAATCTTGAACAAATTGATTCTGAATGACATGGCAACTTGAAGTGCGAACCATTAAGCATGGTTTTTGGACGACATAAAAACACCATCTCATAGTAAATGCTTTCAATTTTCTAGCCCAAATATGGTAAATATCTTTGCCAAATGTCAACATGCTTGAGTTTGTAATTTGTGTGGTACAAATTTTACATGCACAAGTGGCTGTAAATTTGAAGCTTGAGAGATTTTTTTTTTTTTTTTTAACTTTAAATAAGCAAGCAAGAATTAAAAAAGAAAATTGTAAGACAAGTGGCTGCTAATGAGTTAAGTGACAAAGGGGTTTTTTTTAACTCATCAAGAAATAGTCAAAGTAAAAGAACTTCTCTGACGGAAGGAATACAAATTGCTTTAGATGACCAACCTTTTCAAGAGCCATGCAAAAAGCAATGCAATGGTAGTACTCAATTCCTCTAAACTTCAAGCTGCCAATGATCGACCCTCCACTCTAGAATTTTGCTAATTGTTTGTATTCTTTCTTTGGTCAATTGCTTCTTATTTTTCCCTTATGTTGGATTGAAGATTTAAATTTGCATCTTATCTATTAATTTGATTTCAATTTTAAATAGGTTTAATCTAGATTTTTTAAAATTTCAAATCTTTCCTTATCTCATCTTTTTTTTTTTTTTTTGAATCCTTCTTGTTTCTGTCTCTTTTTCGTTTTTATCTTTTTTTTTTATAAATAAATTAAATTAAATTAAATTAAATTAGGCTCTTGGGCAACCTAAAACGGTATGACCCAAAAATGGGTCCCAAAATATCATAGCCCAAAACATGACTCAGACTTGAATAAATCTATCTAAAATTAATTTTAAGCCCAATTCTTATTAACTAGTCTAGGAATTTTAAATATCCTGGATTAGATGGAATTTCTGTACCTAAATTTATGCTTGGATTGAAAGAAATGAGAGAAAAAGAAAGGAAAACAACAAAAACAAGAAACATTTCTTGTTTGACTTAAATTATAATAAAAACAAAGGAAAGAGGGTTGAGCACCTCACCCTTTTTCTTGAAAGCTCCATTTTTTAATCACCTCAAATTGAGAAAAAAGCTAAAGAAAAGAAAAAAAGTAAAATTTTTTTAATATAAAATGATATTTATACCTTTATTATTTTCTTTTTTTTTAAAGATATATTATAAGCTCGACAAGTGGTATTATTATTTACTTTTTTTATCAAACCTAAACCTGTTACGTTACTTATTTTGCTTTCAACAACTTCTTATATTATGATCTTCAAATTTATTTTTATAAATTTTTTTGTATGTATATTTATTATTCTTTTATTCTTTCTTTTAGAATATTTTCTTGATTTTATGTGAAAATAAAATTTTAAGTTATTATTGGTTTAGTAACTTATCATTGTCCATAAAGAAAAATATTCATATCTTTTATTTTTTAATTTATGTTGAATATTATATTATTTTATATTTTTCATTATTATTTCATAAATTTGAGAAAAAATGAAAAAGAAAAAACATGTACATGAAAAATATATGTAGAATTGAAAAAACTATATCTATATTAATGAAGCTTGTTAAACTTATAAGAAAAAGCTAATATATGTTTATAATTAATTTATTTGCTAAGACATATTTAGATTTTGGAATTTTCTTAGTGAAATTAATTCTAAAAAAATAATTGTAAAAAAGTAATTGTAGACCTATAGTATTTTATAAATTAATACAAAATTCATATCTTTTATCAATTTTTTTTTACTTAAAATAATTAATTTCTAAATTATTCACATGATAAATTAAACATTTTAAAATATAATTGAAAAAAAAATTATAATGAATAATTTCTTTTCCTTTATACTCTTTAACCAAACAATGGTTAGTTGGACTTATTTCATTTTCATTCTTTTTTTAATTTTAGCTAGGTATGTGTATCGTTTCATTTCCTCTAAAAAATTTTTCTTTTCTTTACTTTGTTTTTCTTTTTATTAATGTCTATCTAAACATAGCATAAAATCAACAAAACACTAGAATTATCCATTCCTTTTGACTTTTTTTTTTTAAATCACTTGCTCTCTTTATATCTAAAAATTTAAGCTTAATAATATGCGTGGTCCCTAAATTATATGTCAAATTCTATATTAGTTTCTAAATTTTATAAAGTTCTAATCGAGTCCTAAATTGTCAAAACGTGTGTCAATGTCATCCCTCTATCAATTAGACCGTCTAAATTGACTATAAATCTTACGTAACATGATACATAATCCAAAGAACCTATATGACATGGAATTTTTTGAATGCCATTACATATTACGTTAAATTTTTTATCAACTATTAAACTAATCATAAATTTGAAAAGGCAAAAAGCTAAAAAATGAATGTTGATCAAACAAAAAAAAAGAGTAAAAAACAGGGAGATAAAAAAAAGACTGTGAAAGAGAAAAGACTCTGTGAAATAGTATCTATGATAAAGACATGTGCAGAAAGGAAATGACCTTATGAAGTGAAAAGGATTGACTAAAGGGGACCACTTCTCAATGAGAGGACATACCAAAAGGGGACCATATGGTTTTGGGGGTTTTAAAAAGGGAATATCATAAGTTGGAGTTTGAAAAAGGCCGACGATGGTGAAATTGTTTATGGTTAGTTTTTTTTGCTTGTTTATTTTTTATTTTGGATAATTTTGCATTATTTATGACTTAGGGTTTATTCTTGTTTGCATTAGGAATTTTTTTAAGGGTTTTTGATTTTTATGCTTCCTGTTTGATTTGTTTAAGGTTTTTCATGTTTAAGTTTTGTTTGATTTGTTTATCCATCTTGTTTGATTTTTTTATAAGCCTAGTTTAAATTTAACGATTATTTTATGGTTCAGATTTTAGGGCTTTTTTTTTAAGGATGTTCTGCCTACCTTATAAATAATACAAATTAATAGAACCCTAAACATATACTTTGTTTGCCATTTTTGTCCATTTGTATACCGTTTTTGAATTTAAATACATTTTAAATATGCCATTTCTTGCATAAACCATTGAAAAAATCTCACAAGTCAAAGGTTAAATTATATCAGAGCAAATAAGAACCATCATTATATGTTGGCAAGATGTAAAAGAAAGATTAAATTAATTAAACAAAATAAATGGTAGGATAACAGAGCAAATAATAAAGGGAATGTGAATCATTGATAACTATCACAACTAAATTAAAGACAGAGTATCATTCATAATTGTCACAACTTTAAAGTACCAATAGTAAACCCTAAACAAAAGCTTGAAAAACAATAAAAATAAAAATATTTAGTTGATCAATCATCATAAGTTAGGACATATAAATAAGATGACCACCATTGTCAAGGTATATGTCATATTAACTATTATAACCCGCATACATATTTAATACAACTTTAATAGCAAAAACTAAATAAGACTCAGGACTCCCATACAATAGAATAAACAACAATAAACAACACTCCCATATAATAAAATCATATAGAATAAACAATAAAATCATATAACAAACAACATTCCCATACAATAAAATCATACAATAAACATTAAATATAGAACTATATTATTCCCTAAAAATTAAATTCCTAAACAATGGGGTCAAATTTTATATTGGTCCCTAATATAGTTCTCATTGAGTCATCAATTGCCCAAACGTGTGTTAATTTGGTCCAGTTAGATTCTATTTTGGTCTCTAATATAGTTTTAATTGAGTCTTCAGCTTCCCAAATGTGTATGAATGTGGTTCAGAGGAAAATACCAAATTGACAAACGTTTGGACAATTGAAGACTCACTTAGAACTTTTTCAAATTTGGGGACCAATATAGAATTTGTCCTACATTAATTTAACAATATGTTTTTTTAATATTCTATTGATTTAGTTTTTTTTTAATATTTTATCCTTGATAGTGTTATGTCTTATAACAATATTATTTTTTATTTTTTATGCATGGCAGAGGATGTTTCCCTTTATTTCACTATAACTTTGCATCATGGGGGCTATTTTTTAGGTGCTTAATATATAGAAAGATAAATAGCTTATTTTGTCTTGTGTGAAGTTGATAAAATGTTTTTATTTGAACTTCATAGCATGGTAGATACGATATGGCATGTTGGATTTAATATGTATTTATGGAAAAGCCTAATACAAAGAATAGATTAGTAGAAATTACCATTAATGCTGATATGATGGAAAAATGTGAGCATATGTCTCCAAGTAGGTACATTATTGTTTACCAACAATCTAAGGTATATGTAGAGCCTAATGCACAGAGGCCTGGTACCAGTGCAAAAGGGCCTAATGTAAAAAAATTTCATAAAAATGAAAACAATGAAAATGGAACTAAAAGTGAGGAATCTGACTATATGGACAGTGAGGACTTTAACTATAGGGATAGTGAGTATGAGTTGGATGAAGATGAAGATAATGTTAATTTTAAAAATTAATGTGGATCTCAAATATGATGGAGATACTAGTCATGAAGAGACAAAAAAAGAATTAGGAGTCAATTCTAATGATGATCTTTATAGTATTGATAAATCAGATGATGATAATAGGAAAAAATGGCCTGAATTTTAAAACATTGACATAGATGACCCTATATTTTGTGTTGGAATGTTATTTAAGGATAATAAGCAATTAAAAGATGTTGTAAAGATTGCTAGCATCAAAGATAAGGTGAACATTATTTTAAAAAGAAATGACAAACTGAGATTGAGGGTTGTATGCAAAAAGGGGTGTGAATGGACATTACATAGTAAAAAATTTAGGCCTAAAATAGAGGATCCTACCTTTCAGATTAAAACTTATAAGTTCAAGCATTCTTGTTGCAAAGACTATACCAATAAGAATATGGATTATAGGTGGTTGGCAGAAAGGTATATGAAATGTTTCCTTACTGATCAAAATTTTTCTTTGCCTTTGTTTGAAATACATGTGTATAAAGATTGCGTTGCTTGTGCCTAGGTTGAAGTTATGGAGAGCTAAACAGTTGGCTTTGAAAAAACTTACTAAGACTTACTTGGAATACTATTCCAAGTAAAGAAGCTATACAAAAGAAATTAGAAGAAGTAACCAAAGATCCACTGTTCTGTGTAAGTTAGATGCTGGTCTATTTTAAAGATTATATGTTTGTCTAAAAGCAAGTGCTATTGAAGCTGATTATTGTAGGCCAATAATTAGTATTTATGGCTATCATTTGAAAGAAAAGTATGGAGGCCAACTGCTTACTACTGTAAGAATTGATGCTAATGATCACATTTATCCTTTTGCATATGCTATGGTAAAGATTGAAAATACTGAAACATAGACTTGGTTTATTAAAAGATTGATGGAGGATCCGAATATGAAAAATCAATACAGTTGGACTTGGATGTTTGACAAACAAAAGGTGAATTATATGCTTATAGTTTAACTTCTATTTAAAGTGTTTTGTCTAATCATTTATTTTTTTATCATAGGGTTTGAAAGCTTCACTTAAAAAACTGTTCCTAAAATCAAAGCATAAATGCTGTGTAAGGCATTTATACAACAACTTTTAAAATGATAGCCATCGAAGGAAGGCTTTAAAGGATGTTTTACGAGCTGTAGTTAGGGTAAGCCATATACCAAAATTTAATGCAATCATGGACAAGATAAAAGAAAAGCTCCTAGAAGCACATGGTTGGCTTGCCAAAAGGCCAGCACAAAAATGGTTAAGGTCTTATTTCAGCACAGTCTCTAAATATGATATTCTATTTAACAACTTGTATGAATGCTTCAATAAGTACATTTTGGATGCTAGAGACAAGCCAATTTTGACTATGTGCTAAATAATTAGGTGTAAACTGATAAAGAGGCTTTATGTTAAGAGGAATGTCATGGATAAGTATTCTGGGTTGATTTGTCTAAAGATTCAAAAGAAAGTTGATAAGAACAAAGAGTTGTTCTGAGAAGTACTGACCACAACCATTTACATAGAGAATATTTGAAATAAAAAACGTGACAAATCATTATGTAGTTGACCTAGATAAATAGTCATGTAGTTGTAGAAAATGGAAGTTATTTGGTATTCCTTGCCCACATGCAATTTTTATAATTTTGTTCAATAAGAAGCCGATTGAAGACTATGCATGAATATTACTCTGGTGACAGACAAAAGAAGATCTACAAGGAAGCCATCAATCCAATCAGGGGTGAGAATTATTGGTCTCTATGTGACTATAAGCCAAAACCTTTTGAGGTACAAATGAAATAACTTGACAGATCTAAGACTAAAAGAAGAAAAAAAAACCTGATAAAGTAAAGACCACAAATGCTAAGCTTAGAAAATTTTGTGTCACAATGCCATGTTCCAAATATGGACAAAATGGTCATTATAAAAGATCTTGTAAGAATACTCCCCAAGTACAATCAACTGTAATTAATATTTATAATTTTAAAATTGTGTAATATGGTTGAATTGATACTCTTTATTTCATTTTTTTGTCTAATGCAGCAAATTTCCCAATCAAATAGTAGCATACCACTAACAACAACAAATATCCAATAGCAGCAACCTACTAATAGTAACAACCTCTAACAGTAGCAACCCATTAACAGGAACAACCTGCTAACAATAGCAACCTACCAACAACAACAACAGTCAGGTCTAGTCAATTGCAATTCCAACAGCAAAGAATACCAATAACAACCAATCATCAATAGCAACAACAGTCAATTTCATTGTATGATGTAACACTTAAATGGATGTTTGACATAAGTATTTATATTTATATTGGTAAATAATGACTTACCTATATATTGTCTAACCATATTGGTTTGTTATATTTAAAGGTTCAAGTTAGACTATGTACCATAACAGCAGGTTTGTTATATTTAAAGGTTCAAGTCTGTACCATAATAATTTACCATTAGGTACACAACATTCACAAAGTGATATAGTAAGTGCAATGTTGAATCCTACTCATGCTTATACTCCAACTCCAGCTTCTAATAAAGTAAGTTAATTTGGTTTTTGGTTTGCTTTAAGGTTACTACCAGATTATATTTTTAATAATTTTTATCTTTGTGTGTAATTCAGGGTTCAAAATCTCTTTCATAAAGTCTAGCTTCCATGAAAAGATTGTTCAAGCATGTTGCTAGGAAGCATATGGCCAAACAACAAAAGGTCTAAAAGTTTGCATAATGAAGAAGTTTGTAGTGTGAAAAAAAAGTTATTTTGTCATACATTGTATTTTTTGTTAGAACATTATAATTTTTTATTACAACATTGTTTTTGATTGTGCTGGCAAATTGTGTTTGATTTTGCCAAGATATTTCAGTGTAGCTAGTTTAGGGTTTGAATTTACTGGCATTGAAGTGTACAAAACTGTAACCAGTTTAAGGGTTGTCCAAAATTGCATTTTTTGTTAGAACATTAGTCTTTTGAAGTGTACAAAGTATACAAAACATGACTGGCATTAAAGTATACAAACTTATATTTTGTTCTTATTTGAAATGAAAATATGAAATTATTGTTTATGTATAGAAGTGTTATATAAACTTGTAGTCATTTTTACAAAATAGAGTTATTATTACCTATGTATGTTTCATAGTCATTACTTATGGAAGTGTTCTACAAATTTGTTACTACCAAACAATAGTCAACTACTTCTTGTTCTATTTTCAGGATCATTCCATTTATTCTGATGTCAATATAATTATATTACACAAAATATGTTATCATACAAATATAATCATACTACATAACTTATAAATATACTACTTTATGAACAGACTTGCATTAATACCCATGAAACATAATAAAATGTGCAAGTTTACAAACATAAACAGCTTCCAATCAATAGCATACATATTACAAGCCAATTAACCTAAATGATATACTAAATTTGTTCAATTTTTTTCCAACATCATAAAAATAACTACAAGCAAACGTATTGCAATCCACTTCCAGTTTTTATGCTTGCAATTGTTGTTGTTTACATTATCTGAAGGGACTTGATTTTGGTTTTTCATTCTTCACAGCTTCCTTAATAAACTTAGAATGACTACCTTGTTGAGTTCATCTATTGGAGAATCACAATTGAAAAAACCCATAAGCATCAAGTTGTTAAAAATTTAAACAAAAACCATCACTAAGTTGCTGTAAATTTAAACAAAAACCATCACTAAATTAAAAGAATCAAAAGACATTAAATTAAATAAATAAAAATCATAAAAACTGATTTGATACCATTTTTTGCTACTTTGCTACCCATATAAAAAAAATACACCTAAGTTTTTATGTTTTTAAATATCTACAAAATTACTCATTTAAAAAAAAAAAACAAAATGTTGTGTGCTTACCCCATAATTGTTACAAAAAAAAATTCTTTTGTTTTTTTTATTTGCTAAGTTGGCATTCAAAAAATTTCACATCATATAAATTATTCAGATTATGTGTCATGTTATGTAGGATTTACAGTTAATTTAAACAATTCAGTTGATGGAAGGATGACAGTGATACACATTTGGACAATTTAAGATTCAATTAGAATTTTTTTAAGCTGATCAAGATAGATTCCCACTCAGATTAGATCAAATATGCTGAAAATATGCTGCAACATTATATCTCCTAAAATCCAAGACTGTATCATATCTCCTAAAATCATGAGATTTAAACTAATGTAATCCCTAAAATTTAGGTATATAACTTAACACTTATTGTATGAAAGACTTAACTATAAATAAAAAATCTTCCACCCTCGTATACATATAGCCACAACTTAAATAATATAAGATCCTTACTCTAACCTTAACTGTTTTGTTATTCTCTTATTTTCTTAGCTTGCATATTCTGTCTTTCCTTGTCAGTTTAGTATCCGTACACTTGGTTTATAGGCTGAGATTAGACTAAGGAGTTCAACCCTAATCTAAGGCCATACGGATTTTGACTTGAAGGTCTAAGCCTGTGATAATTCAATTTGAAAATTTTCAAGTTTGCAGACTAATATAGAATTTGACCATTAATTTACGAATCACGTGGCAAGATAAAAACCATCAACTTAACTGACCATACCGAGTCACACCATTGATTTCTTTCCCTTTTTGGGTTTCAAGGGAGGGCAAAGCCTACCATCGATTTCTTTCAAAGATCAAGGAACAGAGCTAACAAACAGAAAACATCCGCCTAAACTGCAAAATCCTGTCTCAAATTCACTTTAAAAGATGAGCTTCTTTTCACTACCAAGGTCAGAACCCCATTTCAATAAGCATCAAAATTGTAGGCCTTAATATTTTAGAAGTTTTTTTTTAATTTTCATCTTTTTTTTTTTTTGAATGCAGTGCTTGCAGTTCATCGGGAGTTTAATCCTCAAGCTTGACTGTGCGGTTGGGTTTTCACTCTAATGAAAATAATAGCTTCCCTGGAGCTTTTGTTTCATCTCCTAAAGGAGCAAAACTTAAGAAGTTTTCTATAGCTTGCTCTAAGTCTACTACCGGTAAAGTTCACGTCTTCATCTCTTTGTCCCCCTTTTATTTGGTTTTGTTATCTGGATTTTTTTTTTTATATTTGGGTTGAATTTTTTTTTGTTTCTTCATTTGATTGGTTATTAATTATATTTTTTTGGTTTTTTTTTTAATGTTTTTGCAATTTTGGGAATACAATAACGGGGTTAATTTTAGGAGAAGTTTGATTGAGAATTGAATTCAGATTATTTGTTCTGAAATGCCAACTTGGTTGGATAAGGCTAGGCCATAGTTGAAATGGGTTACATTAGTTTAAAGTTATGTCTTCGAGTAGTGTAATGAAGCATGGATGGGGATCGGTATGCCAGCCTTGGTTTTGGCTCTAAAACTTGGCTGCCAGCATTAATGTCCATTTGTATTGAGATGAAATTTTGCAATTTTTGCATTTTTTAAGAGATGATAATATGACGAATGATGTTAGTTATAAAAGCTGTGAACTTTCATGGCATTGAAGAATCAAGATGGGTATTATATCGATTTGGGATCTTTATATGTAATCTGTGCGACTTTGACAATTATTTTACTTGATAGTGGAAAGGAATTTTTGTAATTATGTTGGTATGTCGGTGATGGCAAGAACATTCCTGTCTTTGGACTTTAATGATACTTTCAACTTATTCCCATCTCTGTTCATCTTTTATTTAGACTCATTGTTGGTAAAGGTTGCGAGAGGAGAGCCTGTAAGTCGGCCTCCGGCTTGGATGATGTGGCAGGCAGGAAGGTATATGGCTGTTTACAGAAAGCTTGTAGAGAAACACCCATCATTCAGAGAGAGGTCAGAGACAACTGATCTCATTGTGGAAATTTCTTTACAGCCTTGGGAAGCTTTCCATCCGGATGGAGTGATAATTTTCTCCGATATACTTACTCCACTGCCTGCATTTGGTGTCCCATTTGACATTGAAGAAGTAAGGGGCCCTGTTATTCAGTCATCGATTTGCTCTGAGGATGGCTTGAAGTCATTGCATCCAATTGACTTGGGGAAACTACATTTTGTTAGGGGAATCCCTTAAGATTTTGCACGAGGAGGTGATTCTCATTTTTCATTGCATGCATTATAAATAAGGTTGTGATTACTAATTTTCTATAAACTTTTATAATTGAAATTTTTTCTTTTTCTTTTTTTTTTAAATTATAAGTTATTTTTTATGTAGGTTAGAGGTCATGCTGCGGTGCTGGGTTCTGCTGGAGCACCTTAGAAAATTGCCACATATGTTGTAGAGGGAGGCACAACCCTTACTTATACAGCCATAAAGAGTATGTGCCACACAGCTCCTAAATTATTGAGTGCTCTTCTTTCTCAGTTAACAAAGGCAATATCTGAATAAATTATTTACCGAGTGGAATCTGAAGCACATTGCATACAAATATTTGATTCATGGGGTGGACAACTACCATCTGATATGTGGGAGCAATGGTTGAAGCCTTACATAACGAAGGTAATTTGGTACATAGTTGATTGATAAAGCATCATTACATTTGCTTACTTAATCATTCTCACCTCACTGCTTAGAAATTGCAGATCTCATTATTTGTCATAAGTGATGAAATTATGCACAAAATGAGTAGAACAATTCCCTTCTATTTTGCCATGACTGTTAGTTCTATTGTTGGTTTCACCAAAGTGGCTCTTGTCAAAATATCCAGGATACTTCAAGCTCCATTGATTGTTGTCTCTGCTACTTACTTTTTGCTTCCTGACAATTGGTATAAGATGAAAGCAAACTGTAAAAAATAAAATCCTATTTCATTAAAAATGAGCAAACGATTAAAATGTAACACCAATTCAAGTATATTGTTCGATATAAAAGTGTAATCATTCACTCTTTTCACCCATGAAAGCTAAAAAGCATGTGGAAAAGCTAACAACCAAATAGGGGTATGGATTTTGAACATTGATTTATTGTAAGTGAGGAGCCCTACTTTTTGTTAATTATATAAAAGAAGAGCTGAAAGAGACATTATATGATACTCTCTTACATTATTAGTTACTACCTGCAATCAACTCCTGTTCAGTGGTTTGAGAAAATTTACCTTAGATAACATGTTTTGATACCTTTTCATTTCACCTTTGTAATCTTCTATTGGGTTCCTGAAATTGCAGATTGTGAATGTAGTATGGAGTAAATGCCCAAATAGACTTCTTGTTCTCTACATTAATAGAAACGGTGGCCTCCTTGAGCGCATGAAGGGAACTGGGGTTGATGTGATTGGACTTGACTGGACAGTGGTCATGGCTGATGGAAGGAAGCATTTGGGTAACGATATCAGTGTGCAGGGAGATGTTGAACCTGCTTACTTGTTTTCTCCACATCCTGCAGGGACAGAGGAAATTCAAAGGTTTGTCATATCTATTGAACTTTGTTTTTGAATTTTTTTACAGCACAACTTCAATAAACTTGCTAGATTGTATCTATATTTGAACATGGGTTCATGTTTCCTTTGTTGCTAATATTATTATGGTACACACACAGAAGCCAC
This sequence comes from Durio zibethinus, assembly GCF_002303985.1. Next base: position 188,905 of record NW_019167860.1, on the reverse strand, counting down.
TTTATCAATGAAAGATGGATCAGTAGGTTTATGGTCATGGAAAGTGGTAAGGAGGGGGTCCCTACTCCTTGTAGTGGTAGTTGAAATCGTCCCCCAAGTAGCCCTCACCAGCCACCAAATAAAAAAAAGGGGAAATGGCTCATAATGAATGCCTTTTTTCAATTTAAATTTACCTTATTTTATTCTTGCAAAAGTTATTTACCTAATTTGAGGGCTAAGTGTCTCATCCTGGGTGTCTGACCTTGCAACCACAACTATTGACTTGAAGAACATTTATCAATGTGTATGTTGGTATATTCAAAGGCATTAGATCAACCAATGTAAGACATAAATACGGATGTGTAAGCTTTTGAATCTTGAATTTCTGTTTCTGAGTAAAATATAACTTAAAATAAGCTTCTAATGGATCTAGTAGTTTAAACTGGTGCTATCTATTTTTCAGGGTTGTTAAGTGTGCAGGACCACTCAGGCACATTCTTAATTTGGGTCATAGGGTTCTAGTCGGGACACCCGAAGAAGTGGTTGCACATTTCTTTAATCTCACAAAAAGCTTGAAGTATGACAGTTCATCTCAAAATCCTGCCATGGATGAATATAAGTTAGTTTGAGAACATTATGGTTAGGCAAAATCCCATGATTTTTTCTATGAATTGGCCATTGATTGTTAAATTCACATCTTATCCTTGAATCATGATATCATGATCTCAAATCAACTTGCATTTTTTAAAGGGGTTGATTGGAGCTTCGTCCTTGTACATGCTTATGGATAAGCTAGTTATTTATATTCATTGTGCCAGTTATTAAATGTTGGGGATGAATCAAAATCCTGATTTTGTTGCATATTTGAAGTCTATGCATGCTCAAGTATTTTATTCGAGTTTTTTTAACTTTTTACCTTGTTGGTAGAGGATTTGAGCTGCAGAGACGTTCAAGAGCTTTAAAGTGACTAGAAAAAACATGTGCAAAGGGAAATATGGACTATAACCAAGTATTCATATTTGTAATGAATTGATTCTTTGATCTTTTATTAATATAGACACTGCCACTTGACCCGTGCTATTTGAAAGATTGAATTCTTTTGATTAACTAAAAATACTACTTGAAAAACTGCCATAAAGAACATTTCTCTAATATGGTTGAATGCCTTTAATAAGCTCGATCAGTGCAACAATCTTGTGCTAGCTTTATATATACATTAATCTGAGAATACATGTATATGTTTATGTGTTGATGGGCCTATTTATGAGATCTCTCTCTCTATAGATGTTTGAGGGAATTTACTTTAACTTTGAATGATTTTGTATATAGATGGTTGCTACTGAATATGTGATTTTGTTATAGATAGTTGTTTAATGATTAATGTTGGCTGGTTTGGCCCTTTTAGAGGAATGCATCACATTGTGCATGGACATGCATTATGTGGAGATAGCATTACAACAATGGAAGAAACAATTTTATTGAACTCTGGGAAACAAAGCATCAACTTCTTCTCTTTTTTTTTTTTTTTAATTTCTTCAAGAGTTTCTAAAATTCAAGGCTATGCTTCAGAGTTCATTTTTTTTTTATTCTTGTTATTAATGATAGATAGAGAAGCAATTCACAAGCCAACACGATGCTCTATCTACCTTTTAAGTTTTTCTGTTTCTTTTATATTGTCAACTTCTTGTTTTGCAGCTAGGAGGTAATCCAGCCAGGTGAAGTTGTCCACACTATATACAAGTTTATTGGTGCTTACGAACCTCGACTTCATTGGTTCCAAATTATTCCTTCCTCACCCATCCCCTCCTCCCACCCCTTCGAGGCCAATATGTAAATCCAACAAAAGAAGAGACCTAAATCCATTTTCCTTTCTAATTTGTTATTTCTGTGTCTTTCTTGTATATGTTAATTGTCCACAAGAATGTGTTACCATTTTGAAGTTTGTAATCTAGTTTACCAGTGTTTCAAATCATTTTTGCTGGTGAGATTACTCTTAAAATGAACTGACTAATATTTTACTAGCAGCTGACTGCAGATACAGAATATTATCAATTTAAAACACGTTAACATTTTATTTCGTTAATGTGTAAAGTCAAAATACAATATATAAAATATTGATTACATTATATAAGTTTATGTATATATTGAAATTAACTCTAAAATAGGGTTTAATGAATTATATTATATACATTTGTAAAATCAATGCTTATAAAGATTGGCATAAGAAATAATTTGAAAACATAAAAAAGAAAGATATGAATCAATTTGCGATCAAACGAATTATTATTTGTTATAAAATAACGAATTAAATTGAGTTTTAATGGAATAATCAATTATTTAATTGTCATATTTTGGTTATATATAGAATAGTTAAATTATCTCATAGTTTTTATGAAAACAATTGAAAAAAAAATAAATGTATTTATCATAAAAAAATTAGATATAAGTAAAGAATATATGCAAAAAATAACATTTGATTGCAAGATTAGTTTTATTTTTAAATTATGGCACCAAAATTGAGATAATAAGTTGAGTCAAGTTATTTGTATGGTTCTATCTTTGTTGATTGTTTATAAATACAATGTTGATATTTTTTAAAAATTTATTATTGGTTTAAATTTTGACTTGTGTTCAATTTTTATGAAAAGTAATTAAAATAAATTGATATATGTGAAAAATTATTATTAAGATATGGTGTTTCATGGGTTAATTGGTGGATAATAAATCAAATAATTATTATTATAAAAAATATGAGCTGTGTGACAGGTATTTTTGCTTACTAGATGTATTACATTATAAGTGATTTTACAAAATAAAATTTTGTTATAAACAATCACAAAGTTTAAATTATAAATAGCCATCAAAGAGTGAATTGATGGTTACCAAAAAAAAAAAAAAAGCATTGTTGCTTTTCACATATGAGATATTGATTAAACAAAAGGGCATGTCATTAAAAAAATATTGAAGCAGTTGTCAGTTATTAGCATTTTGAAGGATGCTCATCAATGTTTAATTAGGCATGTTTATAAATTAAAAAAGAACATGCAAATTCAATGTTCCAAAGGCACCAATACATGCATGTGTTTAATTTCATTTTGTGATGGCATGGAGAACATTGGTACAATTTGCCATATATTATGAAAATGAACTGAATGAGATGAAATTTTTTTTCTTATACATATAAGAAAGATATGGACTATAAAGATAGAATGTCATCGTCTAATTAATACGTTATTGATTAAAGACAATGAAAATATTTTTGCTTTTTATACTTGAAAAAATGGCCTTTTGCATACTATTAAAATGAAAAGTGAATAAGTTCTCGAGGTTTTCAATAGTTTCATGACAATGGTAATGATATGGTTGGTTATGCACCATATTAATATATAGGCTTAGATAATAATATTGGTTTATGAAAGCCATAAACCTTAGGAGTTGGCCAATCAGTGATTTAACCAATGTAAATTCATCACGAATTTTTGCATGAAATATGAGTAGAATTGATATTATAATTATTGTTTATTATGAAAATGATTCTTTGGATTTATATTTCATGACTCATATTGATATGGTGATTTAGATATGAACATATTGATCATAAAATAATTGTGAAAGTATTTAAAATTGAAGTTAGATATACTATGGATTCTTATTTTATATAGGCATATTGGTTCTATGAGTAAAGTTTGAATTTATTATATATTTGAAAATCTTATGACCAATTAAAAGTGGTAAATAACAGAGATATATAAGTTACACAATGGTGGAGAAATAAAGTTCTTATAAAAAAATTGAAATCAAATTTAGAAGTTTCAATAATCATGAACTCGGAATTGGCTACTAAGCAATTAATATATGCATTGGAAACACATGATAACATTTGAGATAGTTGGTTTTCACAAAAAACTATCATTATAAATGAGATAACTTCAATAGCCAAATCAACATTATTTGTAGGAATGATATGGATTATTATAGTTGGTTTGGAATAGCCATAAACCAAAATTGATACCACAATCTTGATCACATTGTAGTAATTTTTTGTTATGTATATGGTCTAATTCATGGATTGTACAACTGATTTATTATTTATAGTTTTATATAGTGAAAATTTCAAAGTATATTTACTTTGAAAGTCATGAGTGATTCAAAGATCTTATGAATATGAAAATTTTTATAATAGCGAAATGAATGCTATTTGATCCATTTGGGTGATGAAAATTGTTTTGTTCATGATAATAAAAAATTATTAATAGTGTCCATGATGAAATAAATTCATATAAGTATTTATGAATTAACATAAAAGTCTTAAAAGGAGACTATAGAAGCATGATTATATTTGAAATCTACTTATTGATGTAAACTCTTATATTGAATTAAAATATAAAATTTTTAAAACTTTTATAGAAATATTAAGATATTTGCTAGTTATCTTTCACTAAGGATGGATTTTCTCCTACTTATAAAAAAAAAATCACCAAATAGTGAAAAGATAAATGAAATGACAACTTAATTAAGTATATATAATATCTTGAATAATTGAATGAGACATTCTTTAATACAAAAATGCATACTTGCATATGATGGAGGTAATAAGAATCAAAAGAAACAAAAATTATCACCATAGTGTTGTAAGATTTTAATATAATTTTATAAGCAAATTATATAAACTAATAAGTTTAGACACTTATTAAAGTAAAATCATAAAAAAAGGTCCTTAAAAATCTTAAAAGAACTAATATTGTTTGATTTATTCATTGAGTTTATCCAATTGTACTAGAAGTATAATTATATTAAAAATATATAAAAGTATGAAAATAAAATGATTGAAATTAATGAATATAAAGTTGTGGCCATAACTAAAACCAACTATTTCTTAAAATAATAAGAATGAGGTAACAATGTCTGGAGTATATAAATGATATGCAAAATGAAAGTTTGGACATATTAGCATGAAGTGATTATATTAGAGCTTCAATTTTAATTGGGGGTAATTACAATAAAAGAAAATTGAATTCCTAGATATTTGGTTAGTAGTACTACAAGTACAATGAATTTAAATCCTTACTATTAGACACCAATAATGGGAACCCAACTTTGAATTAGTAATCTCTAATTACAAAGTTTAATGGGTAAAAATAAATTATTGTTATGTATCTATTAAGCACTAGTAAAATTCATTCAAATTTTAAAAACTAGTATGATCTATTGCATGGAAATGATTAGTTTTTATACTCTTAATGGAGTTTTAAATGTCTAAAGCAATGAAGACATAATAAAAACTCTACTTATATAAACATAGAAGTAGTGCCACTTCAATAAGAGAAATTGGGGTCTTTCTTGTAAATGTTTATGAATAGGATAATTAAGCATATGGCCATAATAGTGCTAAAAGTAGTTGTAAACTTTTGACAAAAGAATAAATAAATATTATGTGTCTTATATTTTCAATCATAACATTAAGAGTTGAGATTTAATTTGCGAACACCATCAACTTCGTTAAAATTATAAGATATATACAATAATTGAAAGTTTAAATCAGGAGATGCCTTTTTATATTCATAATATTTATTTGTGTGAAAAGTAAAAATTAAATACCAACATTCCAAACCAATTGGGGATTTTTGGTAGTTTAGAATGTAGTGCATCCCACATTGGATAGAAATATTTAATTATTGATGAATAAAATTAATTTTTGTATTAATTTTATTCATATTTTAAATAATTATGTTTGAACTCAAATAATCATCATATGAAAAATGATCATAACTATTTGAATATAAATAGATTATTATTCATAAAGGTCATGATTATATAAAAGGTCATAATCATCTGAATATAAATTTATATCTATTCATTCATTATAAATAAATCTTTTAGTATAACCATTTTCATTACTTCTTTTTTGAGAGTTTGAGACTTTGCTGTATCTTAAAGGTATAATTGCCTTTTAAAAAAGTGTTCTTCACGCCTTAAAGCCAAAATTCTTTTATATTATTTTTCTTAGTTTTTCTAACATTATCTACCTGGGAGTGTGAGTGCTCTCTTGCTGCAGGTTTGTTCTTAAGTTTTTAGTGAGCAACTTGGGTCAAACAATGAAGTCAATTTGAAGCATAGGTTAATTGAAATTTGATAAGTTAAACTGCCTTTTGCCTGATTGATTCATGGCAAATGGTGGAACGAGAGAGAAGGAAAGTTACCAACACACCATGATGATATGAGGCATGGAGTTTATAACAAGATTGCTTGAGACAGCACAGGATCTTTTATGTATAACAAGGGTTGAGGCTTCTAAAACATCTTTTCTGCAGCACAAAGGGGGTGAGGAAGTATCTGCTGGTATGCTAATTGTTGAGAATTTGATGATGGAATGCTTCCATGCATCATATGATGTGTGACACTGTCGTGGTTAACTTGAGTTGTTGCTTCTTGTTGAGTTTCTGCACACAATGAATTGATTATCGTGCGTATTACAAGCTCATTTTGCATTTCAGGAGCCAAATCTTGGATTCAGTGGGACTAAAATGCAACTAAGTTCGATGAGAATAACCATGGGAAGTAGTAGGTAAGCAACTCATCACAGCATGGGACATGAGATTTAAAGCTCCTTGATAATGAATAAATCCCTTCAAATGTCTTCCTGATGTTAACAAATGAAACAGAATATGCAAGGTTATGGGAATATGAAATACTTCAACCTGTACAAAGAAGTGCCTGAATGCTAATTGTTCTGAAATGAAGAAAAAACCATGCTTTTATTGTGATACGATTTGATGTTACTTACCAGTCCAGTTTCTTACAGTTCTTATACTTTTTTATTTATTGATTGATGTCTTTCAACATGATAATTTGAACACTAATAATATCTGACTTTTGGCTTAGAGAGTATAATTGTGGGCGGCCAAGCAAGAAGACAAATACTCGTATTTCTAAAGAGATCCTGGCTTTGCCTTGTTGCCTGGTTCAAGACTTTTAATCCTGAAATGATCACTTTTGGTATCAACCCTGCTTTATTGAACCAATAGGCAAGTATTCCTCAATGTTAATAGAGGAGTCCACTAAAAAAATATTATATAAAACTCGCATTTTTAAGTGGTAGATCCCTATATGATATTTTGTTGTGATTTGAGTAATTGCATGATATGATAAAAAGAATTATAGATGAAATGTACCACTTCAATCACAAACTCTCTTCTGAGCAAGATACGAGTACGACTTTATGCAGTTTATACTACTCAATTTGTATTTTGCTTCCCTGATACGAAGAAAACAGTATTTGATTGATCATTTTGATTCATTGTTTTAACTCTATCATACTTCCCCCCTTACAAATAATTAAGAAAAGAAGCATATAAAATTTGTTTATTCCCTTTCAATTCGATAATCCCACCTCCATAACCCGGGATTTATATATGTTAAATACTTGTGTAAAGAAAATCACAGGTGTTAATCTAAGAGTGGTCAATGTATATTAATGGATTCTTATTTGTCACACTAACAAAGTAAATTTCATAAAAATTATATAAAAACAAACATTGGGCAATCTCTCATAGCATCCTATATAGGCTTCTTTCATTTTCAAAGAGGCAAGCTATCTTAATCCCTTGTCTATCAACAGAACTGAAGAAACTCTCATTAAAACTTTAAGTACCCTTAACAAAACCTGCCATAAGATTTGGACAAAGGTGGGGTCTTGGGAAAAAAAAGAGGTAATGGAATTGCTCTTATGTGCTTGTTTTTCGGTTTCTTGGTATGAAATGGTGTTTGGGTCTTTAACTTTCTTGGGGAAGAAGACAATGTAGTAGAGTTGAAATGTGTCTTTTCATCTTTAGACTAGCTACAAATATATTCTATATGCACGTCATTTTTAGCGTGTTTTGCGTTAAAAGTATATTATTGAAATATGTTTTAGATAAAAGAAACTTTTAGTGGTTGGATAAAATCTTTAACGAATTTTTTAATGATTCTATTAATAAAGATTATCTTATGGATACTCAAAATTCTGAATACGAGTCTTTGAAAAAAGACAAATTCTTATTAATCAAGTTATATCTTTTTTGTTTGTTATAATATTTTAAAATAGAATCCTAAACTATAAAGAGATATACAAACTTCTTAACAATAATAATTTAGAAAAACCTATTATGTGGTCCAAAGTTTTATGTTTGACCACTCATAAATGATATTACCTAAATTAAATTGAAATTCTAAGATAGTCATTTCTTATCTTGAATAATATATTTTGTTGATACTAAAATCTTTGGATATTAAAAACATTAATGAAACTTTAAAGAGTATTTCAAAGAATTAATTACACAAGAATTGTAGTAATCGTACTTGTCTATCAATGCAGTCTTCTTGCTTCCAAGCAGATCATTAGTAACGTGAATAAAGTTCACCCATAAATATGCATGAAAAAACTACCCTTATACATATATGATTAGGTCATTAACCTCTTTCTCCTACAGTTAGAACTTAGAAAGGAGATAATTAACTCTTCCTATTTGCCTACTATGACTATCTATACACATATTTTCATTTGCTTGCAAGCTAAAATGCTGCAAATTAATGCAACATGCCCGTAAAAAACATGCATACAAGAAAAATACAAACAATTAAGACTCTGTTCGATAGGAGGAAAAAAAAGTTCAGAGAAAAAAAAAGTTTTAATCTAATATTTGAACTACATAATAACATGTGTTATTTTGTAGCTAAGTCATTAGAGTAAAATATTTTCGTTTCTTTCCTCTCTCTTTCTTTTTTACCAAACTGAGCCTTAAAGAAACATGAGATGAGGGAATTGACTTGGAAGCAAATGTCTCCCAGCGAAGAAGTTGACTGTACTGCTGTCTTAGGTATAGCTCTTAATAAAGAAAAGAGAAGATAGAGTTACATTTTATGCAATAATTTTGATGCTGCAGGAAGATTAATAGCATAAAATCTGCTCCATCTGATATTTCTTTGTCTTCTTGTACCATTGATTTGATCCTTGGTTTAGTGCTATGGCAGTATTTTTTTCAAGTTCCTTCAACGTAATGGAGCATTAAGTTTTCAAAAATTATTAACAGAAGGCAATTCCCCAATCCCTTCAACGATCCCCCCCTCCCCATTCTTTAAGATACATGTCTAATCGCCTGTTTGATAGAAAATTATGAAGAAAAGTGTAAGCCACACATTGAGAGTGTGTTGTCAATGTTCTATGGATGTTGCATGTCATGTTTCTTCAGCAAATTCAAAAGAAAAGAGCTACTTATTCATATTGCTGAACTGAAATGCCCCCACTCTCTGCTGGTGATAAGAATTGAACAAATGTACTACCTTAATGCAATGGCATAGTTTAATGACTGTAAAGAGATATATATCCCTTTCAAAGTCTAAACTGCAGCTATACCATCTTCCAAGTACAAGCTGATAGGGTCATTCCATTTTGAGTGGCTATGAAACTAGCAAGAGAAGAAATAGAATGTCTTAAAAAACATCATAGAAGTAGTCTAGAAGAATGATTAGGCTCATATATAAGATTGATAGAAAGAAAGAGGACAAGTACAATGGCTCTCTGGCATCCAACTAGAATGCAAGTAAAATGAAAGAAGCAGAATAATATGAGCAACTCAATTAGTTTAAGAGAAGCTGAAGTTGTCATTGTTCTTAAAATGCATATGAGAAAGGAAATGAAAGAGAAATTAAACTATAGTTTTCTAAGGAAATGGGACAACTCTAATGTGGCTATTCACCAATTTCAAACGTCGGAATTTGTGCATCTTTGCAGTAGCCATGGTTTCCATGGCCCCTCAAGCCATCAGTCTCTCCTGGTTACAAGGAAATTTCTTCCAAGTTGTACAAGGTTATTGCAATTCAGCCTAAACTTTGCCTTCCTTTTTTCTTGTCCTACTTTGATAATTGTACAATATATTCTCATTGTTCCCCCCCCCCCCCCCTTTTTCAAGTTTCCTTGACATCCAAATTCTGGTACATGTATATTTTGAAGGAGTTTTATATGAGTGACTGAAGTTTCATTGATCTCCTCTTCAGAGATCTATATCTTTTTTTTTTTTATCTCTTTTTGGTGTTATCATTTTTTTTCTTAGCATTTTATAATGATCAATATTTTGTTTTCATTGAAAGAAAAGAAAATGGGATCCATGGTGTTTGCTCTAATTCACTCTAAAGTGAGTACTTATAAATTTGGAATTATTCTGATATAGTTGTGTAGGACAAAAAACAACCAATCTTAATCATTAAACTATCTCTATGCTTATATTCATCATATCAACTCAAATGTTAATTTGGACTTGGGGTGGTTAATTCAATTTTCTTATACTTTCTAGAGGATTCACTAATTTGACACAAATGTTCATCGTCTTTGACATATATAACTTATATGCCTGATTAATTTAGTATTTTTTTTTTCACTTCTTAGTTAAAGTGTACAATGCACATTACCATTATTATTATTATGGCCCTTAATCAACTGTGTCACATTCCCAACTCACTCCTCATGATTCAATATTCAATGATACTATAAAATTTAAAGAAATGGTAAAAGTTCTACTATATATTATTATCAATCTAGGGCTCAATCTAGGTTTCATATATGCTTCCTGTCAAATTTTTATTCCAACAAACTAGAAGAGGAAATTCTTTGATGTTGACCATCCTAGATTTAAGAACAAAAATGAGAGGCAAAGATAATGTTCTTCATGAATGCAGAAAGATAGAAAATGGCAGATATAGAATTTAATTTGTTCCTTTGGATAGAAAAATAAGAGCAAATGCATATAGTACATATGGCTCTAAAATCTGTATGGCAATATGAGCAAGATTAAGTTTGGCCAAATGATAAAAACAGTAACAATATAAGAAAATTTTAGATGGGTGGTTGAAGCTGCATGGTTTTTTCATATACATGAGAAATTCCAAGTAGGGGGAGGATTCCAACCTTGGACCTTACCTTGCTAAAGATAGAGTATTTCACCAACAATTCTCTTTATTATAATTTTGCAACTAGCTAATCACAACAAAAAATTATGTAGGAGTCCATTACTTAAAAGCGTGGGCTTTACATAAGTTTTTTGTAGATCTTATACAACATTGAATTATAATTGATTAATTGTACTGCAGTAATTATATGTGAAACTGAAGCCCACTAAAGAGGGATATAAGTAAACGAATATATATATATATATATATAATATTAAGTAAGCCTAGGGATAAGGTTTTTTGTTTAAAATACAAGAAGAATGGGCCATTTTTCAGTGGAAACAAAGAATTGCAAATGATAAGAGTTATCCCGGATAATCAAAAGCTTAGGGGATATTGAAATAGATGGGTTGCAATGCAAATATAAAAAATGGTGGAACGAGAACTTGACCATTGAGTGGAAGCTAGAGGGAAGATTAAATTACAGTAATTACTAGCTTATGTAATTATTTATTAACCTTGAAGAGGAATCCAATGCTGTACTGTAAATCAAAGAACATCTATGAAGATGTGGGACAAGATATTATATAAGTGGGGGATAGGATACCACTGGGAACTATGAAATATGAAAAAGATTAAGAAAAAGGTCTCAAATAATCTTTTTTTTTTTTTACTTCCATTAGTTTAGTCCTAATATTTAAAACACAATTGATGTAACATGCCTGAAGGAATATAAATATAATTGTAATACTAAAAAATTTTTTAAAAAATCGTCTTTTGTAATTATGGAGTTACAAACACACAGATATTTTATGTTCATGGATATTTGAACATACAAAAATTTATACTTTTTTGTTCCTTTTAGAAATGTAGAGTTGATTATTCAATATATGGTATGTCCTAGATAGCCAACCAATCAATCATTTTCCATGTAACAATCTAAGGTACTATCCTCCTAGTTCTAAATGTTGAAGAAGATCCCATGGTAGTAACATAACATGCTACTTTTCTAGCAAAACCATAATCAAAATTTTGGAAAGTACAATATTATAATAGTCATTTGCATCAATATACATGTACCTGGAGAACGTTCAAGGGACAAACTTGGACTGCATTTGACAAAATGCTGATTAACTGACTTGAAATGGAAAAGGAAATATAAAACAAGAAGAAAAAAAGCAGCTTACCCTCTTCAACTCCAGTTTATATATCTATATATCTTGCCCCATTTCCCGCTTTGATTCTCATTTAAAACAATAAACACAGTGCTGATCTAGCTATATATAAAATTATCCAATTTCTTGATCCAAGAAGGAAATGATTGCAATTTCGAGTAAAGATGGAGCTTTGACCTGATGTAGTAGCAATAGCAAACCGATCAAACTCTTGGGATTTTATTTTAGGGCCTGAAATCAGACAAATGAAGTGAAAGGGATTAATCATGAGATTAATAAGCTTGAAGTTTGGGTTTTAATTTGAAAGGATATATATATATGGTGGTGAAATTTGTTTTGGAGGCAATTTCACTTCAAAGATGGCATAATTGTGAAGCTTTAGCGGAGCTTTTTTAATTTTTTTTTGTGGTCATATTGCTTGACGTACGCTAATATTAGCTGCAAAGCATTTGTGGGTTAATATAATAGGGGAAACAATTACCACTTTTCTAATGCAGACAAAAGAAAATCTGAATTCAAGCAAAACAAAGGTCAGTTGCATATAGAATTATTGTTGCCAAAGAAAAGGACATTCATATAATGGCAAGTTAAATTAAAATATAAAAAGGCATTAATAATAAATCTATAAAGACCAACAAATTTAATATATTATGGAGTACAGGAAATCTTAGTGATAGCTTATGTTATTAGCACCCAAAAAACAAAGACAATGAATAAGCATTTGGGTTTATCCTACTGTCATGAGATCTTCAATCATGAATTTTTCTTAAGATTATGAAAAGGACATAAATATATATATGTTTATATATATATATATATATATTATATCTAAAGTGTTATGGCCATTCATGGAGGGCACAAGATAGTGCAGAATCCTAAAAGAGCTTGTATTCACTAGAGAAAAAGAAAAAAAAAAAAAAGGAAGCTTGAAAATGGGAATTAATATGAAATTTGGAAACCATTAAAACTATTGAGATTTTTGCATGTGAGAAAAAAAAATTAAGAAAATGAGGGGAGGGAGGAAGTAGGAGATTTTGATTATCATCATAGCAATTAATGTTTGTTATTGAAATTAAGGTAAAGTTACTAAGTACTGTTAGTATGTCTTGTCTTTCTTAAAGAAAACTACTATCCAAATTAGGGTTTGGAACGCCTTTGCCTCTAGGGTTTATTATCAAAGGAAAAGATGTGTGGCCTAAATATGTCAATATTGTATACAGGCTTTAGTCATTAAAAAAAATTTATTCTTTCATTTCAATATTTAATCTATTGATTACAGTAAAGTTCAATTATTTCTTGTATTTTATTCCCATGAAGGCAAAGAGTTTTATTATGCTATCAGTACCAGATCTTAACTGCTAAGCTATGACTTTGCTGAAGGGAAAATAAAAAAACTGATTATTACCACTTTTATAAGGTATAAGGGAAAGCCATAGAGAAATCAAGATTGCTGAATAGGGAAGCTTGAGCCATCTTCATTAGACTTCAATGGATTTCTCTTCTTCTTTTTCTTCTTATAAGGAATTCCCCGAGCTTTCGCTTGGGAATCCCTCACTTCACGAAGAGAAATACGAATAGCACCACTTGCAAAAGGGTTGGTCTCAGGCAACCCACCATTCTCTTCATAAGCAGCTCGAAGTCGGCCGATGAGAGCATCAAGGCTACCCCAAGCTTGTCTAAGAGGGCATGTACAAGGCCCTGGTGGCTCAGGTTGCCCGAAGAACACGCAACCTTGTAAGTGCACCTTTGTCTTGCCGAATTGATCAAGGTAACGAAGGAAATCAAGCACATGATTGGAGTTGCACTGAGAAAGACCAACTGGTGGCCTTTGGTTCCTCAAGTACTGACCAAAAGTGTTCCAATCCCTTCTTTTCTGTGACTCGTACCGGCTTAACGGAGGTGGATTTTGCTGATCAGCAGCAGCAGCAACAGCAACAGCTGTGGATCTTGAAGACCCTTCTGCTATTTCTTTTCCTTTGTTGATTGACATCATTGTTTCATCAAGGTTGTTTTTTTTTTTTTTCCTTCCCAGACAGAGAAGAAAGAAAGAATCTTGGGAAGAAAGGGTGGAAGAAAATAGACAAAAAAAATTGCAGAATAGAGGAAAATGAAGATCACATCAACGGTGCTAATGAGGGGACAAGCTATGGGTCCTATGAAAGTGCTTTAGCTCTTCTTTTTCTTGCTATCACATTATTTTCTTCCTTTAATTGTACTATTAGCTTTTATATTTATAATTATTCTTCCATCATCCAAGCAATAATTATAGAATACATTAGCGTAATTAGCACTACGGTTTAAAAATTCTGACCAGGTTTTTCCCCTCTGAATTAAACCCAAGTTAGAGTGAGTTCATTAATAAAAATTTTCCAATTTGTGAACCAAAAATTCGACAGGATACAACCTATAATCTTAGGATAGGATTATAACATGAGAAAGATCGCATTAATTATATTACCCTATCGCATTAATTATAACCTATAATCTTAGAAAAGGAAAATTTTTGCTTATTACTTGAAACTGAAAAAGGAAAAAATTTACTCCAAACAGTTAAAGAATGATAATTAATCACGGTACTGAGCTTTAATTTTTTTTTCTCATGCCATATCAATCTGCTACATTGAAGAATTTATTTTTGCGGATTTTTTTTTATAAAAATCAAACTGATTAACAAAAAAATAATTTTTTTTCTTTATTAATTGAACCAATCCTTGTGATACATATGGAACTTTCTTATTGAAATCCAATTATAACAATAAAATCATTTAGTTTAGCTCATCAACTATTAACTGCATGCTGCAGATACCCCTGTTAGCAGTATTTGGAGTGGCTTTTGTGGCACAAAGTCATGGTCATTGCCTACTGTCATATGGATAGAAAAATATATAATTAGATAAGTGCTGCACTTTTTGTTTATGTGTTTTTATGGATTATTTATTAATGTCACCTTATTATTTATATACATCTATATATTCTTGCCTTTTGGATTTGATCCATGAATTAAGAATTAAATTAATACCTTGTATTGGGATTCGCAGCCCTTTTGCATTTCATTACTTGGTCTAGTTTAAGTCCATATCGATTCAATTCAGATAACTTTTAGTAGAATTTTCCAGGACTGTATCATTAATTTTTTTATCCTTTACCAACTTTTTTAAGAGCACTTTTATAAGTTGCAGATAACAAAATCGCGATTAATGCAGCTTTGAAAACTCAATTTCACCCTCCTAGTTTTCAACAGTTTGATTTTGACTCCTTATAGCTGATGGGCCAGGCAAAATACAGTATTTTAGATTAGCTGGTTGACCATCAAAGATTCTCTGTATATTGTAATAAACAGTGATCAAGTAACAGGTTGATCAAATATAAAAATCATGAATGCCCACTAACAATGCTTAACAGTTGCCATGAAAGATTAAGCCGCCGCCACATTTCAAAGCTTCAATGGAGGATTTCATGGTGTTCAGGGAAATGGACTGTATCTGTAACAAATTTTTTTTTTTTTTTGGAATATTGAAGTCATTACCATCACTGTATAGCCAGCGCCACCACAACCTCTACCTCCCACTTCTGTTAATTTAATATATGTGTATGATTTTAAATAATACTACAAAATTTGTACCAAATTGTTGGTGATGTTTTTGTTCTTTCCATTGTGGTTAATTTCCTTTACTTTATTCTTTCTAATTGACATTTGGATTTTTTTTTATCAGAAACATGCTTATGCTTACAAGCAAATTGTATATCTGATTTCCTCCTTGCAATCTATTTCCAGAATTCTAGTTCTAGCATAACTTGTCATCTTCCTTCCATTTGCATGCATGCTTAAGCAGGCTTTCATTATATTAAAGACAAAGCCCAATTTCTCAAATAATTACTTCCTCCTCCTGGGGTTTATCAAATATAGCATTGTAGTCCAAAAGATTCTTAAAGAACAAAATATGAGCAAGAGAATAACTTGAAATTTTACTCAATTGGTTCGTATAGTTATATTTATGAGGTGATATCCAGTTAACTTGAAATTTGAATCTCAATACTTATAATTTCTTCTTTTATTCTCAATCTGTGACCTTTTATGTAAAAAAAAAAAAAAAAAAGAATCCTTAGAGTAAGGGAATTGAATTGAATATGAAATTTTTTGCTAAAAAGTAGTAATCCAATGTTCAATTATAATTTAATTAATGTAACCAAACAAGAAATAAAAGTAAAACGCATAATTGTGAGAATGTTCTAAATCGATAGAACCATGATAATACATTGTATTAACTAAAATAAATAAATAGTATTTTTTGTGAAAGATTTTAAAATATTTCTTACTAAAGGTAAGTACATTGAAATTGAAATCTCCACCGTAAAATGTAAATGCAGTGATTTTTGTCCTCCTCTACTAAGAAACAAAGGAATGACAAAAAAAAAAGAAAAGAATATCTTTATGCTCAAATTTGGTGGGCAGTTTAAGATTTAATTGCCGAGTTGGTACTATGAAATAGTAATAAATTTTGAATTTCTACGATCAATTTCATTAGCAAAGTAGCTTCATGGTAACAGAATTGCCCATCTCAATCAAGAGACTGAATTGGCATCCAACATTAATTATTAAGACTAAATTTCATGCCTACCAGCGAGCTGTATATGACATAATTAAGCTCGTAGATCTCACAAATTTACAATGAGAATTTTCGTTTATATAACTGTAAATTTTATATTTGTATATATTACATATATAAAATTCAAGTTACCGATCTAAGATGAGATTTTTTTTTTTTGATTTTTTTTTATTTAGAGTACATATACTTTACACGTACCTATATATTGCATAGAGAAAAATTAGTAATATAGTTGTGATCGATATATATCAACTCCATCGAAATTTGACATGAGAAACTTAATTACGGCAAGATTTTAACTTAATTAATTATATTTTATTTTAATTAGCGTAGCTAATTACGTGGATTAAAGGCCACAACCACCAGGGTTTATCATCACAGTCTTTTCTTCCAAAGCTCGAAATTGAGATGCACGTGAAATGTCTCCCTGGCTGCATGCTTGAGGATTGTGACAGGTGCGTGTTCAATCTTTAATTTCAATATTAATGTAATTTTTTCTCATTAACTTCACATTGATTTGAAATTTTGAATTCAAAAGTTTTATCTTTAATTAAAAAATGCAACTATATTAATCAACTAGGTGATTTTGATTAGACCCCTAACAGTGGAATTAATCAATCCCCTCTTTATTTCTTTTCACTTGCAAAACCCTTAGGATTTGCCTAGCTCTCTTCTTACCTCATTTTTTGCATATGGAAAATGAAACTACATAATCTCCTCTTTCATAGAAGGAAAGATGCTATTCTACCTCCACAGTATTTAATTTTATTGTGCTTAAATAGGATGCTATAGCAATTTTTATGAGATAGACTGCTAAAAGCAAAAGGAAATGTCAAAAAGAAATTAAGGGAAAGCAATTTTTATAGTTTTTATGTCATAGCTAGTATGACAAAAAAAGGAAATTCAAATATCAAATGTATATATACAAATATAAGATGATATATCAAATAGATATTTTATACATTATGCAACATATATTATTCATGCAATCACATGTTTTTTTTTCTAAAGTTAATTACTAATATAAAAAATTTACAATTATAATTAAGTATTACATCTCATATAAAAAATTAATGAATTAAGTCAAACAAACAAATTGTAACCAATGAACCAACATATATATTGTTGGATAAATCTAACATAAAGTTGAATCAAACTGAGAAATGGTAACACAATGTTAGTTTTACTAAATTTTTTGTTCGCATTATTATTATTATTATTATTATTATTATTATTATTATAAGTGAGATAAAAATATAAAAATACATCTTCTTTGTTTTTATCCCTTTTTTTTTTGTTTTTATTTATATAATAACATTATCAAAAAAGATTTTTTTCTCCTTTTATATTTTATTCGTCTATTCTTTACTTTCTAAGATACTTGAACCGATAAAACATTGGTTTAGTGGGAAGAAACAGATTCTAAAACTCTAAAGTTTTAAGTTCAAATCCCATATAAATTTGGTTCAATTTTATATTAATTTCGTTTAATTATATTTTAATATATTGGTTGGTTTAATAATTTTTTTATATAAATTTAATAATTAATTATAATTATAATTTTTTTCGTATTTGTAATTTCATAGAAAACTATTACAGGTGTTTTTTTTTTTCATTAAAAATCCTCAATATTGAGATGCCACTATTCTTTCACCTAGCTTCTATTTTGTTGCATTTACTAAGCGTTGTAAGATATGTCCGTAAATATTTCATTAATACTTTTTATTAAAAGAAATCACCATCGATCTTTCTATGACATGGCATGCAAAACTTTTGAATATATTACTCAATTTCCACATAACTCTATATATAAATTTTGAATCCAATTTTTTTATCTACTTAAAGCTAACCAATCTAACACATCTATGTCTTTGCCAATCGACATTTCTTTTTATTGTCAGATTTTGGTAAAATTTTCCTACTTAATTTAATTTTGGTAATGCAACAATTAAAATTAAGATGACATAAATGGCTATACATAGGCAGGGACCTATAACGTACCAATAAAAAGAATAATAGTTGTTTCAGTTTCACACATCCATATATAAACTTATTCTACATTTTAGAATTACAAACATATGCAACTAATTTTATAAGTAATTAACGAAGTTCAGTAATATCTACAATTAGGATGAATGAATCAAAACAATTTAAAATTCAATTTTCATACGGAAAAAATGTTAGATCATCAAATGTACTAGAAATTACTACATATTCAATGGTTAAACGTACAGTTATAGCGAGAGGAAACCTAGGAAAGGGACAAATTTTAGTGGAAAAAAAAAATAGCAGCACAGGAAAAATATTGTACGAATCAAGATTAGACCCATGTCTGGGTGGGGCAACATGTCAAACCCGCGAACCTAATCTGATTAGAGTCGAGATTTTAAAGGACTTTTTAAGTTCGTCATGGCTCGGAAGAGTATTTTATTAATAAAAATATTTTTATTTAATTTTTAATTGTAAAATATGAATATAAAATAAATTTTTAACATTTTAAATAGTAACAAATTTAAATGAATTTTAATGGATTAATTGTCTATCGAAATTTAAAGCTAAACATATCAATAAAGTTTAATCCTACTCAATCAATAAATATCTCTAATCAAAGATATGCCAATCAGGATCAGCATTTTGCCTTACCTTGAATTAAAATCTGTTTGGGGCCAAGAAAATAATGGAGAAGAGTCCCATTTGTGATTTGTCAAGCATACATAAATTTATTTATTTATTTATTTCCATACTTGGCTTCATATCTATTGTGAAGAGATGTAACAATATTTGCGACTCTAAAATAAAGATTATTTAAATCTAAAAAAGGATGAGAAGGGTGGGTTTATGTCTTTATGAGAAAAGGCAAATGACAGCTTGGGAAAGGCTTTAGGTACAAACTAAGGGCTGCTGAATTTCTTCATCTAGATGACTGACAAAGAATCTTAAGCCTCCTACATTGGGAGAGAAAAGATGGACGCTCAGCCAAAATATGGCATTCAATGAAAAAAAAAAAAAAAAGAAAGAGAAAAGTTTACATACTCTCCCATTCCCATATGCTATTTGTTGGGTTTCATTTTCCTTGGGAAAAAAAGGAATGCTACTAATTGCTACAAGAAAAAATATATCATCAATCACAATCACCAAAAAGATTGAATGGGATTTTGGAATGATGGTAGAAGAAATAAAAACAACCACTTTCTAGATTCGATTAATTCAGATGATTAATCTAAATTTTTTTTTAAAAATATCATTTAATTTAAATTTGAAGTTTAAATTATAATTTTTGTAATTTTTGTTTAAATTTATAATTTATATTTAATGTATTATTAGTGTATAAATTTTATATATTATTAATAAATTAAATGATATCATTTTATTAATAAATAAATATCAATTTTTAAAACAAATATATAAAAATTTAATGAAGTACTATAATCTAATTTGTTGATAGATTATAAAACATATATTGACAATATATCAAATATAAATTCATATTTAAATTATAATTTTAAAAAAATCCTTTAAAAAATAAAAAATTAGCAAAAATTCATATAAAACAGAAGAAAAAAAAGTTATGGCAAAAAATATGAAAAACATTTCTGTGGTACGTTAGGAGAATCAATGCCTACACATGACTCTTACATTTTGTTAAACATTAGGAAATTGTAAGGTGGTAGTAGTCCTTAGAATGGAGCCTAAATCAATATGTATAATTCCAAAGAAATGATTATTCAAAGCTGGCTATTGACCATGTAATAATTAATTAATCTAAAAGGCGGTTTGTGGTAGAGTTCTTAAAGAATGAAAATTGTCAATATCCTATTCCCATAAACCTATAATCAATGTTCCTTTCAGGTAGTGAAGGCTTAAAATATTCTTGGGAAAAAAGGCAATCCACCTTTATCATCCAAATCCTTGGAAAGATTTGAGATTGGTTAAAGCTTTTTTATAGTATTGAGAAAGATTGATGCTCCGATTATTGGGATTCGCAAACTTGGTCAATTATCCTTTTGGGCCTTTCAGGCTGCGAGAAGCTGAACTTTTTGGCTTTTCCTTGTTTACAGTATGATTGAAGCAAATTAATTCATGTATTGTTTTGAATGTCCTTTGAAATTTGTTGGTATATATACATGATTTATTAATTAAAGGGTTTTATAAAATACTTACCCTACAAACCATTACAAATATAAAAGTGTAGCTAATTTAATTTCAATTTTCAAATTTCTGGCAAAAAAAAAATCGACGGTTTTTAGAAAGACAACTTAACGAAGAAATTCCAAGAAAAAAAAGTAATTTAAAATTATATATATCATGTTCCATCCTCAGCAACTTGCATATCCCCTTCTCTTGAGCATTTTGGTCCCCTTTGTACTAAAAAAACTTTATATGTAGCTTTACTACAAATTATTTAAACAACTTGAAGTAAATGTTTTATGTATTAATCAGAATATATATATATATATATATATATTTATCTTATCCTGTTTGAAGGAATTCATACCATTAATTTTATTAATGTACGGATGAACAATGCTCATCCCTTAAGACATCACGCGTCAGCCGTTGATTGGCTTTTTTATTTACTTTTTCTTTTTTCTTTTTCGTTTTTTTATTCTTTCTAGATGAGGAAACTTTGTACAATAGAGAAAAGGACAAAATGTTACTTCGTTGTGTAAATATATCTGAAACCAAAAGAATCGTTGAAGTGCACAATGGTGTATATGAGGTACATGCAAATTAACATATGATGATGAGATAGGTCAAGCGAGTTGGATATTATTGATTGATAATGAAAAAAGATTGCATCGATTATGCTCGAAAATATCATAAATGTCAGATTTATGCTGACAAAATTCATGTTCCGTTCAGTGCTTTGCATGTCATAGCACCATCTTGATCATTTTTTATGTGAGGTATGGATGTTATTGGCCCTATCACACCAAAGGCTTCCAATAGGAACATATTCATTTTCATGATGATTGACTACTTCACCAAATGGATCGAGGCAGCCTCTTTCATAACAGTGACTAGATTAGTGGTCTATAAATTCATCAAAAGAGAAATAATTTATAGATATGAGCTTCTATAAAGAATCATATCTGACAATGCAAAAAATTTGAATAGCAAGATAATGCAAGAAATATGCATTTAGTTCAAGATTAAGCACCACAATTCAACCTCATATCGTCCAAAAATAAATGGGGCAATGGAAGCGGCAAATAAAAATATTAAAAGAATTCTAGAAAAGATGACTGAAACATACAATGATTAGCATGAAAAATTTTCTTTCGCTCTACATGCGTACCAAACTTCTGTACGCACTTCTATTAGGGCAACTCCTTTTTTCTTGGTTTACGAGATGAAAGTTATGCTGTCAGTGGAAGTAAAAATCTCATCTATAAGGATCTTAAGAGAAGTGGGATTAGAAGAGGCTGATTGGATTCGAGAACGTTATGAGCAATTGAACTTTATCAAAGAAAAGAGGTTGATGGCCCTATGCCATGGCCAGTTATATCAAAGAAAAATAATGAGAGCTCATGATAAAAAGGTCAAACCTTAACAATTTCGAGAATGAGAGTTGGTGTTAAAAAGGATTCTGCCAAGTCATCATGATGATAGAAAAAAATAGACTCCAAATTGGAAAGGGCCCTATATGGTAAAAAGAGCTTTTTTTGGAGGAGCTTTGATCTTGTCGGAGATGGATAGAGATAAACTTTCTACTCCTATGAACTTTGATGTAGTAAAGAAGTATTTTGCTTGACCCAAAAAAAAAGAAGAAAAAAAGAGAGAAAAAGATCAAATTGAAAACCCGAAAAGATGGTTTGAACAAAAAAAAAAAAAGAAGGGAAAAGTTGTCAAAAACTTGAAAGGGCGACTTCGAACCAAAAGAAGGATCATAAATCTAAAAAGCAACTGAAATTGGCATATTAAGGACAGTAAATTTCAAAGAGCTTCGAAGAGTTAGGACATCAAGTTTTGATTAAATTTTTGAAGAAGATCCAAAATTTATTATCAAAGTTATCTAATTATTTATGTTGGGGCACTGCTACCCAAAATAACTGTGCCTGTATATTCTTCTTCCTTCACACCATCATTTGTAACTAATTATCCAAATAAATGAAAGCCATTATATCATTCTCTAAATCTTATACATTGCTCTTGATGTTCCGCCATAAATGGAAGAAATGCATAATTTACATCCTTATGTTTTGAAGTTGGGGTAATGATTGAACAAAATCATGATAAGTATGTTATTGTTAAGGATTGAAGGGGATAAAGGCAAAAGATGAACCCAAAAAAAAAAAAGTAAAAAAAAAGATGAAGGAATTTCATTTTGTCCAATATAATTTCTGGTCCAAAAATTTCAGCAATCTTCACTGATACAATTTGGTATTGGAAGTTTGACTCAGCCAGATTCTGGTTCTGATTTTATCACATGTGAATCAGAACAAAAAAAGAAAGAAGAAAAAAAAAAGAAAATATAATAATAATAATAATAATAATAATAATTGTCGTAACATCTTGATCCGGGGATCTATCGCTAGACATTGACTTTAGGGAGTCGCCACCAATCTTTTTTATCTAGGTGCGATTGACCACCTAAGAAATCTGTCCTTTCAGGGAACACCTAAAATTAAGGGTCCTTAAAAGAATAGGTTCAGGTCTACTAACCAGAACAGGGTTCGGGAGTTCGGTTACGTGTGAGAAAGGTTATAGCACCCTCACAACGCCCATCAAAAGATGGTACCAGCATAATTTTGTGTTATCCTAAAAGCCTTAAAATTTTACCAAGTAATTAGTTGTTGGAAATTATTCTCAATTGACTCTAATACTTTTAGCAGAAAATTGAAAAAATTCCCTCACCTCAAGAGTATGCAAGAAAAACTACTGTTTCACTTGTAGAGGCTCCGTCGTCGGATTAATTAAAGAAAAACCAAAATTAAAATCAAAATAGAAAGGAAGGAAAGAATGATTGTTCTTGTATAGGGAAAATTGATACTTTCAACTTTTCCTCAAAAATCCCTTTTTTGAAAATTTATTTTTAAGAAAAATTGATACTTTCAACTTTTTCCTAAAAATATTTTTTTGAAAATTTTGATTTTCAAGGAAAATTGATACTTTCAACTTTTCCCCAAAAATCCCTTTTTTTGAAAATTTATTTTTAAGGAAAATTGATACTTTCAACTTTTCCTCAAAAATCTTTTTTTTTGAAAATTTATTTTTAAGAAAAATTGATACTTTCAACTTTTCCCTAAAAATATTTTTTTGGAAAATTTGATTTTTCTTTAAAGAAAATAGAATAATAAAAAAAGTGAAAATAAATAAAAATAAAAAAATTAAAGAAAAGTAAAACAAAAATAAAAATAAGATAAAGAAAAAATATTAAATAAATCTAATCTAATAAATAAAAATAAATAAAGATAAAACAAATAAATAAAAAATTCAAAAAAAAAAAAAAACCTAGAGCGGCTCGGATCGCGGTTCGGCTCAAGGAAGAAAAAACGGCTCGGGGAACGGCTTGGGAAGCTCGGCTCGGCTCGGCTCGGCTAGAAGGGGGCTGGCACGCGCGGGTCAGGAAGCGGGTCGACGCTCGGGTCGGGTCGGGTTCGGCAAAACGCGCGGATCCTCTGGGTTACTTAAGGCCAAAACGACGTCGTTTTGAGAGGGTATAAAAGGCACTTCCCTCTGTTTTTCGACAGAACCCTTCTCCTCTCTCTCTCTCTCTTTTCTTCTTTTTTCCTCTCTTTTCTCTTTAAAAACTGAAGAACACCGGTGAAATTTTCGTCGGATTCTGGAAAAAAGTCACCGAAATCTGGAAATTTTTACCAAAAGTTGGCCGGAAGATCATCGGTTTCTGGGATTCTTCGCCGAAAACTGGGTTGGTTGCCGGAAACTTCAAGTTGGCCGGAATGTTCACCGAAAAATTCAAACTTCGTCGAAATTTTCGCTGGAATCTGGAATTTCCCAGAAATTTCCAGAAAAAGTTTTCGCCAAAAATTTTTAAAAAATTATTTTCGATCCCTACAGCTATCCTAACTCTTCTCAACCTTCTTTAGCCTTCGAAAACTCTTCTATACACCTTTTTTCTCTCAAATTCAGTAGCTTTGCTCACTGTTTTCTTTTTGTGTTCTTCATCTGTTCCAAAGGGTCCCCTTTTTAGAGATTGATCAGGAGTTCTTGATCAATCCCAATTCCTTCTTGGACGGGAATTCAATCTTTGAATCCAACTGGACTCTTCTGATTGAATTCCCATTCCCAGTGGGATTCTTCAACTTCAATCTCAGCTCTCCAAAAATCAAAATAAAAAAAACTAGATAATTAGAAAAGATAAATCAAAAATTATTATAGGATAAATAAAAAAAAATAATATCAAATATATAATTAGATAAATAAAAATACAAAAATAAATAAATAAAATAAAAAATTAAAAAAATAAAAATATATATATTAGTAATAATACATAAATAATAAAATACATAGGATATACATAAAATATAAAATAAAATAAAAATAAAAATAAAAATAAAAATAAAAATGATAAAGATAAAATTGAACCTACCCATTTGGACCAAGCCCAATTGATCTGGGCCTGGACCAAATTGGGTGTCTACAGCTACCCCTCTTTGCACATTTTCTGTGAAACAAAAATTACGCAAAGACGTAGACACCCAATCAATACTCAACTCAACATTGTCTTTTTTTTTGGTTTTTTTGTTTTTTTTCTTGTGTTGTTTTTTTTTTTATGTGTTTTTTTTTGTTTTTGTTTTTTTGTTTTGTTTTGTTTTAATTTTTTTTTGTTTTTTTTTACCAAAGCTCCTCTACGCAGAGGCTCAACAACTTTAAGAAACATAAATTGCTCCTCTAAACAGAGGCACCACGACTTTGCAAAGTAAATTGCTCCTCTAAACAGAGGCATCACGACTTTGAAAAAGTAAATTGCTCCTCTAAACAGAGGCACCACGACTTTGGAAAAGTAAATTGCTCCTCTAAATAGAGGCACCACGACTTTGGAAAAGTAAATTGCTCCTCTAAACAGAGGTACCACGACTTTGGAAAAGTAAATTGCTCCTCTAAACAGGGGCACCACGACTTTGAAAAAGTAAATTGCTCCTCTAAACAGAGGCACCACGACTTTGAAAAAGTAAATTGCTCCTCTAAACAGAGGCACCACGACTTTGAAAAGTAAATTGCTCCTCTAAACAGAGGCACCACGACTTTGAAAAGTAAATTGCTCCTCTAAACAGGGGTACCACGACTATGAAAAAGTAAATTGCTCCTCTAAACAGAGGCACCACGACTTTGAAAAAGTAAATTGTTCCTCTAAACAGAGGTACCATGACTTTAAAAAAGTAAATTGCTCCTCTAAACAGAGGTACCATGACTTTGGAAAAGTAAATTGCTCCTTGACAATCATGTCCAAAGGAATTGAAAGTTGTGTTTGAAGGAATTTCAGGGGATTATGCCCAAAGGTCTTATAAATCAACCCTGATACCAGAATACATCATATTTCAAGGATTAGGAACTTACTTGACAAGCTTTTTCTTTCTCAATTCTGTAAAATATCTTCATATCTGTCTTCTCCATATGGGGTGTTGGAACACCCTTGCTTCTT
Organism: Durio zibethinus; assembly: GCF_002303985.1. Next base: position 162,617 of record NW_019167860.1, on the reverse strand, counting down.
GAATTTATACACTATACTTTTCTGAAAGTAGTGTATGCTATGCAAATGCATATGAATTTCAATGCATGCTATGTAAATGTTGGTCAATTAATTCCTGTTCAATGTATGGTACTTAAGTTTCTCAAGCTTTTTTCTTCTTGGGCATCAAGCCCTTCTATTCTTTAGAGATCCAATTACACTGCTCTTCTAAGATTGAACCAGTGTAGCTCTTAATTGTCTTTTTCACTCATATTCTTCCTTGTCCAGTTCCTCAATACTTTGGAATAAGCTTCATCAATCGATCATCACTTGACCATCATTCAATGAATTTCTCAACACTAGCAAATTTTAAAACAAATTTCATCCACCATCACTGGGTTATTACTCATGGGTGTCTCAGCATTAACCATTCTAAAACAAACTCTGTCCACTAATTGTCTTCATCATTCAATCATAACTTGCAAGTCATATCGATCAATTCATCACTTTTCAAGATTTACCCCATTATATTCTTCATTTGATCATATATCTTTTCAAATAATCTCTTTTAGGTTTCTACCATTTCTTCATCATCTTAGATTTCTTTTCAAATGAATGTAAGATTCTTTTAAACACATATTCATTCATTCCTTATCATTTCAAATCTTGGCAAATACAATGCAATCAAGCATTTTCTCAATTCATTCTAAGGGTGTAACAATAAGAGAACAGAAGGTGAACTATGGTAAAGATAATCAATGAAGATCTATTTTGGTATAGAACAAATGGAAGAGGAAAAAATTAGATATATGTCATTGGGATGGATGGTATGTCCAAATGATGAATATTCAGACAATTCTCAACATTAATTTAAGATTCTTTTTCAAAAACTCATTCCATTTACTGTTGAAGTCATCTTGAGCTTGGCGAACTTTGCCCCAGTCTTTGAGGGATCTTCAGACGTCTTTGATCTTCCATTCATGTGAGCCATTTGACCTGGGTCTTTTTCTATCAAAATCAACCTTTTAGGTTTTCAATTTGAATCTCATTTTTTCATTTTCTCATTTTTTTTTATCATCTTTTTTTTCATTTTTCATCCATTGTTGATATCTTTCATGTAGCATGATTCCCTTGCTTCATCATGAGCATGTCTTTGCTCAACATATGACCATTCAAGTTGGGTATTCACACTTGATCCAAATGGACTTTTCAAGGTTGTAATATAGGCCAATGTGAAGGGTCATAAAAAAAGGATATAATAGGCTCAAAACATGTATTAAAAATGTTCAAAATCAAAGGATCATTTGATACAACTTGGCATTTTACCCCCACATCGTTTCACTATTTTTCTTTCTTCACACAAAGGATTCTCATTACTTTATCCTAAATCATGTGTGGCATTTATTTTTCTTTGGCTTTTCTTTCTCTTTCCATTTTTGAAACCTTTTGTGGTGTTTTTTTTCTTTTTTTTTTTTTTCAAAATTTACCCTCCAGTGTAGAGGGTGATCCTTGGTTGGGGTTCTTCAGAAAAAAAAATCATAACAAGCTCAAAGGGGTAACAATAAATGGTTTTTCAAATGGTAAAAGAAAGATGACCATTTTTCATCTCAATTGTGAATACCTTTCTTAAACATCATTTATTGAACAAAGCTCATGAACTTGTATAAAAGATTGCACACCTTTAAGACATATCTATTTCACCTTCAGTAACAGCTTACTTTTTGCTCAAATCTCTCCTCACATTAAACGTGGATGAGTTCTCAAAATTAAATCCCAGATTATTGTTATCATGTCTAAATATTCATCATCTGAAATTTAAGAATGGGAATGTGAAGTTATGGAATGTAACAGGGCATGGAATAATGGTCAAGTGAAAGAGAAAAATGTAATGAAATGCATTGACTTGCCTTTATTAAAATGATAACAAATGAAGTCACATTGCAAAAAGAAATCCAACAATCACTCGAAAAAAAATCCTAACATGACAAAAGAAACCTTCAACCAGCCTTATCTTTATTTTTTAAAATTGTCCCCTCAATTCATTGTGACTCTCCGGACCCTTTCTGTTCTTGACTTTCACTCAGAGCGCTAACATTAGATGTTGTTGCTTTTCCTTGATCAAAACTTACCATTCCATCATTGATCAACCGTTGCACCTTATACTTTAAAGCAGTGCAATTTTCAGTAGAATGGCCAGTAATTCCATAGTGATAGTCGCAGTGGGCTGTAGGATCATACCACTTTGGGTAGGGTGGTTTAAGCGGCTCCACATGGCTGGGGGCAATCAAATGGCTATTATAGAGTTCTCGATATAACTCTGTATAAGTCATAAGGATCGGATCAAATACAAGTTTTTCTCGAGTAGTCTGTTGTTCTCGTGAACCACTTGCTGGGTTAATAGGGCGAACTTGGGTTCTTACAGGAGCTTGAATGTTAAGGCGGTAAGTGGATGAATAAGATGGTTGTGGAGCTAGCTGGTATGGGTAGGATGAGGCATTGTTCACAGCAAAATCATATGGAGAGTAACCTTGGGATGGATAGGGTTGATAATCCCTGAATTATTGTCTATCAAAGCTCACAGCTTGAGCTTCAGTTTCTTTCTTTTTTTATGCCTTCTTGGTTTCTCCTCCTTTCAACTTGCCATTTTTTATGGCACTTTCAATAATTTCTCCAGAGATCACCATGTCAGCAAAATTCTTAGTTGCATTCTCTATCATCTTTTCATAATAGGGAGGCTTCAAAGTATTGACAAATAACACTGTAGTTTTTTTTCAGTCAAAGGAGGTTGTACTTGAGAAGCAATATCCCTCCACCTTTGGGCATACTCTTTAAAAGACTCGTTTGACTTTTTCTCTAGATTCTGTAAAGATAAACGATCAGGGGCCAAATCGATGATGTGTCGATATTGACTGATGAAGTCATGAGTCATATCGCTCCAAGAACGAATGTGAGTCCTATCCAACTGAACATACCACCTGGCAGCAGAACCAGTAAGGCTACCTGAAAGACATGCATCAAGAGTTTTTCATCATGTGCATGAGCTGCCATCTTTCTGTAATACATGGTGATGTGGGTTTTGGGGTATTTTATACCGTCATATTTTTCAAACTTTGATACTTTGAACTTATAGGGGATAACCACATCAGAAACTAAGCAGAGCCCAACAGCATCAACTGACCTATAAAAGCTAAATCCTTCCATAGCCCGTAACCTCTGCTCTAGCATGCTAATTTTAGAGCTTTCCTGAACTTTCACTCTTATCTTTTCTTTTTCCTTCTCCTTTAAATCATCTAGATCAGAAACTGGTTCTACTACTTTTTCAGTGAATACAGGATTTATATAGCTATTATACTGCCTTGGGTTGAAAGCTGATGGCATTTCAGGATATGCGAAATGTTGTGGCGGGACCTCTTGGACAGACTGGGCTTGAGGTGGACCAAAACCTGAAGGGTACAAAGGGTCAGCCACTTCTTGCTAGCTTGTACTTCCTTCAACTCCTTTTTCTTTATTCATGTTATTAAGGGCCTTCAGAATCTTGCTTAGTTCACTTTCAATCTTCTCCTGAGCTTTTTCTAGCTTTTTAAATCTATGAGAACTTTTCTCTTCCATTTGCCTTGCTCTGGATCTTGTGTTGTATGGATGGGCAGGGTTTTCGCTAGATGGAGCTATCCTCGGATCTTGAGTACCATACTTATGATTAGAAATGTTATGCTATGCCTTATGTATGATGCTTTGATACACAAATGAAATGTACATTTTTTTGAATGAAATCTAGTATGAAATGAATGCAAATGATTGTGTTAAAACATGATCATGAAAGTAATGCAGATGCATATAATCAAACAAACAACATAGTTAGTTCCATGGATGAAATGAAAGTGATGCTGATGCATAATGTTACATATGATAAAAATAATACACAAAGTTAAACAATCAAAATGATTAGATAAACACCCTTTTTGTGTCTTAATTTCAGGGTATATTTATCATTAGGTAGAAAGAGCTCTATCCTAGGTGTAGGCACTCTTTAAGGTTCACTACATGCGGTTTTAAGGTCAGAGACTAAAGGTCCTCAAATTGCTCTTTACATCCATGTCCATCACAGACTAGTAAGGCACCCTAATCCTCACCCATTACAGGCTACAAACGGAAAAGGTTCAATTTGAGTGGGAGTATTTCGTTAGCCACTGCGGAGGCGTTAGACCTCATGAAAGCAATAGGTACTTTACTCTTTCCTAGAGGGACGGAGCTCGGGTATAAAGCTCATGTTATGCACATGCATATAAATGACATAATTAATAAGATAAATAAACATGAATGAATAATAACACATATATACAAAAAGGTTCAATTTTATTAGGCTTTTGGATAACACAAATTATTTGCTGGCCTGCCTCTCAAGGTCCCCAGTGGAGTTGCCAAGCTGTCGTAACATCCTGATCCGGCGATTTATCGCTAGACATTGACTTTAGGGAGTCGCCACCAATTTTTTTTATCTAGGTGCGATTGGCCACCTAAGGAATCTGTCCCTTCAGGGAACACCTAAAATTAAGGGTCTTTAAAAGAATAGGTTCAGGTCTACTAACCATAACAGGGTTCGGGAGTTCGGTTACGTGTGAGAAAGGTTATAGCACCCTCACAACGCCCATCAAAAGATGGTACCAGTATAATTTTGTGTTATCCAAAAAGCCTTAAAATTTTACCAAGTAATTAGTTGTTGGAAATTATTCTCAATTGACTCTAATACTTTTAGCAAAAAATTGAGAAAATTCCCTCACCTCAAGAGTATGCAAGAAAAACTAATGTTTCACTTGCAGAGGTTCCGTCGTCAGATTAATTAAAGAAAAACCAAAATCAAAATCAAAATAGAAAGGAAGGAAAGAATGATTGTTCTTGTGTAGGGAAAATTGATACTTTCAACTTTTCCCCAAAATCCCTTTTTTTGAAATTTTATTTTTAAGAAAAATTGATACTTTCAACTTTTCCTCAAAAATCCTTTTTTTTGAAAATTTATTTTTAAGAAAAATTGATACTTTCAACTTTTCCCTAAAAATATTTTTTTGGAAATTTTGATTTTTCTTTAAAGAAAATAGAATAATAAAAAAAGTGAAAATAAATAAAAATAAAAAATTAAAGAAAAGTAAAACAAAAATAAAAATAAGATAAAGAAAAAATATTAAATAAATCTAATCTAATAAATAAAAATAAATAAAGATAAAACAAATAAATAAAAAATTCAAAAAAAAAAAAAACCTGGAGCGGCTCGGATCGCGGCTCGGCTCGGCTCGGCTCAAGGAAGAAAAAACGGCTCGGGGAGCGGCTTGGGAAGCTCGGCTCGTCTCGGCTCGGAGGGGGCTGGCACGCGCGGGTCAGGAAGCAGGTCGACGCCCGAGTCGGGTAGGATTCGGTAAAACGCGCGAATCCTCTGGGTTACTTAAGGTCAAAACGACGTCGTTTTGAGAGGGTATAAAAGGCACTTCCCTCTATTTTTCGGCAGAACCCTTTTCCTCTCTCTCTTTTTTCTTCCTTTTTCCTCTCCCTTCTCTCTAAAAACTGAAGAACACCGATGGAATTTTTATCGAATTCTAGAAAAAAGTCATCGGAATCTGGAAATTTTTATCGAAAGTTGGCCAGAAGATCACCGGTTTCTGGGATTCTTCGCCAGAAACTGGGTTGGTTGCCGGAAACTTCAAGTTGGCCGAAATGTTCGTCGAAAAATTCAAACTTTGTCGGAATTTTCGTCGGAATCTGGAATTTCCCAAAAATTTCCAAAAAAAGTTTTCGCCAAAAATTTCTAAAAAATTATTTTCGATCCCTACAGCTATCCTAACTCTTCTCAACCTTCTTTAGCCTTCGAAAACTCTTCTATACACCTCTTTTCTCTTAAATTCAGTAGCTTTGCTCACTGTCTTTTTTCTTCATTGTTACCCTGGTTCTTTTTATAGGGGTTGTCAGTAACTATTCTCTTGGAACGGAATCTTCTTTGATACAACTGAACTCTTCTGAAGAAATTATTCTGTGAAGATTCTTACTTCATCCAGCTCAGTCCAAATCAAAATTTTAAAAATAACTAGTAATTAAAAGATAATCAAAATTAATTTTAGGATAAATAAAAAAAATATCAAATTATATAATAGAATAAATAAATACAAAATAAATAAATAAATATTGATAACAAATATAAAAATGTATATATATTAAATATAATTTATAAATAATAAGATAATAAATACTGGAATACAAAATATATTAAAAAATAAATTAAACATATAAAATGACAAGAATAAAATTGAATACCATTTGCAAGCCATTGATTCGGCCTGACAATTGGTTTTTCAAAAATATAATAATAATAATAATAATAATATACGATATAATATAATAGAACAGAAAAAGAAAATCAAAAGAAATAATAATAATAATAATAATAATAATAATAATAATAATAATAATAATAAATCTAGTTGGACCTAAACGGGCCAGAATGGGTTTAACCAAAAAATGGCCTAATTAAACCTGGATCAGAACGAGCCTAGTTGGGCTTAGGTCAAAGTGGGCTCAATTGGGCCTAGACAAAAATGGGTGTATACAGCTATCTTTTTTTGCACATCTTTGTTAGACAAAGATGTTGTAAAGACTTAGACACTCACTCTGGTCACGAGTTTGAAAAATGACTTGAACTGAGCTAAGGTCGGATGGCCAAGAGTAAACCACGAGCCAAAATCAAGTGATCAAAACCGTGTCAAGGTCGAAAGTAGATGATCAAGACAGAAGCACGAATCATAAAGAATGATCTGAACTGAGCCAAGATCGAGTGATCGGGATAAAAACACAAGTTAAAATAAAACGACCAGGACTGAGTCCAGGTCGAGGATAGATGATCGGGACGGAATCACGAATTATAAGAAATGATCTGGACTGAGCCAAGATCAAGTGACCGAAACAAAACCACAAGTCAAAATAAAGCGACCAAGATCGAGTCAAGATCGAGAATAAATGATCGGGACGAAACCATTAATCATAAATAATAATCTGAACTGAACCAAGATCGAGTGACCGAGCCAAGATCGAGTGACCGAGACAAAATCACAAGTCAAAATAAAGCGATTAGGACTGAGTCCAGATCGAGGATAGATGATTGGGACGAAACCACGAATCATAAGGAATGATTTGGACTGAGCCAAGATCGAGTGACTGTGATAAAACTACAATTCAAAATAAAGCGACCAAGGTCAAGTTAAGGTCAAGAATAAATGATCGAGGTAATGCAAATGTATAGCCTATCTAAGATGCAAATGAATCATTAATTGTGGTACTAAGGCTTTTGCATTCTTGTTTCAATATACTTTTAGTAAAGAAACCCTCGGATATCACCTTGTATGTTCACCTTCACTGTACACTCTAACAGAGAAATTTTCCTTCACATTTGGTAAGAAACTATTTTTCATCAATTGGGATTCAAACTTGGGATTGATTCTATCCGTTTCCTAAAATTACTCCAAAAGATGCTTATAAATTAGACTTTTTTTAACAAACAAGAACACATAGAAACAAGGAAAAAATACAAGAGAAATTATTAGGGAAGCTTTGGGAAAAATTTTGGCAGTAAAGGGTTTTTGAGATTCGAGGATAAGGATTTTCGATTCAATTTGTAGTTCTGGGTTTGATTTTGGGTTACTAAAGGTGGATTTGAGGTTGTAAGAGGTTCAGAAGGGGCTAGGAACATCTAGGAATTTTTTTGGATTTTTTTTTATATTTTTCTAGGTTTTTTTGGGTTTCCTGAAGAATATTAAATTTTTCGGTAGAATTTTTCAGTGAAGGTTGAAGTTTCCGACGAAATTTCGATGAAGTTCCAAAATTTGATAGGTTTCCTAAAAACTGATGGGTTCTCCAGTTTTTGATTGAATTTTTTGGCTAAGTTTTCAGAAACCAGTGGATTCTCCAATTTTCGGTTGAACTTTTCGACAGCTTTATAGAGAAAAATCAGAGGATTCTAGGGTTAGAAAGAGAGAGGCTCTGAGGATTCTGAGGAAAAACGTTGAAAGATGCCTTTTATATTGCTCCAGAACAACGCCATTTCACCAAGCCAAGATTCGCGCGTCAACTCGAAGATCCACGCTTTAACCCGCATCTCGATCTAACCAGACCGCAGGTTTTTTTTTCTATTTTCATTTATTTTCTAATTTCTATTTTAATTTATTTATTTTTACCCACATTTTTCCTTTTTAATTTTTAATTTTTTTTTTTTTTTAAAATAGAAAAAAATTCTATCTTTTCTTAAGAAAAAAGGACTTTTTCCAAAAAAAAGAAAAAATAAAAAAAGGAAAAATATCAAATTTACTATTTTGTAAATTATAAAAATAAACAAGGCTTAGATAATTCAAAATCAAACTGATACCATCTTTTGGTTGGGCGTTTTAGGGGTACTATAACCTTTTTCATGCGCAATCGACTTTCGAACCTAACTTCTGTTTTATAGATCAATTTCAGGTGGCCAATCAAACCTAACCAAAAAAGATTGGTGACAACTTCCTTTTATTTCAAGTATAGCGGTAGGTTTACAGATCTATATATTATAATACTATCATATAAAAATTATTGGTTTTTTTCCCTTAAAGAATTAAATTGAACGGGAGGTGATATTAGTAAACTTTGATTCTATGAGTAAATGGGTTTGAATTTCATAATTGATTGATCTTGGTAATGGATAAATATTGTATCAGTAGGTTGGATTGTTATATATGTATTATTAGGTTTTGATTTAATTTATATAATTTTTTTAAAGTAATTTCTTTTATTTAAAATAAAAATCGATACCTATCTAAGTACAATTGAGTAACATAATAGGAGTATTTGTTTTTTATTTTTTAAAAGATTATATTTTTCAAAAAAATTAAAAACCAACAAAATACAAAAAATATTATTTTTATTATTAAATAAAAATATATAATTTATATTTCATCAAAATAAAAAAATTTATAACCCGGGCAAAACCGTATGGTTCTTCTACTAGTCCTTAAATTTCATATTTAATTTCATTTCCAGCATTGAAAAACAATTAATTTTTGTATTTTCTAACAACATTTTGACATTTTCATTGCTTGATATATTTCTCAATGTCTTCCGAACACTTTGTAGTGGATTAAAACCCAAATTATCTATATATGGGCCAAATTGATCGATATTACAATTGCTCCAATTGGAGAAAAGCCAAAGAAATATATAGGCCCAATTTTCTAGCCCTATTTTCCTTTACATTGTGGCAAGTGGCAACAAAAATCGATAAGACTGGGAGTCGTGGCATTTGGGAATCGGGCTTTGCATTAAAGATAGGCCGAAACGGACGAAAGACTAAAAAGCTCCAAGATAGAAAGTGCAACATGAAGCCCAATTAAATAAATAGGGTTAACATCTAATTTGGCCATTTTTCATGATTTAGTACTTGTTTTAAAAAATTTACAGTTTAGTACCTTAACTTTTATTATGTCATGTCATTTATTCCAAACATCAACTCCGTTAATAATATGTTGATGCAACAAAAAATTAACAAACAAAATCATGACCCATGATCTATTTTTATTAGCCAATATCTACCACATCATACTTTTATCTAAAACCATTAGTTAACGGTGTAAAGTACTTGACAAAAGAAAAATTAAGATACCAAATCATCAATTTTTTTAATGTATCAAATCATAAAAGGTGATAATTTAGAGATCAATTTACACGTTAACCAAATCAAATAAGATTTAGTCAAGTGAAAAAAAAGATATAGTCATGTGGTGGTTATTTAAATAATTAGACTTTAATTAATTTATAGATTTAGATTTTCTCATTATTATTTGTGATTTTGTGTCTTATAATTTTATTAGGTGGCCTTTCCTAGTCAAATTGTGGAAAATTTTGGGATTAGATTGAAGTTTCCTTTGTTTTGCAGAAAATGACTTCTAAAAAATAATTTTTGAAAAATATTTACATTTTCTAAATTGAAAGAAATTTTTTATTATTTAGATAAGTTAATGAAAAATATTTTTCGTTGTTTGATTTTTTTTTTTTGGAAAATCTGTTTTTCTTTCAAATAATATTAATATACCTATTAAAATATTAAAAATTATTTATTATTAAAATATATTGAAATTATTTATTATTAAAATTATTAATATTAAAAAATTATATTTTAATAATAATATTTAATATTAAAATATTATATTAATATAAAAAATACTTAAAATAAAAATATTTGTTATTCCTTATATTATTTATTAATATATTATAATATTATTTATTAATATAATATTTTTATTTATTAATATAATATTATTTATTAATATTAATATATTAGTATATATTTATTTATAATATTATTTATTAATATATTATATTAATAGTATATTATTTTTTCGTAGAATATTATTTATAAGAAAAATTATGCTCAAAAATATTAATAAATAATTATACTCAGACAATTCTTTTTCGAAAACTATATTTTCTTTTTCAAATCCGTAAGATAATTTTCAAAAAAATAATCTTATTTTCTATTGATCAGTAAGTCATTTTCCTTTGACAAGTCAATTTCTATCAAATAAACACTTAAAAATGTAAAAATTATTTTTTGAAAGTCATTTTTTATGAAATAAGGGAACCTAAGTTTTAAGCTTATAACATATATATGCTGTACTTTGAAACAAATTAAGTTTCTTTTAAACTTCAAATCATAAAAAGTTTAACACAATATATACTATAGTGAGTATCTTTAATTTAACTTTCAAAATGACATATAACATGCCTCAAATGGATTTATATGAGAGGAAAGCTATGTAATCGATGGTTAAAAGTTAAAATATATGACATTTTTATGGCTTTTTACCTAGTATTTATATATTTTTAAGGGCTTCAACCAGTTTTAGTTTTTGAGTGACTTTAATTTTATTTGAAGTAAAATAAATACACATGTTTTATGAAATTACATAAAATTCAAGTGAATTTGGAGTTTTCGTACTATTCATGAGTATAAATATAAGCATTACACAAAGATTAGTAAAATTTTATTTATTTGAGACCATAAGAGCAAAACACATAATTTCTTTCTTTTTCATTGGAGTCATATAATTCACTATTTAATAGATATTTCATAAATCTACAATTAAAGTTTACTCATGAGAACTCTTTTTTTCTTTTTTTGATAAGTTGTATGAGAACTCATATTTTAGCGAGCTCTATTACACACTATTAATCAAAACCAACCTTAATTTTTAAGAAACTTGATGCAAAATCACAAATAATCTTACTTAGAATACTTAAATACCCCACAGAAGAAGAATCGACATCTTTGGTCAAACTCCCAAGCACTAGAGCAATCTAGCTTCTGGTCCTTGTAAATGAAACCCAAACCTTGGTACACTTCCCTCTGCATTGCCCAACCTTCATTGGGCTTTCACCATCATCCAAATATGGGTTCAACAAATGCTCTGATGGAACATTTTCAAATAATAAATTACATGAATTGTATTTGATAGTGAAAAGTTATATTTTTTTATATGACACAATTATTTGCTAAGAGTTATGTCCTATAAAGAATTGTGTATATACAAATAAAAATTTTTATAAATAGTTATGTCTGTACAAAGAGATTTCTATTTAATTATAAATAGAACTTTTTTGTTTTTGTTTTTCTTTTTTTGGGAAGAGATTGAAAAGTATCATTACCATAAAAATATTTTGCACATAAAACAAAAGCCAAAAAAAGCATCATAAGTTTTCTATAGCCAAATCATATAATTTTATTCTTATGCCGATGAATGTTCAACCGATTGATTTTATCAATGCAAAACATAGTCAATCATTAGGTTTTATTGTGTCTTTAAAATTTTATTACCAGTAATTCTTTTTCATATCAATTAATTAAATGGCAAGGGCAAATAAAATCTTAAGAAAATGGTACCGTTGCATTTTTTGAAGCATTTTCTCAATTTCTCATGATTTTTTAAACTTTAAGTTCTAACAATCTTAAGGTTTTATTTTGGCATTTGGGAATTGATTCTTACAAATTTGGAAATCAATATTAAATGAAGCTTAAGGTGTTAAAGGATAAATGCTGAGTAACATTTTTGTCACAAGTATGACCGTAGAAAATTCAAATTAAAGTTGGTGATTGTCTACATATCAAGGTAAGTTTCCTTATGGACCAAAATGTTCATTTCACATAAAAGTCTTCTTTAGGGGTATATATTTTATTTTATACATAATTGCTTATAAGAAAATTGACTTGAGATAAAAATGTTAATAATTAATTTCATTAACGTGTAAAATCAAAACATTATATACAAAATATTGATTATACTGCATAAATTTTTGCATATATTGAAATCGGTTTCACAATTAAATTTAATAAATTGTATTATATCTATTTGAAAAACTGATACATATAAATGTTAGGATGGGAAATAGCCTAAACATATTAAAGAGAGATATGAATTGGATTAGGGCTAGAATAGGCAAATTCTCCCATGGTCTTTAAGAAAATAATTGAAATTGGTAAAGGAATTTCCCATCGAAAGATATAAGTGGAGAATATATTTAAAAAAAAAGGCTAAAATTTGGTTGCAAGATTGGTTTTATTTTAAAATTCTTGGAACCAAAATTGATATAACAAATTAAGTCTTATATGGTTCTATCTTTATTTGCAATTTATGAATGTAAAGGTTGATTTTTTTTTTAATTTATTAATGATTCAATATTTTGACTAGTATCTAGTTTAGGTGAAAATCAATTGAAATTAAATTGATGTATGTGCATAGATGTTCAAGAAGTGGTGTTTCATGGATTAATTGGAGGATAATAAACCAAATAATGGTTTATTACGTAAGTTTTATCATTAGGAACATGGGCAATGTAACATGTCTTTTGCCTAATGGATATATTACATTAGAAGTAATTTTACAAAATAAAATTTTATTGCGAACAATCTCAAAATGATTGAGAAAGTGTTTGAAATTAGAGTTGAATATCAATGGGCTATAAGTGCACATAGATATATAGGTCCTATGAGTAAAATTTGAATTTTTTTTATATAACTAGAAATACTGTTATGACTCATTTGGGTGGTGGACATGATTTTGATCAAGGTCATTAAATGGCTAACAATGTTCATGATAAAAGATACATACATATACATATATATATATATATATATATTGATTTTGATAGTCACTTAATAGGTCTGTTGATGAACCTCTAATATGACTATATTATAAAAAGATATATGAAATATCCTTATGTATATATGTAATTTATTGATAAAATGTCATGTTATATACACAATAAATTTTAGTCTTAAATTGATTATGATGAAAAGCTATGGACAGCTAACAAACTTGTTTTCGGCGAACAAGCTTGTTTCGGCCGTAGATTTTAACAGATTGACCCATCAAGACTTTGCCAAATAAATTTCTCATTTTTGTCAAACAGTACTGAGTTACGATTTTGGTAGTAACTTAATCCTTTGTTAGCCATCTTGGACCTCATTAGGCTTTCATCGTTAGGAAGGCTTTCATAAGGAGTGGTATTATTATAGAAACAGAGGCGAAAAGGGATGGCAAGAAAAGTGTAAACATTGTTCGATTTACTCGATATCATATTCTGTAATCCGATCTATTTCAGAATTCACCTTGATTGATGAATATGAAGGTTTTGTTTGCTGGGACTTTGGCTAGCGTACTAGCTAAAGCAAAAAGAGAAAGGAAATTGAAATGAAAAACAAAAGTGGAGATATTTAAGAAAACAGTAATTCCCAGTTTTTATTTAAGTCAACTTGTTTTGGATGAGATAATAGGTATGGTACATGTACCGTTAGGAGTGGCGAGTTTCATTTATTATAATACATATAAAAAATTATGAATGAATTTATCAATTTTATTAATAAAATTCAAAGTTTATGTTTTTTGTTATAAAGTTTAAGTTAGAAAATCTACCTATTAGATATAAAAAATAAGAAATCATCACCAATCTTTTTTATTTAAGTGTGATTGATTATTTATGTAAATTTATTTTTAAAAAAATTATTTTAAACCTAAACTCAGGGTTTTTAAAAAAGAATAAGTTTTAGTTTATATCAACAAAAACTAAAGTTAAAAAATGGGTTATGTGCATGAAAGATTTTAGCACCCAATTATGTCTAAAATTGGTACCAAATTAATTAGTCACATGCTATCGTATTTAAGCCTTAATCAAAAATAATTTTTTTATCATGCAAATAAATTAAGTCTAGTCCTTTTATTTATTTACAAAACATTGTCATACAAAAATTCTATAAAAAATATCATACAATCATGCAACAATTAATCATACCAAAAGTATCATGCTAAAATATTATGTAATAGAAATATCATGCAATAATATAAAATGTCATGCAAATAAATATTTAATAAATTATGCAGATATTAATCATACAAATATATTAAAAATCATGCAAATATATAAATAATCATGCAATCTCACAAACAAATATATTAATAATCATACAAATAATAAATAATTATGCAAATAATTAAAAATCATGCAAAAACATGAAATTAAATTAAAGTCATGCAATTAATAAATAATCCTACAATTAATAAATATCACCAATAAATATATTATAATTATGCAAATAAATTATAAAATCTTACCAATTTTTTTTTCTTTTCCTCATTCTTTCTTAATTTAATCACACAATTAAAATAATAAATAATAAAAAACAAAAAATAAAATAAATAGAAAATAAGAAAATAAATAAAATAAAATGAAAATTGAAATTGAAATTGGAAAGAAAAAGAAAAGCAAAATTATGCGATTCGAGTCAGGTCTTACCAAGTTAACATATGGATTTGCTTCGAGTTAGGACGCGAGTCAGCTTTTCTCAAAACGATGCCATTTGCAATCTCTATACAAGCCAAAAAGATCCTTCTTTTCTTCGGAAGTCACTCATTCTTTCTCTCTCTAGGCAAGTTTCTATGACCTTACCTAGATTTGTGAAATTCATCCAATTCCAAAAAATGGTAGCGAAACCTAGATTCCATCCACCGTGATATTCAACAAAAAATTTAAAACTTACCTAAAAATTCAACATAAACCTAGAAAAACCCAAATAATCCCAAAAATTCAAATTCAAATTCAAAGCCAAAATCAAAACAAAAATTCCCATAAACACCAAAAGCTTTAGAAATAAAAAACCCAATTCCTAACTAACCTTGAATCTAAATTAAATTTCCAAAAACCAAGAACCTAAACCTAGAAAAATTTTGAATGCTTAGAACTGCCTTTGTTTGCTTTATGTATGTGCTTGTTTGCTGATTGCTTGTTCTGACTTCTCTTTTCTATGCACAAATTAGGTCTTTATATAAGGATTTAACCCCTATAGTTTGGAAATATTCAAGTTCTACTAAATGTAAGAAAATTTTCCTAAGATTCAGTTTTCTATGGTGTTTCCTTTTTTTGTAGATGAATTGTAGCCCAAGTTTTCCATAATCATTGAACCAATAAATTCACAATCTGTTATTGAATCTAGGACCAAATCCAAAGCTTTCTTTATGCAAGATAAAATCCCATGTTTTTCTTTTTTTGTTTTCTGACTTTTTTTACTCTTTTGACTTTTTGACCAAAATAAAAATAAAATTAAAATCAACATCAAAGTTGAAATCAACACTAAAATCAAAATTGATATTTTTTGGGTTTTTTATTTTGGGCTTAAAATTATTTAATTAAGGCCCAATTTACAATAGAAGGCCTATTTTGATACTGAAAAAATTTTCGGATAAAATGGGATGTCTATAGTTGCCTTTTTTTACACATTTTCTGTGAAACATGAATTGCACAAAGACAAAAAAAATTCATTTTGTTCAGGTCAAGAAAAATTGAAAAAAAAAATCAAAAAGACTTTTCCTTAAATTTTTTTTCGAAATACTCCCCTACCAAAGGCTTTGAAACTTAGGAAAAATAAAATGTTCTCCCACAATTGAAGCTTTGAAACTTTTGAAAAATAAAATGCTCCTCCACAACTGAGGCATTGAAAGTTTTAAAAATAAAATACTCATTCATAATTGAGGCTTTAAAACTTTTGAAAAATACAATGCTCCCTCAAAATTGAGGCCTTGAAACTTTGAAAAATGAAATATTCTCCCACAATTAAGACACTGAAACTTTAAATCGAAATATACTATTATGCTCTTATATTATTACAAAAAAATTCATTCTCTTATAATTATTTATTTACTAAATAATTATGCTAAGAAATTACCAAAATGCCACTTTTCATTAAATAATAAGAAATTAACATGTGACCAAATTACGAATTATGCCCTTATGTCATAATTATGAAAATATCAATTTTCTTATTAATATTTACTAAATGCTCTGGAATGAAGCCCAATGCAAGCCTTATAGTAAGGTTCATTGCATTGGCCTAATGAATACTTAAAGTGGCCTAATAAAGAGGCTCGTCTTTAAAGCCCATTAATGGCTTGTTGTTGACTATTAAACACAAAAAGATATAATAATAATAATAATAATAATAATAATAATTTAAAATTTTAAAATTAATAATATAAAGTAGTAAATTAATAAATACAAAACCAAAACATTAAAAAATATAAAAAATAGATGAGTTTAGCCCAAACAAATAAAAATTTGAAAGCCTATAAACAAAATAAGACCCAAATAATAATAATATGAAACCCAAAACACAGGAATGAATGAAATATAAACAAAGCAAGGGCTTAATCGTCTAGAAAACCTTTATAAAACTAGCCAGCACTTTAAAAAAAAAGCATGTCGTGCATGCCATAAAACTGAAAGAAGCATGAAAACAAAAACTTATGAAGGCATGAACAGCATGGGATATAAAGTGCAAAGGACATGGGTCGTGTCATGGAGCAACCGCATGAAGAGGGAATATGTAAGTAAAAAAAAAATTGGTAGCTGTAGGGATGAGAGTAGGGGAAAAATTGAAAGCATGATTAAAAAAAGCAACAGCCAAAAAATAGAAAAGAAAAGAGAAAAGCAAAAAAAATAGAAAAAAAAAACTACCAGTGGGCATTTAAGAAAACGTAATAAAAAAAATTAGAAACCAAAAGCTAAAGTAAAGAAACACAAAAAAAGAAGAAGCAAAAAGGAATAGCAAAATAAGCAACTAAAAAAAGGCTAGTAACAGAATAAAAAAAAGAAAAGAAAAAAAGCAAAAAAAAAAGGCTAGAGAGAACAAAAAATAATGATAGCGCGATAGCAAAACAGCAAAAAAGAAAGACAAAAAAAAAGAAAAAAATAGCCCTAAATACACCAATAGGCTGCAGGAAAAAGACTAAAATAAAATAGAAAAACCACAGGGAAAGAAAGATAGGAGAAAGGGGTAGCCTTGTGAAAAGGAAACGAAAAATAAAAAAAAGAAAGGGCAAAAACGCAAGCCAGCATCCAAAAAATTGGTAGAAACTAGAACACGATACCAGTAGAAACGAAAAAAAAAAAACTTAGAAGGAGTTGAAACCTTTAGGGAAAGTAAGAAAAAGTAAACATTTTTCTTTCTCATGGGATCCCTCCATGCATGTGCTTATTACTATGCTTTTCATACATGGTTTAGGGTACACAAAGTAGCTTTCATGTCCTTCTACATAGGTTTAGAATGCATAAAATAGCTTAAAATCATTCTATATGGAGCTTTTGTGTTTACTGAGCAAGAAGGAAAAGGATAAAAACTTAGAATGTTTAATCATTATGGGAGGTCTTAGTTAAATGCTAGAAGATAGAAGACAAAAATTTATTTTTTTTTTATGAAGCTTGTTATGCCATTTGTAGCTCTATTTAAGCTCAAAATTTTCAACTTTTTATGTCGGTTATATCCAACGTTTATAAGGTTGTCTAGGCATTCGTTTTCATTTTATTTATTTCACTCATCTCCTGTTTGTTAAGTTTACTTGCATGTGGGTTATGGATGGTTTATGAGGTGTGGAAGTTTCATATTTTATTAATTTTAGTCATTAATAAAATTAAAACTTGTTTTAAATCATGAGAATGAAGGGTTTAAAAAGGTTAAAAAGCGAGGTTAGCTTTGGATTATAGCTTGTTTGTTCTCCATAAAGTTTATATTTATGCATATTTCATGCCATTTATATTTCTATATGTTGATTGTGTTTAATTATAATTTAAATTCCATGTATTTTTTTTTTAATTTTCTTGTTGGTCAAATTTTTATGCTTTAATTTTTATGCAATTTAATGTTTCAAGCTTTGAATTACTTGTGATGCAATTCATTATCCATGCACTTTAACTTAATTAATTCCACAATATTTCTTAAAAAATAATAGTAAATAATAAATATGTAAAATAAAAATAATAAAAATAAAGATTTTGAATTCTTGCTTAAATGTTGGAGAGAAAAAAAATCAAATTTTTTAAAAATAATAATAATAAAAATAAAGATTTTCAAATTCTTACCTAGATGTTAAAGGGAATAAAAGTCAAATTTTTTTTTAAAAAATAATAAACAAAAATAATTTCATCTAGATATTGAAGAATTATTAAATAATAAGAATAAAATAATAAAATATTAATAAATAATAATATAAAATTTTAATAAAAAATATGTATAAAAATATAAAAGTTCACTCTTTAGAGAAATTATAAAAAAGTGAGCCTACTTCAAAAGTATACCTAAAAGTTAGAAATTTTTAGAGAGGTTCGTAAAGTTATGAAATCATAAAACACTAAAACTTTAAATTGAAATCCTAAAACAAAACGTTAAATGAAACCTTAAAAATAAAACCCTAAAATCTTAAATGAAATCTTCAATTGAAACTCTAATATGAAACCCTAAAACAAAACCCTAAAGTTCTCTAAAACAAAATTTTAAATCCTAGGTGAAACTTGAAACCCTAAGTAAAACCCTAAACTATAGGTGAAACTAGAACCCTATGTGAGACCCTAAATTATAAGCGAAGTCTCAAAACCTTAAGCAAAACCTTAATGTGAAACCTTAAAATGAAACCCTTAAATAAAATCTTAGGCGAAGCCTTAAACCCTAGGTAAAATCTTAAAACCATAAAATGAAGTCTGAAACCTTAATCCGTTTAAAACCCCAAGACCATCCTAAAATTCAAAAATTTATGTGAAAATGTTTTGTGAAATAATTGGTTCCCGAATGTCACCTAGATGATGGTGTATTTAAGAAATTTTATTTCATTAAAAATTTTCATATATTTTCGTAATTTAAAATAATAAAGTAATAAAATAAGATTTTAAATATAAATAGTCGCACCCAAACTCTACCTAGAAGTCAGAGAGTCTAGGTGATCTTTTTATATTTAAAAAGCCATTCCTAAATTCGCATGTTATCATCATTTGCATATAGCTTATTTTTAGATTAATGTTTACATTCATTATGCATATATATGTTTATTTTAATTATTGATATTTAATATTAATTATATCATTCTTCGTTTTAACTATATAAAAAGTTCTTTGAAAATTTAACTTCAAGAACAAATAAATGAATAAATTTAAAATAATATTTTGAGGAATATAATGTTTTTGGTACTTCGCCTATATGTCATAACATATAGATTCAAAAATCTATAGCTAGATTTAACAAATGAATGGAATCACTACCAATCTTTTATTAGATTTGATTGGTCACCTAGGGAATCTATCCTTTTAAGGAACTCCTAAGCTTGATTATGGGTCCCTAAAAGAATAGGTTCAGGTCTACGAACCAAAACAGGATTCGGGAGTTCGGTTACATGTGGGGAAGGTTATAGCACCCCCACATACCCATCCAAAGGATGGTACCATATTATTTCAAATTTATCCTAAGGTTTAGAATCTAATGGCTTCAAATTTTATGTTAAATATTGGAAACAATTTTTAAGATTCTCCATCAATCTGGTAGTATTCTCAAAAAAATTCTTCCTCACCTCAAGAGTATTCAAGAATCCCATTTGATTTCTTGAAGAGGCTCCGTCGTCGGAAAAAGATTTATTTATTATTATTTATTATTACCATTTTTGTTGAAAATAAATCTAATTATTCCACCATTTGGGCCTATTTAAAAATTCTTTTTTTTCCTTGGAAAGAAAATAATATGACAATTATTTTTATTGAAATTTCATCTAAATTATTTCACCATTTGGATCAAATTTAGAGAAAATTTTTCACCTAGAGATTTCTTAAAAATTTACCATTTGAAATTTCTAAGAATCTCATCCTTAGATAATTATCAAATATTTTCAATCCAAATTTTTATGTGGAAAAGAATACAATTACTTGTATTGAAATTTCATCTAAATCATTCCACCATTTGGGCCAAATTTAGAGGAAATTTCTCACCTACAGATATTTTAAGAATTTACCATTTGAAATTTTTAAGAATCTCATCCTTGGGTAATTTGTATTTAATTTCAAAAATTTTATATTTTTATGTTTTTATTATTTTTAATTTTTTAATTTTTTTGGTTTGAAAATAAAATACTAATTATTGTTATTGAAATTTTATCTAAATTATTCCACCATTTGGGATAAATTGAAACAAAATTTCTCACCTAGAAATTTCATAAAAATTTGTCATTTGAAATTTTTATAAATTCCATCATTGGATGATTAATATTTATTCCCAAAATTTTTATTTTTTATTATTTTATTAATATCAAATAATGAAAACCATAAAACAAAATGAATAAATAAACAATTATGCATAAAACAAAACAAATGAATAAACAATCAAATAAAGAGAAAAAAAAGTATCAAACAATTAAAGAATTAAAAAAAAAAAAGGTACCAAAGTTGACTTGAGGATGAAATTCCACCAAACCAAACCAATGTGCTAGCCTATCAACTCATTTTTCTCTTTATTTCCTTCTCTACCAGACCCGTAACTCTGATTCTTTTTATTTAAACAGAACCAATTTGAACCACGAAGAACTAACACTGTGATTGTGTAATGTTCAATGGTTTAGGCATTTTGATCCATAGTGGCACTAGGTTGGCTGTCAGTGGATGTTGGTTGGCAATGGCCTGATGGTGCGCCGTCCTCCTTATTATGCTACACCTCTTTATATTTTCTCTGCTGATTGTGTTTCTGTCTCCCCCCAATTTTTTGTGTCCCAGTGTTTATTTATAAGGATTGATCAGAGGAGTTTCTGATCAATCCTAATTCCTTCTTGTGATTGAGATTCAATCTTTGAATCCAATCCAAACTCTACCAACCTAATTTTATGCAAACTCAAACACTTTTTTTTTTTTTTCATTTTTATTATTTTTTTAATTTTTTAATTGTCAAAGTTGATCTTGTAGACTCCTAGACAGATTGGGATGTCTACACTATACATTAAAAGAGTCACAAATAATTATCATTTTCAAATAATATTATTTTTATTTTTAAGAAAATATGGTGGTAAATTTTAAACGGAAAGGATTATCTTCGAATTCTATCTTTATATTGAACAATTTTAAGGTATTTTTTTATTTATAAATATTCACAGTATTTCTAAGTAAAGATTTTTAATGGATTTTATTTATTCAAAATGAAGGAAATTATAATGAAATTTCATATAAAAACTAATTTTGTCCAAAATTATAAATAGTGCATAATTAATTGGTACTAATTTTGTGGACGCTGTGGGGGTGTTAATCTTTTTTCAAACATAATCGACTTTCGAACTCAATCTTGTTTTCATAGACCAAAATTATCTTTTTAATAAACTTTAAACCTATTTTATTTTTTTATTAAAAAAATAAAATTTTTAAGTGGTCAATCACATACTAAAAAAGATTGGTGGCGACTCCTTATATTTTAACGATTTTAAATTTTTTACGTCTAGCAATCGAGTCTCTAGACAAATACGTTATGGCAACCATTATATCATAATTACAAAAATATCCCTTCTCTTATAATTATTTACTAAACAATCCCCTTATAAATTATAGAAATGCATAGTCCATTATATTATAAGAAATTGAAATGTGGCCAAATGAACTATTATACCCCTATACCATAATTACGAAAATACCTTTCTCTTGTAATTATTTACTAAATAATCTCTTATAAAATTATAAAAATATCCCTTCAATTATATGATAAGTAATTAATATTTGATCAAATGGACAATTATTTTCCCAGACCACAATTACAAAAATACACTTCTCTTATAATTATTTACTAAATAATCTATTATAAAATTACCAAAAACATCCTTTTAATTATAAGATAAGAAATTGACATATAGCCGAATAAATTATTATACCCTCATGCTATAATTATACAAATATCTATTCTCTTATAATTATTTATGAAATAATACCCTTGTAAATTACCAAAATGCACTTTGCATTATATGACAAGACATTGACTGTGGTCAAATGGATAATTACACCATCGTCTCATAATTACGAAAATATCCTTTCTCTTATAATTATTTACTAAATAATTTCCTACAAAATTATGAAATTATCCTTTCTATTATATGATACGAAATTGTCATATGACAAAATGGAATATTACGCCAATATACCATAATTACTAACTAAATAATCTTTTAAGAAATTACTAAAATACATTTTTCATTTTATGATGCGAAATTGACATGTGACCAGATTAACAATTATGCGCTTATATCATAATTACGAATATACGCATTCCCTAATAATTATTTACTAAATAATCCCATAAGAAATTACCAAAATTACATTTCCATTATATGATAAGAAATTGATATATGATCAAATTGACTATTACACATTTATATCGTAATTACGAAAATATTCATTCTTTTATAATTATTTACTAAATAATTACTTAAGAAAACACTAAAATGTCATTTTCAATTATATGATAAGAAATTGATATTTAACCAAATGGACTATTTTGCCCTCATGCCATAATTACGAAAATACCACTTCTCTTATAAATATTTACTAAATAATCCTCTAAGAAATTACTAAAATGCCCTTTATAATATATGATAATAAATTGATATGTTGTCAAATTAACCATTATGCCCTCATATCATAATTACAAAAATACCTTTTCTTTTATAATTATTTACTAAATAATCTCTTATGAAATTACGAAAATACCATTTCTATTATATGATAAGAAATTGAGATGTGATCAAATAGACATTTATGACCTCATTTCATAATTACAACAATATCCCTTCTCTTATAATTATTTAGAAAATAATCTTTCAAGAAATTACTAAATTGCCCTTTTCAATATATTATAAGAAGTTGCCATGAGGTAAAATTAACTATTATGGCATTATATCATAATTATGAAAATACCGAATCTCTTATAATTATTTACTAAATAATCCTCTAAAAAATTACAAAAATGCACACTCCATTATATAATAAGAAATTAAAATTTAGTCAAATTGAATATTTTACCTTCATACCATAATTACGAAAATACCCTTTTTTATAATTATTTGCTAAGTAATCCCTTATGAAATTAATAAAATACCCTTTCAATTATATGATAAGAAATTAAAATTTGGCCAAATGGACTATCATTCTTTCATACCATAATTATGAAAATATACTTTTCTTATAATTATTTACTAAATAATCCTTTATGAAATTACCAAAATGCCATTTCTATTACATGATAAGAATTTGACATGTAGTCAAATAGGTTATTATGCCCGAATACTATAATTATGAAAATATCATTTATCTTATAATTATTTACTAAATAATCTTTTAAAAATTTACCAAAATTCCATTTCCATTATATTATAGGATATTGGCATATGGTGAACTTGATAATTACGCCTTCATATCATAATTATGAAAAAATCCCTTCTCTTATAATTATTTACTAAATAATCTTTTATGAAATTATGAAATTACCCTTTTCATTATATGATAAGAAATTATCATATGACTGAATGTACTATTATGCCATCATAACATAACTACTAAAATACCTCTTCTCTTATAATTATTTACTAAATAATCTCTCAAAAAATTACTAGAATGCATTTTCCATTATATGATAAAAAATTGACATATGGCTAAATTGACAATTATGCATTCATATCATAATTACAAATATACCCCTTCTTTTATAATTATTACTAAATAATTACATAAGAAATTACCAAAATTACCTTTGCATTATATGATAAAAAATTGACATGTGATTAAATTGACTATTATGCCCTTATATCATAATTACAAAAATATCACTTCTAGTATCTTTATTTACTAAATAATCACTAAAGAAATTACTAAAATATCGTTTCCAATATCTTATAAGAAATTAACATGTGGTAAAATAAACTATGATACCCTCATAGTATAATTATGAAAATACCCCATCTATTATAATTACTTACTTGGTAATCCCTAATGAAATTACCAAAATACCCATTCAAATATATGATAAAAAAATTGTCATGTGGTCAAATGGACTATTATACCTTCAAACCATTATTATGAAAATACACATTCTCTTATCATTATTTACTAATAATCACCTATAGAATTACCAAAATATCATTTTCATTATATGATAAGAATTGATATGTGGTCAAATTTACTAGTATTCCTTCATACCTTAATTACCAAAATACCTTTATTCTTATAATTATTACTAAACAATCCCTTATTAAAATTGACTATTATCAAAATTACCAAAATGCCATTTTCCATTATATAATAGGAAATTGACATGTGGTGAAATTAACAATTACACCTTATATCATAAGTATGAAAATACCCATTATCTTATAATTATTTACTAGATAATCCCAAATGAAATTATGAAAATATAATTTCTATTATATGATAAGAAATTGACATTTGATCAAATGGACTATTTTACCGTTATACCATAATTACAAAAATACAACTTTTCTTATAATTATTAACTAAATAATCCCTTAAAAAATTACTAAAATACACTTTCCATTATATGACAAGAAATTTAAATGTGGCCATCATACTTTAATTACCAAAATACCCGTTCTCTTATAATTATTTACTAAATAATCTCCTATGAAATTATTAAAATTACCTTTATGTTACATGATAAAAAATTGAGACTTGGTGAAATCGATTATTATGCCCTCATACCATAATTACAAAAATACACTTTCTCATATAATTATTTAATAAATAATCCCCTATGAAATTTCTAAAATAACCTTTTCTTTTTATGATAATAAATTGACATATGACGATATTAACTACTCTACCCTCATACCATAATTACGAAAATACAATTTTTCTTATAATTATTTACTAAATAATCCCCTATAAAATTTTCACAATACACGTTCAAATATATGATAGAAAATTGATATATGACCAAATGGACTATTATACCCTCGTACCATAATTACAAAAATGCTCTTTCTTTAATAATTATTCACTAAATAATTCCAATTGAAATTATGAAAATACCATTTCTATTATATGATATACATTTAAAAAATTGTTTGTGAAATTACAAGCAACCCATCCCATCATCTGATGAGAATGTGACATGTGTCCTAATGTACTATTATGTTCTTATATCATAATTATGAAAATATCATTTCTCTTATAATTATTTACTAAATAATCCAATATGAAATTACTAAAATGCTCTTTCTATTATATAATAAGAAATTGACATGTGACCAATTTACCAATTATGTGCTAATATCATAATTATAAAAATACCCATTTTTTTATAATTATTTACAAAATAATCTCCAATAAAATTTTCAAAATACCCATTCTATTACATGATAAGAAATTAGCATGTGACCAAATAAACTATTATGCCCTCATACTATAATTACGAAAATACCATTCTTTTATAATTATTTACTAAATAATCCCTTAGAAATTTACCAAAATGCCTTTTTCATTATACAATAGGAAATTGACATATGCTTAAATGGACTCTTATGCCATTATATTATAATTATGAAAATACCTCTTTTGTTATAATTATTTTTAAAATAATCCCCTAAGAAATTACAAAAATACACTATGCATTATATGATAAGAAATTACAATGTGGCCAAATAGACTATTATACTTCTATACCATAATTACGAAAATACCCTTCTTTTATAATTATGTACTAAATAATCCCTTATTAAATGACAAAAATACCCCTACCATTATATGATAACAAATTGACATGTGGCCAAATCGAATATTATATCCTCATACCATAATTATGAAAATACCCTTCTCTCATAATTATTTACTAAATAATCCCTTAAAAATTATCAAAATACCCTTTTCATTATATGATAAGAAAATATCATGTAACCAAATGGACTATTATGCCCTCAGGTCGTAATTACAAACATACACATTCTCTTATAATTATTTATTAAATAATCACCTAAGAAATTATCAAAATACCATTTTCATTATATGATAGAAAATTGACATGACATCAAATTGAAAATTTTGCATTTGTATCATAATTACGAAAATATTTTTCTCTTATGAAATTTTTATAAATTTCATCATTGGATAATTAATATTTACTCTCAAAATTTTTATTTTTTCTTATTTTATCATGTAAAAAATACTCTTAAAATAAATAAACACATAAATAAAAAAATAATTAGAAATACCAAAAAATGGAAACGGCTCGACTTACGGCTAGGATCGGCTCGGCTTGAGACAGAAAAAGTGTCTCAAAGACACGGCTTAAAGAATGTGGCTTGGCTCGGCTTAAAAAATGTGGCTCAGCTCGACTCGGCTGGAATGGTTGGTTGAAACTCAGGTCAGTCTAACGAGTTACGATCGGGTCGGGTTGACCCAGACAGAAACACGCGGATCTTAGGTATCTACCAACGCTAAAACGATGCCGTTTTGCCTTGGCATAAAAGCATAAATCCGATCTTTTCCTTCAGACTTCTCCTCATCCCTCTCTCTCTTCTCCCCTTTTCTTTCCTCTCTCTAGAACAAAACCCAGAATCCGGTTAAATTTCCACTGGATTCTGGAAAATCACGCAAAAATCTAGAAAACACGATGAAAAATTCAAGTTTTACAGAAAATTTCTTCGAAATTTGGATTTTTCCAAAAAATTCCCAGAAAAAATTTTTTCAAAAATCTGAAAAAATTCCCAAAAATCTTAAAAATTGCTCAAAATTCTTCAGAACCTTTTTCCTTTGCTTCTGTTTTCTCTCTATTTCTTTTTGATTCGTGTCTGAGTTTTTCTCTGATTCCTCTCTGATTTTCTTTATGTTTCTGTTTGAGCCTCTATTTATAAGCATTGATCAGAAACAATTTCTGATCAATTCTTACTCTTTTTTTTACTGAGATTCAAGGATTGAATCTCAGTCCAACTCTACCAAAAACTATTCCAGAAAGAAACAAAAATTAAAGTTTAATTTTCGGATCAAGACACCAAAACAAAAATAAAAAATAACGAAAATTAAAAAATTAAAAATTAAAAATTAAAAATTAAAAATTAAAAACTAAAAGCTAAAATTAGACGAGAACTGAACTAAACTCAATGGGCTTAGGCCTTTGTAGAATCAGGCCCAATGAGCTCGTACAAATTAGAGTGTCTACATATAGCTTTCATCAACTTTTATATTATGATCTACAAATTTATTATTATGAATTTTTTATGTATACATATTTTTTGCTTTCTTTTAGCATGTTTGCTTTACTTTACCTGAAAATAAGTTTGAAGTAATTATTGGTTTAAGTACCTTACCCATAAAAAAGTAATCATAAAAAAGTAATCATATCCTTTACATTTTAATTTATGCCGAGCCATATATCTCTTTCGATGTTTTATTATTGTTTCGTAAATTTGGAAAACAAGAAACATGTACATGAACAGACACATATAATCGGATAAATTATATTATATTAATGAAGCTCGTTAAATTTGTAAGAAAATATTAATATAAGTTTATAATTAATTTCATTTACTAAAACTAAAACGTATTTAGATTCTTAAAATTTTTTCATTAGAATTAATTTAAAAAATATATAAATTATATAAAAATAATTTCAAACCTATATTCTTTTATGGATTAATAAAATTCATCTTTTTTATTGAATTTTTTTTCTTTTTTACTTGAAACAATTAATTTCTAAATTACTCCAATAGTAAATGAAGCATTTTATTTAGAATAGGGTATAATTAGAAAAAAATATTATAATGCATATTTTGTTTTTTACTTTTTAACCAAACAATAATTATTAACATTTTTTTTATTAATTTTAACTATTCAAACAAAGAATAGATATATATTTTTCTCTTTCAAAAAATCTTTTTTTCCTTTCTTTTTATTTTCGTTTGCAACACAGCGTAAATACTCTTATTCATAGATGAGTTTCGTTATCTTTTTTAAATAAAGAAAATAAAGATATAGTTGAGTTATTAAAGGAGCACTACTGTAATTAGAATTTAAACAATTTAAATTAATCTCCAAGTTTGAAAGATAAAAGGCATAAGAATTAGAAGAGGCATCAACTTACACAATGTAAAATAATAAAAATTATATATATATTTTTTAACCTTTAAATTTAATAGATCTAAAGATTAGCGAGACAAGTAAAAATAAAAAAATATTTTAATCTCATATCTTAAATTTATTAAATCAATAATTAAAAAAATGAGTGAAATTAAAAAAATTTAACACTGTATAAGTTCATCCCTCCTCTAAAAATTATCTACAACATTTATATATCTACTACCTATATTAAAATAATCCCACAAGATTGACAGCTGTCCAAGAATTACTATTTTACCTTCACTCATTTTTAATATTACAAACTTGTTAAATGTTACAAAATTTTCATTTTGCCACTTAACAAGGAAATAAACAGATCTAATTTCCAAATACAAACAAAAATAAGATCTAAGGAGACGTAAAGGAATTAGGTGAAGATGTTGAGAACAGAACTATATGACCTTAGATCTGTGTATATAATTAATAATAAAGATTAAAAGTATGGATTTTTTATTAAGAATATAAATGAATTGAATATAAATGAACAAACGAATGTATATTTATGATTTATTTATTTATTTTTAAAAATATTTAAATTCAGTTTGTATTCAATAAAAAAGTTATTTTGTTCATTAGATCTCAGTTCTTTTAAATAGTAGAATGTTCATGTTTGGTTCGTATTTGATTTAATTAAATTAAATGAATTTGTTTATAAATATTATAAGAATATATTCACAAATATAAATAAATGAATATATTTATAAACAATAAACAAATTGTAACAAATTTAAACAGTCAAATCCTTAACGAATATAAATGAATCCAAATAAATATAAACGAATTTTAAAATACGATTAGGGTAAAAATTAAAAATATAATTTTATTATTATTATAAACAAAAAAACTAACAATAAATGAATGAGTTTTAATAAACTTTAAAGAAATTTATTCATGAATATAAATAAATCAAATAAAAATCTGTTTGTGTTTGATTCATATCAACGAACAAACAAATATTATCTAAAATAATTTGTTAAACTTAATAAATGAATAAAAACCAAACATATTCACTTATGATTCATTGAAAACTCTATTCATTTAGACGTCTATTCTTTTCACATCTAAATATTTAAACTTCACTTAATGCGGCACATAAAAATTTCTAATTCCTTTACACAGATCTAAGGCCATATGGTGGATGTAAACACGCTGAGGGTGAGAAGCGCATAGGTAGATGTAGGAATTTTAGGCTTTTGAAACGAAGAAATTTAAATCCAGATCTAGGAAAATAAAGGCTTTTTTTTTTTTTTTTTGGAGAAGCAAGCTAGAAAAGTGAAAAGAGGTTTTGAAGAGGAGTTTTTGGGATATTTTAGGGTTTGAAGCGGCTGGAAGGGTTTTCCTGCAATCACATGATTGCCGGTGGATGAGATCTGGCAAATGTTGAGATTTTGGCAACTAGTTGCCGAAATTTCGGGTTCCTTTTGAAGTTTTCGGAATGACACGGTTGTATCCGCTTGAGAATTGGGCTTCACTTGGTTTTTTCGACAGGAAATTTTGGGTTTTAGGGAGAGAGTGACCCAGAAAGAGAAGGGATGTATTAAAATAGCCAGGAAAAAATTTGGGACTATAGGGGGACGAATCTGTTTGGTTTGGAGACTAATTATAGCGTCAACACGCGGTTCCAACTGGCTCATTTGCAATTCAACCATTTAATTTGTTGACAAGTTGGTCCATTTTGATTGAATTTTGACTCACTTTGATCAAGCAAGAGACTGGTCCAAATTTGTTGGTATAATAATTACCATTGAAGTGATGATTTTCATATTTCTTCTGGTGAAAATGGTGAAAGAAGATTGAAATAAAAACTGTGAGGAAGGGAGAGGGGGAGGAAAAGGGGGATAAACAGGATAGTAGAGAGAAATCCATCCTTTACCGGCTTTTTCCTATCATTCAATGCTAGATTCGGCTTTCATATGTCGGATTTTTTTTTGTTCGACTTTTTTAAAAAAATTAATTTGGCTAATTTTAGAAGGCTTTTAGTAATTGATTTAGGGAGACTGGTCACTTGTCGGAATGACTCCTCACTAGCCTAAATTTGAACAAAATAGAATATTTCTTTTTTAGCCAGTTTTGTTATTTTGTTATTTTACTATTTCATTATTTTCATTTTTTTTTACGCTTTTTCCTATTTTGTTCTTTTATTTTCTTTTATTTTTGCTCTTTCTTGATTATTCTTTGATTTTCTTTTCACAAATAAGATAGAAAAAGAAAATCATCAAAACAAGAGAAGGGAAGAAATATGCCTAAAAATATGAGACAAGGTATGAAATGGGAGAGCGCTCAGTTTCATTTATGTTTTATTTTTTCTCTACTTTCTTCTTTGATAATTGATGCATGTGCTTGTATTTTTTTATGATTTTAAAATTCTTTGTTGCATGTTCTTGCCTCCACTAATTAATTCAAAAAAATATTTTTTTGTATACTTTCTTCATTCTTAGTTATTTATTTAGTTTATGTGTTGAATGTGATTCTTTTAAGCTTTTTGTTCAGTATTTGTTTTTTTTTTTAGCCGATTTTATTTGTTTGGTTTTTTTGGCTTGTTCTCAGCTTGGTAGATTTCTCTTGCTGTAGGTGATTTTTTTTTTCTATTTTGGTTTTAAGGTTGGAATTATTGGATTTTCTCTTTTGATGATTTTGATTTTTATTAATATCTATTTTTAAGTTTGTACTTTTGATTAATTAGTCTAAAGTAGAATTCTCTGCAAACCACTTGAGCCTTAACTTTATGGGATTCAATTTGTTTTTTAATTATTTTGTAATTAACTTTACCTTATACAGTGAAAGGATTGTAATTTTTGTAAATAAAAAAAGTATAAAAAAAAAGTGACTAACTGACTCACTTTTTATATTATTTGCTAAAACGCATTCTTTATAACATAATTATGATTTTTTTTTTCATGTTATTGTTCGTCATATAATTCCCAGATTTAGGCGTCTAACCTCTAGCTAGCACCACACATGTTTATTTTCTATTGTTTATTTGGATTGGCTTGATTTGTGATGTTCTCAAAGTTGGACCAGAAAAGTTATTGTGTGTATGTTGCAACAGTTCGATGAAAAGACATTGAACAAATTGGTTTCAATCCAACATATTCCAAGCTGTTAATAATTTTAATTGAAAATATTCAAACTTAAATCTTCAAATAATATTGATACGAATAATTATCATTCATCAAGAGTCTAAAAATAAACCATGTTATTTTAAAATTAAAAAATAATGATTCTAATGCCTATTAGCTCTATTTGATTATATAAAATAATATATATGCAATAATGTTTAAAATTAAGAGAATATTGATATTTAATTAATCAATTATATATATTTGAAAAGATTAAACTTCAAATTTGCTAAATAAAATATATAAATAGTTATTGTTAGTTTTCGTTTTGGATCAAAAATTTAAAATGCAAAAAAAGATGTTCTAAAGAGCAGAGAGAGAGAGAATTATGAAGGTAAAAAGGATAAAGCTTAACCTTTCTACTCACTGAAAAAAATCGAAAAAGGATAAAGAGATGAAGAGAAAAAAGATTGATCTAAACAGAAAAAATTAGATGAGAGAAGAAGAAAAGAAGAATGAAGGCAGGGATAGGTACTGGCAATCAGAGAAGGATAGTCGGGGAAAAACAAGGAAAAAAACATTAAAAAGCGGAAAGGAAATGAAAAGAGTAAGAGTTTTGTTCAATCACTTTCATTGTTCAGCTTTTGATTATATTTTCTTTTATTCTAATCTATTATTGCATGCAATGACGGGATTTCGGGAGGTAAGGAAAATTCTACCTATATAAAAATAGAGGGAAGCAAAAAGGACTTCCAAAACAAATAATAATAACAATCCATTTATCTTTTGTCGTAACTTTATGAAATTTTGATGCAAAGTTATCACTCATATTTGAATTGATCTGTTTTCTTAGTACTAATATTATTTGTTACGCCTGAAGCAATAATCATAATAATATAAAAATAATAAACAACAATCAATAATCAAAGACGTAGAAAAAATAAAGCACACCAAGATTTACGTAAAAAATCCTCCAGTGTAGAGAGAAAAAATCACGGACCACCAGAAAAATCTTCACTATCAAATAATAGATATACAAAGTTCTTCTCTAGCTAAAACTAGAGGTAATCAACAACTAGAGAAACAATTGAAGAAATCTCACTAAATAAGTGACTCAACAAATACACCATAGATTTATTCCTAGAGAGCTTCAAACCTGATCTTCACCATTCAGAATGTAAAACTCTGAATCATAAACCTCCTGACAAGGTTCTAACTCAATCGGATCACGGATCGACTTTCATTCAACCAACTCTCCCTTCTCATTTTTCTCTCTGCTTTTCCTCTTTCTTTACTTGGTTTTCGACACACACTTAAAACAACCCCACCTCTTTTTTATTAAGTAGCTAGGGCTCTGTGTAAAATGAAAGATCAAGGCCCATGGCCTTTATTTGGTCCAAAACCACTTACATGAGGCTAGACCCTATTTTCCTAACAATCTCCCCCTCCAACCCCATTAGGAGGAGATTCATCACCATAGCAGTTTCATTTGGAACTTACCTTAACTAGGGAACTCATTCCGGCCAAGTTACTGCAAAGCTCAAGCTTTTCCCTGGGAAGTATCTTAGTCAACATATCTACTACATGCTTATCCGTATGGACTTTCTTCAATAACATCTGCTATTCTTCAATCACTGAACATAACCAATGATATCTAACATCAATGTACTTTGTTCTAGTATGGTACATGGTATTCTTACTCAAATCTAAAGCACTTTGGTTATCACAAAATATCACATACTCTTTCTGATTCAATCTCAATTCAAAAAAAAAACATTTCATCCAAAGCATTTCTTTATATGCTTCGGTTGCTGCAATATACTCAGCCTCTGTAGTTGACAAAGCAACGCACTTCTGCAACTTAAATTCTCAAGATACAGCTCCTCCTGCAAAAGTGAACAAATACCCTGAAGTAGATTTCCTACCATCAAGATCGCCTACCATGTCAGCATCCGTAAACCCTTCTAGAACTGGTTGTGAAACTCCATAAGTCAAGCACATTTTTGAGGTACCCCTCAAATATCTAAAAATCTATTTCACTGCTTCCCAATGAACCTTCCCTGGATTAGAAAGAAATCTACTCACTACACCAACTGCATGAGCAATGTCAGGCCTTGTACAAATCATAAAATACATTAAAGAACTGACTGCAGAAGAATAAAGAATACTAGACATAGCTAATTGCTCTTCCTTAGACACTGGACAAGATTTCTTACTTAGATGAAAATGGTTGGCAAGTGAACTGCTAGCTGATTTAGCATGTTGCATGTTGAATCTACCAAGCACTCGTTCAACATATTTTTTCTGTGACAACCACAGCTTTCTAGCTCTCCTATCCTGGATAATGTCCATACCAAGAATCTACTTTGCTGGACCTAAATCCTTCATATCAAAGGACTTAGACAATTGTTCTTTCAACCTGTAAACTATACTAGCATCTTGTCTTACAATCAACATATCATCAACATATAATAATAGGATAATGAAGTTACCATTAGGGAATTATTTAACATACACACAAGAATCCGTTGCTGTTCTTTTATAGCTATGACTCACCATAAAAGAATCAAACTTCTTGTACCACTGTCGCGGAGCTTGTTTCAAGTCATACAAGCTTTTCTTCAATTTGCAAACTAAATGCTCTTTCTCTTTCACTTCAAAACCCTCAGGCTGATTTATATAAATGTCCTCCTGCAAATCACCATGCAAAAATGTAGTTTTAACATCAAGTTGCTCAAGCTCAAGATTCAAACTAGCTGCCAATCCCAGTACCACTCGAATAGAACTCATCTTTATAACTGGAGCAAAAATCTCATCAAAATCGATGCCTGATTTTTTAGAAAAACCTTTTACTACCAATCGAGCTTTATACCTCACTAGTTTGTCACCATCATTTTTCAACTTGAACACCCATTTATTCTTTAATGGCCTCTTCCCTATTGGAAGTTTAACAAGATCATAAGTATCATTCTTTCGCAAAGACTCCATCTCTTCTTTCATTACTTTTAATCAGTGCTCTCTATCCGGAGTAACCTACACATCTTGGAAGCTTTCTGGCTTCCCTTCACTAGTAACTAAAATAAAATCTAAATTTGGATACCTAGTAGATGGCCTGCGCTCTCTAGTAGATCTCTTGGGTTGAGACTTTACATCACTTGATGTCGAAGGTAGCTCCTCCTGCTCAACACTTTCAGGTAGAGAGGATTACTCTCCCTGCTCAAAACAAATTGCATCTGGCTCATCACCTACTGTGGCTGGCTCATTTATATCCTCAAGTTTTGTTTCTTGCTCATTTTTACCATCTGTGGCTCTTTTCTGTGAAATCTCTGTTAGTGTTGAAACATCACACTCAATAGTAACTCGTGTAATCTTCTCATTTTTCTTCAAGTCTGCTATGGTTTTTTTTTTTCATGAAAAATCACATCTCTGCTTCTGACTGTCTTTTTCTTTACTGGATCCCATACCCTGTAACCAAATTCTTCATCATCATATCCTACAAACACACACTGTGTGGCTTTACTGTCAAGCTTTGATCTCTGCTCTTTCGGCACATG
Organism: Durio zibethinus; assembly: GCF_002303985.1. The sequence goes on along the minus strand of NW_019167860.1, from coordinate 127,537 downwards.
CATGAATGCTTTACACCCAAAAACTTTCAAATAAGAGTATGAAGTATCTTTTTCTGTCCACACTCTTTCTGGAATGTCAAAGCCCAAAGGAGCTGATGGTGACCTATTAAGTAAATAACAAGCTGTGCTAATTGCTTCACCCCAAAATGGCTTTGGTAATTTTACCATCCTCAACATACATCTGACTTTTTTCACAATGGTGCGATTCATTCTTTTAGCTATACCATTATGCTACGATGTTCCAGGTTCTGCCATCTCATGCCTGATCCCATGCTTTGAACAATATTCTTTAAAGCCTTTAGATGTGTATTCCCCACCATTATCAGTTTGAATACACTTCAAAGGTAACCCTGTTATCCTTTCAACCATGGCATGAAATTTTTGAAAATACTACAGTACCTGACTTTTATATTTCAACATATACACCCGAGTTTTACGTGGAGCATCATCAATAAAAGTAACAAAATATCTGCTACCACCTAATGACTCAACCTCAATGGGACCACATACGTCAGAATAAATTAATTTCAATATATTTTCTTTTCTCTGAGAACTTTTACAAAAAGAAACTTTATGATGCTTACCAAACAAACAATAATCACATGAATCGAGAGACATACCTTTGGTCAAGGGAATGAGAGACTATCTTGCCAAAACTTATAACCCTTTTTCACTCATGTGTGCCAACCTCTTGTGCCACAAGTTTGCTGAAGCATCATTTTCAACAGTATTTACCTAGTTACCGTTCAATTGCATCCATGTCTTATACATTTGCAGCATAGTTTTCCCCTTACAATTACCATAGATCCTTTGAGAAGCTTTCACTATCCATTCTTTTATCGGTTTTAATATCCCTCCTTATCAAAGACATTAATAGCAAGTAAGTTCATTCTCATATCTAGAATGTGTCTGACATCCTTCAAAGTCAACATGTAGCCTGTACTAGTTTATACAACAATATCATCAATCCCAACAATCTGTGACACACTCTTATTTTCCATCTTGGTACAACCAAAATCTCCTACTTTGTAAGTTATAAACAACTCTCTCTTAAGAACACAATGATATACCGCTCATGTGTTAACTATCCACTCAATGTCGGGATCACTAACATGATTACAATCACCATGTGTACAAATCAAAGTAACTGAATCACTATCTGAATTCACTGCTGCAACATTGCCATCATCTGAATTCTTGGCTTTCTCATCTTTTCACTCTTGCTTCAAGATTTTATAGTTTCGTTTTATATGACCTACCTTACCATAATAGAAACACTTCACTTTACCTCTAGGCTTGGATCTATGTTTAGACTTACCACGGCCTTTTGAGTCCTGACCTCTATCGATTTTTCTACCCCTTTTCTCTGTGACCAGAGCTTGATTTTCAAGGTCTACATCTTTTCGCCTTGTTTCTTCATTAAGCATACTATCTTTTACCATCTCCAATGTCACCTTATAATCAGGAGCTGAATTAAGAACAGCCTCAACTAGAGTGTTCCAGCTGTCTGACAATGAACCTAAAAGAAATAACGCTTTCATTTCATCATCCATCTTAAGCTCCATAGTAGTCATTCGATTAAATATATCTTAAAAATCACTCAAGTGTTCTGTAACAGATCGTCCATCCCTGTAATGTAAAGTTACAAGCTTTTTAACAAGCATAACTTTATTCATACCTGTTTTTCTCTCTTATAATGCTGCCAATTTTTTTCAAACAATGTGAACATCTGACTCCTACGCTACATGATGAAACACGCTGATATCAACTCATTTTCTGATTGTAGCCAGCGTCTTTCTACCTAGCTTCTTTCAGCTTTCATCTTTCATATCTACTGGTTTAGCCGAATCACCTAATACTGGCTCATACAAATCTTTACAGTATAGATGATCCTCCATCATAAGCTTTCAAATTGAATAATTCGATGCTGTCAATTTTATCATGAAACATGTATCACCCTTTATGATCTCAAACAAAATTTACTTCTATCCTGGGTAGCTTTTGTATCGATGTCTCAAAATAACTTCGCTCTGATACGACTTGTTACGCCTGAAGCAATAATCACAACAATACAGAAGCAATAGACAACAATCAATAATCAAAGACGCAAGAAAAATAAAACACACCAAGATTTACGTAGAAAACCCTCCAGTGTAGAGGGAAAAAAATCACGGACCACCAGAAAAATCTTCACTATCAAATAATATGTATACAAAGTTCTTCTCTAGCTAAAACTAGAGTTAATCAATAACTAGAGAAACAATTGGAGAAATCTCACCAAATAAGTGATTTAACAAATACACCCTGGATTTATTCCTAGAGAGCTTCAAACCTGATCTTCACCGTTTAGAATGTAAAACTCTGAATCATAAACCTCCTGACAAGGTTCCAACTCAATCGGACCACGGATCGACTTCTGTTCAACCAACTCTCCTTTCTCTTTTTTCTCTCTGTTTTTCCTGGCTTTTCCTCTTTCTCTACTTGGTTTTTGACACACACTTAAAACAACCTCACCTCTTTTTTATTAAGTAGCTAAGGCTCTGTGTAAAATGAAAGATTAAGACCCATAGCCTTTACTTGGTCCAAAACTACTTGCATGAGGCTGGACCCCATTTTCCTAACATTATTGAGGTAAAGAAAATTCTTGCTTGTTACTTTAATCTTTTTTACATTTGCTATTAATGCATGTTTTAGTTGCATATGTTTTCTAGGGAATAATAAATCCTTTTTCTTTTTCATTTTTATTGACCACTCTTTCTGTTAGTCTTTGGAACTATGCTTTTCAACTATTCATTTCATGTTAAAGTTCTTATTTATTTAATGAAAGTAGATAATGGATTGAGGACTGAGGAGTGTTAAGAGGAAGGTTCCTTGCAGAGAGACAAACTTCAAAGACTACAAAGAAAATGCTGAACTCATCGAAAATAAGGTAAGTTTTCTTTTATCAATTTAGTTTAAGCATTATTGACACAGTTTTAACATGCTCATCTTTTGGGCAATTTGACTTCCTACTGTTAATTACTCATTATTGCGTTTGATAGATAATTTTTTACACTTTTTGGATATACTCTGAAAAGAAAGTTTTAAAAATAATTTATTTCTTGAAATTATTCGATTTATGCCTCTAATATATTTATGGAGTATTTATTCAAAATTTGATATATTTTGAAGCTGGAATATACGAAGGAAATAATTTAAGTTCGTTAAGATGTATACGGCAAATTGTATGTTCCCTTTCTCTCATACTCTGTCTTTTTTTTTTTTTTTTTTTTATGGATTTGCTTCACAGTCTCTTTTACTTTATTTTGGTAACTTTTGGAATTTTTTTGAAAGGTTATAATATGAGTATTTGTTATTTGATTGGTGATAGTATATTGTTTCTTTAAAGTTATAGTTTTGTTATGGATTTAATTTAAGGGAATTTACAATTTGCATCTTGGGTACTTGAAATCACAAGCATTTAATCATATTGTTAGGAAAAGTAAATTTATTACATTTAGTAAATATTTTGTGATCATAGGATTGTTTCGAGAGTGAGAGGTTTGTCATTTTTTATATAGCGTTAACGTTTGTTTTTGGCATGCACCTTTGGTTTCAAAATTGTGAGCATTTAATCTTCATAAGTATTTATATTGTTTGGAACAACAAAATTTATTGCATTTTGTTATATATTTCATCTTTTCGCATCATGATTGTTTCAAAAATCAGATATTACCATTAACTTTAAGTGCATTACTATATTATGCTAAGCACTACCAAACTATGACCTTCATGAATTACAAAAATGCAAAAGAAAAGAATAACTTATTATTCGTAAGCTGTTAGACCAACATAAAGGACTGAAGTTAAAGAGGTCAGTTTCCTATTTTGTTAAACCTTTTGTTTATTGTTAAGGAAACTATCTAATTAGAAATAGTGGAAAAATTCCCCATTTCATTCATTTGTCTATTATTGTAAAGTTGTTATATAAATTTAGTTTTCTATCAGGTTTGTGTTAAGTAGTTATAGGAGTCTAGCTTTCTAATAGGGTTGTATTAATTTGTTCCATGGTGTGGTTGAAAAGGTCTCACATTTAAAATTGCGAGCAAACATTTTTTATTCATATTTTATTTTGTAATATTCGTATCATATATTTGTCATGCAAATTAAAATATTCAAAACATTTTTTGCATGCTTAAATATATATCAGTATTTTGTTAATACAGATATTTAAACTTTACATAAATAATTCTTTTAATGATTTAAAATTTAATTGTAAATCTCGAGTAGCGCCTGTTACACTCTTTTGAATATTTAAAAAAATCCCCCGGTCGAAGCACGGAGACAACGATCTGGTAATTATTTAGGATTAAAAATTCATCATATTAATATATCAATATATATATATATATATATATATATATATATTCATCATATCACAAATGTAGTAGATTTCTTCAATAAAATTTTAATTCGAATATCGAAACCATTATCAACTCCTGGAAATGATAGCTAGATGAGATTATAATAAAATTTATTGAAAACTTCTCGAAAACCAGATGTGGCTGAGGACAAAATTTTGCACCCATTAAAGCTTGGTGTAAACTAGGATGTCAATATGATACATCGACAAGGATAACATCACAGAAGAACCAGTTGGCTTTGTTGCTCAGCTGTTCCAAAGCTCCTTTATTTGTCAACAAACAGTACATAAACCGCAAAGTGACCAAGCATTGTCACATAGCATGTTTTATGGTACCAATGACCAAGGACAAATATTCTAACTAGCTCTACTCGCTTACAAAAACCATTACTTTTGCTAGCTCTAAAGCTTTCAGGCGTCCAAAAAACTTCTCCACAATTCCTAGTGCAAACTCCATGGAAGTTCCAGGACCCCTGCTTGTGATCAGGTTGCCATCCACCACGACTCTGTTGTCAATGAAACTCTGATCTGACAGCTTGTTGCACATTGGAGGGAATGCTGTGGCCTTTTTGCCCTGGACCATAGGAGAATACAAACGTAAGCATCCAAGAATACCAAATGCAAAATATTTCTCACGACTCAGTTTACCATTTCTTTTTACTCAAGATCTATACGTTTGAAACAAAGATAATTACAATAATCGTACACAAACTCAAGCAGATGTATGTATGTTTTATGGTTATCAAGGTAACAAAGTTAAAAAGGCAAAAGCAAGCACAATTTCCAAATTACTGATAACTTTGTGCCATGGTAAAAGTTCAAAGTTTCAGAGCCAAAAGCAAATAACTAAAGTGAAAACAGTTTGTAATGAACCTATAGCCTAATTATACATTCTTATGTATAAAATATTAGAATTATTTAATCATAGCCCCAGAGAGGCAGAGACTATTTCCCGGAGGCAGATTATGGTTTTCTAAATACATCAGAGTCAATAATTTATTTTATCGACTCTGAAGTATTGAAGTAAATTAGCTTTTACAAAATTAATAGACATGAAATAAGTATTCTCTCCATACAAATTTTATAATCAAGACAAGCAAATGTTAACATGATCAAAATTAGACCTTGAGTAAACCATGGGGCTCCAAGACCAAAGCTGGAGATGCACATACAGCTCCATAGGGTTTGTTTGATTCAGCTTGCTTCTTTAGCAAGTTCACCAGCTTATCTGAGTTTGCAAATGCTTGAGCACCACCAAGTCCTCCCTGAAAATATGCAAAACAATGTTCAAAATATATTTAGCAAAGAAAGAAAGAGTTGGCAGGAATCAGGGACCATGGAACATGACAGAATTCCAACATACTGGCAAGACTATAAGGTCATACGAAAGTTTAGCAGCTTCATCAAGAAACATATCTGCCACTAATTTTATTTTCCTAGAAGCCAGAATTTCAAGATTGTCTCCAACAGAGGCCACCACAACATTTGCCTTTGCTCGACGCAGAATATCAATGGTCATAACTGCTTCCATTTCCTCTGAGCCATTGGCAATTGGTACAAGGATCTGAAAATTTAAAGAAACACTACTTTTATTATAGCAAAGAAACCCAAAACTTTAGTGAAATAGTACTGCAAGGAAGACAAATTTGAACGTCAGAAAACTTGGAACTGAATACGCGAATGAACTTGCAACTGATTGCACAGACTCATATCAGCAAGGAAAATACGATAACTATCTTCTTGCTGCAATCAACTTACAAAATATCTAATAAACTACATAAAAAATAACTAATGTTTTGATTCACCCAGGGCAGGAGAAAGCAGAAAGAAGGCAAAGGAGGGAAGTTTGCCGCTATTGATATATCAAGTCCAGGAAGCCTATTTTCAATTTTTCATATTTCCTGCACCTACAGATTTATAACAAATTCACAATCCCCACTAAAGCCTGCCAGACTTTGAAACACCACCTTGGTCCAGTGGCCCAGGTACCAAAATGATTGCCATTATTTCTTACATGCAATCAAGAAACCATTGACACTAGAAGATTGTCAAAACTCAGCTGAGTTTCAACTGCTTTCATCAACTACTGATGCAAATATATATAGAGCCAGAAATACCAATGATAATCGGAAAGTGAAAATTTGGATCAAAAGGCTATAGAGTTAGTTAACAAGACTCGTATATAGAACTTGCCAATTGGAATGAGTAACTGCAGCTAGGTTCAATTTCTGTTGATTTTCATTATAAAGGCAGAGTGCATACTAGTAATTGTCCTGTGGGCTTGTATGTTAATTGAGCCTAATTAGAAGACTCTTATTTCTGTGGCTTAATGGGCGGCTTGTGCTAGGTTCTCTAGGCCTTTAATTGGTTTTTGACCTTGTCAAAGTTCTAGTTGCATTTTTGGGTCTCAATCATAAACTATTGTTAGAACCTGCAATAGCACACTTGAATACAAATAGGAATAGCAGTTACTCAAAGCAGCAAAACATGGAAAGCAAGTGTTCTTGCATATTTAGGAGTTTAAATGTTACTTTTTGAAGCAAAGAAGAGAAGAACAGTGTAGAAATTGCCAGATACAAGTCAACTCCTGATATGTAAAGCTTAGATCCCTAAGTCTGATGCCTAGGATCTACTTTTTCAAAGCAGCAAAACTTGGAAAACAAGTGTTGTTGCATATTTAGAAGTCTAAATGTTACTTTTTGAAGAAAAGAAGATAATAACAGTGCAGAAATTGCCAGATACAAGTCATCTCCTAACATGTAAAGCTTAGATCCCTAAGTCTGATGCCTAAGATCTACTTTTTCAACTATTATCTCTTTATGCTATTCTAGTCTTTCTGCACTTCACTAGCTAGTTGTAAAGTTGCTGTCCTTGAAACTCTTTAGAATTATGTGTTAGAACTGTTTTTGGATATCCTAATTAGTGTTGGGGTAAGACTAAGATCTTGAACACACTAGAAAGTGTACACTGAGACATACTTCAAAATAAAAATTAATATTTCAAATATCATTCAAAATTTAATTAAATAAAACAACAAAATAAAGCCAAAGCCTCACCTGAGGGTTATTGTTGCATTTCCATTCCATGGGATTTAGCTCAGTGATTGTATACTCATCACCATGGTTAGGACGCATCACCTGAAGATAATCAGTCTCCTATTAGCAAATAGTGGTTTCATTTATTGAACTTCCAATTAGCCACAGGGCTTTTCCCTTTTCCCCAAAAGAATGAATAACTACTGTAGTAAAAGTGTATGTACCAATGGCCCAGAAACTTCGTCAGCTTTCTCTTTGCCATACAATTGCTCAACTAGTGCTACAGAAAACTCCATAGTAGTGCCAGGTCCACGACTTGTCACAACTTTGCCATCCTGCTCAACTCTTGATTCAACAGCTGCTGCACAAGATTTCAGTTGCTCCATAAACGATGGGTAGCAAGTAGCCTGTCAGAAAAAATCCGATGATTATGAGATCAATCATGCAACATTTACAGGATAAAAAAGGTGCCAACAATAGCAAAAATCTATATCATGATCTCTAAAATAATTTAGTTTAAAACTTATCACTTAGTACTCACTTTCAGTCCCTTCAACAGACCCCACGAACCAAGCACAACCGCAGGTGAAGCACAAACGGCAGCATAAAGCCGCCCATCTGCAGCTTGCTTCTTCACAACACTTTCAAGAACTCCACAATCTTTAAGGTTGTTAGCACCAGGCATGCCTCCCTAATAGCAAAAATATATATCAATGAGAAAATTCAATTAAAAAAAAGTACATTTTCAAGCACAGACACAATAAACAAGAAAAATATGAAAACCTTAGAACCTATGAGAATTAAAACACGAGAAGACCAAAATTGTTTCTACCATATATCAATTTAAATTTTATATCAAATTAGACTTTGTTTCCATACCAATGAAAAGGAGAGGATAGTTTTGCTTTTGTTCTAAACAAAAACCAATCATTTAATTTCATAAAAATTATTTACTTCTATAACAAAAACCATTTTTTTTCCTTTTTTTGCTTCCAAAAATCATTAACTTTCATTCAATTCATTTGCTTTTGTAACCGAAAACACTTTGTCGCTTTTGCTTCCAGAAGTAAATAAGCAATAAATAACCAAAAAAACCCAGTTTTTAACCAAATATTTCTTAAATTTAAATTTTAAAATTGTTTTTTAGTTTTTTGCATTTTACTTCAACACCAAAACCTGAAAAAAGATATAAAAAAGAAAGAAAGAATTACAACTTACAGGAAGCGCGATGAGATCGAAAATAGTGTCTTTACAATCAGCGATGAGAGCATCAGCAATGATCTTGACACCGTGGCAAGCATCAACATGAAGCTCTTTCTCGACGGAAGCCACCGTGACGTCAGCTCCCGATCTCCTTAACACGTCGATCGTAATCACAGCTTCCATTGGCTCCGTCCCGTTTGCAATCGGCACCAAAACCTAAAAAAGAAAAAAAAAAAGAAAAAATCATAATCATAAAATTAATTAAAAAACCATTGTTATATTTTTGGTATTTACTTTCTTAGCCATGGCTGTTGAAGCAGAGGCGAAAAAGGAGAAGCGAGGGGACTTGAGAGGGGAGAAACGGGAATGGAGGAGGTTGGAAGTGAAAGGAAGTGAATGAGGCGTTAAGTGGCGTAATTGTAATAATGCCATTTCTTTTGGATTTTTTTTTTCCAGTTTTTTCTAGAGGGATCGGCTCGGCTCTCTCAGTTGGAGCCTGGAAGTGGAGAGAACTTGGTTTCCGTAGCGTTCGGATATGGCGGCAATAGATGAGATGGTTGAGATGAACGGCTCTGATTTTGCCACGCCATCCTTATCACAATTAAAATGAGGTTTATGATGTGAATTTCTTGGATTTTAACTTTATAATTATTTTATGAGTAAGGTCTTAAAGTTATTTTATTTTATTTAGATGATTCTTAAATTTATAGGAGTAGAGATAATGAAAAGTTGTAAAAAAAATTATGTTTTGTTATAATGTCAATATTATAACTTTCCTTTTAACAACAAAATGTTATATTTTGTTTTATATATACATATATATATTTTTTTCTTAGTATAAAACGATTTTTTTTATTAATTATTAGAATTATACCTTATTTCAAGTTGGCTTTTTTAAAAAATAAAATATGTATAAAAATGATATTAAATTGAACAATAATATATAATCGTATTAAAAATAAAGATAATTGTAAATAATTTTTAAATTTTTTAAAATAATAATTATTGTAAATAAAAAATAGCCCTTAACCCAGATTTTAGCGACTAACAGCCTAGCCATCACTTGGCGGTGCCGTTTTGATCTTCAATTTCACCCAAACAAAACTTTTTTACTTTTATTTCCATTTTTCAACTTAGTTTTCTCCTAAAACATTTCAAAGCTCTTAGATATGAAGTCAAAGCTCGAAACTTCAAATCTCAAAATCTCCTCTTTCCACTATCCAATCCTCATGTACTTTTTTATTATGTTGTTCTCTTTTCTTCAACCTTTGTTTTTACCAATTGGATCTCCCAAAAATCACACCTTATAAGCCTCAATTTGTTATTGCTCGTTTATCACTGTTGACAACGATTGCCATCGATGGCCTTCTTTTTTGTATTTTCTTGATTCTCCTTCCCTCCAAAAAATTAAAATCCAAAGCCCACTCAAAATTCTTCCAAACCGAAACTCTCTCTTTTCGTGCATTTGCTCAAGTAAAAGGAAATGTTTTCTGGCTAGTGTGATACCTCAATTGTGTTGGCTAGCTGGTATTGATGAAAACAACGACTTAAGGGCTAGCGATAGACTGTGATGATTTTGATTGGATAGTGATTTCGATGAGTTATTGAATTAGTGATAGTGGCGATGGGATGAAATTAATGATGGTAATTTCTTGACTTAATGGTTTGGGTGTAGATATATTAGGATTTTAGCAAAGTATTTTTTGCTTGTAAAATTTAACTCCATGTTTGATTTGGGCAATTTATAAATAAAAATTTTATAAAAAATTCAAGAAAAATTACTCTAATTAAAAAATCCAATTTGAGGTTTAAGGTTTAAATATTGAATTTGTAATTTACAATTTAAAGGGGAATTAATTTTTTTTTACTTATTTTTTTTTTCAAAATATATGACTATACAAACATAACATGTTAGCATAACATGTCATTTTGTATCCAAATGGAGAATTTTTATTGGCTAAAATAGCCAAATTAGCAATTCAACTAATAGAGTAAACTCTTGAACCGAATCGATACATGATTTCAGAGTTTAGATACCTATTTAACAATTTTTTTAGTTTAGGTACCAAATCTAACAAACAACAATAGTTCAAGAGCATAAAAGACACTATCCAAAAAAAAAAAAATCAATTACAATAAACACAATATATCATAATAATAATAATAATAATAAAAGGGATAGCAAATGCAAGGGTTTTGATTTGGTTGTTTTCGAATTTTGTTAAAGTTTTAAGACTTAGGATGGGTAAAAAGTATGAGAAATAAGAAAAGAAGAAAGAGTAGCTCATAATTATTATAAAAGATGAATTTTTAAAAAATTGTAAAATAAAAAAAAATGCTATTGAACATATCAACAACAAAGATCAAAAGAGCCAATTTTTCAAAAGGAAATTCAAGTTCATGCAAGTGAATTTTTTCCTCTTGAATTCGCCCCATATGTGATTTTTTTCTGGTGTTTCCCTCATTCCCCCACTGTGAAGCCCCTTTCAATTCTTATAGCATTACAAGTCAAGTATAAACATGAGCATTGTATTTGGTTGTAAGGTTTTTCAATATGTTGATAAAATCTTATTTTGAAAATAAAATATTAGCCCTCTAATCTATTGGTAAAGCTCTTTTGTTTTTTTTTTAAACAAAATATTTATATATATTCATAAATAAAGATCATATTAAACTAATAAATAAAATAAATGAATACACAGATAACTAAAGAATTTAACAGAAATAATAATAATAATAATAATAATAATAATAATAATAATAATACTAGAACTTGGTTCGGAATGAAGAGGCTCGGTTTCAAGCACAAACCAAGGTTGGATCAGCTCAGCTCATGCTGATCGACTTGGCTGAAAGAGGAATGGCTGGAACCGAGTTGTAAATGTGGGCATTAGGTTGGGTAACAAAAACATATAAGTCCCTGTTAATGATGCAGTGTGTTTTAGTCTACTTTAAAGGCCAAATTTTCTTTTTCTTCTTTCAGATTTCATATTTTTATTCTCTCTCTAACTTAGATTTTCTCTATTCTCCCTTTATAGCTTCAACTGGTAAAAGTCAACAAACCTAGAATATGGCATCCTTTTCTAGAAAAAAGGTAGAAATCTTATATTCCGGTTGTCAAAATCTTTAAATGTCACCAAAAAACTCAAATAGTTTTCCAAAAAAACTTCAAAAACTAGAATCCAGTCCCCAAAAAATAACTCAATATCCCCCAAAAAACCCAATTGAACATCCAAATCTAAACAGAAACCACTTTCCAGAAAAAGTAAATCAAACCCCTAAAAAAATCTCAAAACGAGAACGAAACCAAAAACCTTCGATAGCTAGACAAAATTATTTCTCTTTTTTGTATATTTTTCCTTTTTCTCTTTGTGTTGAAACATGATTTATACAAGGCTCACCTCTTTAATTTGGTCAAAAATCAATTCAACTGAATCCCTAACCTTGATATTATGTGATTTGATTTCTTATGGCTTTCCTATTTCGTGCAAATTATGAATAAAAATCCCATAAATCATTTAATCAAGTAATCAGCCATTATTTCTCTTTGCCATATTCATGATTCCTGTACAAGATCAAAAAAATTTTTGTTTGATTTTCTTTCATTTCTTTTTTGTTATTTTTTAATTAAAGTAGCATAAAAAAACTTTTACTAAAGCTATTATCGAGCCAAACAAAAATCCAAATAAGCCCTCTGATGAGCTTATACTAAGGCATAATAAAATTATTTGAAACCTAATATAAAGGCCCAATGGTTCTGCTAAAATTGAAACCTAAAAATCCAATTACAAGTCTCGGATGAAACAATTACAAGCCTCAGAGGTATATACAGTTTCCTCTCTTTGCACAATTTTATGAAACAAGAATGATACAAAGACATAAACAACTATAGCATTCGGTTCAACTCAAGCAATTTTTAAAAAAATCCTCCAAACAGAGGCATTAAATTTTTAAAAATTTTAAAAACTTCTCTAAGCAAAGGCATAAAACTTAAAAACTCCAAATAACTCCTCTAAATAAAGATTTAACAAAATGGACTCTTTTATACAGAAGCAAAACAAATTAAAAATGGGTTTCTCTATACAGAGGTTAGACAATTTTAAATTAAGGAATAGGTTCCTTTATACAAAAGCTAAATGACTTTAATTAAGAAATGGGCTCCTTTATACAAAGGTTAAACAATTTTAAATTAAAATCCTCTAATTAGAGGCTCAGAAAATGGGTTCCTCTAACCAGAGGTTCAAAGATTTTAAAAAGCTTTTTCTTCGAAGATTAAAAAATCTTACCTCAAAAAGTTTCTTCTTTATTAAGGATTTGAAATCTTTGCATTCGCATTCTCTATCTTGGATCTTACAACATCCATGCTCTAGATAAATGGAATGAATATCCCTATATGTACTGTATGCAGTGCAAATGATAATTAATGAATTTTCAATTATGGTGCATAAATTATCAAGATTTTTTCTTTTGAATTCCAAACACTTCAAGTTTCCAGTAATGGGAACAAAACCAACTCCATTCTTTATTGTTCAAAATAGGTGCTCGTCTTCCTTTTTAGGGGAATTTTTTTTTCTGGAATCAACGTCTTTACCAAGCTTTGAAGGTTTCATCTTTTACTTTTTTATCGTTCAACCTTTCATAGTAATGTACAGTCTTTCATGATATTATTCAATTATTAATCATTATCCCAATTTTAAGAAATATAAGATGCAAATCATACATTTTTTCTATTCATTGCAAAGCATTTAAATAAAAAAAAGGTCAAAGATTGAAAGTGAGATATAGATAATTAATATTTTTATTTGAAAAAGAAGCCAGATTACAAATGATGGCTATTTAGGACAATTCTATCAATTGGACATGGTAAAAGTAAACAATGATGGCTATGTGAGATAACAATACCCCAAGATAAACAATTAGATAATCATGATAAGATATCTCGAATTCTTTCCAAAGACTCAACCATACCATGCCCTTAGCATTTTAGAGCTCTTTAAAATATACCAGCTTTCATGTTGGTGCACCCTTTAAATAATGTTGTACTCTCATTATCCAAGTTGTCTTTATAGGTTTTTAACTTAGATCAACCCCATTTTAATTCAAATAGCCCTTCCAAGTTTTCGATTTGAACTCTTTTTTTTATGCAAAGTATTTTTTCACAATAGCAGAATTTATGAGATTAGAAAGATCGTCTCCATATATTTTTATTAAGATTAATGCTCCACCTAACAAATCCATTTTTACCATATATGGCCCTTCCCAATTTAAGGTTTACTTACCTTTATTATCATGCTGATTTGAAAAAAATTCTTTTTAACATCAACTCTCCTTCTTGAAATTGACGAGGTCAGATTTCTTGTCATGAACTTTCATTATTCTTCTATAATATAATTAACCATGGCACAATGCTACCAACCTCCTCTCTTCAATGAAGTTTAGGTGTTCATAACACTTTTGAATTTATTCAGTTTCTTCAATCCCATTTCTCTTAAGATTTCAAAGATGGGATTTTTACTTATATTGGCAATACAGCTTTCATCCCATAAACTAAAAAAAATAGGGTTGCCCCAATAGAGGTGCATATTGACATCCAATAGGCATATAAAGCAAAACGTAATTTCTCTTATCAATCGTTATATGTCTTAATCATCTTCTCTAAAATTCTTTTGATGTTCTTATTCGTAACTTCTACTGCCTCACTCATCTTTGGGCGGTCCAATGTTGAGTTATAGTGTTTAATTTTGAATTGAACATATATCTCTTTCATTATCTTACTATTTAAGTTCTTAGCATTATCTGAGATAATCTTCTCCAGGAGTCCATATTTACAGATTATTTCTCTCTTCATAAACTTACAAATCACTGATCGTGTAACATTTATATATAAGGCTACTTCAACCTATTTAGTGAAGTAATCAATCACCATGAAAAAAAATATATTTTCATTTGATACTTTTGGAGTAATGGGACTAATAACATCCATGCCTCACATAGAGAATGGCCAAGGTGGTGCCAAAACATGTAAAGCAATAGGCGGAGCATGGATTTTGTTAGCATAAATCTGACACCTGTTGCACTTTCAAGCATAATCGATGTAATCATTCTCTATTGTTAACTAGTAGTATCTAGCTTTTATAATCTATTTTGCCATCGTGTGTCCATTAGCATATGCCTCATATACCCCGTCATGCACATCCTCAATAATTTTTTTTGCTTCAACTGTATTTACACAGCACAATAACACATGATTTTTATTTCTTTTGTAAAGAACTTGACCATCTAGGAAAAAAAATCCATAACCAATCTCCTCAAGACTCCTTTATCATTCATTTTTGCCTGATCTGGGTATTGTTGATTCTTTAAGTATTATAGAATGTCATAATACCAAGGCTTCCATCTTGTTTTTTTTTCCACATTGGTGCAATGTATTGACATATCTTTGACATCTGACTTAATGGGCTATATCTCTGTATTATTATCAACTTGAATCATCGTCGTTACAGTAGTCTGGGTATCTGTAATATGATTTTTTTCATTGGGCAAATGTTTGAATTGGACTTCTTAAAACTATTTGCATAACTTTGAGATATGATATAAGATAAGCTTAGAATCTCTTGTCTCTCATTCTCCCTTCAATTAATAAATAACCAAAGTTGAATCTCTGAACACATTTAATAATTTAATCTTTTTATCTAAAGCAACTTGTAAACCCATGACACATGCCTTGTATTCTATCACATTATTGGTATAATTAAAGTTTAACTTTACCGTAACAAGATAATAATATTCTTCAGGAGATATCAAAATTGCCCTAATTCTATGCCTCAAGGCATTAATAGCCTTATCAAAGTACATTTTCCAAATTTTCTCATTATTATCTTCTTTCTTTGACTCAAAAATGGCCATTTATTTTTCGTCCAAAAAATCAAGTTTCATTGGCTCATAGCTTTTAGTAGCACGATCTGTAAGAAATTCTGTTATGGTACTTTTTTTATTACTTTTTGGTTTGCATATATAATATCATACTCCAAGAGCATTACTTGCCATCTTGCAATCCTTTTAGACAATGACAACTTCTCGAAGATGTACTTGATTGGTTTCAATTTAACTATAAGCCAAGTGGTACGGTAGAGTATGTACTGCTTGAGTCTTTTAGTTATCCAAGCTAAAGCATAATACATTTTCTCTAATGATGAAAACTTGGACTCATATTAAACTTATTGCTTAAGTAGTAAATAGCTTTTTTCTTCTTACTAGACTCATCTTGCTGCTTTAGCACATGTCCTATTGATTTCACATTTATAGTTAAATATAGAATTAATGATATCCTTAGAATAAGGGGTACAACATTAGAGGATTTAACAAGTACTACTTAACTTTATCAAAAGCCTCTTGACATTATCTATTCTACTCACCAAGATTATTCTTTCGAAAAAGTTTAAAGATGAAATCACATTTGGAGATAAGTTAGGAAATGAATCGACAGATGTAATTCAATCGGCCTAGAAAACCTTGAACTTCATTCGATGTGCTGAAGAGATAAATTATAGATGGCACGTATCTTGGCTGGATCAACTTTAATCCACTTTCATTAACCAATAAGCCCAGTAATTTTTTTGACTTAGCTTCAAATGTGCATTTGGATGGATTTAGTTTAAGTTAAAACTTCCTTAACCTTTCAAACAACTTTTTGAGGTTAGCTACATGGTCTTCCCTTTCACGAGATTTTGTGATCATATCATTCACATAAGCCTCAATTTCTTTATGCATGATGTTGTGGAAAAGTGTTACCATAGCTTTTTGATAAGTTACTCCGATATTTTTCACTCCAAAGGGCATAATCTTATAACAAAAAGTACCCTAAATAGTTACGAATGTGGTTTTCACTATGTCATCCTAGGCCATCTTTATTTGATTATAACTTGAGAATCCATACATAAAAGAGAAAACCAAATGTTGATCCGTATTATCTACCATTATGTCAATATTAGGTAAAGAAAAATTATCCTTTAAACTAGTTTTATTTAAATCGCTGTAATCCACTTACATTCATACCTTTTTGTCTTTTTTAAGAATATATACTATATTAACTACCTATTCAAGATATTTAATCACTTGCAAAAAGCCTGCATCGAACTACTTTTTAACTTTGTCTTTAATCTTCAATAGCATTTCAGGCTTCATTCTTTTCAATTTTGTTAAATAGGCCTACACTTGGGCTTTAGGGGTCACTTATGCTCTATTATTTCAGTGTTAAGGCCATGTATATCTTGAAAAGACTAAGCAAACATATCTATAAACTCTTAGAGTAGATCATTTAACCTTTGTCTATCAGTCGATGTAAGCGATGTGCCAACTTTAACCTCATTCTAATTCTCTTCATCCCTTAAATTTGTCATCTTAGTGATTTTTTAATGAGATTCAATAGATTTATTCTCTTGTTCAAACAATCTCATTTGATCTAGAGGCAAAGTGTATTTTTTAAAGTCATCTTCAGTGTCAAGTTCATAAGCATTAATTAAATTTTCAAAATTAAATTTTTGATTATTATCATGATTATCTCTACATTTATTTGGAGACCAAAAATTAAGTGAAATGAGAAGTATTGGCAAATGCTTTGACTAAAATGAATGGAAATAATAAAAGAAATGAATGAAAATGCATATTCCTATTCTTTTATTAAGATAAAAGAGGCCTATACATGAAATACCATCCAAATGCTTTTGGGTATAAGCAAATAGAAATTATAATTACATTAGAAAGGTATCAAGGATAGCAGGCATCTTGATGACACTCTAATTTTTCAATTTAAGGCCTGTTAAATATTGACGGACTAACACATCTTCCTCTTAAACTTTTTCACTATCATTTAGATAGACATCTCAGCCAAAACTTCTTTTATGCTCAGTTCATCGTCAACAATTCCTTTTGATCCTAGATACATATATCCTTATGGCCTAAATATTTCATACAAATGTGGAATGACCATTGACATATTTCTTGTTATCTTTCTTCCTTTTTAGTTATCTTGCATTCTTTTTATCTCTCATTTTTTAACTTTATACCCTAAGTCCAATCTTTCACTATTGTTTGTTATCATTAGAAGCTCCCTTATTTCTTACAAATTTTTATCTAGCCTAACTCTAAGATATCAACCTTTATTGACAATCTAAATGATCACAATCCTAGTGAAATCTGGCTAGTATGATTTAGACCCCTCACCTATAGTATTAACAAGCTTAAAGGATCGATAAGAACATTCAAATGATTCTTTTACAGCTTCTATACAGGGATCATCCATAGGCTGAGTCATTAATATGTACTCTTCTCCAACCATGATCACAAGTTGACCCTTTACATTTAACTTAACTTTCTAGTGTAAGGAGGACGGAACATCACCTGTCATATGAATCCATGGCTTACCCCAGCAAATAGTTATAAGATTGAAAGATGTTCATATCCTGAAACTTTACATTAAAGGTGAAAAGCTCAATTTTTAAAGGCATTTCGATGCCTCTCAATAATACTTCATGCCTAGTCTTATCAAAGGCTCGGATGACCATATAACTACTTTTTATATAGGGCATATCAATGGGTAGCTACGCTAAAATGGACATAGGCATAACATTAATCACAAAGCCATTATTAACAAGCACATTGGCTATAATGTGACTCTTATATTTGATAATAATATTTAAGGCCTTTGTACTTCATTTTCCTTCAAGTGGGATCTCATAATCATTGAAGGTTATGTAATATGACACCACCAAATTTCTTGTCAAATGGTTCACATATTCAATAGATACATTATGTGTCACATAAGCTTGATTTAACACCTTTAATAAGGTATTACAGTGTAGTTTGAGTTTAATAGCAATGATAACAAAAAAATCCTAGTTGGCATATTGTTTAAGTATTCAACCATAAAATACTCATTTTGCTTTACCAGCTTTAAAAATTCATAGGTTTCTTTTTCAGACATTGGCTTTGGACTATCTTTTTTTGGAGTTAACTTTGGCTCAACCTATTTTTTTCATCATTGTAGATTTTTTTTCTTACCTTTTCTAACATCTATAGAGTATAGCACCTTTCAATTCTGGTTATGCCACCTACGCCAATTATTTTGGTGATATTTAGCTTGCACATGATCTTCTCTTAACTTTGGACTGTCACTTCATAGCCATACCTCAATGGCACAACCTTTTCATCTTTATATAGGAACAGGTTCGGGACTTTGAAAGTCATTAGCTTAAGGATAAACTTGTCTATGATTGATTTGGGCTTTTCAACACAATAAATGGTTATTGGCTTCGACATCCATTTTGACTTATCAGTTATAAACATTTTAGTACTTTTCAAAGGCTCATTTTCCTCATATAGCTTAATCTGATAAGAATCTATCAACTTCTATACCTCTTCCTAAAATTACTTGTAAGTCTTAATAGAATGATTGAGAGCCCCATTATGATATTTATACCTTTGGTTTAGGATACATATATCACGAAAAGTGTGTGGGTCCACTGGTTGTATCATTTCAGACTCATATAGAGCACTATACAACTGAATGAATGAAATCTTGATTTTCTTTACTTTTTTCTCTATATGTCCCCTGTTCTCTTTCAAAGCATTTACTACATGATTAGGCAATGAATTACCACTAACATTGGGCATTATTTTTTTATTAGTATCAAAGTTGATCAACCTATCTTTGATTAGATTTTGCACCTTGTATTTCAAAATAGTGTAATTTTTAGTGGAATAGCCCATGATTCTATAATGGTAATCATAATAAGCAACGGGATTGTACCACTTGAAATACAAAGGTTTAAATGGTTTTATACGGAGAGGAGCAATCAAATGATTGTTGTAGAGTTCTTAGTACAATTCATACAAGTCATGTGAATGGATCAAATTAAGGTTTCTCTCGATTATTTTGTGGTTCTCTTAGACCACTTATTGGGTTGGTGGGCTTATAAAAGGCCTTGCAATAAGAGGGGTATTAGGATTGTATACGTCGGTAGGTGGTTTGAATGATAGTTGATAGATTGGTGGATATGATGGTTATGGTACTGGTTAGTATGGGAAAGCTAAGACATTATTTATAATGGGGTAATATGTGGGGTAAATAGGTTGTCAGTAAGGAGTATAATTCTTGAATTGTTGCCCTTCGAAACTCACAGCTTGAGTTTCACATTTCTTTTTCTTAAGCATTTTCTTGGCCGTTGAGGACTCTCATATTTCAAGTTTGCCATTCTTAATGGCATTTTCAATGATCTTACATGAGACCACCATATCAGTAAAATTTATAATCATATTCCTTATCATCTTTTCATAATAAGATGACTTTAAAGTACGCACAAATAGAACTATTATCTTTTTTTCAGTTAAGGATGGTTGGATTTAAGTAGCTATATCCTGTCATTTTTAGGTAAATTCCTTAAATGTCTCAATCGCTTTCTTTTTTATACTTTACAAATAAAGACGATCAAGAGACATATCTATGATATAGTGGTTGATGAAAAATCGAGTCAATCCTTTCATGATCGGATGTGAGTTTTATCCAACTAGACATACTACCTTGTAGCCAACCAATTAAACTATCTTAAAACTCATGTATAAGTAATTTTTCATTACTAGTGTAGGCTGCCATCTTACAATAATATATTGTAACATGCGTGATAGGATATTTCGTACCATCATATTTTTCAAACTTCGGTATCTTACACTTTTGAGGTATAACCACATTTGAAATTAGACAAAACCCAACGGTATCCATGGAATCATAAAAATCAATGCTTTCCATAATTCACAATCTCTCTTCAAGTATGTTCATCATGTAATCAACTTTAGAGTCTTCCAATGACTCAGCCACCTTCGATTTTAGTTTCTCTTTAGGTTTGTCCAAATTGGGAACATGGACTAGTTTAACTGCCTTTTTCAGTGAAAGCATGGTTGATGTGACTTTAGACATTTCTTTGGTTAGGTGCAGATGGCATTCCTGAATAAGTATAGCTTGTATAACCTATAGGCTATTTTGGTGGGAAACTTTGACTAAATTAGGCCTGATACAGGTCATAACCCAGACGATACAAAGGATTAGTAACTTTATGTGAAATGTCTTTTTCTATCGCTTTTCCTTTATTTAGCTTACTTAAAACTTTAAAGATTTTGCTTAGTTCTCCCTTGATTTTCTCTTGAGCTTTTTTCAACTTTTCAAAATGACTTGCATTGTCTTGTTCTATTCTTCTAACTTGAGCTCGGATGTTGTACTAATGTTAAGCTATCCTTGAACCTTATGTACCGTAAACTTAAATTAGTGATCTTATTATGGACTAACATAATTAAAAATTTAATTATGAATGATTGAATGTAATGCATGAAAAAACAATAAAGAAAATATTTGCCTTTTTAAAAATTTTCAACAAAAGTTAACTTTCATTTATTCTATAAAAGTCTATTTTATATTTAGTCTATTATTTTCCACTTGTAAAAAAGTTTAATCTGCTCATACTAATCTTTAGCCTTATCAATGAAGTTCAACAGATGCTGTCTATGTTCTAGTTGGTGTAACCACTATTTTTAATGCCTCAACCTCTTCAACCATTTCTCTTGCCTTGATCACTGCTTTACTTATCCAGGTTGCAAGATGCTTTATATACCTTTGCCTTTTAAACTTTCTCTTTTGCTAAACCATGCTTAGTAAGATAACTCTTTATGCTCTTTTATTAGTGCCATGATATGATCCCCTTGTTCATTCAACTTCTGCTTCAATGTCTAAATATACCCTCCAAGCATCTCATTCTCTTTTTAGGCTTCAACACAATCATTCTCAATCTAGGAATATTTTCTCTTTAACTTTTCATTCTCATAAGTCAAATAAGTTATATTTATTTCTTTGGTCTTCACCTAGATACGTAATCTTATATGCTCTTGACATAGTTCCATCAACTCTTTAAGGGCATTGTCACACTTACTAACAACCCATGGAGCTTGACTCTCAGTTTTCTACTTCTTAAATTGTTATTGAAATTTGGCTAAATCATTTACTACTATATCATACTCATTAGAGATCTTGTGGACTTTAACTTTTATCTTTTTTATATTGTCTTTCCATTGCTCCTGTAGACACCCCATTTTGTCCGGGATTTTTTATCAATTGAGACTAATCCAAGCTCAGTTGCAGGGATTTTTATTCATTTTTATTTTAGATTTTTTATTTCATATTTATCATTTTTTTTATTATCTGATTATTGTTTAAAAAAAAAAAAGAAAGATTGAGATTAAGTTGGATGATGATCAGAAAGCATGATTGGTGGCTAATCTTTAGCATTGGAGGACTAAGTGGAATAGAACTGAAATTCTATAAAAAAAAAAAACAGCATGGTTTTATAAAACGAAAAAAAGATGGAGGAGAAAGGGGGATAGGAGAGAGAAGAAGAATCCGAATAGGAGACGGGAAGAAAAAAAAAGGGAGAAAAGATAAAAGAAGAATTTGATTAGGAGAGGGAGAGGAATCCGAATAGGAGAAGGAAAGGAAAGAACAAAAAAAAAGGAAAGAGTCATAAAAAGACTCTGATATTCATCTATTCCCTTGGACTCTAGCAGCAACTGAACCCAACGTCACCCTTCTCCATCATTGCCATCACTAGCCTTAGTCCCGTGGGATGCCATTGCTAAATTGAAAACCAGACCTCATATTACACAACCATTTCTACTCAAGCCAAACTCCCACCATTGCTACCAGAGCCACTATCTCCATTCATAACCATTTCCAGCAGTATCCAAAACTACTTTTCACCAAACCACAATTCCAGATTCGGTAATAGAACCTAAGCAGTCAATAGCTAGCATTCAGCAACGGCGCGACGCCCACAGCTCTCAGCAGGCTAAGGCTGTATCAGTTGCGCAACACAGAAAACATAAGGAAAAAAAATACTGGTGGAAAGAAAAAATAGAGAAGGAGAATCGAATAGGCGAGGAAGAAGCTAGCTAGACAGCCCGTGCATGACCATGTAAAGGCAAAATCATTGAAGCAGGATCTTAAGAGGGAAAAAGAATTCTGAAGATGTTAGTCTTGGGTTCAGCGGCTTCAAGCTAGTGATAAAAAGACAAGTTCTTTCCCATGCTTTGTGTGTTCAGAGGCGAAGGCATAATCAAGTCAGGGATTGGTTTTTATGACAGTGGTATGTGGAAAGAGGATCGTGAGGGTATTCGGGGTGTCATACATGACTCTTTTTTCCACCATTTTCACTTCCTGCAGTCCATAAAATATTACAGAAGCAGTGAGTGGTATGTTTCGGGTATTACACCCACAATGAATGATGATCCCGTCCAGGATCATGGTCTATCACAAAATTAAAATCATGAGGGCATCCCGTTAGATCGAGGTGCTGGAGGCAGCCTCTCGAGCCAAAACAAAGTTACCCAACGAAAGAGATCACGAATGCTTGCTGGTCAAACATTAGCGGCTAACCCCTATGGTCCTGAGTGCAGGATGTTAAGAAAGTAAGGCTGTACAGCAATGTTGGATCGCCTGTCAATGGCCAGCCTTGGCACCAAGTTCGGGTACATCATCTCGGAAATAATGGAGACTTTGGGGTCTGCCCAATATTTCTAATTTTCTCCCAGCCCTGGCAACCAAGCCGGTGAGAAAAGAGAGCAGATGGTGCACTTGATAGAAGCCTCGGCAGAAGCTATTTTCTGGGACAGCATCGCATTCTTCAGAGTAACTCCAGCAGATGGCTTTCCATTCTGACAATAGTTCTCAAGGTCAAGTTTCCACAGTGCCCTTTGGTCATACACTGTCAGCGCTGGTGACAAACCATAGCGAATGTTGAACTTTTGGAGATCAAAAATAATAAAAATGAAGAGCAATAAGGGGCCACTGACGTACTCAAAACCTAGAATGATCGTACAGTGTAAAGGAACCAAAACAGTGAAGAAAGTTCACAGATTCCTTTCTGGATCTACGCTGTTGGAGGATGGTTGGTGAGAAACCGACCATAAATAGGAGATGAGTAGGTCGAAGAGAGGTTCATGGTGAATTTTCAGCATCAACGGTGGGCGACTGTAGCGACATGTAGAGGCGACAGTGTTGGAGCTTCGTTGATTTCTGAAAGAACCGATTGGTGTATATTTGTGGGAATGAAGGTTATTGATGGGAATTTTACAGACCAGAAACGACAGCCTACTCAGTAGCAGCAGAATTTTCATGCGACTGGAGCTGCACCAAACACGAGATTGCCTAGATTTGAGCAGTCATATGCTCAAGGCATAGGTCCTGCCTGGAATAGTCAATTGGTTCTACAACAGCAGCCTTCTTCACCTGTCTATGGTGCTCAGAGAAGTGGCTTGCTACCACCACCACTCTGGGAAGTACAGGCGCCAGACTTTAGCCCAGTTGCAGGTGTTCAATATCCTCAATCAATAGTTACTCAAGTTAGTGTAACACATGGCCAACCTCAAGGACCTCAACATATAAGAAGTGATCAGATGGTGGGTATGTACATTCAGCCAATCACAACCAGTCATTTGTCAGCAATTAATAACAAGGCTGTTCAGGGAAACCGGTTTGCTAGTTTTCATCCTCAATCAGTTCTGGGAGCACAGTATATGGACATACTTTCACAGCAAATGGCTTCTATGTATCCGCAACAAATGTATGGCAACCAAATGGGAGTATATGGTTATGTTCAGCAACACTTCAAGCCATCATTTCCTTCGTGGAAAATAGGGGAGATCGTGTCAAATTGGTGAAGGCTATGGATAATCTAGTGGAGCTACGTCGAATTCCTCAAGGTAAGATAATCTTTTTTTGGTATTTTATTTATTTACTTTTTTCTGTGTGTTAGTTATTTTGAGGAGTATTATTTTTATTTTTTTTATTTTTTGCAAAAAAATAAAATTTCAAAAAAAAAAGATTTTTGAGGAAAAGTTGAAAGTATCAATTTTCCTTGAGAATCAAAATTTCCAAAAAATATTTTTAGGGAAAAGTTGAAAGTATCAATTTTCCTTAGAAATAAATTTTCAAAAATAGATTTTTAAGGAAAAGTTGAAAGTATCAATTTTCCTTGGAAATCAATGTTTCAAAAAAAATATTTTTGAGAAAAAGTTGAAAGTATCAATTTTTCTTAAAAATAAATTTTCAAAAAAAATATTTTTGAGGAAAAGTTGAAAGTATCAATTTTTCTTAAAAATAAATTTCCAAAAAAAATATTTTTGGGAAAAAGTTGAAAGTATCAATTTTCCTTGAAAATCAAATTTTCAAAAAAAAATATTTTCGGGGAAAAGTTGAAAGTATCAATTTTCCCTACGCAAGAGCAATCATTCTTTCCTTCCTTCCTATTTTGATTTTGATTTTGATTCTTCTTTAACTAATCCGACGACGGAGCCTCTGTAAGTGAAACAGTAGTTTTTCTTGCATACTCCTGAGGTGAGGGAATTTTTTCAATTTTTTGCTAAAAGTATTAGAGTCAATTGAGAATAATTTTCAATAATTAACTACTTGGTAAAATTTTAAAGCTTTTGGATAACACAAATTTAAGCTGGTACCATCTTTTGATGGGCGTTGTGAGGGTGCTATAACCTTCCTCACACGTAACCGAACTCCCGAACCCTGTTCTGGTTAGCAGACCTGAACCTATTCTTTTAGGGACCCTTAAGCTTAGGTGTTCCCTGAAAGGACAGATTCCTTAGGTGGCCAATCGCACATAGATAAAAAAGATTGATGGCGATTCCCTAAAGTCAATGTCTAGCGATAGATCCCCGGATCTAGACGTTATGACAGCTTGGCGACTCCACTGGGGATCTTGAGAGTCAGGCCAGTAAATAATTTGTGTTATCCAAAAGCCAAATGAAATTGAACCTTGTTGTATATATGTGTTGTTATTCATTCATGTTTTAGTTACCTTGTTAATTATGTCATTCATATGCATGTGCATAACATGAGCTCTATACCCGAGCTCCATCCCTCTAGGAGGGAGTAAAGTACCTATTGCTTTCGTGAGGTCTAATGCCTCCGCAGTGGCTAACGAAATACTCCCACTCAAATTGAACCTTTTCTGCTTGTAGCCTGTAATGGGTGAGGATTAGGGTGTCTTACTAGTCTGTGATGGACAAGGATGTAAGGAGCAATTTGGGAACCTTTAGACTTTGACCTTAAACCACATATAGTGAACCTTAAGAGTGCCTAAACCTAGGATAGAGCCCTTTCTACCCAATGATAGATATACCCTGAAATTAAGACACAAAAAGGGTGCTTATCTAATCATCTTGATTGTCTGACTTTGTGCATCATTTTCATTATCATATGTAACATTACGTATCAGCATCATTTTCATTTCATCTATGAAACTAATTGTATTGTTTGTCTGATTTTATGCATCTGTATTACTTTCATGATCATGTTTTAACACAATCATTTGCATCCATTTCATATTAGACTTCATTCAAAAAAATGTTCATTTCATTCGTGCATCAAAGCATCATACATAAAGCATAACATAGCATTTTTAATCATAATTGTGGTGCTAGAGGTTCAAGGATAGCTCCACCAAATAACCCCACTCACCAATACAAGAGCTCAAGCTAGACTAATGGAACAAAAAAATTTCAGTCATCTTGAGAGAATAGAGAAAGCTCAGGAAAAGTTAAAAAGGGAGTTGAATAAGATTTTAGGGGCAAACTGATTTAATATGGTGGTCCAAATTTTAAGTCAAATGTTACTCATCGACAGCGAGTGGAGAGAGCTTGTTTTTCAAGAAGTGAATTTCAATTGAACAGAACATCGATCATATTCTAACAGCTACAGTTGAAGATGTGAAGCTTGTGGTGGCTACTGCTCAGAGAGCTTTTTCAGGAAACAAAAGCAAAGATTAGGCTTCAGCTTCTGACGCTGTTCATGCCAAGTATTTACGGGCCATCATTTCCAAAACAACAAAGAAAAAATTTGATTTAGCAAAGCTTGAGCAATTGATTACGGGAAACCACTTGATGAGGCAACTTAAGACATTGATGATGTTGTTGGATATTTTGAGTACTATACGTACCTTGCCGAAAGTTTAGATGTGAAGTAAAAGGTTGCCATCTCTCTTCCTATTGAGACATTTAAGAGTTATATGCTTAAGGAACCACTTGGGGTCATTGGATTGATTACTCTATGGAAGTATCCACTATTGATGACAGCCTGAAAAGTAGCTCTTGCTTTGGCTATAGATTATGCTGCAATATTGAAACCTTTCGAGTTGGTATCTATCACCTGTTTGGAGCTGGCTGACATGTGTAGGACGGTTGGTTTTCCTTCAGGTGTCTTGAACATTTTAACTGGATCGAGCCCGAAAGTTATGATTTCTTTGGCATCTCATCTCAATGTTGACAAGATTGCCTTTACTAGAAGCACTACAACAGGGAGCATGATAATGGAAGTAGCCACTCAAATGGTCAAGCTTGTATCTTTAGAACTTAGCAGGAAAAGCCCAATCATTTTGTTTGAGGATCAAGAATATGAAGAGTCACGATGAATCAATGGGGCGAGATAAAAATCCTTCACCTAGTTGCCCAGGGGCATGATTTTAAAGAGGATGTTAAAACTGGTTGAATGCCACTTGTCATTCTAAGAGTTCTTTTAAAGTAATGATAGGATTTCTTTTCTGCAATATGATTTCACTTGTTATCATCTTAATAAGGGCAGGTTAATGCATTTCATTACATTTTCTCTTTCACTCGACCATTATTCCATGCCCTGTTACCTTTCATGACTTTACATTCCCATTTTCAAATTTCAGATGATGAATATTTAGACAATGATAACAATGATTCTGGGATTTAATTTTGAGAACTCATCCACATCAATGTGAGGAGATGATTTGAGCAAAAAGTAAGCTGTTACTGAAGGTGAAATAGATATGTCTTGAAGGTGTGCAATCTTTTATACAAGTTCATGAGCTTTGTTCAATAGATGATGTTCAAGAAAGGTATTCATAATTGAGATGAAAAATGGCCATCTTTCTTTTACCATTTGAAAAACCATTTATTGCTACCCCTTTGAGCCTGTTATGATTTTTTTTTTAAGAACCCTAACCAAGGATCACCCTCTACACTGGGGGGCAATTTTTGAAAAAAAAATTCATAAAAGGTCTCAAAAAAAAAGAAAAGAAAATAAAAAATGCCACACATGACTTGGGGCAAGGTAATGAGAATCCTTTGTGTGAGGAAAGAAAAAAATAGTGAAATGATGTGGGGGCAAAATGCCAAGCTGCATCAAATGATCTTTCGGTCTTGAATCATTTTTAATATATGTTTTGAGCCTATTATATCCATTTTTTTATAACCCTTCACCTTGGCCTACGTTATAACCTTGAAAAGTCCATTTGGATCAAGTGTGAATACTCAATTTGAATGATCATATGTTGGGCGAAGGTATGCTCATGAGGAAGCAATGGAATCATGCTACATTATTCTAAAGTTTGATGTATGAAAGATATCAATAATAGATGAAAAATGAGGAAAAAAAGATGATGAAAAAAAAAAAGAAAAAAGAAGAAAGATGAAAAAATAAAAAAATAAAAAAAAATTCAAATTGAAAACCTGAAATGGTGATTTTGGTCCAAAAAAAAAAGATCCAGGTCAAATGGCTCACATGAATGAGAGATCAAAGACATCTGAAGATCCCTCAAAGACTGGGGCAGAGTTCGCCAAGTTCAAGATGACTTCAACAGTAAATGGAATGAGTTTCTGAAAAAGAATCCTAGATTAATGTTGAAAATTGTCTGAATATTCATCATTTGGACATACCATTCACCTCAATGACATCCAATTTATTTCCTTTCCCATTTATTTTCTACCAAAATAGATCTTCATTGATTATCTTTACCATAATTCACATTCTGTTCTCTTATTGTTTCACCCCTAAAATGAATTGAGAAAATGCTTGATTGCATTATATTTGTCAAGAATTGAAATGATAATGAATGAATGAATATGTGTTTAAAAGAATCTTACATTCATTTGAAAAGAAATCTAAGATGATGAAAAAATGGTAGAAACCTAAAAGAGATGATTTAAAAGGATGTATGATGTGACCAAATAGAGAATATGATGGGGCAAATCTTGAAAAGTGATACAACCAAGTGATGAGTACAAGGATGAATTGGTCGAATGGTGGGAACAATCAGTGGACAGAGTTTGTTTTGGAATGGTTGATGCTGAGACAAGGACCCAGTGATGGTGGATGAAATTTGTTTTGAAATTTGCTAGTGCTGAGAAATTCATTGAATGATGCTCAAGGGATGATCGATTGATGAAGCTTATTCCAAAGTATTGAGAAACTGAACAAGGAAAGAATGTGAGTGGAAAGGACAATTAAGAGCTACACTGGTTCGATCTTAGAAGAGCAGTGCAATTGGATCCTTGAGGAATCAAAGGGCTTGACACCCAAGAAAGAAAAAAAGAACTTGAGAAACTTGAGTACCATACATTGAACAGGAATTAATTGGCCAACATTTGCATAGCATGCATTGAAAATCATGCACATTGCATAGCATACACTACTTTCAGGAAAGTATAGTGTATAAATCTAAGAAGCAGGGGTGTTCTAAGATCCCACATAGAGAAGATAGATGTGAAGACACTTTCAAAATTGAGAAAGAAAAAGCTTGTCAGGTAAGTTCCTAATCCTTGAAATAGGATGTCTTTTGGTATCAGGGTTGATTTATAAGACCTTTGGGCATAATCTCCTGAAATTCCTCCAAACATAACTTTCAACTCCTTCGAACATGATTGTCTAGG
The DNA here is from genome assembly GCF_002303985.1 of Durio zibethinus. The sequence goes on along the minus strand of NW_019167860.1, from coordinate 98,113 downwards.
AGTATTTACTTTTCAAAGTTCGTTGCCTCTGTTTAGAGGAGCAATTTACTTTTCCAAAGTCGTGGTACCTCTGTTTAGAGAAGCAATTTACTTTTCAAAGTTCGTTACCTCTGTTTAGAGGAGCAATTTACTTTTCCAAAGTCGTGGTACCTCTGTTTAGAGGAGCAATTTACTTTTCCAAGTTTGTTGCCTCTGTTTAGAGGAGCAATTTACTTTTCAAAGTTGTGGTGCCTCTGTTTAGAGGAGCAATTTACTTTCCAAAGTTGTGGTGCCTCTGTTTAGAGGAGCAATTTACTTTCAAAAGTCGTGGTGCCTCTGTTTAGAGGAGTAATTTACTTTTTCAAAGTCGTGGTACCTCTGTTTAGAGGAGCAATTTACTTTCAAAAGTCGTGGTGCCTCTGTTTAGAGGAGCAATTTACTTTCTCAAAGTCGTGGTGCCTCTGTTTAGAGGAGCAATTTACTTTTCAAAGTCGTTGAGCCTCTGTTTAGAAGAGCTTTGAAAAAAAATAAAAAAACAAAAAAATAAAAAAAAAAAAAAAATAAAAAAAATAAAAAAACAAAAAAAGTTGCCTCTATTTAGAGAAGCTTTGTTTATGTTTCTCAAAGTCATTGAGCCTCTGCTTAGAGGAACTTTGATCAAATTTAAAAATATATATATATAAAAAAATAAAAAAATAAAATAAAATAACAAAAAAAGTTGCCTATATTTAGAGGAGCTTTGTTTATGTTTTTCAAAATCATTGAACTTCTGTTTAGAGGAGCTTTGATCAAGATTTTTTTTATTAAAGAAAAAAAGAAAAAAAAAAGGGGGCAAAAAAAAAAGAAATTTAGTTGAGTCTTGAATTGGTGTCTACGTCTTTGCACAATTTCTGTTTCACAAAAAATGTGCAAAGAGGGGCAGCTGTAGACACCCCATTTTGTCCGGGATTCTTTGTCAATTGAGACTAATCCAAGCTCAGTTGCAGGGATTTTTATTCATTTTTATTTTAGATTTTTTATTTCATATTTATCATTTTTTTATTATCTGATTATTGTTTAAAAAAAAAAAGGAAAGATTGAGATTAAGTTGGATGATGATCAGAAAGCATGATTGGTGGCTAATCTTTAGCATTGGAGGGCTAAGTGGAATAGAACTGAAATTTTATAAAAAAAAAAAAACAGCATGGTTTTATAAAACGGAAAAAAGATGGAGGAGAAAGGGGGATAGGAGAGAAGAAGAATCCGAATAGGAGACGGGAAGAAAAAAAAGGGAGAAAAGATAGAAGAAGAATTTGATTAGGAGAGGGAAAGAAATCCGAATAGGAGAAGGAAAGGAGAGAACAAAAAAAAAAGGAAAGAGTCATAAAAAGACTCTGATATTCATCTATTCCCTTGGACTCTAGCAGCAACTGAACCCAACGTCACCCTTCTCCATCATTGCCATCACTAGCCTTAGTCCCGTGGGATGCCATTGCTAAATTGAAAACCAGACCTCATATTACACCACCATTTCTACTCAAGCCAAACTCCCACCATTGCTGCCAGAGCCACTATCTCCATTCATAACCATTTCCAACAGTATCCAAAACTACTTTTCACCGAACCACAATTCCAGATTTGGTAATAGAACCCAAGCAGTCAATAGCTAGCACTCAGCAACGGCGCGACGCCCACAGCTCTCAGCAGGCCAAGGCCGTATCAGTTGCGCAACACAAAAAACAGAAGGAAAAAGAATATTGGTGGAAAGAAAAAAATAGAGAAGGAGAATCGAATAGGTGAGGGAGAAGCTAGCTAGACAGCCCGTGTGTGACCATGTAAAGGCGAAATCATTGAAGCAGGATCTTAAGAGGGAAAAGGAATTCTGGAGATGTCAGTCTTGGGTTCAACGACTTCAAGCTGGTGATAAAAAGACAAGTTCTTTCCCATGCTTTGTGTGTTCAGAGGCGAAGGCATAATCAAGTCAGGGATTGGTTCTTATGACAGTGGTATGTGGAAAGAGGATCGTGAGGGTATTCGGGGTGTCATACATGACTCTTTTTTCCACCATTTTCACTTCCTGCAGTCCATAAAATATTACAGAAGCAGTGAGTGGTATGTTTCGGGTATTACACCCATAATGAATGATGATCCCGTCCAGGATCATGGGCTATCGCAAAATCAAAATTCTGAGGGCATCCCGTTAGATCGAGGTGCTAAAGGCACCCTCTCGAGCCAAAACAAAGTTATCCAACGAAGGAGATCACGAATGCTTGCTGGTCAAACATTAGCGGCTAACCCCTATGGTCCTGAGTGCAGGATGTTAAGAAAGCAAGGCTGTACAGCAAGGCTGGATCGCCTATCAATGGCCAGCCTTGGCACCAAGTTCGGGTACATCATCTCGGAAATAATGGAGACTTTGGGCTCTGCCCAATATTTCTAATTTTCTCCCAGCCTTGGCAACCAAGCCGGTGAGAAAAAAGAGCAGATGGTGCACTTGATAGAAGCCTCGACAGAAGCTATTTTCTAGGACAGCATCGCATTCTTCAGAGCAACTCCAGCAGATGGCTTTCCATTCTGACAATAGTTCTCAAGGTCAAGTTTCCACAGTGCCCTTTGGTCATACACTGTCAGCGCTGGTGACAAACCATAGCGAATGTTGAGCTTTTGGAGATCAAAAATAATAAAAATGAAGAGCAATAAGGGGCCACTGACGTACTCAGAACCTAGAATGATCGTACAGTGTAAATGAACCAAAACAGTGAAGAAAGTTCACAGATTCCTTTTTGGATCTACGTTGTTGGAGGATGGTTGGTGAGAAACCGACCATAAATAGGAGATGAGTAGGTCGAAGGAAGGTTCATGGTGAATTTTCAGCATCAACGGTGGGCGACTGTAGCGGCATGCAGAGGCGACAGTGTTGGAGCTTCGTTGATTTTTGGAAGAACCGATTGGTGTATATTTATGGGAATGAAGGTTATTGATGGGAATTTTACAGACCAGAAACGACAGCCTACTCAGTAGCAGCAGAATTTTCATGCGACTGGAGCTGCACCAAACACGGGATTGCCTCGATTTGAGCAGTCATATGCTCAAGGCACAGGTCCTGCCTGGAATGGTCAATTGGTTCTACAACAGCAGCCTTCTTCACCTGTCTATGGTGCTCAGAGAAGTGGCTTGCTACCACCACCACTCTGGGAAGTACAGGCGCCAGACTCTAGCCCAGTTGCGGGTGCTCAATATCCTCAATCAATGGTTACTCAAGTTAGTGTAACACATGGCCAACCTCAAGGACCTCAACATATGAGAAGTGATCAGATGGTGGGTATGTACATTTAGCCAATCACAACCAGTCATTTGTCAGCAATTAATAACAAGGCTATTCAGGGAAACCGGTTTGCTGGTTTTCATCCTCAATCAGTTCTGGGAGCACAGTATATGGACATACTTTCACAGCAAATGGCTTCTATGTATCCGTAACAAATGTATGGCAACCAAATGGGAGTATATGGTTATGTTCAGCAACACTTCAAGCCATCATTTCCTTCGTGGAAAATAGGAGAGATCGTGTCAAATTGGTGAAGGCTATGGATAATCTAGTGGAGCTACGTCGAATTCCTCAAGGTAAGATAATCTTTTTTTGGTATTTTATTTATTTACTTTTTTCTGTGTGTTAGTTATTTTGATGAGTATTATTTTTATTTTTTTTATTTTTTGCAAAAAAATAAAATTTCAAAAAAAAAAGATTTTTGAGGAAAAGTTGAAAGTATCAATTTTTCTTAGAAATAAATTTTCAAAAATGGATTTTTAAGGAAAAGTTGAAAGTATCAATTTTCCTTGGAAATCAATGTTTCAAAAAATATATTTTTGAGGAAAAGTTGAAAGTATCAATTTTTCTTAAAAATAAATTTTCAAAAAAAATATTTTTGAGGAAAAGTTGAAAGTATCAATTTTCCTTAAAAATAAATTTCCAAAAAAAAATATTTTTGGGGAAAAGTTGAAAGTATCAATTTTCCTTGAAAATCAAATTTTCAAAAAAAATATTTTCGGGGAAAAGTTGAAAGTATCATTTTTCCCTACGCAAGAGCAATCATTCTTTCCTTCCTTCCTATTTTGATTTTGATTTTGATTCTTCTTTAACTAATCCGACGACGGAGCCTCTGTAAGTGAAACAGTAGTTTTTCTTGCATACTCCTGAGGTGAGGGAATTTTCTCAATTTTTTGCTAAAAGTATTAGAGTCAATTGAGAATAATTTTCAATAATTAACTACTTGGTAAAATTTTAAAGCTTTTGGATAACACAAATTTAAGCTGGTACCATCTTTTGATGGGCGTTGTGAGGGTGCTATAACCTTCCTCACACGTAACCGAACTCCCAAACCCTTTTCTGGTTAGCAGACCTGAACCTATTCTTTTAGGGACCCTTAAGCTTAGGTGTTCCCTGAAAGGACAGATTCCTTAGGTGGCCAATCGCACCTAGATAAAAAAGATTGGTGGCGATTCCCTAAAGTCAATGTCTAGCGATAGATCCCCGGATCTAGACGTTATGACAACTCCCTTTTTTTTTAAAGCCTTTGAATCTCTTACTTTATCTTATCTTTCTCTACTTCAAATTCTTTTCTTGCAAACTCTAACTCTGAAGTTATCTCATCCAACTCCTAATTCACTGGCTAATAATTATCTTTGAGTGTAAACATAACCTTCTTGTCCCTCTTGGCTTTTCACACCAAATACCTATGAGTTACTTTATCAGTAAATGACCCAAGACTCATTTTTTTTGGGCTTTTTTCATGCCTTGATCACATTATCCACCATTTGTAAATTTTTTACTCATTATATAGAAAATCTAATTGAGTGAGTTTGTCTATCATAGGAATGAACTGTTTAACCCTAAACTGCATTCAAACCATATGTGGTGCATAATTTGTTACTCTTCATAAACCTAGAAGTGGGACCCCAATCTCATCTTCACATTGATATAACATCAGTTCATGATTCATCCATAGAATTAACCATTTCACCAAGGTATAAGTGAGACCTTGTAACAGGATCATCCATTCCTCTTTAAGTTTGGACTTTGGCCATTCACTCTTATAAAATTTCTTAATTAGGACTCGATTCCAGAATTAAAGTTTGGAAAATGCATTCTTCTTACACTCAAAGTAACTTTTTTATCCACAAATATAACAATGGCACACATCTAATGAAGCATTTTTTTGCCTTTCTGATGATAATAGTTTAGGGATCTAATTGTTTCAACTAAGATTGCAGGAAATAGATTACAACCTTTTTTCCACGTGCTAAAAGAAATCGATCACTTCTATTTCAATATGACCAAAATTCTGAGAAAAACTACCATGCCATATATAGCCAAAACAAATATATCCAACCCTTAATCATCATTTAAATGTTTTGTCATGAAATCACGAAAAAACTCTCAAGGCAAACAAATATGGTCATTTCTTTATTGAACCTATACACTCATATCTTTTTCTTTTTTTTTTACTCTTATGAGATTTGTTAGTTTCTTACGAAATGCTGGTTTTTGCCTCTTAACATATACTTATCTAGTGATTGGAAATGCAAACCCATTAATGTAAAGTACTCTTTTATAGTCGGTGTCATGTCGACCTCATTGAAAATAAAGCATCTATATGAAAGATCCCAAAATTTTACCGCTACTCTGATGAGGGAATGTTCAACTACCATCAAAAGGAGATGTGCAATATGACCATACCTCTCATAACAGGTTGAATGTCTAGACTGACTCATACATTTCCATATATTTAATAAGTCTTTTAAATCATTTTGTTTGAGAAGCAAATGAAATTTTTTAAGTAAGGTGGAAACATAACCCAGTGATAAACAATCACCTTTCTTTTGTTGCCTTTTTTCTAATTCTAACTTCACATTATTAAGTGACTCACACTCAAAGAACATATACAGGGGGCAAACTAGACGTTCGTTGGATTCCATGAAAGCTTTTGTTAAAAATATCCTTAGGGAAAATATGCTATGCAATCTATATGAATGTTTTATGAATATGCAAGACAAGGAAAAAACACAAAAAAAAGAAATTAGTTAATTATTTCAATATATAGAAAATAAAGCATATTAACAAAATAAATACAACAACAACATGATACTAATTCAAGGTAAACTCTAAAAGGTTGAGGGAAAATGGCCATGCCTATGGGTTAAGTTCATAAAGTTAACTATATGTGGTTTGAGCTATTTCTAAAGGTTCTCAAATTGTTTCTTATATTATTGTCCATCATAGACTAGTAAGGCATCATAATCCTCACCTATTATAGGCTACAAGCGAAAAAGGTTCAATTTGGGTAAGAGTGTTTCACTAGCCCATACAGAGACATGAAATGTCACAAAGGCATAGGTACGTTACTCTTTCACAAGTGACAGAACTCCAATGTAAAGCTCATGTTATGCATGTGCAAATGAACGACAACAAAATAAATAAATAAATAAATAAATAAAATACAAACAAAGAGAGAAATTCTTAAATTTATTAAATCAAGCTTGGATAACAAAAAATCATTTATTGGTTTCACTCTCGATATCCCTAGTAGAGTCGCCAAATTGTCATAACATTTATATTTATGGACCTATTGCTAGACATGGATTAATGGAGACACCACAAAAAAATTTTTTTAGGTACAATTGACCACCTAACTGAATCTGTCCCATTTAATAGGAGTCTTAAGATTGATTAAGGTATCTTTAAATAGTAGATTCTAGTTCACAAAATCAAAGTTTAGGTTTGAGAGTACGGTTATGAATGAGGAAAGTTATAGCACCCTTACAGTGCCCATAAAAAAAATGGTACTAGTTTGATTTCAAATTATCCAAGTCTATGAATATATTTATAATTTATCAAATAATTTTAATATTTAAATTTTTTCTTAAATTACTTTAATATGTTGATAATAATTTAAGAATATTTTCTCAACTCAAAAGTATTTAAAAAGACTATTTGTCACGCTTTGAAGAGATTCCATCGTCAGATTATTTAATTTTGCTTGTAAAAGTAAATTTTTATAAACTTAGTTTATAGTCAGAAATATCCTTTAATATGATAATAAAATTTTTTATCAAAAATTATCTTTCAATATGTTGATAAGATTTTATAAAAAAATTTATTTTTTATTTTATTTTTTAAAACTTGAAAAAATTATGAGACTTTCCAATATGTTGGTGAAACTTTATTTTGAAAATAAAATATTAGCCATCCAATATGTTAGTAAGACTTTTTCTTAAAAATTATTGCTTTTTTTTTTAAATTTTAAAATTTATAAAACTTTCTAATATTTTAATAAAACCTTATATGAAAATAAAATATTAACTCTCAAATCTGTTGGTAAAATTCTCTTTTTTTTTTTAAGAAAATATTTATATATATGTTCGTAAATAAAGATAACTATTAAACTAATAAATAAAATAAATGAATACATAAATAACTAAAAAATTTAATAGAAATAATATAAAATAATAAAAATACCAGAACTCGATCAAGAGTGAAAACTTGAAGGCGTGGCTTGACTTTAAGCACAAACTAGGGCTGGACCAACTCGGTTCTTGTTGATTGACTCGATTGAAAGGGGAATGGCTGGAACCGGGTTTTAAGTGTGGGCATCGGGTAAGGTAATAAAAATACGCGGGTCCCTATTAATGATACGGTGCATTTTGGTCTACTTTAAAAGCCAAATTTCCCCTTTCTTCTTTCATATTTCAAATTTTTATTCTCTATCTAACTTGGATTTTCTCTGTTCTCTCTCTATAGTTTTAACCGACAAAAGTCAACAAACTCAGAATACAATGTCCTTTTCCATAAAAATGACGGAAATTCCATATTCCAATTGGAAAATCTTCAAATGTCATTGAAAAACTCAAACAATTTTCTAAAAAAACCCAGAAAAACATCAAAAATTCAAATCCAATCCCAAAAAAAATAACTCACTATTCCTTAAAAAACTCAGTTGAATATCCAAATCTAAACAGAAACCACGTTCCAAACAAACCAAATTTAACCCAAAAAAAAATCCCAAAACGAGAATGAAACCAAAAAACTCCAATTGGTAGACAACTTTTTCTGTATGTTTTCTCCCCCTTTCTATGTGTGTCGAAATGCAATTTATATAGGCCTCAACCCCTCTAATTTGGGCAAAAATAAATTCAATCGAATCCTTAAACTTGATATTTTGTGATTTGATTTTCTATGACTTTTCTATTTCATATAGATTAGAAATAAAAATCCCACAAATCATTTAATCAAGTAATCAACCATTATTCCTTTTTGCCAAATTCATGGTTCTTGTACGGGATCAAAAAAATTTTTATTTAATTTTCTTTCCTTTCCGTTTTTTTATTTTCTTTAATTAAAATAGCATAAAAAAACCTGGTAGTAAAGCTATTGCCAGCCTGAACAAAAATCCAAACAAGCCCTTTGATGGGCTCATAGCCCAAGCAAAATAAAATTATCTGAAACCCAACATAAAATTCCACTGGTTCGACCAAAATTTAAATTGAAAAATCCAATTACAAGCCTCAGATGAAACAATTACAGGTGCTTGATGAAATGGGGTGTCTACAACTTATACAAGTTATTATTTGAATTCAATAACATCTATATAAATTAGTAGTACATTTGGCTCACGGAATGAAATAGAGAAAATGGAATTGGTATTTTTGTGGTATATAAAAAAGACGAATAAAATAAAATTTGTATTATAAAGTTTGGTTTATTAGAATGGAATAAAGGAAGAATTAGTATTAATATTTTTTGTTAATTCAAAAAATATGAATGGAATTAGTTTAAAAGATCTTTTTATCCTTGTAATTTATTATCAAAATTATTAATTAATAAAATGAATAAAATATTAATAATTATTTAATATATTCAATATTAATTTAATAATACTAACTGTTACTTAATAATATTAAATATTATTGAACAATATTAAATATTAATTTAATCATATTAAATATTCAATTTAATAATATTACATATTTGTTAAATAATATTAAATATTTTAATAATATTTATACTAAATATTAATTTACTAATATTTTAATATTTTATATTCTTTTAATAATTTTTTCATTTTAAGTACTAAATATTAATTTTAATTATATTTTCATATTACATATTACTTTAACAATATTTAATATAAAATATAATTTCAATAATATTTTAGTATTAAATACTAATTTAACAAGAATATAATATTATTTAATTTATTTCATAATATTTTAAACTTATTTTCATATTTAATTTTACTTTTTTTAAAATTTAACATTATTTTAATAATATTTTAATATTGAATATTATTCAATATGAATTTAATAAAATTCAATACTAATTTAATTACATTAACTATTATTTAATAAAAATAAATATTATTTAAGAATATTAAATACTAATTCAATCATATTAAATATTAAATTTAATAATATTAAACTAATTCAATAACATTCAATATTAATTAAATAATATAAATATTTTATAACATATTATAATAAATTTTAATTTAAGGATATTTGAATAATATTTTAATTTTAAATATTAGATAATAAATTAATTAATATTTTAATATTAAATATTAGTTCAAATAATATTTCATATTTCATATTTTTTCATATCAAAATTTATTAAATAATATTTTCATATTACTTAATTCATATTATAATATTTTAATGTTATTTTAGTATTAAATATTGAATTTTTTATTTTAAAAATTTTAGTATTATTTTAATATTGTATATTATTTTGAGATTATTTTATTCTAAATATTAATTTATTAATATTTTAGTTTTTCATATTAATTTAAAATTATTTTAATATTTAATATATTTTAATAATTTTTAATGTAACATATTATTTTAATTCTATTTTCTTATTTTAATATTAATTTAATGATTTTTTAATATTATATAACTAATGTTACTATATTTTATTCTTATAATAATATTAGTTAAATATTCAAAATTAATTTAATAATTTTTTAAAGTTGTAATATTAAGTTAATAATATTTTAATATTAAATATGATTTTAATAATATTATAATAGTATTATAATATTATTTTTATATTAAATATTAATTTAATAATGTTTTAAATATTATTTAATTATAATTTATGATAATTTTGTGTTGATTAAATTAATATTAATTAATTATTTAATTAAATATCATAATTAAATATATAAGAACAAAATTAGAATTAATTAAATATATATGGACAAAATTATTCATAAATTATTATTCTTAATTCGTGATGGGTAAAGAATTACAATTCTTAGGGATGAGTCAAAATTGCTATTCCTTATTTTAACGGAATTGATATTCAATGAAATAATTATTTTTTGCTAAAAAAATGAACCAAATAATGGAATACAAGGACCATAAGAAAAATGAAAGGATTGAAATTGTAACTCCCGCTATCAAACATGTTGTAAGAATCAATATACAAAATACTAATAAAACCCTAAACATAGTAAAGAAAAATCAAATCCATTCATAATTACAAAATTGAAAAGCATTTTTGAGAGAGACTGTCAATGTTTTTTTGGCGTTGTAGTGGTGGTTGAAGCGAACTTTTCTTCCATGGCCTGCTTAAAACATCCAAAAACCCTTTGACTTTTTTTTTTAAATATTTTTAATTGTTGAATTTTTATTAAATTATTATTTTATTGGGCTAAGAATAAGACATGACTTTTTCAAGGCCTTTTATTGGGCCCAATCCATTGACTTAATAATGGACATTGGATTAAAAGAACAAGTGAAATGAGACAAGGATTATAAAAGGGTAAATTACGTTTTTTTTTTTACTTAAGTGAATTAATAAAATATTCTTTTAGTTGATCTTACCATTTAAAAGTAATATAATTTAAAACTAAAACAAGAGATTTTGACTTTCGATAATTATTTTTTAATCATCATGATGATTGATGAATGAAAAGCAATCTTACCATTTCCATCTTAATAATCCATGAGTGGAACAATATTATAGTCAAAATTCATGTTTTGAAATTTTGAAACTTTGCTAGAACAAAACATATTAGATAATTAGAACTCAACTTTTTTTTTCCTTTTTTTAACGGATTTTTCTTAAAAATAGGATAAAAAATCTAACTAAGAGATGCCAATTCAAAATAATGTTATATGAAGCATATGAATTTTTCAACTCTATTTTCAAATTGACTATTATGTTTATCATAACTTAGTTAACCAAACGAGGATTTAAGTAAAAACATAAACAATGAATATGAATTTTGAGATCAAATCTTTAAATATATAAAAAAAAAACTTTAAAAAAATTAAATATATTCATATTCGGCACTTACTTTAAGTAAGATGTATAAAAAAATAATTATATTGCTTCAAAAATTAACACACATATAATAATACAAACTCTCACAATTTTGGTACTATTGCACACTAATCTAACACAAAAGAAAGTTTATTCTAATACAAATAGACATGACTATAAATACATTGGAAACTGGAAAATCAATCATCAACGTCAGACCAATATATATCCAATCCACCCCACTGGCTTTCAGACACTCCCAAGGCTTTCCAAACTGCCTTTGAGACATCCACAACGTTGTTATCACAAGGAGGCTGGTAATCATGGTCATAATCACATCCCATTGTGGAGTCACACTCATCCACAACCTTGGCTCTAACACTCTTTCCATTGCCATGGACATTGATATACTTGAGACACCTTTTTTTATTGTTGAACCATCCAGTTGAAAGTGCCACCACAGGTTCATCATCACAGTGGTACTGGTTGTCACATTTCTGATCGACTGCCGCCATCTCCACTGGCTTCGAAGCTGTTAAGTGTTAATATTGCCTTGGTATGGCTGGAAACAGGTGGGGAACATTTGTATGTTGTGTAGAACTTGCCTTCTTTACAACAGTCAGAGTTATTCTCTTGGTTACATTGCCCTGGTGGAGGCTTTTTCCCTTTTATCTTGCCACTAGGCTTGCAACTCTGAGCTTCAATGCTTACAAATAGGAAAAGAAAGCAAATAAGAACTAAAACTTTTGAACAAACTTGCTTCTTCATTTTTCTTTTTCTCTTCTTCCCTCTTATTTTCCTTCTTTTCTTTTACAATGTTTTGGTGTGAAAATTTTGCGGCCGAGAAAAACGCTATATATAATGGTGAGAAATGAGTTATTCTAAAATATCTGTTTTTTAATATGAAATTAAGCTCTGAAAAAATTATTTTTAAAAAATGATTTCTTCATGTGTTTGTTTGATAGAAAATTAATTAGTCAATGAAAAATGATTTACTGGTTAATAAAAAATGAGATCATTTTTCTAAAAATTATCTTTCGAATTTAAACAGGAAAAGATATTTTTTGAAAAAAAATATTATTTATGAGTAGAACTATTTATCAATATTTTTTAGCATAATTTAACTTATAAATAATATTATATAAATAAATAATAAACAATTAATATAATGTATTAATAAATAATATTCATAAATAATATTATAATATATTCATAAATAATATATTAATAAATGTTATTATAAATAAATATTATACTAATATATTAATTTTAATAAATAATATTATATTAATAAAAAATATAATAATAAATATTATTAATTTAAATAATAAATATTATAATAATATATTAATAAATAATATACTATTAATATAATATATTAATAAATAATATAAAGAATAATAAATAGTTTTATTTTAAGTATTTTTTATTAACATAATATTTTAATATTAAATATTATTATTAAAATATAATTATTTTTTAATATTAATAATTTTAATAATAAATAATTTTTAATATTTTAATAATTATATTAATATTATTTATTAAAAAAAACAGATTTTCCAAAAAAATTAAACAACAAAAAATATTTTTCATTAACTTATCTAGATAACAAAAAATCTCTTTCAATTCAAAAAATTTAAATATTTTTCAGAAATTATTTTTTGAAAATTATTTTCTATTAAACAAATGGAGCCTAAGACAAATTTGATGCCTTACCTATACTTTGATTGTGATAAAACAAGGTATACGGAGTTTAAATTTGTCATGGACTGCATACTTGAAGACATAATATAGGTAATAAAATGTTTACACCATTTACCATAATTTTGTATTTTTCTGATAAGTTCTTTGGGGATGTCTTATTATAGGTTTTTTACGGAGGTTCACCCATTTTTAATACTACCGTTAATGAATTATCAGTTTAATTGCTTCCCATAATGTTTCTGCAAATCATAGTCAACTGTATTTGTAATTTTGTAGAGATGAGCAGATAGCTGTTTTTCAGAGAACCAAGACAAATTTGTGGTTTTACCCTTTCGAGAAGAATTCTGGTTACATTGTGACAGTGATACAATAAACCATTTGAATCATGACTCATCTGTCCTTTTGTATGGTCACTCTTCTGAAGTTATGGGGATGCACACGGTTGCGTTTCTGGCCAGTAAACCAGTTGTTCCTAGCTTAAACCTTTAGCAGGAAAAGATGGCAAAATAAAACTGCATAGACCGACCCGAAAAATGATATGTACAAAGCATAAAAACCTCTTGCCGCTATATATATATATATATATATATATAAAGCCTTAAACAATTTTTGGCAGGACAAACAGTGACCGATAAAAATATATTATACTTGGCAACATGGAGTTAAAAATTGTTATGGACCGCAGACATTGAGACAACCGAATTACCAAATGTTTAAACCACTCCTGCAATCCTTATTTTATCAAGACTATGATTCTTTTAAAAAGATATTGTATTTTCAGAAAAATGATATTGTATTTTCAGAAAAACTCGTCTGGGTATTCTTAAAATAATCTACTAAGACACTCTTGGATACTGTGCACCATTAAGGTAAAGTCTTGCTAATTACTTCTAATTTCATGCTGTTAATTTTGTTTTCTTAGCAGATTGTAAGCTGGGCTTTGCTTGTCATAAAAATAAAATTTTCATTTCCTGATATGTGGCCAGTGTAATACGGATAAATTGGTAGAATACTTGCCAAGATGGCATTAAAGCAAGATTGAACGGAAAATTTTTAGATGAAATTGGTCAAAGTCATTAAAATAATTAAATAAAAGTACTAACATTTAAAAACAATCCAATCCTATGTCACAAAACTTGTTCAAATTACATAAACAAAATTCATATAACTTTAAACCTGAATCCCAAATTTAATTCACTTCATTCTTTTATTTCACTTACATTTTCCAGTCTATTTTTCAATTGAAGAACATGGTATATAACTACTGCATCAAAACCTTAACCTGATTAGCTAAATTTGAGAATAATTCAATAGTTCAGCATTCGAGAGTGTTTCAGAGAACAATGTGTATTATCATACAAGTTCAGAGACTGCTTCCAACGGGTAAATGATTAACTGGTAAAAACTGGAAGCTTTGCGAATATCAAACTCATTCAAACATCAATTCTTCATAATTTCCGTATGAAATTCACGTCAAAAATAGCTTACATTGCATAGTGTTACTTTCAGAGGGCAAACATTTTCCCACTCATATCATGCACTGCTTGCATATAAACGGGTCCATTCCTTAGCTGCAAAAGTAAAGGAAATCAAGAAGGTCAATTACAAGAATAGCAGCTTTCATCCTCGATTGTAGTTAGTGTTATCCAATGCGAATGATCTAAGATTGCAACCACAGATTTTACCTGTCTCAACAGCTTCAGCCTCGTTTGTTTTCCAGTGCTTGGCAATATTCTCAGAAAGTGGATCATCAGGATTTGGAGCACTCAAAAGTGCTTGAATGCTGAAACAAAGATAATAATGCCAGAGTGTTAACCTAAAACTCAAGATGATGCTATAATTCAACATGGACATGAATGAAACCCTTTCTACAGTATTAATATATTACTGCATTTGAAATTGCATCAACTTCTTTCTTGCAAAATGAAGACTACATAAATAGGCGTTGATGGAAAAGAAATATCCAACTGCCATCTTTACTTATAATACTTAATTTTCCAGAAAAAATTCAGACACTATGCTAAATCTTTTTCAGCAAGCCATGACATATTGACCACATGTGTAACCTACACTGATTTACAACACTAGATTTACATCTCGCAAAAACTTATAATACCTCAAAAGTACAGTTCGGATCTGGAGTGCTGGACTCCATTTATCTTTGAGAATATCAAGGCATATTCTTCCAAGCTGCAAGAAAGCTCGACCCCTAAGAGCCAAGAAAATACATTTTTCACACCACAAAATAAGGACACAAGAAGGAACAAGTACAGCCAACCTTGTCAATGTTAGGATGATATATCTTTGTAAGAAATCGAACCTGTTACACCAAAAAAGACAGAATTAATGGATGATGGAAAATTTCCGGGAATAGAGAAGAACAATAAATTGTAGCTGAAAGGCCAACTACTGTCAGTTAGCAATTCTATTAATATACTAAACTCATTAACCACTAGTGCAAGAGAAACAAACAAGTCCAATCACCAGAAACGAGACAAAGAAGTCCCAATCTTGGGAAACCAGACAATTAAGAATCAATCAGAAGAAGACAATGAAGTCTCAAATGCCACCATATCAGCCATTCAGAGCCCAATTAGGAAAGCAAACGCAAATTAGATCATTAACACAAACCAGAGGTGGTTCTGCACAACTAACCACATGCCAAGGCATAAACAGGAATAAACGTTCTCAGGTAAAATTAAGACTTTCAAAGCCCAGAGCAAAGAATAGCTAACGTTCTCAGGTAAAATTAAGACTTTCAAAGCCCAGAGCAAAGAATAGCTAACGTTGTCAGGTAAAATTAAGACTTTCAAAGCTCAGAGCAAAAAATAGCTGCCTATGTAGTAGAGCCTATGGCAATGATAATGAGCAAAGAATAGCTACCTACATAGTAGAGCCTATGGCAATGATAATGCCAGAACAAGGATTTTCTGAAAGCCAGTGCATATGACATACAATTAAACAATGAATTCCAATCAAGATTTTCCTCTCAATGTTATCAATTCAAATAATCATATACCACCAAAAGTTCATCAAAATAAAAGGAGAATAATACATATTAGACATATAATTCTGCCATACCAAAAAGAAAAAGCAATGAAATGCTGCTGAACCTGAAATTTCCAAAACTAGGATCACGAACCAACTGCAAAGCATAGAATCATGACTTATAGATGAATTTCTTGAACTAGTTAGAGAGCTGGAACAAATTTTGATATTAGAGTAAGATATGAGAATCTTAGTGGAAATTAATTTTCTAATAGTTAGATAGTAGGATACTTCCTATAATATCTTAATTCGTTTAGTATACTGAAGGACAAAAATGTAGTTCCTATTAGAGAGAGAGAGAGAGAGAGAGCATTCAAAAACATTTTTTTAGTGAATCAAGTATCTCAATATATAAAATAATGCATGTTAGTTACAACACCAATAAACAGACAATTTAACCAGGTAGAGCGAATCCCAACAAGCCAAATGTAACTACATTCCATAATCACCTAGAATGCCTCTGAGAATGATGAACACTACATGCAATAAAACAACTGCACAAAGTAAAAACCGATTTCACTACAAAGCAAACTACAGCATCCTAAATCATATTAATACCCATATATATAACTTTTTTTCAGATGAAGCCAAATAATATTGTATATCAAAGGATAAAAAATCCAACGTATAACAACAGACACAGAAACAGGAAGGTCATGCCACTTATTAAAACTGACTCAAAGTACGCACCTTGGGAGCAGCTATGGGATATTCTTCAGGCAAAAATAGTTCCAACTTGAAAACCCCTCCTAAACAAATATCCCAAACAAGAAAATTCATTATATCCTATACATAAGTACAAAATTAATACCACAATGAAACAACAAAAATATAATGAGATATTACCAAAAACAACATTCCATAACCATATTAAGCACTGCATAAGACCGAAAAGCATACTAATTAGACCTAAATTTCAAGACTAAAAATATGGGCCAATATTTCTCTTTAAAAAGATGGAAAACCAAGAAAAAAAAAAAAGAAAAAGTAAAATAAACACTGCAGAATCATTTTCTCGAAACATTCCCTACTTTAAGAAAATAGAAATCATTTTAATGATTGCAAATCTACAATGGTGTTGCGCTTTATAACTTAAATCAGCCCAGACACAGCTACCATACAATCAACCGTCAAAATTTACATTTCTATGAAAAGCTAAACTACCTTCGTATGGAGACTGTGTGGGACCAAAGATCATCACATTGAAATATCGCATATTGTCCTCTGATGGTGAAGCACTAATTCCCGGTGCTGTATTCCAAAACAACCGATTTAACTCTTTTATTTAACAGAAAAAACCCAAAAAAACTACTTTTTTCGGCTCATAATATTTAAAATACTAAATAAAAACATTGATACTAAAAGTATTCAACAAGAATCTCTTAAAAAAAAAAGAAAAAAATCAAATGGGAAAGAAAAAGCAAACTAATTACCTGGTTCACTGAGGAGACGCTGAGTTTCCTGTTCAGATCAAAGCAAAAGAAACCAAAATTAAAGCATGAAAATTAACAAAATTCACTCAAAAAAATCAATGTTTTGTTCAATCTATGAACACGATCATAAAATAAATTATCTGAGGCTTGTGACTGATCAAAACCCTGAACAATTCAGCTATCAAACCAAGCTCTAGAAACCCAGTAAAGAAAGCAGAAAATGAAAAAAAAAAGTTAAAAAGATGAAGATTTTCTTCAGGATTCTAGAGAAACAAACAAATCGAAGAAATCGAAATCGATCGAAGGGAAATTGAAAGAGGAACCTTGATGATTCTTCGAGGGAGATTACTGTTGGCCATTAGCAAGGATCGATTGATGAAGCAAAAAAAAAAATTAGGGTTTCTCAGAATTGGGAAATGGAGAGAAAATTTGAGAATAAAAACTGAGGAGAGAAAAAGTTAAAGCTCCCTCGGTCTCGTAACTTGCTTTTGAACTTTTCTTTTTTAATATATAATGCTATAATTATATTTTTCTTCTAAACGCAGTGATTTTTAGTTGTTGAGCTTGGTCTGTATTTTTCTCCTTTTTCTTTGTTTTTAATTATAAATATAAATAAATAAATAAGTAATTACATTATTTTTTTGTTTTCTAATTTTACTTCATATGAGTTACTAATTAAAATATAATTATTACTATAAATGTTATTGAACACATAAGAATTTAGTTAAGATTAACATTTAATTCTATTTATAAAATTAAAATATCTCAAATAATGTAAAATAAATTAATATTATAAATAAAATGGATGATAAATCTAATCCATCATCCTAATATAGTAATAAATTCATAAAAAATCTATAACATAAATAAAAGTTATCTCTAACATACATTTAAAAGATAGATAAACAATGTAAAATAAAATAATTAATGGGCAATTTTGGGACAGAAGCTTATTCAGAAGTTTCTCCAAAAGTTTGAAGGAACAAGCTTATTCAAAAAGCTTTTGAAGATAGGTAATTTTACTATCTTTTATTTCTTTAACATTTTCGACTCATGGGCTTTTTTCAGGTTTTTGTAGGACGATCATCTAAGTGATGCTTAATCATGGAATCAGTTTTAGTAGGATTCTTGCATAGCATCCAACGCTAAGAGAAAAGTCTCTACTCGCCTTTTACAAATGCAATAGTTCTTGTGAGAAGTAGAAGAACGAGTAGCTCTGCCAAGAAGAAGCCTATGATACATAACAAAGGATTCAGAGGCTACTATTAATTAAGATAATACTTTCTTGTTATGAAGAAAATCATAAATCCTTCTAAATCTTCTTATCTGTTTATTTGAAATTTTGTAAAAGCCTCTCTAAGATTTAATTCTCTACAAATGTGTAATTTTCCGTTCATCTTTTTTATTTTGCTTTGCATGTTTTATATATTCTTTTTCTTTTGCTTTACACGCAATTCTTATTTTCTCTAGGCAATTTGGAAATGTGTTGGATTGACTTCTATCATTACATGCATTTTTGAAATTTAGGCTATTGAAGGTGTAAGGGTTTGTGGGGTTTTTCGGATTATCACTGCTAATTTAAACCTCGAAGATTTGAAAAAAGTATGACCGTTTAGTTGATTTGTTGTTTAGTTCCATGGTTATAGAGTAATATTAATAATATATTAAGAATAGTCATATATATTTTTTGCATTGAATTTATAATTTTTTTATGGAATATTGAATTTTTAATTTTACTTTTAATCAATGTTATTTTTTTGTTTTATTTTGTTTTGAATAGTTAATTAATTTGTTTTTAAGGTTAAACGATGGCATAAAGTAATTGGGAAGCAGACAAGATGTATTTAGATATGTTATTTCATAAAATGAATTTTAATTTTATTTTAGTTTAGACATTAATTTTTTTCTATTATTCTTTTACTTGGTAGGCTTGATATTTATATATATGATTATTTGGTCAAGAAAAAATTGCATTCTATTGTAAAGTCCTTCATGACACAAGGAAAAGTCGCCTCGAATCCAATAGGTAATAATTGGCTTTGGCTGAAATGTATAAATTCTATTAGTTAATTCATGAAATTTTGTGACTGAAGATTTCTTCTATGGAGCCTATATTGCATGGATTCTTCAATTTTCCTCAGAGTGCGTTTGGTTCGAGGGAATTCAAAAATTTTTTCTCGAAATCTTGATTGTAGGTATTTGATTCTCATGTTTGGTTCAAGGTTATTCGATTTTGAGAGAAAATATCATATTCCTAATAGTGCCTAAAGTATTAGAATTAGAAACCTACATATCCTTATGATATTTTAGGATTTCGAGTGAAAAGTTGATTGAGTTCCAAATTTAACCTAAATAAAAAACTTTTTCTATCTATATTACTCTTTTGAAAAGTAAATCTGGAACTGAAATTAAATTCTATTTTAAGTCAATTGCAGCATTTCTTGTTAACAAAACATCGTAATTGGTACTAGATTTTTTAGGTTTCCCATATATTCTTTAACTAGCTATTATGGCATTTCTCTTAATCATACACCGTAATTGAATAACTCAATTACGACGTTTCTTCGTTAAGACACCATAATAACCAACTCTGTTCTTTATGTGAATTTGGAAGCATCACTGTCATGACATCTAATCAGCTTATTGAATTTGCTTGAAGGTTGGCTAATAGTAACCAAACATTTTTATGGGTTACCAGGCTTGATTTAGTAGGTGGCGACTTTATAATTCTAATACCAAAATTTGTGACAAAGACCAAAAACAAGGTTTGCTAGCAAGTTGGTGCTCGTAAGAACAAGTTTTAAGCCACCCTTCTATTGGAGCATTCTTAACACACAGTGGTTGGAATTCTACGATTGAAAGTATGGTGGTGTTCCAATGATATGTTGGCCATTTTTTGTTGAGCAACAAACAAATTATTAGTTCTCTTGTACTAAATGGGGAATCATCATGGAAACTAATAGTGATGTTAAAAAGGATGAAGTTGAAAGTTTTGTTAGAGTTAATGGAAGGAGAAAAAGGCAAAGTAACGAAGAAAAAAGCTTTAAGGTGAAAAAAGATGGCATATGAGACCAACACCAATCACAATGGGTCATTTTACAAAAATTTGGACCAAATGATAAACCAAGTTTTGCTTTTTCAAAGAGATTAAGTTAAAGCAAAATTATAAAAAAAAATAAAAAATTTATATTTAACTCTATTGTATTAAAATCTTATACACTATCCATTTAGATATTCAAGCAATTACGATGTTTTATAAACCAAACGCTGTAATTGATTATTTTCAATTCTTAAATCCTAGCAATTATGGCATTTATTTAAATGAAACGTCGTAATTGAGTGTTTAAATGTTTTTATGCAACCAATAATGGCATGGTGTGTAATTAAACGCCGTAATTGAATATATTTAATTTTAAAAACAAATAAAATCTTTTTATTTTATTTGATAATAAAGGCATCATTTGTCGTTTGATTCTTTTTTTAAAAAACAAAATCAAAGGTTTTTTTTCCAATGTTGTTACAGATATTATGGTAAATAAACATGATTTAATAACCTTATATTCCCTCTAACCAAACAAAGGAATCTAAAACTAGGATGCTTTAAAAATGACTACTTTCCCCTAGTATCACATATTCTCAAGGATCACACTTTTTTTCAGAATCCAAAAATTCATGAACCAAGCGTCCCCTTAAAGCATTGATGTCTAATACTTTTTGGACACTTTAAATTTATATGGGTTATGATGTTTAGATTCTTAACATTAATGTAAAAATTGCAAAAAAAAAATTACATTCTTATGTCAAATACTCAATCCTAAGTCCATGTACCATAGCTTTTAACTAGGTGGGAGAAATGTGTTTTAATTTTATTTTTAAATTAATGATGGTATGGTGGGATTTTTTCTTTGAAATCAATGGTTAAATTTGATTCCCATTGCTTTCTTTATGTTGTAGTCAGTGTAACATATTGTTAGGTGAGGGAATTTAGTTTAAGTGACTCATGTAGAACTTGCTTATTTATCCAATAATTGATGCTCTGGTGGGTTTCTTTTCGAGTGGTCATCTATCTTTTGGGACATATTTATATCGAGAACAAATGACAAGGATTCAAAAGCTATTGTAGGATACATAGAGGTGTCTTCTTACAACTTTAGCATGTATTGTTATAAATTTTTGTAAATTTTGCAATTTATGTTTATTGTTTTTAAATCATTATAGTATTATGTATAGGCACAACAAGTCAAAACAAAAGACAACAATAGTTGCAGATGCAACAATTGTAGCTATTCCATCAAGCTCAATTACAGCGTAAAGATACTAATCTTTTTTTTTTAGTGGTTCTGTAAATGTTATTGGCTCTAAAGGAATGCTTAGACAGTCAAATGCAAGTACATTGACAGCAAAAATGTATAAAGAGCAAATGAAGCAACTAAAGGCAATGAATTCAAAAACCTTGTAGTCGTTTTTGGATTCAAGGATGGCTTTCTTAAAATCAGTTACAAATCATATTGGGTAATATTTTCATTTTGTATATTGATATGGTTAAATTTTTGCAGAGAGTCAAAGTAAATGTGCTAATGGCTAACAAAAAGTTCAAAAAACTTATAGTTTCTCTAAAGCCAAAAGAAAAGGAAAAGTTAGTAAAAAAAATGAAAAATGTCAACTGTGAAAACCAGAGATCCATGAACCTGTATTTTTCATCGTTGTTTATGATTCTCGTTGTTCTTGCATTTTGGATATTTAATGCATGCATTTCAAAAATGTATACGGCTCCCAAAAGCTTTTGTGTGAATGATGAAAGTTTGTTATCTTTAATCATCTTAAATTTATAAGGTTTTAATAAAATTTTATGTCATTTGTGTGGGACAAACTATAATTGCTACTACAGATGTCCGCTATCGTAGAAGAAGTACCTAGAAAATATGGATATACTAGGTACATGCATACAGATTTGGCCATAATATATGAGCATGCTGGATGAATTGAAAGGCAAAAAGATTCTATCACACAAATATGAATTCTTACTGTTGCAAATGATGATAATGCATTTTTTAATATTATCAACTTTTTGCACTGCCATACTTACTTTAAGGTAATTTTGATTCATAACTTCAATCAATTTATCTTTTTTTTATAGCTATTACACATCACTTTCTAGATCTTACTAGATATACCATAGAAAGGCAAATATACATTGATAGTAAAAAATAGTCTGTACATACTATCAACTTGTGTATATGGGAGATATGTAGGTTTACAAATTATAATCATGATTCTCATCAATTTGTGCATGAAATTTCATTTCCAATATAGTATTTTTTATAAGGATTGTATCTTTTCCATCCTTGCATTGCTTTAATGAATTTCTCATAAGGATTTTGGGTTAAATGTGGCTCATCATGGCATGTGATTTGATGGCCTATAACTTGGTTTTTTAACTAGTTGATTTTAGTGAAAAGAAAAGAAGAAAAAGAAATTTCAAATTTTTTTTTAAAAAAATGGAAAATGAAAAAAGACTTAGAATCATAAGCCTTCAAACTGTTACAACTACTAAGGTTTGTTTTAAAAACCAAATTAATCTCAATTACATCGTACAAAATCTACCTTTGATTATTTTTTTAATTTTAAGATCATTATCGATTACTTGAAGGAAATGTAGCCAAGTTAATAACTGATCTCATGAAAAAATAGCTTACTACTTTTCATTCTCAACTTGAAAAAGTTCAAAAAGATCAGGTAAAAATATTCCTTTTTAATTTTTTTTTATGATTTTTAATAGTTTTAGTTTTTTTTAATTTATATTTTTTTGAAAAAATGATATTCATAAAAATTCATTTTTTAGGTTACAATTTCACAAAATGTATGCTAAAGTAAGAATGGATCCTTACGCTTTAAATAATGGATTTTAGGTTGTGCTATTAGGGATTGGTGATTTTTATTATGAACTTGGTTGGTATCCAAAATCATCTATTTTTCATAAAAAAAATAATATTGGGGTATTTTCTTTTTTTTTTTTGAGTTTTTTATTTTTTTTTTGTAGCTTAAATTGATTTTATTTTATATATTTAGGCCAAAGTTCTGAGCTTTTTGTCTTTTTTTATTTTTTTGTAGAAATGTTTTAATCTCTTTAATTATTTTTTGTTTTTGAGCATTTTTTTTAATGCAAATTTTCTAATTTTCTAGTTATTTTTGCTTTTATAGCATTATGAAATGTAACTATGATAGTATTAGATTTTTTATTTGTAAAGTTTTATAGTTGTGAAATTTATTAATTTCTCTTCTTTTTAGCGTGATACATGAATTCATGATCTGTAAAGTCTCTTTTTAGAATCTTTTGATGCTTCTTATTATCCATTTTGAAATGGTAACCTTAGCATGAAAGAAATTTATGTCAATACTTGGTAGAGTGCTTATAATGTGGTTTTGGTACTTGGCTAGACAATGGTGCAAATTGTTATGATTCACATATGCCTATCTTTATTTTAAGTTGTCTTAGTTTCATAATCCAAATTGACAAATTCAAAATTGAGTTACCTCTTTTCACTTATGCAAGCTTGGGTTGGATCTATTACACTGTCAATGGTTGCCCATTCTATCTTTACTTTAATTTGTACTATAATTTTTTTTTCAATTTTAATGGATAAATTAAAGCAACTAAAGGGAAGGTTTTACATGTTTAAGCATATGCAGCTGTCCAGATGCATGCCTCCAAAGCTTGATAGGAGATGCAAGAATTATGGAATGTGCCTTTGTACTTTGCTAGGTACCTTTTTCAAATATTTATTTCATGCCAACATTTTCTTAGTTTGCTTTTCTGACATTTTTTTAATCAATATACTCTTATCTTAATCACAAATTATGGAACTCAATTTCTTTACAACCAAGGAACCACTTGGTTGTACTAGAGTTGAGGAAGTTTGTCAATTAGGGCCTCTAAACGAGTATAAGAGGTATATATACAAGTGTATTTTATGTTAGAAATATAAACATTTTTATTATTTTAAGTATAGATACAAATTACTCAATTAATTCATGTTTGATTTTTAATAAGGTGGGTTTGGAGAAAGCAAAGAAAGAGTTAGTAGGAAGCGTTCCAAAGGGTATTGCCTTCATCAAAAAATGAATTGGTGATGAGTGGATCTTTATTATATAAGCTGCTTAAATCTATTACAAGACTTTGTATATGTTTTGGTACTTTGAAGAATTTACTCCATGGCTTTAAACAGACTTCTAATGTCTAATATCCAGTTTCACAAAAAAATGACAAGAGAGAGTCATTTCCTATTGTAATTACACTTTAGTATGTACTGACGAGAGAAAGAAAAACCTTTTTAAGCTTAGTTGGTTACAATGATATTTTGTATTAAGATTAATTCAATAAAAAATTATAAATATATATAAAAGCCCTCAGTGAAGCAAAGGCAAAAATCTAGTAAAGTAATAAGTTTGAACCTTAGCCTTCTTTTTTTTGGCCATTTCTTGTTATCTTCTTTGGAAATTGAATTTCTTTTGAAGCATTTCAATGGTTAAAAATAAAAATCTATTGAATTTACAATTTATTTGACATTGTGTGCATTACCAACATGTTAGATTTTTTATGCAAAGTGAATAGTAACTTTGCATAGTTTTAATGTCCGAGGAATTAAAATAAAATAACTTTTATAATTTCTTAACTAAAGAGAAAGCATACATTGATTCAAAATAATTTTTTTATAAAAAGTATTTTATGATTTTTATTCTCTTTCTCTCTCTTAATCTTTTTGTTTTCATAAACATTTTTATAAAAAGATCACGATCAATTTATAGACAAAGAAATTGAAGCAACTTTTTTTTTTCTTAATAACATTTATTTATTCATTCCATCAACATATAATTTTAAAAAAACTCTCTCTTTTCTCTGTATTGATCAAAATCAGTTTTAACTATAGTATTTATTAAATCATAATTACTTAACTTATTAACTTAAATTATTAAACCATAAATTAAAAGATATTTTAAATTAGAAGGCATTTAAGTCACATAATATCTAACATTCTTTCACTTTACCTACATGAAATTATTCAACTTTATGATTTAATAATAAAATATAACGTGCAGAATATAAGTTAAGTTATTTTTTAAATTGATAAATAAATCATCATTAAGTAAAAAATAATAAGAATCATAGTGATTATATATCATTAGCTAAACATAATCCTTTTATTTATCATAATGTTAGTTTTGTACTTAACACAACTTGTAATGAGAAATACCATAATGTTTGAATTTTAAAAAATCTTAAAAAAGCCATATCCACTTACACTGAATCCTAATATGTTGATATCGAAACCAACTAGGTATGTAAATCAAAGTCCTCAAATGAGCCATGTCTTGGAAATTGGTTGAACCTTTCGCACAATGTCGATTCTATTGAGATAAAAAGCCATAATGATCATTCAGAATACTAAAAAATTATACGCCGAATGGCGCAACATGTGCAAGGATCAATCTATGTGGCAATCTATCCACATATGAAATGATAGTGGCTTAAATTTCATAGTTATGATCTTAAGTAAATGTGATTCTCACTCATATCACTAGAGTTAATGTAAAATTATATTTGTCATAACGTGTAAGTCCTAGAACTAACATATTAAACACAAACATGGAGTCACCATTAATCATTTTTAATTACGTGTGATTGATCACCTAAGTGAATCTATCATTATAAGGTTATTCTAGCTTGGTTAATAGCCCCTAAAAAGACTAGGTTCTAATCTTTAAAACAAAATTGGATTCAGAATTTGATTACATGTAAGAAAGGTTATAGCACACGTACAATGCCCACAAATTGGTACTAATTAATCTTAAATTATCTTTAACCTTAATTCAATGGTCTCTATTTTATTCTTATTCTTATTTATTATTTTTGTTAATTTTAATATTTTAATATTGGTAATATTTACCACTTTGGTCGTCCTCCTAAAAATATTTTTTAACTCAAAAATATTCAAATAACACTTATTTGCTTGAAAAGACCCCGTCATCGAATTTATTAAATATTTTATGAAAGTCAAATTCAAATTCAAATTCAAATTCATTTTATTTATTTATAAAATATTGTAAAAATACTATCAAAACATCAAGCAATAATATTATAACATGCAAAATAAATCGTGCAAAAACATCACACAAATAAATAAAATCCATGCCAAATCATGTAAATAACTAATAAACCATGCAAATGTATTAATAATCCTACAAATAAATAATATAATCATACAAATAAATAAATAATCATACATTCATACAAAAATATAATAAATCATACCAAGCAAGAATTACCCTATAATAATGTCATGTAATAAATATAGATCTTATCATGCAATAATTCAAGCAATAATATAAAATTATATCATGCAATAAATCAAATAATAATATAAAATTATTTTATGTAATATTATAATAAACTAATAATCATATATTCATGCGAAAATATATTAAATCATATAATAAATTAAATTCTTGCACAATAATAAATATTGTTAAAAAAAAATTTATAAAAATATCGTACAAAAATAAACTTTTTTTTTTCATTTTTTACACAAAAATCAAGCATTAAAGAGAATAGTAATAAAGACACAAAAAAAATCAAATCAGGTCAAGTAAGCATAATGGTGTGCACGCAGATCTAGGTCAAGAGGCCTACTTCTGCTTCTCTAGCATTTTCTTTTATTATTCAATAAAGCTTTCTGCCTCCAGCTTCTTTTCTTTCAAACACTCCCACCTTCACAGTTGCCGCCATCAATTGCCGACACCCAAAACTAAAAAAAAAACAAAAACATTTTTAATTCCTTCCAAACTATTCTCCTCCAAACTCCAAAGTTCCAACTGCTCTCTGAAGTCTCCCAACCCAGAAAACGCTCACCTATAGTTCATCGGTGGCTATCATCTACCAGAAGCGTAAAATCCAATCAATGTCCACTGCAGCCTTCACCAGTCGCTGCCATCCGATGCCAAAGACCACCTCTGCCGCTGCCTGAAAACAAGTTATCACTGTCAAAATAGCCAAGGAACTTCCCTACTCTCTAGCTTCTGCATTCCACCTCTGTTTGCTGAATGTGTCGATTATAGGTTTGGTAGGTTTCGGGTGTGGGTTTGATTTTCTAGGTAGTGAGTTTTTTTGGGTTTTGTTTCTGTATTGAGCTTTTGGTATTGCAGGAAATTGGTGTTTTTTAGGGTTTGAAAGTTGTGTTGATTATTGGTTTATTTGGTACTTTTGGGTTACTAACTGATTCTGGGTTGAGGCTTTGGTGAATTTTTTTTGCTGCTTGTTCTTGCTTGATACCTCTTCTAGTTTGCACGACTGTTGAATGTGCTCTTTTCTACCAATTTTTTCTTTGTTAAATTACCGATTATTACTTCTTGATTGATGTTTGATCCCCTCTGTCTTGCTGTATGATTGCTCGATCTCTTCGTTGACTGCTTATTAGTTTGCTTTTCAACTGATCTCTGTCGATTCTTGCTTCTTCAATTGCAATTTCCTTCTGCCTTTGAGATTGAACTATTTTTCATTGCCAATTGTTTTCCCTTCTCATCGTGATCCTTTTCACCAATTTTTTCTTTTATGATCATTTGATCATTTCTATGGTGCTGAATTTGTAGAGAAAACATCCCAATCATGAAAGAGTTTCTAATCAATCAGTTTCAAATCAAACGAGTTTCAACACTTTTAATACTTTACCAATTCTTCTGGTGAAGTCTCAACAAAACAAATCTCTTTTTTTTTTTTTCTTTTTTTTAAAGTAATAACTCTAAACTAAGTACAATAAAAAAATAAAATAAAATTCAAAACCTATTCGTGAATTGAACTCAAACTAAATGGGATGTTTACAATTGTCTATTTTGTGTATTTTTTTGTAAAACAAGCAATATGTAAAGATATAGACATCCATTTCTTCTAGATTTGATACAAAGAAAAAAAATCTAAAAATTCTCATTTACAATAAAGATTCGCATTTGCAACTGCAATTCAAAAGTTTTCAATGATAATTCAAACATTCGCAATTAGAAATTCAAAGATTCTTAACTTGAAGTTCAAAAGTTTGTAATTAAACTCAAAGATTTTTAATTTGAATTTAAAAGCTTGCAAAACATTCAAAGTTCTCCTAAAAGTTTAAAGATTCACAAATAAATTGAAATCAAAGATTCACAAAAGTTTAAGATTTGCTAAAAATTTAAAATTTTAAAAAATTCAAGATTTACAAAAAAATTCAAATATTCGCAAAAAATTCAAAATTCTCAAAAAACTCAAAGATTTGCATAAGATTCAAGATAATGATTCAAAAGTTCGTAAAAGATTCAAGATTCATAAAAAATTTAAGATTCGTAAAGAATTTAAAAGTTTTGCAATTGTAAAAATTTGCAAAAAATTTAAGATTCATAAAGAATTCAAAGTTCGCAAAGATTCAATATTTGTAAAAGTGTAAAATTCAAAGATTCACAAGTAATTCAAAGATTCACCAAAGATTCAAGAATCACAAAGATTCAAAATTCGTAAAAGATTTCAAAGATTATCATTTGAAAATTTTAAAGATTTATATCTAAACTTTCATAATGTTTAAATTCAAAAAAAAAAAATTTAAGATTCACATCCAAGATTTCAAAAATTTACATTTGAAATTTTTTTGAAGATTTAGATCCAAGATTCAAAAGTTCACATTCAAAAACCTTAGGGATTCATATCCTAAACTTAAAAGTTTGCATTCAAAAATCTTAGATATTCACATACAAAATTCAAATGTTTGCATTCAAAAAATCTTATAGATTCACAACAAGTAATCTTAAAGATTCACATCTAATAGTTTTAAAGATTCACATCTAAGATTTAAAAATTCACATTAAAGATTCATATCCAAGATTCAGTAACTCACATTCGACAAAATTTTAGGATTCACGTCCAAGTAGTCTAAAAGATTCACATCTAAGAGTACTAATGATTCACATCCAATATTCAAAAATTCACATAGAGATTCATATCTAGGTAGTCTTAAAGATTCACATCTAAAAGTCTTAAGGATTCACATTCTAAATTCAAAGATTCTCGCTTGAAAGGTTCAAATATAAAATTCAATATATCAAGAATTCACATAAGAGATTCTCATCTTGTGACAAAAATATTTTTTTAAAAAGAGGTGATAAACTTTAAAAATAAAAGAGCTCTTTAACCAAGGTTTACCAAATCTTCTTGAAATCATTTTTTTCATCTAAAGGTTTTAGACTTCATTTTCATAATATTTTTCTCATATAAGGATTAAAATCTTATTTTTACAAAAATATTCCTCAATTGGGGATTATTATCTTACACATTCTTTCAAAAAATTTTCCCATCGAGAATCAAGTCATATTTTTCAAAAATTATCCCTCACCAAGGATAAAAATTAAGTAAAAACATTTGACACTATCATTAATTATCATTTCAAGATCCAAGATCATAACTTCTTATCAAACAAATTACACGAATGTAATGTTTATGAATGTAATGCATGAATGCAATGTCATAAATGAAACTCTAATCATGGCAAAAAAGTTTTCAAAATCCTTTCAATGCCTCTCTTTAACTTCCAAGTTTTACTTTTTCATCTTTTAGGCAATTACAAATGTCCTATGATCTCTTTTTAATCTCATCATTCAATTTCATCATTCATAATTTTTCTTTTAAGCTGCTAAATACTAATAATTTCATAATTAACTTATAAATTTCATCAACTGATCTATTTTCATCATTTGGTCAAAACTTACAAACTCTATTAACTGATCCATTGTTGTTTTCATCACTTGGTCACTATATCTGCAAAATATTTTCTCAAGCTTTTTTCTCCTTTCTTATTTCATTTTCTTCTTTCCTTTGTCATCCTTAGATTTCTTTTCAAAGGAATGCAAGAATATTTTATAAACATTATCATTCATTTATTTATCATCATTTCAATTCATGACAAATTAAATACAATCATACATTTCCTTAATTCATTTTGGGAATACAAAATTGGTAAAGAACAAGAAAAATTGAAGGAAATGGGTATTCATTATTGAAAAGAATAAAAGAAATCTGGTAAAAAACAAACAAAAAATGAATAAAAGCAAATTATTGTGATTGTTTAGATGGGATATCAACATTCAAATAATGAATATTTAGATAATTTTGAATTCTAATTTAGAATTCTTTCTCAAAAACTCATTCTATTAAATTTTCAAATCATTTTGAACACATCAAACCTTACCCTAGTTTAGTAGAATCTTTAGATAACATTGATCTTTTCAACTCGAATATTTTCTTACCAAATCACTCTTTCGAGTTTTCAATTTGAATATTCGTTTTCTGTTTTTTTTTTTTTTTTTTTTTACATTTTTTACATTTTTCTCTATTTCATTTTTTTCTCATTTTTTTTCACTTCATTCATTATTGACTTCGCTATCTAATTTTAGACCAATCCCAAATAATGGAACAGATAATGATCTCATTGTCCTATCACAAGCATGCCTTAATTCAATATCTAACTCTTCAATTCAAGCATTCATATTTGATTAAAATGAACTTTTAAGGGATATAACATAAACTAAGGTGAAGGGTTATGAAAAAAAAAAAAAGATAGAATAAGCCCAAACATGTGCTTGAAGGGTTATAGATTGAAGATCATTTCATCATTTAAAGTAGCAGGGCATTTTGCCCCATTCCTTCACATTTCTTTTTTCTTTTTATCTTTTATTTTTTGATCTTTTCTTTTTCATTAGTTTCTCTTCAAGAAGAATTTACTACAAAGAATTCTTTCTACTTTACCCTTAAGATAATTTGTGGCATTCACCTTTCTTTTAATAAAGGGTTTTTTCAATATTTATCTTTCAGACCTTTTATGATCTTTTTTTCTTTTTCTTTTTTGCAAACAAATCTTTTCCAAAATTTACCTCTAATATAGAAGGTGATCCTTGATTAGGATTTTTTTTTTTTAAAAATATATATATATATATATATATATGATATGCTCAAAAAGGTAACAAATGGATAAATTTCAGTTCCATGAAAGGTAAAGAAAGATGAATATTTCTTATATCAAATATGAATACTTTCTTTGAAGACCATTTATTAAACATAGACTTACTTATGGATAAATCATCATAAAAGACCACATGCTAATGAGACATCTCTAGTTTGATTTTCAATAAATGGTCAAATAATCTTCACAACTTGCTTTGGAACTCCCTTTTACACAACTTGCACAAATAATCTTCACAAATCAAGTTTATCAATATGAATGAGTTCCTAAAATTGAATCCCATATTATAATCATTATTGTCTAAATATTCACTATTTGAAATATGAAAATAGGTATAAAAAAAGGCAAAAGAAAATAAAAGCATATAATAGCGATTCACTTGAAAGAAAAAATGTCATGAAAATGCATCCTATTTGCCACTTTTATTAAAATGATAAAAAATAAAATCAAATCCTAATATATAAAATAAATCTTAGCATTATCTAAAAGAAATTCTAAAATAACAAGCAACTTCAGATAACTCTAACTTTCTTTATCATTCTCAAAATTATGCCTCTATGTGGTTAGGCAAAGGGTTTTTTACGATGTTCAACCCATCTGGCTTAGCAAAACTCACCAAGCTTACTCTAATCAAACTTTGCTCTTTGTGCTTGAAAGCAAGACAACTTTTTATTGAATGTCTCACATTCTTATTGTGATAATCACAAGCGATATTGGCATCATATCACTTTGGATAAGGTGGCTTTAACGGTTCTAGCTAAATAGGTGCTACCAAGTCATTTTTAACAAGCTCCGAGAATAACTTAGTATATGTTCTTGGGATAGGATCGATTTGGGCTCTTTCTTGATTGTTTCAAAGTCTTCTCAAACCATTTTCTTGGTTAGTGGGTTTAGCAATTGGAGTAGTGATAGGGCAATGCACATATGTAGGAGGCTAAAAGGCTGGTTGAAAAACTGATGTTGGCACTAACTGATAATAAGTTATAACTACTTGGGCTTGGTGCATTGGGTGGTGGTAATATGGGATAAAATTTTCAAATTCTTGCCCTTGATAGCTTACGGCTTGAGCTTCACTTTCCTTTTTCCTAAGTGCATTGACTTTCTTTACATTGATAACTCAACTCCATCTAACTTGTCATTTTTTTATTGTGTTTTCAATAATTTCATCAGAAATCACCATGTCAACAAAGTTTTTAGTAGCATTCTCAAACATTCTTTTGTAGTAAGGAGCCTTCAAGGTAGTGACAAACAAAACAATGGTTTTCTTCTCAGTAAGAGGTGTTTGAACTTAGGCAATTATATCTCTCCACCTTTGTGCATACTCTTTGAAAGTTTCAGTAACTTTCTTTTTCATATTTTGTAAGGACAGTTGATCAAGGGTCAAGTCTATGAGATAGTGATAGTGAGTAATGAATGACCTTGCTAACTCTATCCACGGTCGGATGCAAGTTCTATTAAGCTGGACATACCATCTAGCAGCAGAACTTGTTAGACTGTCTTGAAACACATGAATTATGAGCTTTTTCATCACAAGTATGTGCAACCATCTTGTGGTGTCAGTCAAACAAAAATTCTCCTAGTGAAGTCTCAGTCAAACAAATTTTTTTTAAAAAATTAATAACTCTAAATAAAAACAAAACAAAATTTAAAGTCTAAGTCTGTCTACTTGAGCAAATTAATCAATGTTGAATGTTTGTTGTATCTGGGTTTGCTTAATGAATAATAATAGTAATTAGTTGCCCTCATAATCGTATCATTGATGCTTTTTCAAATTCATGGTTATAATCAGTTTCATGAAATATGGAAATAGAAGCTCAACATACCATTGACTAAATCAAGGAGTTGTGCATTAGATTTATAAAATGTGTTTTAAGGTTAAGTAATTTCAATATAGATATATATATATATATTATATTTAGTCGAGTCAAAGTTGGAAGGACTTCTATCCTTTGAAGTTGGGTTTCATAATAAAAAACTCTTAAGTGAGGGCAAGTCGAAGATCAAATAGAGATGTAGGAAGATCGGATCGAAAGTGGAGCAAGCAAAAATCCACCTAAGATGACCCATTGACATTCCTAGTTCTAAGAAAAGTTCACAAATCAGCATAAAGTGCTTTAATGTAAGCTGAGACTGCCATTTTTTCTCCGGTTTGGATGTGCGGTAAGCGATGAATTCTTAATACCGCAATTCCATACTTGAAAGCAGTTCTGCTATTCTTGTTTTTGTTTGGTCTCACCTTGCCAGCTGTAAAACTAAATACCATCCAGAAAATAAAGACAACTTAACAAATGGTTTGTTACATGCTAACATCGGAATTTTAGTTTTGGTCAGGGATGATTAAAGAACTTGTATTTTATGAGTTTTGCGTCTCTGACTCAACCTTTCTAAACCTAACTCTGATTTTGAAAGAAGTTTCTCAACTCAAATACGTGTTTGTGTATAAATATGTATATATATATATAAATATATATATGCTCATTTAAATAACCTAACTATAAAACACATTTTATAAATCTAATGCACATCTCATCGATTTAATTATTGAGCCTATTTTTACAAAATTCATGAAATTGAATTGTACTTTTCCTAAATTCACGAAATTGAATTATAAGCATGAATTTGAAATAACGATCAATGATATGATTATGAGGACAACTAATTACCTGCTATCATTCACTAAGCAAACCCCGATACACCAACATTTAGTGGTGACCAATTTTTAAATCAATGATGATTATGAGGGCAGTTATACTGTAAGTGAGAAGTACATTTACTCACGATCATGGCATATGGAATTTAAGCCACCACCATTTCACATGTCGATGGATCGCCACATAATGAATCCTTACAAATGTTGCATACCTTCTTAGCACCCTCAATGATATGTACGTTTCATAGTCTCAACAAAATCAACGTTGCGCTGGAGCTCTAGCAACTTTCGTAGACTAGCTCGTTCTAGGACTCCGTTTCGCTTTTCGATTCCGTTTTGACTTCAACAAACTGGAATTCAATGTTGGTGGGCATGACTTGTTTGGGATTTTCCGACAATTTTTTTCTTTTCATGAAAACTTTTGGCACAAGTGAAACAAAGGAATAGAGTGAGGCGGAGGAAGCTGAAGATAAGATAAAAGAAAAGAAGTAATGGGTAAACCCTAAAATAATATTATATATCTAAGGATATTTTGGTGAATATACCGAGTCGGTTCAGGAGCATGGTGGATTTCCTCTAAAATCACCTACGATCCGACCTTGACCTCAAAAAAGTAAAACTGCCCCAATGGCCGAACCAAATTAAAAAACGATCCGAAACGGTTGGATTGAAAACCACGAATTAAAGTTAGTCTGCAATCCCTACTTAGAACCAAAGAAGGGAAATGAAAGAGTAATAAACCATAAATAAACAAACCAAGTAACAAGAGAACTTAATCAGCACAAACACCGCATAAAGCCTACATGAAGCAAGAATGACCATAGAATCATCTCAAAACTCGGGTCAACGTGTTTTAGTGTTCTAATTTTCCTTCTGGTTTTTCATTTTAGCATACTCCTGAAAGAGGAAGAAAAAAACACTAGAACTGAGGAGAAAGTAACTAACACGTAATTTATCTTTTTGGTTTGGATACTCTTTTCAGAAGCTTATACATGCCAAAGACATTCTTCTGCTGCCACAAGTATGGGATGAAAAATGACCGATACTTGGCAGGTGAGAGCTCCCTATCCAAGTAAGGCAGCGCTGCAATAGGCTGAAACAGGTGCAATTTCAATAAATGATATGAGAAGAACAACATAAAAAGGGAAAAATGAAAAATAAAATAAAAAATACTGCTTTTACCTCCCATGTCGATAAGTCATTTCCACGATAAGGGTAAGGTCGGTTGAGCTGCAGCTCGACCAGGAATGTACAAGCTTGAAGATCCTGGAGCTAAAATTAATATCATGCGTTAATTGGTACAATGGAAAAATATACGAATGTAATAGCATAAAGATTAAGGTTATTCCATACAAACTAGTTTAGAGTAAGGGTTAATTACATATTGCTCATCTGATGCCTTGTTTTTATTGTTAAAATATGGTGGTGCTGCTGAAGTCCCGCCCAGAGTAGCATTGAAAGGGAAGGGAAGAAGGCCTCGGAATCCATCATCAATCCATCTCACTTCACCAATATAATTAGGAATAAAAAATGATGATGGGAAACGATGCCACTCACTTCCAACACAAAGTACAGAACCTGCAATCATTAAAATTATTTTTCTTTATATCTTTCCCATTTACCTAGCATCTATAAAGCTTTTGATCCTGTTGATCACATTATTCTTCAGGATACATGTCAAGCATAAGCAATTATATAAATCAGGAAAATCTAGCAAACAAATCTATCTATGAAACTTTTAGTAGAACTACAAGGCAATTGTTAAAAAACAGACAATTGACATTAGTAAAGAACAAAAGCTAAATGCATGAGAAAATATGTTATGCATTCTTAAGAAAGTTCTGCATAAACATAAATGTCAACGCTAAGTTACTGTTAAAAGAAAAAGCCATTCATCTTTGTAGATCCAGTAAATTTTCAGATATGAAACAACAAAATAAACAAGCTACAATTTAGTGCATCATGTAAGAAAATATTGACTATTCATTACCAGTTCCTGCATCATCATGGTGCTCCAAAATCTTGTAAACCTCCAAAGGAGCAGCATAACCATTGATCAATGAAAATGTACGTGAATGTGAGGCACATAATATGAGGCTGAGGGCCACAGGTCTAAGAATTTTGGCTGTCTGCATAAACATACCAAGAAGATTTGAATGAGAGCTTAGTGTTCTTGAGATAGAGAATCAAAGAAACGAGAAGATTCCCACCATAACTATAATAGAATTATTGTACGGATTATATTTGTCTCGGAAAAGATCAGGAAAGCTCTCAATGACAGCTGAAGCAGCAATGCAAACAAGTGGATATATAGGATAAAGGAATCTGCACTGACAATTAAATATAATGGACTGTTACAACTCAAAGCGGGCTAGATGGATGACAAAATGACAATCCAGCAAAAACTCAAAGCTACAAATTTCTTTCTAGAACAGGATTAGCTGTTCAAAGAGCAAACTACAGGTTGTTCAGGACATGCAAAAAGGAAATAACAAATATGCTGCATTCTGTTCCCGTGCAGAACATATCATGCCAGCTTAGCCTAAAGCTTATGGGCCAAAGCAATTTATAAGCCCTCCTTGAAAACTTCTAAAAGTCATATATCAGAAAATTCTTTATTCATTTATCCATTTTATGTCAGAGAAAAGAAACAGGAAAGATAAAATATAAACAAAATTTCATAAGGACATGTAAGATAATAAAGATTAATTATACCTTTCTTCTTTGTGCAGTTGCAAAGACATAAAGGCCAGCCAGATATAAAGAGGAGAGATTACAATAAACAGGTCTGGGGCATACTTCTTCCTTGCAATTGGTAGAATTCCCAGAAAAAGCAGAGCAAAGATGAAACAGAAGTTGAAGTTGTTAAACCCATTCCTTATATAAAAAAGTGGTCCCTCAGTCCCGTACAAATGGCTCTCACCACCTCCTAAGACATTATACATTAAGAGATTAAAAACAGATGATGTCCATCGTTGGTAGTAGTAGTGATCAACAAGTATGGAGAATGCCTGGAGAAAGAACTTCAATTATTCACAAATGAACAACAAATGGAAAAACAAAATATGAATCAACTACAAATATGTTAATGTCAATCACTAAGTTAAGATATCAAAATCATATATCCATAAAGTTTACAGATAATAACCAAATTTGATTAAATATACTTACAAGAAGGGCGGTTGAGGTGACAGCACCAGAAAGAAATGCTTGTTTGAATTGTTTAGCTAAAGAGGACAATGTGACTGGAAGAAATGCCAAGATGGAAAATGGCCAACCTAGGATTACTCCCACAGCTGCAACTGCAACAGCCCATGCAGGTTTCTCAAGAAGGAATAACCCTGATGAAAGGCTCATGGCATACATAGAGAAAGAACTAGGCAGAAAACCTGGAAAAAAAATTTCACAATAATAAAAATAAAGCAATCTGAGAGAAAAATGGAATTTGTTACGTATTCTCATATAAGACAACTGCATTTAATGATTACTTTGTTAGAAGAAGCAGAAATTCTATGAAAACCAACAAGGAAAAGCATGAGCATAAAACTTATATCTGCATCATGGAAATTGAAAAAGGAGATGGAAAAAGCCACTCACTTGTGCTGGCAAAGAAACAACCACTAGCTAAGCAAAGCATTGCAAGTGCATAAGAAGCAAGGCGTTTTCCATACTTTCTGGAAACTGCTACCACCAGAGTGGCATCTGAAGTAACAGAAAGAAGACCAAGAAAGAGTCTCACAGCATAGAAAACTCTCACCTGCAAGATCAATAAGCAAATATAAAGATTGATCAAACTAAAAAAGTAAAAAAATTAACATCTTAGAAGGCTTGAAACTTACTTTTT
The DNA here is from genome assembly GCF_002303985.1 of Durio zibethinus. The sequence goes on along the minus strand of NW_019167860.1, from coordinate 60,120 downwards.
CATCGGCATAAAGCCAGGAAGCAGGTTGACCAACTAATTCGTGGAAAATAATGTACAAATATGACCGAAGCGCAAACTTAGAACTGCAATGGACATACAAAAGTGATAACTGCCTCAGTGAAACAGTTACTGACAACTTAGAAGTTAGAACCATCTGCCAACGATGACAAACTATTTTCCAACTAGCAGTATGAATGCATGATAAGAATGTTTTTAACTAAAAAGGATAGACTTTAGCCACAGAAGTTTTGATAACTAAAATAAGGTTGCAGATTCATGCTCCCATATAATACAAAAATGCATCTACAGAAGAAGGAAACAAATGCAAAGCAACCAAATGACCATATGTAACTACTTTGCAGAAAGAAATATACCTTTTCAATTCACTTACAGCCCTAATTCCAACCATGTCATGCATTTAGATTTTACCTGAAAAATTCAATCAAAATCCATTTCCAAATACATACATGGCAACACAACAATCCCAACAAAGTTCATTGATAACCTCCATTCAAACCTATTTTGAACAACATCTAGCCCAACCCGGACACGAGCATGTCTAACACCCTCATATATATATTATATAATATATAATATAAATGCATAGATCCATAAATCATTTGTATTTTATGTATCACCCAGGAATATGAGCTAACTTCACTTCTTACTTCAACAAGTAAATTGAAATAAATAATAACAGCATAAAATTCCCCAAAGAAATACATTTCCAATTACTCACCAAACAAAGCTTAACAACCTCTACAATCAACCCAAAAACTTAAGGCACCCTTTCATTGTTTTCCATCCAAATTCACATAAAGAAAAAGTAACAATCCAAATACCCTTACAGATATATGTCTACTTATATACATATATACCGTATAAATATACGAGTAAATTTGTTTGTACAGAGAGGTTTACCTATACTCCCAAGTTTGGAAACCGGATTTGTAGAGAAGATAATGAAGAGGCTCCCAATAATTGAACACTTCATCGCAGTCGTGTATTATATTCGACGAGGCGCTCATGTACCGTAGCATTCCCAGCGCAAACAACACCGTGAACCACCCCAATCCGCGGTCGTTTCCCGACTCTTCCCCGCCGTCCGATGATGATCGTCCTGGCTTGTCCACCTTCGAGTATGATTCTGGTTCCAACGGTTGTGATGACGATGATGATGGAAGATCCAACGGCGAGGATCGCCTCTGCCGCGTCGAGAGTGACATCTTAGGGAAATTTTTTTTTCTTTTAGTGTGGAGTTTTGTTTTGGGGGAAGAAAGGCTGAATTTTCAAAGAGAAGTCCCCCGTGGCACTGATGCTTTTCCTCTTTATGAAGTCAGTTTTTACGTTTATTTTATTTATCATATGGCCTTTTTAAAAAGAAATTGTTTAAAAAAAAGTTATTATTATTCAGTAACATTTTTAAATTTCGTAAACATATTTATAAAATTTACATGTGTTTATTTAAAATTTATATTAATTTAAAAGCATCCCAATATTTAGTATTTGTCCATATTATCTTTTATTTTTATTTAGATATTGTTTGCTAATGTTTTTTTACATTTTGTTATGTCTTTAAATTTTTATTTTTTTTTATCTATTGCTTTTTTCCTTATCAATGTACAAATTACATAGAGTTTTCCCCTTTTTTTTTTCTTTATTTTTCTTTTCTTTTGAACCTCATTTTCTCTCAAATAGCACATGGATGAGAAAGTGAAGACTTTACTACAAAAATTGATGAGGTGCTTCGAATCTAGATTAGAAGAGTTGCATAAAGATATTCAATCTGATTTCAAAAGTATTAGTTTTCAACTTAACAAAATATTTGTTAGACTGGATGATATTAATGAAATGGTGAGTGACTGGGAGTTAAACATGAAAGATAACCAGCAATCCATGGAGTTAATCGTCAAAATCTCCTGCTTTTCATTGTCCTTAATTTTACATGAAATTGGTAAGTCTTTGCCCTTACTTATGGGGGTTAGTATAGATTCTAAAACGTTTAATAAATTTAAGTATAATGAATTATCTTCTAAAATGGATATCAAATGTGTTAAATGTTCAATTGTTTGTGCTTTTATGCTAAATAATGTGCAAACCTTTATTGCTTGGAATAACATTAGGTTTGTTAGAGTACTAAACACTGAAAAGCAGCTAAACCTTTCTTTGTAAGGGATGTTGATGCTTTTGGAAAGCTTGATAAAGGTCTTTCAATGACATTTCTTATTAGAAATAAGTTTGTTGTTTTATATGATTCATACAAGTTTAGGCTTTTGGTAATGGGGTTGAAAAGTAAAAGTGTCATGTTTATCTTTGATATTTATGCTTATTATTTGATTAAAACAACAAGTGATAGAAAGGTGCATTATGGTAAAATTTTAATGGTTGTTAATCTTGGAGGTCTTCAAGAAGCTATTACCAATTATGTGCAAGCCATTTATGTGTTTGGCAATGACTTGACAAAGCCACCTCATGTAATACCTTTTGCTTACTTAGATGCCACCATTATGTTGCTGAGGCAACTCTTTGAGAAAGAATGAAAAATTGAACAATCGATAGTTTTTAGATCTATTGACCTTGGCTCTAAAAGAGTTAGGTTGGTTGGTCTTGGAAAATTAGTTTCATTTTCTATTGTTTTTCATGGAATTGGTGAGACTTTAGCTATAACTACAAAGCTTGCTTAAGTTATAGTGGGGTTTTTATCATTGCCTTTTCAAAAGGTTTTTTCAATAAAACAAGGCTCTATCCTACTTTAACAATAACTTGGGAAATGGTGTTAGAAATATATGAAAATAATCTTAAATATGATGAAAGTTTTAGTTTTAATACTGGATCAAATTTGGAAAAAGAGCTCAAATATGCTAAAAATGCTTTTTATGCTATCATATTTGGAAGAAGGCTGACTCTTAATATTGATGGTTGCAATATTAAGACCAAACTTCCATGCTCGATTGAAGTTATGGAAACTAACATGGGAGAGTTACTTGTAAAAAATCCTACAAAACATCAGGCTATGACAAATTCAATTGATACACTTTTTAAAACCAAGTGTTTGATTATCAAAGCTCTTAATAGAGGTATGTAGGTTGAAACAAATGACAATAATATTTTTATAGCCAAATTGGAACATTTATGTTGAACGAGATAAAGAAAATTGATGGTAAGGGAATAATCAATGAGCTTACTACTTCTGCCATCTCATATGAAAAAGCATCAAGAAAAGTCTCATGCTGTCTTTGATCCTAATGATGATACATTTGATATTTCAATCTTGTATTATAATGGTAGTGTAAATGGTAAAATGATGCTTGCTCAGGAAACAATTATGCGAAGAATTTCTTTAGTTGAAGTAGTCATCGAAAGAATATATATACCTGTGAAAGATCTCTTAAGAGGGAACAATATGGATAAATGGATTAAATTCCTGTATGAAGACAAAAATTCCTTGAAAAATGGTGCTAAAATCCATGTGAAGCTTCAATATTCTAATACAATAAAAGACTGCAACTGGGATTGTGGTATCATAATTTGGAAACTTCTTGGAGTTCCATATACATTTTATCCACAGAGTCGTGAAGGTAAGGTTTCAATAGACCAGGATGCTTATATCCTAGATGGATTTGTTCTTAAAATTCACCTTGCTATATGCAAGTATTTAGAGCTACATAGATGTTAGAAAGATGTTTTTATGGCATTAATTATGCCAAACATTTTATCTATATTACTCATTGGCTTGTTTATACTGAGATTACTTTGGTGGGAGAATTAAGAAAGCAAGAGCCAAGGGAAGACATTACTTTGGAAAACAAGTGAAAGTGTTAAAGTTAATATGCTTATTTGGAATGAAAAAAATGATTGCTAGCTAGCTAAAGAAGAATAGGCTAATAGCCACCTATGGTGAGGAAACTAAAAACTTTCTTCAAGAATAACTGTGTCTTATGCCTTCGTAATCCAGATGATGGTGACAATTTTGTTCAAGAATTACAAATCTCTACCATAATAACTCATCATTAAAAGATTGTTGTAGTGGGTGTTGTTTTTAATTGTTATGTAATTTTTATGATTCACCTAACTGGTGTTCTTATTGCTGTAAAAAATAAGCCAAATGATGGTAGCCAACCTAAAGACTCAACTTGGGAATGCTTGGCTAAACTGGAGCAACAGTTTTAAGCTATAATCCTTAAGGACAAAGATGTTCTTCATGGTGGGAGTATTGTTTTAGGTCAAATATTATTAGATTTTAATTATGTTTCAGCTATTTTATTTTAATGCCAGGTTATTTTACTGTATGTAAGGCCTATACCTTAGTAAGGCTTGTTAAGTTGCTAAATTCTATTACTCCACTCAAGTATGGAGAGGTAGAAAATGAGTGTATGTGTGTTATGATTTCGAGAATTTCAAGTTGTAATTGTTAGGTTGTTAATATGAACAAAAGAAAGGACAATGGCATTATACTAGACATTCTATTATAAAAAATTTACAGATGTTCTTTCCTCTCTAATATTCTTCTCTCTTCTTCTTTTTGTTTCTTCTTCTCTCTTATTTTTTCCCTGTTCTAAGCTTACCTCGATATAATAGTTTCTGATTTGCATCAGTGAAAAATGACTACTAAATGACTTAGATAATTGAGCCTACATAGCCTTATTTAATTCAAATTGTAGCAACTACCTCCCCATCGAAATAATCTTTGTCCTAAAGGATTGAAGCAAGAAAACTTTTTTTATAGCTCATATAATCTTTCCTAAGTTGCATTTTTTATATAACTGTTACTCTACTATACTAAAACCTCTGTGATTGCTCTGCCTCTTTTCTTACTGAATCTTCTATCTAAAATTGTCACTGATTTCTTGGTCACCATTCCATCTACATCAATCATAAGAAGATTAGATTATGTTGGAACCTTTCTAATGTGCTTCTTCAATTGTGAAACATAAAAAATAGGATGACTTTTGGCTTCAACAAGCAATTCCAATTTGTAGGCGACAGGTCTTATTTTTTCCAACACTTTATAAAGGTCAAAGTACTTAGCAACTAGCTTAAGACAAAATCTGTTAACAATATATTATTGTCTGTATGGCTAGAGCTTAACATAAACTAAATCACCGTCTCAAATTGCTTATCAACCTTATGTCTGTCAGTTTATTGCTTTATTTTATTTTGAACCCTATTCAAATGAAATTTTAAAAGTTTGATTATGGCCTTTTTTGCCTACAAACTTCTATCCATTTCATCCATTTTAGAATCTTTAGGCAGATATGGTTGATGAATGGGAGCAAGTTGACCATAGACTACCTTATATGGTGTAGTCTAAATGAAAGTATGAAAACTAGTGTTATACTATCATTTTACCAAAGAGATTTGTTTCCACTAGTGCTTAGGTTTTTGTCTTATCATATACCTTAGATATGTCTTCAAACATTTTGTTGAGCACTTCAGATTGTCCATCTATTTGAGGGTGATAAGCAATGGACATTTTTAGCTTGGTTTCCAATAATTTGAACAATTTATTCCAAAATGAACTAGTGAAAAGCCTATCTTTGTAAAAAACAATGGTAGTAAGTAACTTGTATATATTATCTAGATAGGCTTAAACAACTGTAATAGCAGTGAAAGCATGAGCCAGTATAATTAAATGGGCATATATACTTAACTTGTCTACTACCACTACTATAACATCTTTCTCAAATGACTTAGGCAACCCTTGTATAAAATCTATAGACACATTAGCCCATGTCTTATTAAAAATTGGTAAAAGTTGTAACAAACCTGGAGAGATAGTTTCATGAATACATTTCCAACAAATTATGCATTCTTTAACATGCTGTCAGATTACCTTTTTCATTCTTTTTTAATATACCACATTAGCTATTCTCCTCATAGTTACCTTTACTCTAAAATGCCTTTTATCTACTAAATTATGAAAAAATATCTATAAGTCCTTCCTTAACTCAAAATTAACTCCCATCATAAGTTTTTCCTTCCTTATCAACTGACTTGCTTGCCAAGTGTACTTAAGAGATTGTCTTGGGTTATTTTTGAGCTTATGCAATAAATGTATCAACATTGAATCTTTTAACCAAGACTATTTAATCTTGGCCATTAGATCATTAGTTATAAAAGATAAAGCATATAACAAGGCTACAAGATTTTGAGAAAAAGCATCAACTACCATTTGGTAGAGCTTTTTTTGTAAAAAAGTTCATAATCAAATCCTATCATCTTGATAACCTAAAGTTGTTGAATAGGCGTATTTGTTTTCTAGTCTAACAAAAATTTGAGACTTTGGTGATCTGTTTTTATGTAGAAATGCCTTCTAGTTAAATAAGCACTCTATTTTTTTATTGCAACTAATATGGCCGACATCTTTTTTTCATAAACAGACAGTGCCTAATGTCTAAGAGATAAAACTTTGCTAAAATAAGCAATTGGCCTATCATTCTGGCTCAACAAGCACCAATTCTACAACTTTAAGCATTTGACTCAAATATAAAGGTTGAGTTGAAATCTGACAGTGCTAGAACAAGAGCTAATATTACTGCTTTCTTGAGCTTTTCAAAAGCTATTGTTTCTAGTTCTTGCCAATTAAAGGTATTTTTTTTTCAATAAATCAATCAGTGGCTTCGTAATAGTTTTATATCCCTTAATAAACCTGTGATAATACCTAGTGAGGCCCAAGAATCCTCTCAATTCTTTAACAAACCCAAGAATTGGCCACTGTTTAACACATTCAACCTTGGTATTGTCCATAGTAACTACCCTTTTTCTAATCACATGCCTTAAATACTCAATCTGAGTAACACTAAAGTCACATTTTGAAAGCTTAAAAAATAAATGGTTGCTAACTAAAACATCAAACATCTACTGCAAATGTGCTAAATGATCATTCCAGCTTGATGAATAAACCATGATATCATCAAAAAACACCAATATAAATTTTCTAAAAAAAGGTTGAAATATATTATTCATCAAGCTTTGAAATGTAGAACGTGCATTAGTCAATCCAAAGGGAATGACTAAAACTCATAATGCCTTTTAGTGAGTCTTAAAGGTTGTTTTATGAATATCTACAAGATCCATTCGAACTTGATGATAACCAGATCTAAAATCTAGCTTGGAGAACCAGCAAACAATAGATAATTCATTTAACAACTCTTTCACTAAAAGAATGAAAAACTTATCTTTAAATGTGATTTTGTTCAATTGCCTATAGTCCAAACAAAGCCTCCATGAGCCATCTTTCTTTTTCATTGGAACCACTGGATATACGAATAAACTATTACTGTCTCTTATAATTCCAGCCTCTTTCATTTTTATTACTATATTTTTAATCTTATTTTTTTGTACAATTGGCTACTTGTAAAGCTTAATCTTTACAGGTTGAGATTCATTTATCAAAGGTATCTTATGATCATGAAGCCTTGATGGAGGCAAATTTGTAGGTGTCTCAAATATCATAGAGTATCATAGTAACAATTCTTGCAAATCACATGCTAAATTAGTTTGTTGACTAAACTGGTGTAACTTATTTCAAGCCTGATAAACTCCAATACCAAATGTCATTATTAGTCCACTTGTCTTACTAACACCTTCAACTTAGTAAACGGTTTGCTTGTAGCCATATGTACCTGAGCAACTTTTATTCCTTACAATTTGTACTAATTGTTAGCTATAGCAAATTGCATGGTAAACAAGAAAAAATCTCATAAAATAGGCCTTAGTGTTTAGAGCCATTGCACCTTAAGTACTGCTTCATAGCCCATTAAAAGTAGAATAAAGAAATCAGTATGTTGGATTAGGCCTTGAACCTCCCAAATCAATGTTTTACATACATCTTGAGTTAATAATTCGTTACCATTAGCTATAATGACACTGATTTCACCAATCTTCTGTGACATTGATTCTACCAATCTTTTGAGTGCTACATCCTAATTTCTTAATCAAGGATTGATTAATAAAATTATGTGTACTTTTGGAGTCTACCAAGAACACTGCTGATTGGTTATTGATTTGACCATATAATCTCATGATCTTATGACCTTCAACTCCAATTAAAGTATGTAGGAAAATGACATGCCTGTTCTATAATTCATGGTCTTCATCTCCAATCTCCTCTATATTATCTACATAGTCACATAACTCTTTAGTATCATTAATATTATCTTGGCTTTCCTCAATAAACATCTAGTACAATTAAGCCTTAACACACCTGTGGCATGGTGTAAACTTAATCCCATACCACATGCAAAGTCCTTTCTTCCTCCTGTCATCTCTTTCCTCACAGGTCAGTATTTTGATAACATTGGATTTTACTATAGTTGACTCAGGTTTATTGGTTGTGTTTTGTAGGTATTTATAGGGGTTGTTGATTTAGTAGGTTGGTTGTAATTTAAAAAATGATTCTTTTGAGGTTGGCAACAATGGGGTAATGTAGATTTGGAGGTATAAGGATTATTATGGGATATAGGATTGGCTGTTATAGGAATCTTGTAAAGTTTTCTAGGCACATTTTATATTAGGGATTCCATCTGTTTGGCCAATTGATGAGCATGGCTTAGAAATTTAGGATAAAACATTCTAACAGGCTTAAAAATCTCAAGATTCAATTTTTCAAAAAATATACTGAGAACATTGTCATCAGAAATTGAAAGTAAATTTAGTAAACTCTTAAACTCCTTATAAAATTCATCAATAGTATTGTTTTGCTTTAACACTACTATTTCTAACATAAGATCAAAAAACTCAGTTTTAGCAAATCTATTCTTCATCTCAATAACATAAGTGAGCCAGCTTACCTATTAAATATTTCCTTAATTATTTATGAACTTCTAATGCCACTATGAGGGTTGGCCTTCTGAATGCATCATCATAGTCCTTATTTTCTCATTTTTTTGAGTTCAATCAGCTTTGAAAAACTATTCAATCTTCAATAACCATCCCCTAAAATTATCTCCAACAAATTTTGGGCATTCCTACTTAGAGTACTTTGTTGGTACCCTTGCTACTTCCTTTGCTTCACTAATGGGAAAAGGTCTACGAATAATGACCCTACTACCTTCAACATCACCCATAACAAATTTCTGCTTCCTATCTGATGGTGCTGCTGAATCTCCCATCTCAACTTCTTGAAGTGAACTTTATCTATTGTTCTCAAACATGCCACGCATTTCTTTTGCAAAGGAATCGATCTTATCATTAAGCTATTTAATAGAGGTGTCAAGTTTAACCTCCACCCTCTCCAACTCCTTTTGTATATGGCCCATATCTCTCTGCAACCTAGTTGTCGTACCCTCTGTCATTACCAAGATCCGAGGATTTGATACCAAGAATGATGCTACTCAATTGAACTACTGTCAACTCAAGTTCTTCTGTAAAAATTCAAGGTTCTAATAGCTGAAATTTCAGAAATAAAGATAAGAAAAAAAGAAAGAAAAAAGATAGAAATAAATTTTAGAATCTAGAAAAAGGCTGTAAAATTGTATTTCTCCATGTAACCACATCCTTTCGTAATCGTTCTGTATTCGTTTTTATACCAATTGTCAATTCTCCCAAAAAATAATTAACATGCTGATTCATATATACTGACTGTAAAAAAAAAAAAAAAAACTACTAAATGACTTAGATAATTGGGCACCCATGGCCTTCTTCGATTCAACTTGTAACATAATATAAAAGCTGATTCAGAAAAGAATTGTTCATCAAGGTAACAACAAACTCCTACATATCTCACCATCCATTCTTCAGTTTCTTTGTCAAGCCATTGGTGATGATAAATAGCATCAGTATTAGTAAAATGTAGAGATAAAAGAAGAAGAATTATTGCAAATGTTGAGGATCAAATCTCAACCACTGCTTAAAGGAATATAAATGCATAAACAAGCTGCAGGTTATCAATAAGCTAAAATTTAGACCACACACGAAAACCAAAAGCCTCAAGGGCATTATTGAAACATAATTAATCAGTTTCCATGGAGTTTCATTCCGATCCGGCCTGTGGCTGGAGAAAAGAGTCTAAGCACGGAAACATAGTCATACGGTTTATATGGGTCACCAACCCTTTGACCTTATGCCGGATTATTTAAATAGCATCCACTTCTTTTTTATTTTTTTTAACTACAAGAAAGCTTTACGCTGAAGCTGCATCTGTCTTTCATGCATAATTCTTGTTCTCTGGACAAAATCTGTAAAGCATGGAGTAGGAAGTGGGTTTAACCAGTGTTTTGCATGCCAGCAGCAATACCCTTCATAGTCAATATAAGGGTATCCTCCAAACCAGGGGCATACTCACTTGTCGGGTTCAGTTTCACAAGTTCATCTGCGGGTTTGCTTGATTCCATAATCTCTTTCGAAATATGTGGCCGCAACTTCACATTGTAATTTGGATCACGGATCCGTTTGAGTGTGTAGGCCTGGCAAACATTTAGTGTTGTGATGTATGAATCACGCAGCCGCAGCCTTTGCTTCAGGTATGGATCCCCTTCAAGAAGATCCTCGTGCCCGGCAATCTGGAAATAGAAGAGAAAAAGAGTAAAAGAGTAAGTTGCCTGAGTTTTCTAGCAATAGGTTCAAAGCACTCCATATTGGCCCATTGTCATTAATTGTCAAAGAGATGCAACCAATCTGACAGAATTCGAGTGTCATTGCAGGATATGAATTTAGCATAAATTTGCAATTACTTTTCAGGTTTGAGAAAAAAGATCAAGTAAATTTAAACAAAGTTCAAGTATCAACTTTCTTTTGGCAAAATAGCACCAAGAAGAAAAATTTAATGGTCTGCTTGGTAACCAAATATTTGAAGGGTGATTTTGATTTGGATTTTAAAATCCAAATACATTTCCTAGTGAGTTTACCTGGAGGAGAAGGCTTTTAGTTTCTTCATAGTTGGTCCTCAACCGCTCTGCAAATGACCATAGTTCTTGAGAAACAAGTAGCTTATCATATAAGGCTGCTATCCCAGGATCTCCTTTTGCGAAGACCATTTCAACCAAATCAATTGTCACCCTGAAGAAAGGCCATTCATTGTACATCTTCCGCAGCATATGGAGATTCTTAATGTCCTTCTGAATGACATATTTAAATGCTGCTCCAAAGCCAAGCCAAACAGGAAGATGAAACCTTGTCTGTGTCCAGGCAAAGATCCATGGGATTGCTCTGAGAGATTCAATACCCCCACTTGGCTTTCGCTTTGATGGTCGGCTACCAATATTCATCCTACCATACTCCAACTCTGGTGTAGCCTACAACCAAAAGAAATAGTATTATTCAATTGAAAATAACTTTTAATTAATTTAGATAGTGCAAAGAAATGATAATACAAGTTCACTTACAAGACGGAAATATTCAACAAATCGAGGTTCTTTGAAGACAATCAAACGGTACTCCTCGGTAGCAACAATGGCCATTTCATCCATCAGTGCACGCCATTCTGGTTTCGGTGAAATTGGTGGATGCATACCATGTTCAAGTGTGGCAGCTGTAAAACGCTGAAGTGTTCTAAAGCACAAGTGTTCCTCTCCAAACGATTGCTCAATAACTTCACCTTGAACAGTAACACGAAGTGACCCATGAATAGTTTCTGGCGGTTGAGATAATATAGCAAGATGGGTGGGACCACCTCCTCGTCCAACAGTTCCACCACGACCATGGAACATTGTTAGTTTCACACCAAATTGCTTAGCAACCTTTATAAGCTCCTCCTGAGCTTTGTATAACTGCCAGGCAGCAGATAGACGACCAGCATCTTTACCTGAATCAGAATAACCAATCATAACTTCTTGCTTGCCATTGATCCGATTTCTGTACCAATCTATTGAGAAAAGCCGAGCCAAAGCAGCAGGTGCAACCTCCAGATCTGCAAGCTTCTCAAATAGTGGAACAACTCTTAATGGTTGCTTCACATGGCATTCACGTTGCAGGAGCTCAACAGCAAGAACATCAGAAGGTGCAGTTGCCATCGAAATGATGTATGCTCCAAAGTTATCTGCTGGAAGCTCTGCTATGACACTAAACGTGTCCAAAACATCAGCAATTTCTTCTGTTTTAGGAAGATCAGGACCAAACAATGGGCGCTTGCCACTTAGCTCAGATAATAACCACTCCTGCTTTTGTTCCTCAGACCACCCCCGATAGGAACCAATTTCCAAGTGCTTGGTAATGGCATCCATGACATCTGTGTGGCGATCAGACTCTTGCCTAATGTCAAGTTTGACAAGTGACAGGCCGAAAGTTGACACTTGCCTCAAGAAATCAAGAAGGCTTCCATCAGCAATTGTTCGATCACCACAAGAGCAAAGTGATCTATAACAGAGTTCAAGAGGTTCCAGAAACTGCATAAAATTTAAGACTTAATTAGTGTCAAGGCCAGTTAAGAAAAGGTTACGATAAAAAATAGACATAAGAAAAGGCTATTTAAAATCATGACCAAAATAATTACTTGAGAGTTACCTAGTACGCGTTTCAAAACAAAATCCAAAATTTTCTATGTTGTTTGGCAAGGGGATTTTCCCTTTCTTATTTGCCACTGTTTTATACTTAATGGCAACAATTCATTCCTTGTAAGAGAAGACATTGCAACGGGGGCAGAAAAAGTGAAATGGAAGTTAGACTAAAGGTTCAAAACATTGCTGTCCCAGCATATAAAACTACAGATAGAGCAGAACCATGAAATTGGAAACGCTAGTTGTTGTCCATTTATTAAAAAGGCCACATATAGTCAAGGAGGAAATGTAATGGTAAATCTCTATTTCACTCGTGAAAAATAGGTGGAGTCCAAACTAATAATAGGACCATGATATATGATAACAAACAGAGACCTGCTCAATGTCAGTGAAAGTTGCTTCCTCTGGAATGTCAGAGATACCATGAGATAACATTTGACGAGACCTTTCACGTGTCTGATACAGTTTGTCCCTAACATCAGCAAGAATAACACGGTAGGGTTCATTGGGAGGAACTTGTTTCCAAAACTCTGCATTTTTAGTAACATCAATGAGAACTGAACCAATAACAAGAGATCAACTGAACAAAATATTACAGAAACCACCATTTCTGAGTCAAATAAATCATCACATGGCATTGGAAATATTGTCAGAGATGCAGGTCAAGTTTTTGTTTCCCTAAAGTCTAAATGCGTTCTTGGGCATGCTATAAAACATACACTCTTGAAGAATTCTGTCCCTTCATGGGGAATTTGAAAGAGGGAAAAAGGTCTTCTAAATACTTCAAAATATATTTTGAAAGCACTTGCAAAAATCATAACAAAACAATAACTTAGGTTTTTGTTACATGATCAAGGGAAATGCACATAAAACCCATTCAGAAAAGCTATTTACTTATGTAGCAAGTGCATCATCTAGATTTAGAATAAAATGCACACAAAATGGAAACCAGCATATTTCCAAAGTATACCTATGTAGTGTTTAGCATCTCTTCTCGAGGATCTATGAAGCTCTTTTGCACGAACACTAAGCTCATCACTGCAGCGCCACATGGACAACTGCACAGAAACATCAATAAGAATTGGCCTAAAATGGGTCCTTCAAATAAAGCTCTATAGAATGTGTTAGATGATGCAAGCTAAGTACCTCAAACATCAGATCCTCAATTTGGGAATAGTACAGATTGGCAGCCATCATTCTAGCCAACAAGCAAACATCCCTTGTGACCTCAGGTGTTACCCTTGGGTTGCCTGCATTATATATCAAGAAAACATTGAAAAATTATATATCAAGAAAACATTGAAAACCCATAAGATATTTGAATACCTCCAATTTTAACCAATTAACCAAAAAAAAAAAAAAAGAAACTTTTGAACTAGAAGGTACTGTCTTTTAGCATTTTTTATTCAAGTAGGACCATACCATCACGATCACCACCCATCCATGAAGAAAATTGAATAAGTGGTGCATTATAGGGAACACGTTCATTAATTCCAATGTTCTTCAAAGCAGTGTCAACTCGCCGCAGGAATTTTGGGACACCCTTCCATACTGTTTCATGGAAGTAGCTCATTCCTGCCCTCATCTCATCTTGGGGAGTTGGAGGGGTCCTTCGAATCTCATCTGTACGAAATGCAGCTTGAATCTACATGGAAACAGAACCGAAACAAAATCAGAGAGAGCAAGTTTTTTTTTTTTTTTTTTAAATTGTGGAACAGGGATAGCAAGTTTATTTTCATATAAACAAATATCATGACAACGTGATTTACCTCACGCTGTAGAGCCTCATCAAGCTCCTGCTTATCATCTGGAGTAATATCTTTAGCATACAACTGTGCTAAACAATTCCTTATCCTGGACATATGAAAAGTGCAGAAAATGATTCTTTAGAATCAGAAACATATTAGTGAATTGAAGTAGGTTTCGAATTGAAATTTCTTCATCAGAGTACTTGTTGAGATGTAATAAAAAGGCATTAAGCATCAAACCTTCCATGCTTCTGCAGTAAAGATCTACGAACTGATTGGGTAGGATGAGCAGTGAAGACCAGATCCACAGTCTGATTCTTAAGAGCATCAAAAACTTCCTCAGGAGACTTCTTCAGATCAACCACAAGTCTCTTGAGAGTTTCTTCAATGTCTGATTCAGTTGTTGCAGAGTTCTCATCAACAAAATCACCTTTCTTCAACTTTATCCTTCGGCGGTAAGCAATCTGAACTTCCTCAGCCAGGTTAGCCAAGTTAAGCATGTGGGAGAAAGCTTTAGCTACTACAATAGAGTCACCGGGATCCAAACTGGTCAAAACATTTCCCAGCTCCTCAAGTTTCTTGGGGTTATTCTTCCCTTCATACTCGGCAGAAAGTTCATAACATTCTTGAACCTAAACAAATCAAACAGAAAAATACAATTTTATCACTGTAAATCACAGCAAAAAGTTCAAGAACAAGTTTTTTTATATAGCATCTTCCACAAAATAAACAGTGAACTAAAAGTCTGAAAGTAAGACATATAAATCCTCTCAGGATCTACGAAACCAACCCAATATATGACTATATGCCCTCTGATCTCCTCAGTGAAGAGTTGAGCTATGCAGAAACCAGAAAATTTTCAAATTGAAAAAGACCTCCAATTTCAATGTAATCCAAATATGAAACTTCCATAATTCAATGTACAATCAATTGATAATGAAAAATACTACCATGAGCATTCATCATCCTTTCAACAAAAAAATATGTTTATGTCTCCAACCAAACACTCGTTAAGCATCCAACTTAAAACTAATTGGCAATAAGTGGATGGGCCCAACCTGAATATAAAGTTACTGGAAATTGAAAATTTATTAGATGTGGAATAACCCACTTTAATAAGCTCCCATCACGTGTAGGTGGGATAACCTATTTTAATAGATCCCCATCACATGCAGGCGAAGATAGAAGAAGCCTTCCACATGATCTGGCTCTGATATCATGTTAAGCATCCTACCCACAACCAATTGACAATAAGTGAAGATTGACAGTAAGTGAAGGGGCCAACTTGAATATAAAACTACAAGATATTAGAAATTTATTAGATGTGGGATAATTCAATTTAACACGTGTGTAGGCTACGTGATAGAAGCCTATTAAAGTGGATTATTCCATATCTAATAAATTTTCAATTTCTTGTAGTCTTATATTCAGGTTGAGCCCCTTCACTTACTGTCATAGGGTTGGTATCAGAGTCAAGATTTTTTTTTCATTGCCTTTTCCTATCAGGATTTTTCTAGATCTTCCTTCCATTGTCCTTTCCTAATTTGTTAGGTGGAAAACTTCTTCCATTTTCGTCTACACGTGATAAGGTCCATTAGAATGAATTATCTCACATCTAATAAATTTTCAATTTCTTGCAACCTTTAGATTGGACCCCTTCATTTACCACCAACTGGCTTTAGGTTAAATGCTTAACACGATATCAGAATCTAAGATTTTCCGTTACCTTTTCTTAATTTGTCCCATGAAAAGCTTTTTTTTATCATCCACTACACGTGATGGGACGTTGGATAACCCACTTTAACAATAGTCATACTCCACTATATACAATTAAAAGAACATAAAAAATTTCAGAGCAGAAATCACTATCCTTTCTCGTTAAAAAGTAAAGTGTTTAAAAACAATGGCATTGACCAAACTATCAAAAATCAAATTTAAAAAAAAAAAACAAAAGTGAAACTGAAGAATGACATACCGTTTCCTTAAGATCCTCGCCATGCAAGTCTTGAAGAATATCAAGAAACCGATCCAAAAGCAGAGCATCATACTCCACCAATTTATCATCTTCACTCACTTTAGCAGGAACCAAAAGCCGTAGCTGCGCATCAATGGAAGCCAACTTCTCTATCTTGCTAGAATTATTATTACTCGCCATTGCCCCACTCAAAAAATAAGCCTTCAGTCTTTTTTTATCCTCCCTGTGGATAAAAAAACATGATCAAATTACCAATACACCAAAAAGCATAAATCAAGGATTGGATATATAAAATAGCCACAGAATCTGATTAAGACCCAGAAAAATAGAACCTATAAAATCGAAGATTTGATATAGAAAAGCCATGTATAATTCAAAAAACAAGGCATAATTTCAGGAGACAATTTGAGTCTTTCTAAACAAGGAAAAAAACAGAGTAGAAAGTTTAATGATTTTGAGAAAGACCCGCTTTTGGATATTCAAGTAAAGATATGGACAATGAGGTACCTGAATCTGAGTAACTTAGAAAAACCCAAACTTGGATCAGAAAAAGAAAGAAAAAAAAAACAGGAAAATGGCAGAGAGAGAGAGAGAGAGAGAGAGTTACAAGAGCATGTGAACAAAGGAAGACAAATATTTATAGACGAAAAAAGTAGTCAGCTACCCATCAAATTTTTCCTTTTTTTTTATTGGCAAAAATTAGTGTTGAAATTGATGTCGAAGACTAAGAAGGGAGAACCAAAATGAACAAAATAACTTACTTTTGTTTGTCCTCTCTCCTTATACTTTTTTCCAAATTTAGTTTGCGGTGGGATTGGTTTGTTCGAATATGCTTTCAAGGATGCTTCTATTTTACATTTATTTAATAAGTAATTTTGTTATTTTTTCAAACATAATTTTGAAAGCATTATATTTATCATTATTATAATATAATTAATTAATAATCATAATTAACTACCATGCAAGAGTTTTTAAAAATATTATATAGAACTTCGTGTTGAATCACTGCATAATTTTTAATTGTATTTGATTAATTATAATATTATAATAAAAAATAAAATTAAAAGATAAAAAATACTTAAATTATAATTTAATAATTATTTAAATTTTTAATATTTTATTAAAATTAATTAAGCTTTTAATTTTTTATTTTAACTCAACTGAACTCTTATGTAATCACATGACAAAATGTAATTAATCAATCTCTGAATTATAATCAATTAAATTATTAGAGATATCTTAGATAAATGAATTGATAAAATAGAAAAAAATTATTTTATTTAATTTTTACATTTATTATTTGTGTTACATGATAAATTTTTATTTATTTTATTAATGTCATATAAAAATTTATTTTAATTGATAAAAAATTAACAGTACTAATTTTTTCGTATAAATAAAAGTTTAATTAAATGTATATAATTATTTAAGGGATTGATTGATTATAATAAAAAAATAAAAGCTTGGATTAATTTTTTAAATTTAAAAAGAATTATTGTAAAATGCTAATTGTAATATGTGGTCAACTAAAAGAAATAAATAAAAAAAACGTTTTTCAACTTGACTTGTTAAATATAATTTTAGTTATTATAATTTAAATATTAACAATTTTAAATAAATTTTTTTTTAGAATTTGGATTTTATTTGTATTACCAAATTATAATCGACATAATTGTTAATTTGATATTTGATATTATGAAATTAGCAAATTAGGAGAGTCTGTGCAAAAAAATAACAGTAATAATAATAAGAATTCCTTTTTTATATGCACTAATGAAGTTTACACGACGTTATCAAAAAATTATTATATAGATTGTTTCTAATGATATTAATTTTTAATAATACCTTAAAGGAATATGTGATCATTTTTTTTTAGTTTCGTAGATGAAGGTAAAAAACTTCACTATGTATTTTTTATGCCTTTTCGTCATATTTTATTTTTTTAAAAAAATATTGTGAGAATATAGTTTACATTTTAATTTCCACATTTCATCTTTTTTCAAAGGGATGACATTTTAATCCATATTTATCACAAATTTGAACTAAAGATTATTTAATTTTAACTATATAAACATTTTCACAAAATTTAAAGAATGATTTGTGTAAATTTTTAATACAATGCAAAAATTATAGAAAATAAAAATGATTTGTTAACAAATTATTCTTCTTTATTCCACTAGTAATACTTTGGAAACACAATCATGAAAGTATTTTAATCAAACGTTTAACAGAGGATAATGTACTGGAGGCAACATCTGAACAGATTAATGGACACAAATTAAGTAACCTAATTAAAAAGATTTAAGTTTAATATGAAAGTGTAGTACTTTTGATGGGTTATAAATAAAGTATCACAAAGTTGGATCAAAAGCAAAAGCAACCAATTTACTAAATTAAAAATCCTGATCATAACCATATTTAAAAGTTGTGTGAATAATTAAAAAAAATTTATTATTTCATACATTCTGTGGAATTTTTAAGAAAAACAGATAAAATATTGTTATTTTGTTATTTAAAAAGATAATTTAAGGGATATTTATTGAAGGAAAGATTTAAATGAAATTTTTTTAAGTGAAAATTTTAAAGTTTCTTATTAAAAATAATTAAATTAAAATTAAAATTAAAAATCAAAATCAATGAATTAAAAGATTTAATTACATAGATTAAGTGTGTAAAATTTTAAAAAATTTTAAAAAATTTTGATAATTTAGATAAACATTTTTAATAAAAATATTACAAAAATTTTTATCGTTAAATAAACATAAAAAAATTGCATTATAAATAATATTTTTTATAATTCTTTTATAATATTAATTTTCATATTAAATTCTATTAATTCTTTGATTTAAATTTTTAAAGTTTTAATTAAATCACTTTTAAGAAAAAACTTTACAAACTTCATTTAAAGAATTTCATGTAAATTTTGTTTTATGTATTCATTCTTTTGAATTTTAGTATAAAGTTTACAAACTTCACCGTAACATAATATTGAATAGAGTTCTTCAAAAAATTTTAACTTCAGAATTTAACTTTACGTGATTCTTTAGTTTGATTAAAAATTTTCCTTATTTCAACAGTGTAGAAAAAGAAAATGCAGGAAAATCAAAGACTCACTTTTCTTTAAGTTTTTTAGATTCCAAAGTGAAAGTAAATTTTTTTTATTTACCTTCACTTAATTATATTTTCAGATTATATAGATAACGATATTTATCTTAAAAATGTAGTGATTTTTTTATAAGATTTTATGAAAATATTTTTTTCTCAATATATTTTAAACAAAAATTATGTTTTGAGATTAAATATATGGTGTTCATTATATTTTTAACAAAAAATATGTTTTTAAAATTAAAAATATGTTTTTTATTGAAAATATTATGAAAAAAATTATATTTTATTTTTTATAATTTAAACAAAGACCATGTTTTTCTTCTTGAAAACACGGTCATTGTTTAAAATATAACAAAAACTATGTTTTTAATCTAAAAAATATGATCTCTATTTAAAATATATTAAGAAAAAATTTTATTTTTTTAAAATTTTTTAATTTCAACAAAAATAATGTTTTTAAAATTAAAAAGTGATCTTTATTAAAATTATATTATAAAAAAATTTTAGATACAAAAAATTTATTTGCCCCCTAACAATTTAAAAGAATGCTTTTATGAAGAAGACTGCGTTTTATTGCAAAAAAAAAAAAAAAGGCCACTTTTTGAATATTTAATATGTTTTATTGCTCCAAAACGTCATCCATAAAAATATCCTTCTTAACATTTATGGTTATCATATGACATTAATGCTAATGGATTCCATTATTTTTAAAACATAAAACTCAAAATTTTCTTGTTGTTACTCATAATAAAATAAAAATGAAACATAAAATACATTTATTTAATATTATTACATACAAAATTTAAAATATATTTACTAAATATTATTATATATATAATTTGTTTGGGGCTCCACCTTTATAAATCCTCAAGAGAGGGTTTACTATCTCCTTCCAACCTTGATCTTATCACGAAGGTCAATCCATGTTTCTTCTTTGTAAGGACAATTAATGTTAAGGTAATAATTAGGATCCATACAACTTAATAAAATATATATACACATATTTAACATTTAACTAAATATACAAATAATTTATAATTAAAAAATCTTATAAAATATTAAATAAAAATGTTATTTTTATATTTTTATATTTATTATGTGTTATTCATATTTTATCAAAGATAACATAATAAAAAATTTTATTAGATAATTTTACATTTCTTTAATCAAATACAAAAATTTTAATAATCACCCATCCCCTTTAATATCATTTTTCTCATGAAATCACACCCCTTTTATAAAATTTAAGAATTTGTAAACTAAATATCCAGTAGTAAATTTCATATAAAAACCTAATAAAACAATGATATTTTTTTGTAATTAAATTAGATGGCAAAAGAATGAGAATGAAGCATGTAAAAATTAGTTTATATGAATTTCGAGTTGAGCTAAACTGGTTGATATAGTTATTTTTAAAAGATAACATTTAATAGATTTGTGGTTCAGATCATAACACCTACAACTTATTTTATAAAAAAAAATTAATTTCTATTTAATCATTTATTTTATTGCATCCTAATTAGATAATAAAAAATTTGTAACCCAAATTAAATTATGTAATTATTTTTAAAAAATGATATTTAAAAAGTTTAAAATTCGAATCCCAACATCTAAAAATCCTTCTCCTATCTCTTGTTACTTTATCCTTTATATAAAAAAATAGGAAAATTTTCTAAAAAGTATAATTAAACGTCTGGATTGATTTTTTTTACATTTATTTAAATGCCGAGATACAAGATTTTGTTTTCTTCAAGCCAGAAAATTTAAAACCTTATTATACAACAAATCCAAGCTCTAATCGATTTGGATAAATATGTTAAAAAACTGATTTTAGAATATTTTTGAAAAAAAATGGGATTCATCAATTAATCTAAAATATTGTGTCCTTAAATCTTAATTATAAAGGGAGCAGTACCCTTAAAGCTTAATTAATAAAGAAAAATCCTGTCTAATTCTATCTTCATATACATATATTAACAATAAGCTAAGGTGAATTTAAACTCGACATTTTGAGCAGAAAATGCATGCACTTAATTAGATTGTGATTGTGTTAAATTATCTTTATTTCTTCATCACATGAGTAAATTTATGTTGCTTTCAATTAATAAACCATGTTGGCTAATGTCAGCACTCACGAGCATCAACTAAGACAGATTATGCTTTGAATAATAGTTAAATAATTAATGTAATTTCTTACATCATCCTTCTTATACCAATTTTTTTTTATCTCATTAATTTAGTGAGATTGTACTTTTGATTTTTTTTTTTTTTGGGCGTGGAGAAACGGTTGACAATTTGCTTCTTCTACTACTATTATTACTACTACTACTATTACTATTACTACTACTACTAATAATAATAATAATAATAATAATAATAATAATAATAATATTTTAAAAAAAAAGTTTTGTGTGGTGGGTCCATTAAGATAAATTTATATTTATGAACATTGTCATATAAAGTTAGTAGCATTAACTTTCACTCGATTTGGTTGACTAAAAATAATTTTAATGATTAATTTATACCAAAAAGAAAAGATTATGAATTGTATTGTATGCATTCACTTCAAAAAGCATTGTTGTATAATCAAAAGAGAGGGAGAGAACAAGGATTATTTACCTTTTTTAAAAATATTTTATGGGAAGTGTTGTCGTCTACCACATTGAACGAACATGGTAGACTATTTAGGGATATTATATTATTAAATTTATTATATTTCACACTCTCAATTTCAAGTATATTATTAAATTATAGTCAAAGTGTGATTAGATACTTTGATTATAATTTAGTAATTATATTTAAGCTGGGGGTAGCTTTTTTGTTTGGTAAGAAGAAGATAAAAGAAAAAAAATTAATCAAATGGTTAAACAACAAAATAATACATATTATTATATCTCAATTATTAAATTAAATTTTTTTTAATATTTTTTCTATCTACCGAACGAATAATGCTATTTTTAGTCAAGGTAACTCTGAATATTTGAGTATTAAGATAATTCACTTCTCCTTTTTTTTTTTTGCTTTTCTCCCCATACGTTTCTTATCGTTTCTTTCCCTTGCTTGTTCCATTTCTCATATCCAAAGATGACAACAGGTCACTATTGGAACATTATTCGTACTCATCCCATCCCGATATTCATCAAGTAATTTTTTCATATATCATTTTCGTACCTCATGAGTAATGGGCATCGAATATCTGATTAACAATTGCATCTCAACATGACTATATTTGCTTGAGACATAAATTGTCTCAAACTGGGTCTCATGCTAGTATCCATCCAAATTCCTCGTCAATATTTACTTCCACTTCATTAGCACCTGAACTGCAAGGCTAAAGAAATCCACCTTAGTTCAGTCTTTTTTGTCCCAAATTAACTCACATTTATGGTCCATCAAAACCTTTCATCTTAAAAAAAAATTAGACATATTTAGTTACTTGTCACATCAAGTTATGCACGTTGTTTCTTAAGTGATCATTGCCTCATTGGATAATTAAATAAATAAACTAGTATTTATGAAATGTAGGCAGTAGGCATGTTATGTGCTCAAATAAGGCCTTGATGACAACTACTCATGCATGGATGCATGTGGTTTAGGAGCCAAATGTCACATGAATGTTCTTTTGTGTTTCCTTCTTTGTTGTTAGTTCACTCTTGATAATATCATAGCTATGGCTCAGAAAAAAAAAAAAAAAGAATTATCCAACCTTTAATTTCTTACACTTTCCGTAGAAGAAAAATAAAATTTTTAGATGACAATTTTGTTGAAAAAAATGAATTGTGAGTACCCTCTTTGGCATAATTTAATTTTCAATGTCTTCTTGCTCAATAAATTTCAGATTAACACGGTGTTTGATAGAAAAAAAAAAGTACAAAAAGATTGCTTTTTCTATTTTTATGTTTGATAAAAAATATGTTAAAAAAATGAATCTACACGTTTTTTTTCCTTTCAAGTTCAATTCTTTCAAATATAAAGGAATGGCATTCATTCAACTCAAATTAATAAATATACTTATAATTTTATTCCAAAACTCTTTTGTTCTTTTATTTTCATTCTTCATACTGAACACAATAAAGAAAAAAAATTAATTACTTTCATTTCACTCTTTTCTTTTTCTTTTTTCGCTTTTTTTCATTCATTCATTTTTTTCCTATTAAACATAATTAATGTAAAATTAATTTTGTGACTTGAATTTAACCTTTCATCGGAGATAATAAAGTTGATCATAATCAATACATAATTAGCATGCATATCTTAAAGAAAAAAGAATAAAAGAGAAGAAAAGCAATATATAATGAGAAAGAGAAGATGAAATCATTCCATTCTCACATCCAAGTTAAGTAGGAAGGTCAGCTCTTAGCCATAGTCATAGATTATAATAAGTGGTGGCCATGCCTCACGCATGATTTAATTGGTGCTAAAAAGAGTAATACAACAGTTCCGCTCACTAATTAATTAAAACAATTACAGGCCACACATCAGCATTTTAATATTTTAAAAAAATTAATCACACATCTTATTCGAGGTTGAAATTAGTTTTGACATAAAAAGAATTAAGAGTGCATATAATATTAGCATTTAATTTTTATTTTTATTTTAAGTTTCGAGAATGAAAAATCCGAACTGGATTCTTTGAATTAATTAGAAAAACTTTTGGTCAAACAAAAAAAAGCCAAAAAAAAAAAACTTATTAGGAAATACTTGTATCTATTATTGAATCAAAGTACTAGATGACTTGAAATAAAACAAATATTTATATCTTATATTTCAATACTTTTTTTTTTTAAATTCTTAATCCACCCTTAAATTCACTTACCTTTTATATTTATGAAAAAGATAATATGCGCATAAACTCTTTGGAATTTATAACTTTCAAACATCAGCTCTAATATAATATCTATCATAACGGTTTTTAGGACTGCTAAAAGAAGTTTTTTAAAAAATAAGAAGTCTTCATTAATTTTTTTTATTTGGTGTGATTAGTCACCTAAAAATTTATATTTTTAATAAAATCTTAAAAACTAATTTAAAATTTATCAAAAATATAATTTTGGTATTTGAAATCAGAGATGGATTTGAGAGTAGATTACGTATGGAGAATGATAAGTATCCTTACAATGTTCGTTTTAAAAACAATAACAATTAATCTTATGTTATCCTTTAATTTTGATAAAAAAGTCTTAAGTTCGATATTTTAAAAAATGATTTCCTTGATTTATTACAACCAAAACATCTTTCTTTTTTTTTTTTTAATTTTGTTTGAAAGATAAATTAGAACCTTGTGTATTGAAAAATTCCTAAAAATATTTCAATACTCTAGTAATATTAAAAGGAACTTTCTCATTTTAGGATCTCTTAAGAATTATTACTTAGACTTCTTAAAAATTTCATCTTCAGTAGTTCATATTTATTTTTAAAATTAATATTTACCATGCATATAATAATAAATTATGACACCTATAATTTAATCCAAATAATAATTTCTTTTTATGAAAATTCATTTTTATTTTTTATTAAATAAAAAGTAATGAAAATCTTCATTGAAAATTATTCTAAATGTTTTAATACTTTGGCAACACTTTATATAAATTTTCTCATCTAGAGATTTCCAAAAACTTTTCATTGGATCTTCTTTTCGACCCTCTCCTCTCAAATCTAATCTTAATTTTTCGAGAATCACCCTTTAAAATCCTAGATCTATAATGAAACTTGCGACCGAAACAACCTAAAACACCTATCCTTGTGTGTTCCAAACACTGTGATTGAAACCCTTTTGTTATGTTTTTTTTTTTTTTTTTGCTTTTGGCATTAATGTTCCATACCCAAGAAATGTGGTTTTTTTTTTCTTGTTTTTGTGTATTTTCAGTTTTTCTTGGGCTACCTTGTTGGTTTATTTCTAGGTTTCAGCTTTTTTTTTTTTTTTTTGCTTTTTTGGTTTTGGAATTTTTTTTCTTGGTAATGTTTTTGTTAGTTTTTTTTTTATTTGGTGGGGGTGGTGAGCAAGGCTCATGGTGATGGTTGGAGAGTTAAGAGGGCAAATGGGATGGCTTGTGATGTGTGTGGCGTTGCTGTTTTTTGGTGCTTTGTGTCATAACAGTTTTGAGATCATTAGACAAATTTAAAAATAAATAGAGTTACCACCAATATTTTTTGATAGGTGTGATTGACCACCTATTAAAACTTATTCTTTTAATAAAAATTTAAAATTAACTAATAGTTTATTAAAAAGATAATTTTAAGGTTTGCGAAACTAGTTAGGATTTAGGAGTATAGATATGCATGGGGAATGATTAATATCTCCACAGTGCTCGTTAACAAATAGTATTAGTTAATTTTAACAAAAGAGTATTAATTTTGGTATTTAAAAATAATTTTCTTGACTATCTTTATTTCACCCTTTTTTCCTTTTTACAAATTTTTTTTTATTTTTTTATTTTTTTTAAGATTAATCCATTTTATTTAAGAAAAATAAATTAGAACTTTATTATCGAAAAAAATCTTAAAATGTTACAGTACGTTGGTAACATTAAAATAATTTTTCTCACTTAAAGATTTTTTTAGGAATTGCTACTTGAATTTCCTCAAAATCGTGTCCTCAAAGGTTTGTATCTATTTTTCAAAGATTAGATAATATGTAGACGATGCAAATGATTAAATATTAATGTGCATGTTTTATTTATCATTTTTTTAAAATTATTTATTATTTTTTATTATAGTTTTTAGAATTTTTTTAGAAGAAAAGAAAACTTTTTATTGTATTGAAAA
Source organism: Durio zibethinus (assembly GCF_002303985.1). The sequence goes on along the minus strand of NW_019167860.1, from coordinate 34,090 downwards.
TTGTTTATAAATATTCTAATATGTTGGTAGTATTTAAAAAAAATCTTTTCATCTAGAGATTTTTAAGATATCACTATTCGAATTACCTTAGAATCTCATTATCGGATAAAAAAAATTTTTTTTTCTTCATTTACTAGTAATCTTTTTTAGAACAAATACATTTTTTCTTTTAGAAAATTTTGCTTATTAATTTTTTCATTTTATTATTTAATATTTACTATTTATTATTATTTTTTATTTTTATTTTTTAGTAAAAGAAAATTGAAATTTTGTTTTGTTTAAAATTTTTTATAAATACTCCAATACGCTAATAGTATTTAAAAAAAACTTTCTCACCTAGAAATTTCATAGAAATTGCTCTGTAAATTTCTTTAAAATCTCATTATCAAACAAAAATTTTATTTCCTTTATTTTTTATTATTTATATTTTTTAATTTCATTTTGTTTTATTCTTTTTTTAAAAAATAAAATTATGAAAATTTTGAATATTTATTCTATTACTAAAATAAAGTAATAAATATTTATTTTGAAAATTTGTAATTTTAAACATGCATGAATGAATAAAAATAAAATAAATGAAAATATATAACTAAGAAAATAATAAAATAAAATGCAAAAAATAAAAAAAAACTTGAACTGACCGATCAACAATCTAGTTAATGCTTTGCATGGTTTTGGTTGTTTGGGATGATTTTTTGCTTTTTTAGAGCGATTTTCTTTGCTGTTCAGCTAGTTTTTTAGTGGTTCGATTAAACTAGTCAGAGATTCAATTAAACTGGTTTCTAGTTTGATGGGAAATCAAGTAATGGGTTGGGTCCATAGATCAACGGTTGGGCCAGTCTGAAGCACGAATCCTCTTTCGATGAAATGGTATCATTTTGCCTTTTTTTAAAAAATATATATATAAAAGAAAAACTTTTTTCATATCATTTCATCCCCTTTTACTAAAAAAAAAATCAGAACTAAAAAAAAAAAAAATTTTCCCAAAGCTTCTGCTATAACCTAAACTTCGGTGCTATGTCATTGTGCCCGTCGCCACTCTTTTGGCCATTACTATACCTTTCGTCGTTGTTGACAGTTGAAAAACTCCAAAAAAAACCCAAAAACTCCTTTTAGCCTCATTTGCAACATTTTGAGCCCCGTTTTTCTAAAAACTCTATTTAAAAACATAGATGTGCTCCCAAAGTTTCAGTTGAAATATTTTTTTGTTTTTTGGTCTTTCTTTTTTTTGTGGTTTGTTTTTGGCGTTGGTTCCTTGTTCCAGAGAATATGGATTTTGTTTTTAGGTTTTTTTTGCAAGATTATGAAAGGTTGTTTTTTGGTTGATAAGGATTTTTTTAGGCTTTTTTGGTAGAGGTTCTGTTTCTTTTTCTTCTCCATTGTTCTCTTTCTATGCTTGAGCTCTAAATTTATAAAGCTAAGAGGAAAGACAAGATCCCATGATTTTTGGGATTTTAAAGGGTTGTCACCGGTGGCCTTTATGTTACCAGGATGGTTGCTGTGTCTGAGATTAAAAAATTTGTCTAGTTTCTAGGCATTAGGATTATTGTTCATATGATTTTAGCCCAAAACTAAATTTCTTCCGTGGATGGTGATGGTAGATGTAGACACCCAATTGGGTCCAGGCCCAGATCAATTGGGCCTGGCCCAAATGGGTAAGACCCAATTCAATTTTTATCCTGTATTTTTTTTTCTGTTTCTTTTGTATTTTATGTATTTTATTATTTATTATTATTATTATGTATTAATATATATATTTATTTTTTTATTATTATTAGATTAGATTTATATGTATATAGATATATATTTATTATTATTATATTATTATTATTTTTTTTTGTTTTTGTTTTGTAATATATTTTTGGGTTTATCTTATTTTATTTGTTATTATTTTTTTTAATTATCTGTTCTGATTTTTTCCTGATTTTCAGATATTATTTTTTAATTTTTTTATACTATAATATCTTTTGATTTATCTTTTCTAATTATCTAGTATTTTTTTTTATTTTGATTTTAATTTTGGATGGCTGGGATTAAAAGATGAAGAATCCCACTGTGGAGGGGAACTCAATCAGAAGAGTCCAATTGAATTCAAAGATTGAATCCCCGTCCAAGGAGGAATTGGGATTGATCAGGAACTCCTGATCAATCCCTATATAAAGGACCCATGGAACAGATGCAAACACACACAGAAAACGGTAAGCAAAGCTACTGATTTGAGAGAAAAGGAGGCGTATAGAAAGCTAGGAAAAGTTTAGGAGTGTTCTGGGAGTGAGAAAAAATTTTTCGAAATTTTTGGCGAAAAATTTTTCTGGAAATTTCTGGAAAATTTTCAGATTCCGACGAAAATTTTGGTGAAATTTGAATTTTTCGACAACAATTCCGACGAACATTGAAGTTTCCGCGTGACCTGCCTAATTTTCGACGAAGAATCCCAGAAATCGATGGTATTCCGGCCAATTTTCGGTGAAATTTCTAGATTCCGGTGACATTTTCCAGAATTCAGCACCGGTGTTCTTCAGCTTTTAGAGAGAAGGGAGAGGAAAAGGGAAGAAGAGAGAGAGAGGGAAGGAGCGTTCTGTCGAAAAATGAAAGGGATTACCTTTTATACCCTCCCAAAACGATGTCGTTTTGGCCTTAAGTAACCAGAGGATCTGTGCGTTTTGCCGAACCCGATCCGACCCGAGCGTCGACCCGCTTTCCTGACCCACGCGTGCTGCCCCTCCCCCAAGCCGAGCCGAGCCGAGCCGAGCTTCCAAGCCGTTCCCCCAAGCCGTTTCTCTTCTTTGAGCCGAGCCGAGCCTCGATCCGAGCCGCTCCAGGTTTTTTTTTTTTTTCATTTATTTGTTTATTTGTTTTTTATTTTATTTATTTATTAGATTAGGTTTATTTAATATTCTTTTTATCTTTATTTTATTTTTATTTTGTTTTTTTTATTTTTATTTATTTTCATTTTCATTTTTTTTTATTTTATTATTCTATTTTCTTTAAATAAAAATCAAAATTTTCAAAAAAAAAATATTTTTAGGGAAAAGTTGAAAGTATCAATTTTCCTTAAAAAAAATAAATAAATTTAAAAAAAATATATTTTTAGGGAAAAGTTGAAAGTATCAATTTTCCTTAAAAAAATAAATTTTCAGAAAAAAAGATTTTTGAAGAAAAGTTGAAAGTATCAATTTTCCTTGAAAATAAAAATTTTTGAAAAAGATTTTTAGGAAAAAGTTGAAAGTATCAATTTTCCTTAAAAAAATAAATTTAAAAAAAAAAGGTTTTTTGGGAAAAGTTGAAAGTATCAATTTTCCTTGGAAATCAAAGTTTCAAAAAAAAATATTTTTGAGAAAAAGTTAAAAGTATCAGTTTTCCTTAAAAATAAATTTTTAAAAAAATATTTTTGAGGAAAATTTGAAAGTATCAATTTTCTTTAAAAAATAAATTTCAAAAAAAATATTTTTGGGGAAAAGTTGAAAGTATCAATTTTCAACACAAGAACAATCATTCTTTCCTTCCTTTCTATCTTAATTTTGATTTTGTTTTTTTCTTTAAATAATCCGACGACGGAGCCTCTACAAGTGAAACAGTAGTTTTTCTTGCATACTCTTGATGTGAGGGAATTTTCTAAATTTTTTGCTAAAAGTATTAGAGTCAATTGAGAAAATTTCCAATAATTAATTACTTGGTAAAATTTTAAGGCTTTTGGATAACACAAATTTAAGCTGGTACCATCTTTTGATGGGCGTTGTGAGGGTGCTATAACCTTCCTCACACGTAACCGAACTCCCGAACCCTGTTCTGGTTAGCAGACCTGAACTTATTCTTTTAGGGACCCTTAAGCTTAGGTGTTCCCTGAAAGGACAGATTCTTTAGGTGACCAATCGCACCTAGATAAAAAAGATTGGTGGCGACTCCCAAAAGTCAATGTCTAGCGATAGATCCCCGGATCTAGACGTTACGACAGCTTGACGACTCCACTGGGGACCTTGAGAGTCAGGCCAGCAAATAATTTATGTTATCCAAAAGCCTAATAAAATTGAACCCTTTTGTATATATGTATTATTATTCATTCATGTTTATTTACTTTATTGATTATGTCATTCATGTGAATGTGCATAACAAGAGCTCTACACCTGAGCTCCGTCCCTCTAGGAGAGAGTAAAGTACCTATTGCTTTCGTGAGGTCTAATGCCTCCGCAGTGGCTAGCGAAATACTCCCACTCAAATTAAACATTTTCCGTTTGTAGCCTGTAATGGGTGAGGATTAGGGTGCCTTACTAGTCTGTGATGGACAAGGATGTAAGGAACAATTTGAGGACCTTTAGACTTTGACCCTAAAACCACATATAGTGAACCTTAAGAATGCCTAACCTATAGATAGAGCCATCACTCTTCCCTTTTAGAATTGATCAAAAGCATATGATTCATCCCTTTTACTTAGTGTGATGTGTGATGTGTAAAATTACTTAGTTATTTGTTCTTTTTCTGGGTATACTAACCTTTTTCTTATTTCTTTTGCATTGGTTCATACGCATATCATAAAGTTACATAAAAGAACATTTGCTTGAAAAACGGTCTTCAACAAATTTTTTTTCATGAACACCAATGAACGCCTAGTTTGCTCTTCATCAGTATTAGCACCCTGTGGGACACCTAATGAAGTAAGGGCCATATCAGAAAAGACTCAACTGAAGATGGGAGATTGCTTGCCAATTGGGTATGAGTCTATTCTGTCCAAAGAAACATCCATCCTCCTCAAACAAAACAATTTAAAAGATTTAGTGGATATCTGGAAGAAGATGAGTCCGTCAAGACAAGAGCAGTTTTGCCAGAAACATGGGCATATAGCACACCTTCTAGCAGTGGCTGTTGATGATCAACTAATTAGAGCTATAACATAATTCTGAGATCCTGCATACAAGTGTTTCATCTTTAATGAAGCTGATATGACTCTCACCATAGAAGAATATTCGGTCTTATTGGGTTTGCATCTAAAGACTCCTGACAAGATATATGTCAAAAAACATAAGTCAAGATTTCGTAAAAGTCTGGCTCAACTCATGGGGATAGACAAGGAAGTTATGGATTCTCATACAAAGAAGAAACAAGAACAGGTTTGCCTACCTTGAAAGTTCTTTCATGAGTTTCTGATGCAACACGTCAATGAAGAACGAGAGTTAGACATATTTGCCTTGGCTATATACAGACTGGTAATCTTTTCAAAGGTTTTGGGACATATTGAGATAGCAGTGGTTGATTTTTTTGAGAGTGTGATCAATGGCTGTAATCCTTCAATGGTAATATTAGCAGAGACTATCAGATCTTTGAGTTATTGTCGTCGGAATGGAGGGCGCTTCATAGGATGCATACAGCTATTGTATGTGTGGATGAAAAGCCATTTTGAACAAGGAAATGGTGCTTTCTCGAAGATTTATATCCGTAATCGCTTTTCGATCAAAGAGTTCTGTGAAAGTGGGTGGTCAAAGCAGAAGTCTAAACAAGAATGGATAACTTTCTTACAAAAGTTGAAAGGTGCCAGAGTGAGATGGTTAGTCCCATGGATGAATCGAGAGCCTATGTTATACCAATATGGAGATAGTACAGTGGTTCCACTTCTGGGTTTATGAGGAGTGACAAATTATACACCGCTCTTAGTGAGGAGACAATTGGAGGGAAAACAGTTTATTCCTATGACTTATGGGCTTCATCAGTTAGATTTCTCTTACAGTGAGCTTAAAGCATTTCAGAGGATGAATGGGATGATCAAAGCATGAAAAAATCCCCAAAGAGTGAATCCTGGACCATTCACTGAAAAGTCACTCCAGGTTACTTGGTTTGGAGAACAAAGAGAAGACAAAAAATGGTATTCACTTATGAAGTCTCTCAACCACCGACAAAAGAAAAGCTTGAAGAGATACCATCAGAGTTAGAGCTGACAACAAAAGAATTTGAGTTTGAAAAGATCAAGTTAAAGAAAGAGATTCAAGAACTTCAAGAAGAAAAAGCTCAGTGGAAAGGTAGAGCTGAAAATTATGAAGTTAAAGTTCATAAGATTGCTAGAGAACGAGATACAGCTACTGAAGGTCTAGCAAAGTTACACCAGGAGCATAAGAGACTATGTGTGAGAGAAAGGGCCAAAGAGATAACCATTATCGAGTTGACTGAGGAAAATACAAGATGAAGCAAGAGTATGTCGAATTGGAAGAAGAAAGTACCGAAGCACAGGCAGAACTTAACATGCTAAACAGTTATTTGAGCGGGCTAAGTCAAAGGTTGGAAGAACAAGGAGACCACATCGCTGCATTGGTCAGAGAACATAGAGAATTATCATACCAAGTCTGGTGTGGTAAAAGAGAGAACTTAGGAAGGCAGAAATACATTGAGCACTTAACAACCCAAATTCATAAAGGGGTGCGTAAAGCAAGAGAGATGGTGGAAGAGGCAGAGGCATTAAGACAAGTGGTGGCCCCAGTAGGAGAACATGGACAGCGTCTCCTGAACTTCATAGAAGAAGCCAAAGCCCAGTATGAACAGATCAAGCAATTTTATGGCTATAATTCTAGGATGATAAACTCAATGTAGATCAAAGTTGTTTGGAATAAATGAAAATTTTTAGTTGAATACCGTTTTAAGGAAAATGTTCTTTGCATACATGCATTTTTCATTTATTGCATTCTCATTCATTACACTTTAACCATGTGATAATCATGCAAATTTACTAATTCTGAGGTATGGTACTCAAGGTTCCAAGGATAGCTCCATCTAGCGAGAACCCTACTCATCCATACAACACAAGATCCAGAGCAAGGCAAATGGAGGAAGAAAGTTCCCATAGATTTGAAAAGCTAGAAAAAGCACAGGAAAAGATTGAGAGTGAGCTAAGCAAGATTCTGAAAGCTCTAAATAACATGAATAAGGGGAAAAGAGTTGAAGGAAATACAAGCCAACAAGTTCCCCATTTACAAGAAGTGGCTGACCCTTTGTACCCTTCAGGTTTTGGCCCACCTCAAGCCCAGTCTGCTCAAGAGGCCCCGTCACAACACTTTGCATATCCAACATATCCTGGAATGCCATCGACTTTCAACCTAGGGCAGTATAATAGCTATATAAATCCTGTCTTCACTGAAAAGGCAGCAGAACCAATTCCTGATCTAGATGATTTAAAAGAGAAGAAAAAGGAAAAAATGAGGGTGAAAGCTGAAGAAAGTTCCAAGATTAGCATGCTAGAGCAAATGCTAAGGGCTGTTGAAGGATTTAACTTTTATGGGTCAGTTGATGCTGCTGGGCTCTGCCTAGTTCCTGATGTGGTTATCCCCCATAAGTTCAAAGTACCAAAATTTGAAAAGTATGACGGTACAAAGTGCCTCAAAACCCACATCACCATGTATTGCAGGAAGATGGTAGCTCATGCACATGATGAAAAGCTATTGATTCATGTTTTCCAAGACAGTCTTACTGGCTCTGCGGCCAGATGGTATGTTCAGCTGGATATGACTCGCATTCGCTCTTGGAGTGATATGGCACATGATTTTATCAACCAATACCGACATATCATCGATTTGGCTCTTGATCGTTTATTTTTGCAGAACCTGGAGAAAAAGGCAAACGAGTCTTTTAAAGAGTATGCCCAGAGGTGGAGGGATGTTGCTTATCAGGTACAACCTCTTCTGACAGAAAAAAAAACTACAGTGCTATTTGTCAGCACTTTAAAACCTCCCTATTATGAAAAGATGATAGGAAATGCAACAAAGAATTTTACTGATATGGTAATCTCGGGAGAGATCATTGAGAGTGCCATCAAGAATGGCAAGCTAGAAGGAAATGAAGCATCTAGCAAAAGAGTCCCGAAGAAAAAAAAAACTGAAGCTCAGGCTGTGAGCTTTGATAGACGATAAAACAAAGGTTATTCACCTTACCCACCATCAGAATATTCACCCTATCACCCCGCTGTAAATAACACTTCCTTTCATCCATACCAACCATTTACACAACCACCATACCCTCAAACCTATCAAACCTCTTATAGACCCTAAAACACCATGTACAGTCCTAACATCCAACCTACTTCAAGACCATAAATTCGCCCAACTAACCCTATTGGTGGCTCACGGGAGCAACGAACCACTCGTGAAAAACTTATTTTTGACCCTATTCCCATGACCTATACGGAATTATATAAGGAGCTCTGCAACAGTCATTTGATCGCTCCAAGTAAATTGAAACCCCTCAAGCCACATTATCCCAAGTGGTATGATCCCACCGCCCACTGTGACTACCATTATGGGATTGCTGGTCACTCTACCGAGAATTGTACTACCCTGAAACACAAAGTGCAACGGTTGATTAAGGATGTGATGATTTACTTTGACACTGGAGGGACGATTGCGCCAAATGTTAGTGGCAATCCTCTACCGAATCATAATGTGAATGCTATAGGGAAAGAGCAAGAACGTCATGTGAAGAGGGAAGTGGCAGATATTAAGACACCCCTGGGCCAATTATTTGATGTTTTACGAAGAGCAGACATGATACAACTGGTAAGTCCACAGCTATCATGGAGCATATATAGCTGGTACTAGTTGTAAGTATCATAGTGGGGCAATAGGCCATTCCCTTGAAACCTGTGAGCAGTTTCACCATGAGGTGTAAAGACTCTTGGATTCACACCAAATGAAGATCTATGAAAAAAAAAAGACCTGAAGAATACTGAGGTATACATGACTGATAAGCCTGTAAAGTTGTTTCCAAAACCAGTGACAATCCAGTGTGGGAACAAACCAAAGTCAGTCATAGACAAACTCTTCCCCAGGTCGATAACTTTTAAAGTCCTGACTCTTTTTCCATACAAAGATGATAAAGCTGTACCCTAGAGATATGGCTGTGACACCATAGTTCAGGGACAAAAAGAAGAGGTCTCCAAAGCCGATGCTTCCAACATAACTGATGTAGGAGGCATTACTCGAAGTGGGAGATGTTATACTCCAGAAATGCTAGAGAAGGCTAGAAGAGAGAAGGCTAAAGAAGGAGAAAGACGGAATAATCCAGAGATAGAGCCTGAAGAAGATCAACCAAAGCCAATATTAGAAAGAGAGGTTTGTGAATTTTTGAAGCTGGTAAAACATAGTGAGTATTCTGTTGTAGAACAGTTAAATAAAATGCCAGCTCGAATCTCATTATTATCACTGTTGCTGAACTCAGAGCCACACCGAAATGCCTTGCTGAAAGTGTTGAACCAAGCATACGTGGCCCATAACGTGTCTGTTGAATATGTGAACCACTTGGTTGGAAATCTAGTTATGTCAAATCACATTTCATTCAGTGATGATGAGATTTCTTTGGAGGGAAAAAGAAATGCCAAGGCTCTACATATCACAGTCAAGTGCAAGAGCCATATCATAGCCAAGGTCCTTATCGATAATGGTTCTGCTATCAATGTCATGCCTATGTCAACTTTGGCAAGGTTACCCATTGATTCCTCTCATATGAAGGATAGTCAGATGATTGTGAGAGCCTTTGATGGGACCAGAAAAGAAGTTCTGGAGCATATTGAGATGCCCTTACAAATTGGGCCATGCACCTTCAATATAAAATTCCAAGTGATGGATATCTCTCCATCCTATAACTGTCTGTTAGAAAGACCATGAATTCATATGGCAGGAGCTGTGCCTTCTACTTTGCACCAGAAGATCAAGTTTAATGTAGAAGGTCAATTGGTAGTGGTAGTTGGGGAGGAAGACATGCTGGTGACTCAACCATTGAACACCCCATATGTAGAGGCTACCGAAGAAGCATTGGAATGCTTCTATCGATCTTTTGAATTGGTCAATACTGTAGGTGAAGGATTTCAAAGTCAGCCTTTTTCAAAGATAGTGGTGAGCCAAGTCATCAATAAAGGCTGGTGTCCAGGACTAGGGCTAGGCAAAAATTTACAGAGAATTAAAGAACCACCAACAATAGCAGACAATAGCGATAGGGCAGGCTTAGGCTATGAGACGGTAGAGTGGGAAGTCAAAAGAAGGCTATCAAAGAAGACAGCAAGACTGATGTTCATCCCACACTTGTATGAAACCTTCAGACCTAGAGGATTCATGTACCCAGATGCAAGAAAAAGTGTGGAAGATGATTTTGCCCAGTTAGCCATTAATGCTATTGAAGATGAGGTGAGGGTAAATCAAGAAGAGTGGGTTCGTCTCTGTCCACCAGATTATGAGCTGAACAATTGGAGTGCTATCAAGATGCCTTCGACTTTTGATTTAGATGCAATGTAATTGTAGCATCCCAATAGCTATCGCCTAAGGCATTGAGGTGATCTTTTTGTTCGGGCCATTCATCATTTATTATTTTTAATAAAATTAAGAAGTATGCATTTTCATTTATTTCTTCTTGTGTTTTCATTATTTCCATCTTTCCAAGCACATCTTGCCAACATATCCCATTTTATTCAATTGCAGGTCTTTAAATGAACATGAGGATAATCATGATAACAATCAAGAAGTTAGCTTTGAGAATTCAATTAATACTGATGAATTTGATAATGAAGAGAATTCTGAAGAATATGTTATGCCTCCGGACCTAATGAGGATGATTGAACAAGAAAATAAGCTGATTGAGTCCCATCAAGAGTTAGTGGACTTAGTGAATCTAGGAGATGTAAAAAATAAGAAAGAGGTCAGAATGGGCACTTCACTTTCATCTGAAGATAGGCAACGACTGATAGACCTACTCCGAGAATTTATAGATATATTCGCTTGGTCTTATCAGGATATGCCAGGGCTGAGCACAGAGATAGTGGAGCACAGATTGCCTTTAAGACCAAAATGTAAGTCAGTTCAACAGAAACTGAGACGGATGAAGCTCGAAATGCTACTAAAGATTAAAGAGGAGGTGAAGAAACAATTTGATGCAGGTTTTCTACAAGTGGCTAAGTATCCAGAATGGGTAGCCAATATAGTCCCAGTTCCTAAGAAAGATGGAAAAGTACGAATGTGTGTGGACTATCAGGATTTGAATAAGGCTAGCCCAAAGGATAACTTTTCTTTGCCTCATATTGACACACTAGTAGATAACACGACTAAGCATTCGATTTTCTCCTTTATGGATGGTTTCTCGGGGTATAATCAGATAAAGATGGCTGCAGATGATATGGAAAAGACTATTTTTGTGACCATGTGGGGAACTTTCTGCTACAAAGTCATGCCTTTTGGGTTAAAGAATGCTGGGGTAACATATCAAAGGGCCATGGTAACACTCTTTCATGACATGATGCACAAAGAGATCGAAGTGTATGTAGATGATATGATTACAAAGTCTTGTGGGGATGAAGATCATGTCACTAGCCTCAGAAAGTTATTTGAGAGGTTGAGAAAATTTTAGCTAAAATTAAACCCAACCAAGTGCACCTTTGGGGTAAAGTTAGAGAAGTTGCTAGGTTTTGTAGTCAATGAAAGAGAAATTGAAGTCGATCCCAATAAGATACGAGCCATCCAGAATTTGTCACCTCTCAGCAAACTAAAAAAAGTTCGAGGTTTTTTGGGTAAATTGAACTATATTTCTCGGTTCATCTCTCAACTTACCTACAAATGTGATCCCATTTTTAAGCTTCTTCGTAAAGATAATCCTAGAAAATGGAATGAAGAATGTCAAAAGGTGTTTGATAAAATCAAGCAATATTTATCGAACCCTCAAGTATTGGTGCCACCTGTTTCAAGAAAACCTTTAATTTTATACCTAACTGTATATGAAAATTCAATGGGATGTGTGCTGGGGCAGCAAGATGAGGCTAGCCGGAAGGAGAGAGCTATTTATTATCTGAGTAAAAAGTTCACGGAATACGAATCCAAGTATTTTTCACTGGAGAAAATGTGTTGTGCATTAGCGTGGACTACCAAAAGACTCAGACAGTACATGCTCTATCACACTACATGGCTCATAGCGAAACTAGATCCCATTAAGTACATCTTCGAGAAGCCTTCTTTGTCTGGAAGAATCGCTAGATGGCAAGTAATGCTCTCGGAATACGACATTATATACGTGAGCCAAAAAGTAATAAAAGGGGGTGCTATAGCAGAATTTCTTACAGATCGTGCTACTGAAGAGTATGAGCCGATGAAGCTAGAATTCCCTGATGAAGACTTAATGACTATTTTTCAACTGAAGGAAGAGGAGCATGTAGAAAAATGTTAGAAAATGTACTTTGATGGAGCTGCTAATGCCTTGGGACATGGAATTAGGGCAATTTTGATTTCTTCAGAAGAATAATATTACCCTGTAACAGCGAAGTTAAATTTCAATTACACAAATAACATCGTTGAGTATGAGGCATGTGTCATGGGCCTGCAAGCTGCTATGGATAGAAGAGTGAAAGTACTGAAAGTGTTTGGAGACTCAGCTCTAGTCATATATCAGTTGAAAGGAGAATGGGAGACGAGAGATTTAAAACTTGTTCTATATCATAAGTACATTCTAGAGCTGACGAAATAATTTGAAGATGTCCAGTTTGATCACTTACCTCGGGAAGAGAATGTGATTGCTGATGCATTGACTACTCTGGCTGCAATGATTCAAATTAATGATAATACCGACATTCAGCCCATCAAGTTAGATGTTAAGGATATACCAGCGTATTGTTCTAATGTGGAGGGAGAAGAAGATGGAAAGCCTTGGTATTCAGCCCATCAAGTTAGATGTTAAGGATATACCAGCGTATTGTTCTAATGTGGAGGGAGAAGAAGATGGAAAGCCCTGGTATTATGACATCTTACAGTATGTCAAGGATCAGTAATACCCAATTCAAGCAACAGAAACTGATAAAAGGGTCATTCGAAGATTGGCTATGAGCTTTTTCCTGGATGGGGATGTCCTGTACAAAAGAAGCAAGGACCAAGTATTATTGAGGTGCGTAAATGAGGCTGAAGCGAAGAAAATCATTAAAGAGGTGTATGATGGAATATGTGGGGCACATACTAGTGGACATATGATGGCAAGATAGATCATGAGAGCGAGATATTACTGGTTGACGATGGAGAATGATTGTATTGATTATGCTCGTAAATGCCGTAAATGCCATAAATGCCATAAATGCCAGATATATGCTGATAAGATTCATGCTCTACCATCTGTTTTACATGTTATGGCACCACCATGGCCATTTTCAATGTGGCGCATGGATGTCATTGGTCCAATCACCCCAAAGGCTTCTAACAGGCATAGATTCATTTTTGTGATGATAGATTACTTCACAAAATGGGTAGAGGCAGCATCGTATGCAAATGTGACACACTCCGTAGTTTACAAGTTCATAAAAAAAGAGATCATCTATAGATATGGACTTCCGGAGAGAATTATTTCGAACAATGCCAAGAATCTAAATAGTAAGATGATGTAAGAAATATGTGCTCAATACAAGATCAAGCATCATAACTCGGCACCATACCGTTCGAAAATGAATGGGGCAGTTGAGGCAACCAATAAGAACATAAAGAGGATTTTGGAGAAAATGACCGAAACTTACAAAGATTGGCATGAGAAGTTACCATTCGCATTGCATGCATATCGAACGTCAGTTCATACCTCTACTGGGGCAACCTCATTTTTTTTTAGTTTATGGGATGGAGGCTGTACTACCAGTGGAAGTAGAGATCCCCTCTTTTAGAGTCTTAAAAGAAGTCGAGTTGGAAGAAGCTGAATGGATTCGAGAATGTTATGAGCAGTTAAATTTCATAGAAGAGAAGAGATTGACTGCACTGTGCCATGGTCAGCTATATCAAAGGAGAATGATGAGGGCTCATGATAAGAAGATTCGAACTCGTTGTTTTCGGGAAGGAGAGTTGGTCTTGAAAAGAATTCTCCCAATCCAACACGATAGTAGAAGAAAATAGACTCCGAATTGGGATGGGCCGTATGTGGTGAAACGGGCTTTTTCGGGTGGAGCACTGATACTAACTGAGATGGACGGAAATGATTTACCCCATCCTCTAAATTCTGATGCTGTGAAAAAATACTATGCTTGAAAAAAATGAAAAAATGAAAAAATGAAAAAATGAAAAAATGAAAAAAATGAAAAAAATGAAAAAATAGAAAAAATGAAAAAAATGAAAAAAGTGAAAAAGGAGGACTCAAGGCGAAAACCCCAAAATGGTGGTTTGAGTCATAAGGGGTTTGTCTAAGTTGAAAACCTGAAAAGACGACTTAGATAAGGAGAATACAACATCGAATTTAAAAAGTTCGCTGATATGGAGGCTAGCAAATTTAGAAGAGTTCCAAATTGTTAAATACATCAGAGGGTTGGGTTTTCAGAAAAGACTTTGAAAGGTGTTATCATGATTATCTGATTGATCATTTTGGGCTTTGTCCCCATACCTATCATTGTAGTTCTTTTTTGGCCAAAGTTTGCCAACATTTTGCTAATAAAAAAATATTTTATCTTATTTGTTGTGCCTTTTTTTTATGCTTGTTTCCCAACCATTCATATTCCTTTCCTCTTAGCACCCCATCATGAAAGAAATATGCAAATGCATTCTTACCTTTTGAGTTTGAAATAATGATTGATGAATGAATAACAACATAAAAATATCTTTACATTACATTGAATAAGTCAAAAGTGAAAAAGGCAGAATCGAGATGTTCAGCTCCTGATTAGGACATTGAATCTGGGAAGAGATTTTTTGTTACAGGAAGAATATGAGTGGAAGAAAATAATTAAGAGCTACACTGGTTCGATCTTAGAAGAGCAGTGTAATCGGATCTCTGAAGAATAGAAGGGCTTGATGCCTAAGAAAAGAGCTTGAGAAACTTGAGTACCATACATTGAACAGGAATCAATTGGCCAACATCTCCATAGCATGCATTGAAATTCATATGCATTTGCATAGCATACACTACTTTCAAGAAAGTATAGTGTACAAATTCAAGAAGCAGTGGTGTTTCAACATCCCACATGGAGAAGACAAATATGAAGATACTTTGCAAAATTGAAAAAAGCTTGTCAGGTAAGTTCCTAATCCTTGAAATAGGATGTCTTTTGGTATCAGGGTTGATTTATAAGACCTTTGGGCATAATCTCCTGAAATTCCTCCAAACACAACTTTCAACTCCTGTGGACATGATTGTCAAGGAGCAATTTACTTTTCAAAGTTCCATTGCCTCTGTTTAGAGGAGCAATTTACTTTCCAAAGTTGTGGTACCTCTGTTTAGAGGAGCAATTTACTTTCAAAGTTTCGTTGCCTCTATTTAGAGGAGCAATTTACTTTTCCAAAGTCGTGGTGCCTCTGTTTAGAGGAGCAATTTACTTTCAAAGTTTTGTTGCCTCTGTTTAGAGGAGCAATTTACTTTTCAAAAGTCGTGGTGCCTCTGTTTAGAGGAGCAATTTACTTTCCAAAGTCGTGGTGCCTCTGTTTAGAGGAGCAATTTATTTTTCAAAGTCGTTGAGCCTCTGTTTAGAGGAGCTTTGGTCAAAAAAATAAAAAAACAAAAAAAATAAAAAATAAAAAAACAAAAAGTGACAACGTTGAGTTGAGTCTTGATTGGGTGTCTACGTCTTTGCGTAATTTTTGTTTCACAGAAAATGTGCAAAGAGGGACAACTGTAGACACCCAATTAGGTCCAGGCCCAGATCAATTGGGCCTGGCCCAAATGGGTAAGACCCAATTCAATTTTTATCCTGTATTTTTTTTCTGTTTCTTTTGTATTTTATGTATTTTATTATTTATTATTATTATTATGTATTAATATATATATATTTATTATTAGATTAGATTTATATGTATATAGTTATATATTTATTATTATTATATTATTATTTTTTTTTGTTTTTGTTTTGTAATATATTTTTGGGTTTATCTTATTTTATTTGTTATTATTTTTTTAATTATCTGTTCTGATTTTTTCCCGATTTTCAGATATTATTTTTTAATTTTTTTTATACTATAATATCTTTTGATTTATCTTTTCTAATTATCTAGTATTTTTTTTATTTTGATTTTAATTTTGGATGGCTGGGATTAAAAGATGAAGAATCCCACTATGGAGGGGAACTCAATCAGAAGAGTCCAATTGGATTCAAAGATTGAATCCCCGTCCAAGGAGGAATTGGGATTGATCAGGAACTCCTGATCAATCCCTATATAAAGGACCCCTGGAACAGATGCAAACACACACAGAAAACAATAAGCAAAGCTACTGATTTGAGAGAAAAAGAGGTGTATAGGAAGCTAGGAAAAGTTTAGGAGTGTTTTGGGAGTGAGAAAAAATTTTTAGAAATTTTTGGCGAAAAATGTTTCTGGAAATTTCTGGGAAATTTCCAGATTCCGACAAAAATTTCGACGAAATTTGAATTTTTCGACAACAATTCCGGCGAACATTGAAGTTTCCGGCGACCTGCCCAGTTTTCGACGAAGAATCTCAGAAACCGGTGGTATTCCGGCCAACTTCCGACGAAATTTCCAGATTTCGGTGACATTTTTCAGAATTAGGCACCGGTGTTCTTCAGCTTTTAGAGAGAAGAGAGAGGAAAAGGAAAAAAGAGAGAGAAAGGGGAGGAGCGTTCTATCGAAAAATGAAGGGGATTGCCTTTTATACCCTTCCAAAACGACGTCGTTTTGGCCTTAAGTAACCAGAGGATCTGCGCGTTTTGTCGAACCCGTCCCGACCCGAGCGTCGACCCGTTTTCCTGACCCGCGTGTGCTGCCCCTCCCCCAAGCCGAGCCGAGCCGAGCTTCCAAGCCGCTCCTCCGAGCCGTTTCTCTTCCTTGAGCCGAGTCGAGTCTCGATCCGAGCCGCTCCAGATTTTTTTTTTTTCATTTATTTGTTTATTTTATTTATTTATTAGATTAGGTTTATTTAATATTCTTTTTATCTTTATTTTATTTTATTTTATTTTTTTATTTTTATTTATTTTCACTTTCATTTTTTTATTTTATTATTCTATTTTCTTTAAATAAAAATCAAAATTTCCAAAAAAAAATATTTTTAGGGAAAAGTTGAAAGTATCAATTTTTCTTAAAAAAATAAATTTTTAGAAAAAAAAGATTTTTGAGGAAAAGTTGAAAGTATCAATTTTCCTTGGAAATCAAAGTTTCAAAAAAAATATTTTGAGAAAAAGTTGAAAGTACCAGTTTTCCTTAAAAATAAATTTTCAAAAAAATATTTTTGAGGAAAAGTTGAAAGTATCAATTTTCCTTAAAAAATAAATTTCAAAAAAAATATTTTTGGAGAAAAGTTGAAAGTATCAATTTTTCTTACACAAGAACAATCATTCTTTCCTTCCTTTCTATCTTAATTTTGATTTTGTTTTTTTCTTTAAATAATCCGACGACGGAGCCTCTATAAGTGAAACAGTAGTTTTTCTTGCATACTCTTGAGGTGAGGGAATTTTCTCAATTTTCTGCTAAAAGTATTAGAGTCAATTGAGAAAATTTCCAATAATTAATTACTTGGTAAAATTTTAAGGCTTTTGGATAACACAAATTTAAGCTGGTACCATCTTTTGATGGGCGTTGTGAGGGTGCTATAACCTTCCTCACACGTAAACGAACTCCCGAACCCTGTTCTGGTTAGCAGACCTGAACCTATTCTTTTAGGGACCCTTAAGCTTAGGTGTTCCCTGAAAGAATAGATTCTTTAGGTGACCAATCGCACCTAGATAAAAAAGATTGGTGGCGACTCCCAAAAGTCAATGTCTAGCGATAGATCCCCGGATCTAGACGTTACGACAGTAGACATAGCCAAATATGGTAAGGTGTATCTAGGAAGGGGAGATTGTAGGCAGGGGATAGTGTGGCTACCAAGGATAGGGCTTTTGGGTTGCCAATGCTGTGCATGGCACCCATAATCATAGGATCTTTTTTTAATTAATAAATTTTGTTATTTTCATTTTTATTTTACTCCTTTAAAAAAATTTGGGCCCTTACCTAGATTTTGGACTACAACATTGGCCTAGGGCCAAAGACATTGAATTTGAGCTTATTTAGAATTATGGTTTGTAAGTTCAATTGCCATTAGAATTCAAGCCCATAAGCACGAGCAACCTAAATAACAGAGATTAGGCCTCAACCCAATCAACTTTGAATTTGATTTTGACCTATGCAATTAAACTCAATAAAGCCTAAAGAAATTTGGTGCCGAACAAAATTAGGTGTCTACAGTTGTCTTTCTTTACACATTGTTAAGAATCAGGAATAGGGCATGGATGAAGACATCCATTTTGTCAAGAGTCCATGATTCGAAGGTCTTAGTTTTTGGATTTTCTTTTTTGGATCTTTTTTAAACCTTTTTTTATAATACATTTTGCTCTTGTTTTTATTTTTTTGGTTTTACTTTGCTTTTGTTGTTTTTTTTTTTTTTTTTGCTCATTTCGCTAGAGACTCGACAATTTTAAAACTCAAACTAAAAAGTTTCTCTCATTAGAGGCTTGATAACTTTAAAAATCAAATTGAAAGGCTTCTCTCATTAGAGGTTTGACAACTTTAAAAATTAAATTGAAAAGCTCATTTCATTAGAGGCTTGACAAATTTAAAAATTAAACTAAAAAGCTTATCTTATTAGAGACTCAACAACTTTAAAAATTAAACTGATTTAATTGAAATTTTGAGATTATGCTCGAAGGTCATGTCCAACAAGTTTATTAATCAAAGGTCGATATCTTTTTGAAAAAATTCAATTAAAGGCTCATGACACTATCAACCCTTGGTCAATCTTTAAAATTTAGTCTAGATACTACATTTCTTATTTATTGAGTGCATGCAGGGAATGTGATGTGAATAAAACAATACCATACATTTTTAGTTGTGGTAACAAGGTTTTTAAGATTATCTCTTTTTTTTTGTCCTTTTTTTCTTTTTTCCTTTTTCAAATTTCCAACATTCAACTTTGGATTTGGCTTTCAAAATCTTGACAACTGAGCAACCTTTTTGGTAAATCAAATATTCATTCTTTCAAACCTATGGAGTATCAATTTTTTCCTTAATTTTCTTCCGTTCTCATTTTGTTTATTCTTTCATGTTACCCTACCGAGACCTTGAAGGCCTAAATCTCTATCCACGAAACTTTTAATTGCCACCCACTAGTCTTACTATAATACCAACAACTCAATTCAAATTACCTTCAAACTGAACACTAAGATACCTAAAGCCTATTCACCCTAAACCTGTCGAGACTACCACCACACTTAAAAGAAATATATTTTTTTAGCCTACCAAAAAAGAAAAAAAAATATATCCCCAAAAGGGGAACTATTGAAAAAGAAAAACAAAAACAAAATAACAAAAAGAAAAAAAGAAAAAAAAGACAGAAATAAAAGGTAGATTGAGTCTATTCTAGGCAATTTCGTGGCCTAGTTTTTAAAGGAGAAGAAGGTTAAGGCTAGGTTAAAAATAGTGTAAAAAGGTAGTGTATGAAGCAACGACTAAGGCTGTTTTCAAAGTTGGAAATGTGGGTTTCAAAGTTAGATCTAAGTAGTTAAAGGCGTTTCTAAGGAAAACTACTTAGATATTTGGAAGGAAAAAATTGAATGGAATATGTAAGTGAAATTTCAGCTTAAACCAACATTGACGAGCATTAGCCAGTGCAATAGATGATGGTAGCATTGGCAAAATATTTGCTAGACTCTGGGTTTAAATGTGGCCAAAAATCACATTTAGAGAAAGAGAAAATTTAAGGGAAGAGAGAGAAAGGTAGAAAAATGAAATTAAAAAAATTTTGGGCACTTTATAAGAAAAAGCAAAATAGTGTCATTTTATAGGTAAGGGGCCCATGCGTGGACTAGGATCTGACCTGAGATCATCAGCTCGACCTGATTTTGAGGCTTCCTTTTGTGTCGAACCTATTTGAACCTTTCTTGAATCAAATTAGATCATTGAACCATTGACCAGTGGCATTTTTTGTAGTTTTTTTTATTTTTTTATATTTTTACATTTGTAATTATTTATGATATTTTGGATGAATTTTGATGTGAATTTAGAAATATTTTCAAAATTTGTATGGAAAATAAAATATTTTAGTTTAAAATTTATTTAAAATAAAGTGAAAAATATTTAGGAAAAGATTAAAATATCAATTTTCCTAAATTATGGGGAAATTAAAAAATAATAAAATAAGAAATAAAAATAAAATTTTTTTTAAAAACCTAAAAAAAGTTGAAATATTAATTTTTTTAGAATAAAATTTTGAAAGTATTTAAAAAAAATTGAAGTATCAATTTTTTTCTAAATTCTTAAAAATTAAAATGAAATAAAATAAACAAAAATTTTTTTTGAAAATATTTAAGAAATATCAATTTGAATTGAATGAAATAAACTGTGAAAAATACTAAAGAAAAAGTTTAAATATAAAATTTTTCTTTTAATTAATTTTTGAAAATATCTAGAAAAAGATTGAAATATCATTTTTTTTCCTCAAAAATAAAAAAATAAAATGTTTATCTTGAATCTATTAATGAAATTGCTAGAAAATTATAATAGCAATTTCTATGTAAATTCGTAGGTCAGGTATTATTTTTTAAATTTTGTTAAAATATTAGAATATTTAAAAAAAATTTCAATATCAAAGCTTTTAATAAAAAATATTTTTAAATATGCTAATTGTGCCTCTTCAAGAGTGAAAATAGATATTTTAAATACTTTTGAGATAAGAAAATATTCTTAAATTGTTTCTAAAATATTAGGGTAACGTAAGGATAATTTTAAATTTTAAATTATTTTGAAAATATTTTAAAGAAATTTGATTAGGTTTAATAGATAACATAAAATCAATTGGTACTGTCTTTGGATGAGTATTATGAGGGTGTTATAATTGTTTTCATACGTAACCATATTACTAAACTCAACTTTGATTAATAAACCAAAAGAATTTTAATAAACTTTAATTAATTTTAGATAGGATCCAAAGATATGTTACAATATCTAGTATTTCATATAAATGTTTTGAAACTTGAAAGAAAGTTGTATGTTTAGATAATGAAAGTAAAGAGAGCAACCTTTGTTTTATTTTGATTAATAGTAATTGAGATCTCCTAGTATTTGATGTGATTTTTCTTTTTGCTGTATAAATTAACCTCTAAATAAAGGAAGTGAAAGTGAAATTTATAAGAGATCGCAAATCTTATGGAGATGATCATCCCTGTTAAATTTAGTTCATCTTAATTTCATTCTTTAATCACAATTAAATATTCTCAAAGCAAATAAATTATAGAAATTTATTTAATTAATAGATCTTTTGTGGAGTTTAAAGAGTAGACATATACTCTTTTATAGTATATTTTAAAAGGTAAAAGATTCATATAATAAAAAACATTACAATCTAATTTAATCTTATTCATAGAAATTTCAAATTTCATAAATTACATATGAAAATAATTCATAAATTATATATCAATAAATCAATGTAAAATTAAACTTAATTTATGTATGATGAAACTTAAACTTAAAATCTGATTTTTTTTTTTTAATGCAATGCGATCAAATCCTTTTTTTTAAGTCGCATAATTTAAGGGGATGAGGATGGCTTCATTGGATCCCAAGTTTTCACTGCTCCTTTTATCATTAGATGAAGAAACTAAAGAGAAATTTTGTACCAAGGATTCAAACGAGGAATATAGGGAGGGTGTGGGGGGAAACACTAAGAAGCTGCATGACGAAAGGGTCGTTTGCTTATTAATTCAACCATTGACAACTTATCAAAAAATTGTTAAAATGCTGTGGATGTCAAAAGGAGAATATTGGATATTCCTTGGGATTTTAGTCTAACTAAGCTTGCAGTTTCACAATTGAGAAAACGGGAATGGAAAGTTGTGAGGAAATTTTAAAAGGACAACTATGACCATGGTTGATCCATCTCAGAGGATTCAACTTTTTTTTTAAGGTATCTATTTACAATATAATAATATATATAATTAATAACGAATTTATTAATGAAAAGAGTATCAAAAAATTTTTAGAAGTATTCAAAAGTTTTTTAAAAATTTTCAGTGATGTCCATAAATATTTTAATGTACCTTTTGGATCCACCCGTGCAGTTCATGGCGGAAATGATTCAATGAAATTATCTTCATGTGATTAGGAGAAAATTCTATTTCTTTTGTACGATTTTTCTTAAAATTACAAAATACAATTTAAAAAAATTCGAAAGTAATTATTTTAAAATTACACTTTTCTTCACGTGATTAGAAGAAATTTGTATTTCTTGTGTGTTTTTTTTTTTTAATTACAAAATATTGTTTTATGAATGGATTCAGAAGTCAAAAAATAGATAAATGAGAGGAATGGATTTAATAATTAAAAGCAGAGAGATTTATTTATATAAATATAAAATTTATATTTTTTCATCGATAGATCAAAATTAAATCTCTGAATTATTTGAATCAAAATAATAATTTTAAACTTAATAATTTTAATTTAAAGGTCCAAAAAATATAAGAATTACACCAAAAATGAATTTCTCCTCATAATTAAAATATTAATAAACAT
Source organism: Durio zibethinus (assembly GCF_002303985.1). The sequence goes on along the minus strand of NW_019167860.1, from coordinate 11,642 downwards.
TTAATTCAATTGTAATTATATATATTTCTGTAAAAAATCATATTCAAATTTCCATTCTTCCCTCAATAAATAAAACTATTAAAAAATTAATATTACTCTTATACTTTAATTAGTACTCCTTTTTTCTCTATTTTGTAGAAATTTCACTTCCTTTAATTTCAAATTCAACTGACAATAAAATGATTCATAATCCTTAATTTCTATTAGAATAGATTCATTGATGTTTCGGATGGTACCTTGCCTCAATGTTGTTTGATAAACATTTTGTAGATGACAGGAAAAATGTCCGACCAAAGCTTTACACCTTATTCTTTAATCCAAAAATTTTCAAAATTTTCGGAAGAAAAAATGTCGAACTACTCACACAAAGTTAACGTAAAGCTCTAAAATTTCAATTTGTGTCTACTAGATTTAATAATTTGTATATATATATATATATATATCGTATTTATTTCATATAAAAAAATATAAAATATGAAATTATCGTTTTAAATTCATGTGAAAATACAAAATGTAACACTTTTTTTTTACTAAATTTATATACAATATTTATTAAAATTTTAAATTATATCATTTTTATAAATTTTATATTATTTTATGATATTTAAAATTATTGCACCATTAAATTTTGGCCCAAATAGCACATTTGTTTTTCAATACACATAAGTTTTAGAAACTTCTTTAAATTTATGAATTATTTTTGAAGTAGGTCTTCATGAAGTAACTTGATTTCCTTTTTCTTTTTCTATTTTTCAAAGAAGTATTCTTTCTGATTGGGTGATTTGTCCGTAACAATGGGGGGCTAATTACTTCCAAAGAAAAGGCAAATGAGTGACTTCATATATAATAAAAAAAAAAGTCAAATGATTGAGATATGTATTATTGCCAAAATTTTGGTAAAATACATTGAATATAGCATGTTCTCACGTTTTCCAAAGGGGACCATTTTGAAAATCAAAGGTATGCGGTGGTTGATTGAATCTAGAAAGCCACTTTTGCTTCCTTCCTCTGTTCCTCTCCTTTTTGCCTTTTTCCTAACACAATTTTTTCGCTTAGGAGTCCTAGAAAACTATGTTGTGATTTTAATATATTCTTTTTTTTTCTTGTTTTGCCACCTTATTATTTTTTAATAAAATTATTAGGAAAAGCAAAATTGTAATCATATTTCAAGTGTTATATATTAAAAATCAATTAATCAAATAAAAATGAATGAACCAATCAACTTATTATTGAATAAATTCAATACAAAATTGAATCAAATCAACACTTGATGAAATTTGAATATAAAATCTTAAATTTTTAAAATTTTTTCTTTACCACTATATCATGACTTTTTTCATGTCACTCTATTGTTTTAATTTCGTATTTTTGTTCCTTCATGGGTAGGCCACTTTTTTATTTTTTACAACATAACGAAATGAAGAAGATTTAAATTTGAGATTGGGGTTTATTGACTTTTTCTGGGATAATTTTTGGGTTAATGTATAATTAGACCTTTGAATTATATCACTTCACGATTTGATTCTTATAAAAAAAATTTACGACTTGGTATTTTAATTTTCATTCTGTTTTGTCATTTGTCCTAAACATTAACTTTGTTAATAATATGTTTATGGTTAGAAATCAATAAATAAAATTATGACATGCCACACATTTTCATTGGTCAACATTTGCCATGTCATTATTTTACCTAACACCATTTGTCAGTGATGCAAAGTACTTGACAGAAACAAAATTAAGATAGCAAATCATGAATTTCTTTATATACGTACCAAATCGTGAAAAAATAATGTAGTTTCAAAACCAATTTACACATTAACCTGTAATTTTATTACATTTTTTAACTACACTTACTAGGTTTCACGAACAATTAAGTACTGTTACACCATGAGATCGTCCCTAGTTGTAATTTCTATTATCATATGTAATAGATTTGAAAAATATTCATCAAGAATTGTCAAGGTAGAGTTAATTTAGTTTTCTTTTTTTTTTTTTTTTTCCTCTTTATGAATTCTCTCAATTTTTAAGTTGGAGTAAATTGTATTCGAAATCGTCTTAATAATTGACTTAGGGTAAGCCTACTTTACTTGAGCCATCATGTATTAATGAATTAAGACAAGTGAAGTAAATTTTAACATTAATCACTTAACTTATATTCAAATTTTATTTGGATCACTAAATTTTAAATTGTTTCAACTATGTCTTGAAATTTGTTAAATATATTAAAATTTGACAAAAAAAGATATGCTTCTTGTATCATCAGCAGCATCATATACCATATCAACTAATTAAAGCCATATAATTTTATGAAAAGTCATCAAATTTTCACCCAATTTCCAAATAGGTCACTAAACTTTAATTTACCGTTACAAGATAACTAAAGTTTGTTACATTTACCAAATTTTTTCACTGTAATAAATTTCATCCAAAATAAAAATTAGAGAAAATTTAAATATTGAACTCAACCAAACAACATTTAAATTTTTTATGTGACCAAAACCCTATCATACCTCACAAAAAAATCAAAAGAAAAAAAATTAAGTAAGCCCAAAGCAAACAAACCCTTAATAAATATTTTCTTCTGAAATATTACTACTTTTATTTAAATTAATAAGCATAAAATATTTTAATAAAAGATAGAATCTTTACAATTTAATTAAAACGTTATTTATTAAATATTACTGCTTTTATTTATATTAAAGAACATACAAATTTAATAACTTTTTATTTTGGATGATATTTATTAGAGTGACCAAAATTGATATATTTAACAAATTTTAGTGACCTCATAGTGATAAATTAAAGTTCGGTGACCTATTTGAAAATTGGGTAAAAATTTCAGGACCTTTCATAAAATTATATGGGTTTAATTAGTTGATGTGGTTGATGATTGGCAGTCATACAAATTTTCTGTCAAATTTGAATAAAATCTATTAGGATGATCAATTTTGATATATTTAACAAAATTTAGTAACTTGATTAGGATAAATTAAAGTTCAATAACTCAAAAAAGATTTGAATAAAAATTCAATGACTAATAGTGAAATTTACTTTAAATTTTAAGTCTTTATCACAAGGATGGTGGTGATTGAGTGCAAGATGACATAAGAAATTGAATATAGTATATATAGCTTATGTTTGATGCATATGATGATAGATAGGATGGTATGATAATTATTTTATATTATGTTTTGATTTGACTCTAATTGAAAGGGATAAGATTACAAGGAGTATTATCATCCTCTTAGTATTTGATGATATAATCCTCTCAAAGTGGAGAGAATTATTTTTAATTAACTGGATTAAATTTACATGTTTTATTATATCTTTAAAAATTATATTAATAATTTAATTGTATAAATTTTGAGGAAAGATAATTTTGACAAATAAATAAATTATCCTATCTTAATCTTTATACATATTAAACATAAGATATGATGATATTATTTAATTTTATTTTATTTATAATATTATTTTATCTTATCCCATTATAATCTTATATACAAAATATGACCATAGTATACTATACAATAATGTTAAAATTTAATTGAATTTACGGTATTGCATAAAAAGGAAAAGAAGAAATATTTATTGTTGGGCATGCCAAGCCATAAGTAGCTTGATTGACTTGAATACAGTTTTTTATTGAAAATATTTACAGTAGACCTCATATTTTCTTCGAGTTAGGCTTTTTATTTATTTGCTTATTTCTTTGACTTGATGTGAATGCATGCTTAGAAATTACATCAATAAGCTAACGTAATTATTGAGTGGGCGGCTTATTAGATTATAAAAAAATAACTTCACTTATACATACGTAAATGAGAAATAGCAATAAAATAGTAGGATAGATTCTCATTCACATAATTGAATATTCAACTAAAACAATAATTGTTCTATTAAAAAGTAAAATTAAATGGAAATTAAAATAAATTATTTATAAACTCATTGATGCTCATGCTTGGCAGTTCAAATCAGCTATATAATTAATTAATTAATTCTATCCTATTTTCAAATAGTATCACTATCACTGGTATTGTTGCTATTTTAGGCAAATGTATGAAAAAATATGAGATCGCTATCATTTATTTTCATTTTCCTTTGCTTTGTTGGGATTGAAAACGTTGAATACAAAACCTAAAAGGGATTTTCTAGAGATCAACGCGTAGGACGAGTCTTATTACTAAATTGCGAATGTTAACACTTCAATCTAAGGTCAATTATGTTGAAGAAAAGTTTTTTTGGTACTGGAGGATGAGGCTATTAAATTTGATTTCGATTATTAAAATTAAAATTTTAATATTATATCAATAATTTATGTAATTATTTTCTAAAAAAATTAACTAATGCATTTTTGGTTAAAAAAATAAATAAGAGAAGAGAAATAATAGAAAAAAATTTTGGTTTTGAGGCGTGAAGTACATTTTTTTAAAAGTAATTATGTCTTTATGATACAAGAAAGCCTCAAACTTTCTAATCAGAAGCAATGAAAATAGTTATATTGAAAGATTTACTTATAACGAATGAACAAATATAAACTTTTATTCAGATGGTTATGACATTTTGTATAATCATGACATTTATGAATAATAATCTATTTATATTCAAATAGTTATGATAATTTGTTATATGATAATTATTTGTGTTCAAACATAATTATTTAAAATATGAATAAAATTATACAAAAACTAATTTTATTCATCAATAATTAAATCTTTTTATCCAATGAGGGATGCACCACATTCTAAACTACCAACAATCCCTCACTAGTTTGGAATTTTGGTGTTTAATTTTTACATTTCACACAAATAAATATTATGAATACAAGAATGTATCTCTCGGTTTAAACCTTCAATTAGCGTATATATCTTAAAATTCTAAGGAAGTTGATGGTGTTCACAGATTAAACCTTAACTTCTAGTGTTAGTATTGAAGATATAACACATATAATACTTATTCATTCTTCTGTCAGAGGTTTACACATAATAACTTGTTTTTGCCCATTAAACTTTGTAATTAGAGGTTACTAATTCAAAGTTGAGTTCTCATTATTGGTGTCTAATAGTAAGGGTTTAGATTTTTTCTACTTGTAGTAATACTAACCAAATGTCTTGGAATTCAATTTTCTTTTATGGTAATTATCCTCACTTGAAATTGAATCTCTAATATAATCACTCAGGCTAATATGTCCAAACTTTTTATTTTACATATCATTTATATGCTCCAGACATTGCTGCCTCATTCTTATCATTTTAAGAAATAATTGGTTTTGGTTGTGGCCACAACTTTATATTCGTTAATTTCAACCATTCTATTTTCATACTTTATACATTTTTAATACAATTGTACTTCTAGTACAATTGGATAAACTCAATGAAAAAACCAAATGATTTTAGTCATTTTAAGATTTTTAAGGACCTTTTTTGTTTATGATTTTACTTTAATAAGTGTCTAAACTTATTAATCTGTATAATTTGCTTATAAAATTATACTAAAATCTTACAACATTATGGTGATAATTTTTATTTATATTGATTCTTATCACCCTCACCATGTGCAAGTATGCATTCTTTTATTAAAGAATGTCTTATTCAATTATTCAAGATATTATATATACTTAATCAAGTTGTCATTTCATTTGTCTTGTCACTATTTGGTGATTTTTTTTTTTAAAGTAAAAGGCCTCCAAATCCACCATTAGTGAAAGATAACTAGCAAATATCTTAATATTTCTATAAAAGTTTCAAAGTTTTTATATTTTAATTCAATATAAGAGTTTACATCAATAAGTAGATTTTAAATATAATTATGTTTTTATAGACTCCTTTTAAGACTTTTATGTCAATTCATAAATACTTATATAAATCTATTTTATCATGGACATTATTAATAATTTTTTATTACCATGAACAAAATCATTTTTATCACCAAAATGGGTCAAATAGCATTCTTTTTGCTATTATAAAAGTTTTCATATTCATAAGATCGTCGAATCACTCATGGCTTCCAAAGTAAATATACTTTGAAAATTTTACTATATAAAACCATAAATGATAAATCATTTGTACAATCTATGAATTAGACCATATATGTAACAAAAAATTACCATAATGTGATCAAGATTGTGGCATCAATTTTGGCTTATGGATATTCTAAGTCAACTATAATAATCCACATCATAGCTATAAATAATGTAGATTTGGCTATTGAAATTATCTCATTTATAATGATGGTTTTTTTTTGGAAACCAACTATCTCAAATGTTATCATAAGTTTCCAATACATATATTAATTGCCCAATAGCCAATTCCGAGTTCATGACTATTTAAACCTATAAATTTGATTTCAAATTTTTTTACGAGAACTTTATTTCTCCATCATTTTGTAACTTATATATCTTTGTTATTTATCACTTTTAATTGATCATAATATTTTTGGATATATAATAAATTCAAACTTTACTCATAGAGCCTGTTGCATGCAAGATTGCCATTGGGAATGGCATGTTTGCTGGAGCGTCTAAGTCCAGGATGAATGTCCCCAAGCCCAAAGAGTTCAAGGGGACTAGGGCAACCAAGGAAGTAGACAACTACCTATGTGGTATGGAGCAGTACTTTCAGGCCATGAGCATGCAAGACGAGGCGATCAAGGTAAGCACTGCTGCTATATATCTTACTGATGTGGCCTTATTGTAGTGGAGGCGCAGGTGTGATGATGTGAGGCGTGAGAGCACCAAGATTGGAACCTGGGTAAAGTTCCAAAAGGAGTTCAGAAAGTAATTTTACCCAAAGTATACCGATTATGAGGCATGGGCAAAGTTGCGTAGGCTGAGCCAGCAAGGGGACATAAGGGAGTATGTCTAAAATTTTTTGAACTGATGCTACAGATCTTGGATCTAGGCGAGAAAGATGCCCTATTTGCTTTTATGGATGGGCTAAAGCCGTGGTTGAAACATGAGCTACAACGAAGGGGAGTTCATTACTTGGCTAAAGTCATGACTACTACGAGTCCTTGATAGAGTTTAGATCATTGAACAAGTTCGAGTCTTTCAAGCCCAAGGGTAAGGGCAAGGATAAGAAAGATCGAAAGAAGCAGTCCAAGGGTAGAGACCGTGCCCAACAGTCCAAAAATGGAAAACAAGAGCAATCAAACAAGGATGACAAGAAGAAGCCACCAGCAGGTAAATGAAACACAAAGAGGGAGCGAGGGTCGCTCGCATGCTACCTATGTGGAGGGAGCCACATAGCATGCAATTACCCACATAAGGGTAAGTTGGCTGCTGTAGACAAGGAGCCAAAAAAAGGGGTAGCAAAGCTTGGGTCTTTGGTACTTAATGTTGTCCAGAGTAAGAGGAGTCGTAAGCCAAAGGGCTTGATGTTTGCAAATTTGATGGTTGCGGGTCAGAAGGTGAGTGTATTGGTGGACACAAGTGCCTCACATCTTTTTATTTCAGGTGATGGAGCCTAGAAGCTCGGACTAAAGGTGCAGAAAGGGATTGGTACCATTAAAATGGTGAACTCCAAGGAGGTTTCAGCCATTGGAGTAACACGGGGAGTGGAGTTATAGCTTGGAGACTGGAAAGGTAAAGAAACCATAGAGGTAATACCTCTTGACGACTATGAGTTTGTGATTGGGTTAGATTTTTTTGTTCGGATAAACGTTCTCATTGTACCTTTTGCCAATTGTATTTGCATCTTGGATGCATGGTGCTAATGCTTAGTACCATTGAAAAAAGGGTTCGAAGTTAGGTCGAAGGCGGTGTCAGCCATTCAATTTGCCAAGACAATGAGTAGAAAGGAAGACACCTTCTTAGCAGCCCTAAAGTATGAAAAGCCAAGGGTAAAAGAGATCGAGTCACCCTCAAAGGTACTAAAAGTGCTAAAGTCTTTCAGTGATGTAATGCCCGTAAAGTTGGCTAGCCAGTTACCACCTAAGAGAAAGGTGGACCATAAGATAGAGCTGGTGTCCAAGGCCAAGCCACCAACTAGAGCCTCTTACCGAATGTCTCCACCAGAGTTAGAAGAGTTAAGGAAGCAGTTCAAAGAGTTAGTTGATGCTGGCTTTATCAAGCCATCGAAGGCGCTATATGGTGCACCAATTTTATTCTAGCACAAGCATGATGGGTCGTTATAACTGTGTATAGACTATCAGGCTTTGAACAAGCTGATCGTTAAGAACAAGTATCCTATCCCACTCATTGCAAACTTGTTTGACCAACTTGAGAGTGCAAGGTGGTTCACCAAGCTAGATTTGAGGTCATTTCCTACTACTAAGTTAGGATCGTGGAATAAGATGAGCTTAAGACAGTATGTGTCACTCGGTATGGCTCGTATGAGTTCTTAGTCATGCCATTCAGACTCATGAATGTGCTAGCAACATTTTTCACCTTTATGAACAAGGTACTTTAGTCGTTTCTTGATTGATTTATTATGGTTTATTTGGATGACATTATGATCTAAAGCCAGACTTTGAGAGAGCATGTAGACCACTTAAGGTAAGTGTTTGAGGTGTTACAGATGCACAAGCAATTTATCAAGAGGGAGAAGTGCTCATTTGCCTAGCAGGAGATCTCATTCTTAAGCCACTTAGTGGAAAATGGCAGGATACGCATGGATGAAGGTAAGGTGCAAGCTATATTGGAGTGAGAATCGTCAGCCAAGGTTACTAGTTAAGGTCATTCCTTGGGTTGGTTAACTATTATAGGCACTTCATCAAAGGCCACTCAGCAATAGCTACGCCATTTACTAAAATGCTCAAAAAAGAGAGTGCATGAGAGTGAAACGTAAGGTGCCAGGAAGCCTTTGATCGGTTGAAGCAGACTGTGATCGAAGAACTAGTCTTGGCCTTGTTAGACCATGCCAAGCTGTATGAGGTGCATACAGATACATCAAACTTTTCCATAGGAGGCGTGTTGATGCAAGGGGGACATCTAGTCACGTTTGAGAACAAGAAGCTGAATGAGACTAAGCGCAAGTACACGATCTAGAAAAAAAAGATGACTACAGTAGTGCACTACTTGTGCACTTAGTGCTATTACCTATTGGCATTAAGGTTCGTGGTTAGGATGGATAATGTGGTGACCAGCTACTTTCAAACGTAGAAGAAGCTATCTCACAAGTAGGTGAGATGGCAAAAGTTTCTTGTAAGAATTTGATTTCCAGATGGAGTACAAACTAAGACGGACGAACCTGGTGGCAGACGCCATGAACAAGAAGGCTAACCTTGCTATCATTAGCCAATCAGAGGGGTCACTGGTGTCGCGCATCAATGATGGACTTGCATATGATCCTACAACCAAGGCTATTATGGAGTACGTCCAATAAGGTAAGACTAGGCAATTTTGGGTGCATGATGGTTTGTTAAACACCAGGGGATGTAGACTATTTATACCGTAACATGGAAAGCTTGACAAGAAAGTTTTACAAGAGTGCCACACAAAACTATCACCTAAGAGAGAAGTGACCTCAAATCTAGCTTGGTGAACCACCTTGCACTCCCAAATTGATCGAGTAAGTTCGTAATGAGTGGGATACGATACTTGTTCTTAACGATTAGCTTGTTCAAAGCCTGATAGTCTATGCACAGCTGTAACGACCCATCATGCTTGTGCTGGAATAAAAATGGTGCACCATATAGCACTTTCGATGGCTTGATAAAGCCAGCATCAACTAACTCCTTGAGCTGCTTCCTTAACTCCTTCAACTCTGGTGGGGACATTCGGTAAGGGGCTCTAGTTGGTAGCTTGGCCTTGGACACCAGCTCGATCTTATGGTCTACCTCCCTCTTAGGTGATACCTGGCTAGCCAGCTTTACGAGCATCACATCGCTAAAGGACTTCAGCACCTTTAGCACCTCTAAGGGTGACTCAATCTTTTTTTCCCTTGGTTTTTCATACTTTAAGGCTGTTAAAAAGGTATCTTTCTCTTTGCTTACCATCTTGGCAACTTGAATGGCTGACACCGCCCTCGACCTAACTTCGGACTCTTTTCTCAATGGTACTAAGCATTAGCACTGTGCATCCAAGATGCAAATACAATTGGCAAAAGGCACAAGAAAAAAGTTTCTCCGAACAAAAAAATCTAACCTAATCACAAACTCATAGTTGTCAAGAGGTATTATCTCTATGGTCTCCTTGTCTTTTCAGTCTCCAAGCTGTAACTCCACTCTTCGCGCTATTCTAATAGCTGGAACCTCTTTGGAGTTCACTGTTTTAATGGTACACAAATTGAAATTATAGAGCTTTACGTTAACATCACTAAAGGACTTTAGCACCTTTAGTACCTCTGAGGGTGACTCGATCTCCTTTTTCCTTGGCTTTTCATACTTTAGGGCTGCTAAGAAGGTGTCTTTCTTTCTGTTCATTGCCTTGGCAAATTGAATGGCTGACACCGCTTTCGACCTAAATTCAAACCCTTTTTTCAATGGTACTAAGCATTAGCACCATGCATCCAAGATGCAAATACAATTGGCAAAAGGCATAATGAGAACGTTTATCCGAACAAAAAAATCTAATCCAATCACAAACTCATAGTCGTCAAGAGGTATTACCTCTATGGTTTCTTTACCTTTCCAGTCTCCAAGCTATAACTCCACTCCCCGCGTTACTCCAATGGCTGAAACCTCTTTAGAGTTCACCATTTTAATGGTACCAATCCCTTTCTGCACCTTTAGTCCGAGCTTCTAGGCTCCATCACCTGAAATAAAAAGATGTGAGGCACTTATGTCCACCAATACACTCACCGTCTGACCCGCAACCATCAAATTTGCAAACATCAAGCCCTTTGGCTTACGACTTCCCTTACTCTGGACAACATTAAGTACCAAAGACCCAAGCTTTGCTACCCCTTTTTTTGGCTCCTTGTCTACAGCAGCCAACTTACCCTTATGTGGGTAATTGCATGCTATGTGGCTCCCTCTACATAGGTAGCATGCGAGCGACCCTCGCTCCCTCTTTGTGTTCCACTTACCTGCTGGTGGCTTCTTCTTGTCATCCTTGTTTGATTGCTCTTATTCTCTATTTTTGGACTGTCGGTCACGGTCTCTACCCTTGGACTGCTTCTTTCGATCCTTCTTATCCTTGCCCTTACCCTTGGGCTTGAAAGACTCGAACTTGTTCAATAATCTAAACTATATCAAGGACTTAGCAGTAGTCATGACTTTAGCCAAGTAATGAACTCCCCTTCGTTGTAGAGCATGCTTCAACCACGACTTTAGCCCAACCATGAAAGCAAATAAGACATTTTTCTCGCCTAGATCCAAGATCTGTAGCATCAATTCAAAAAATTCTGGACATACTCCCTTATGTCCCCTTGCTGGCTCAGCCTACGCAACTTTGCCCATGCCTCATCATCGGTATACTTTGGGCAAAATTACTCTCTGAACTCCTTTTGGAACTTTGCCCAGGTTCCAATCTTGGTGCTCTCACGCCTCACATCATCACACCTGCGCCTCCACTACAATAAGGCCACATCAGTAAGATATATAGCAGCAGTGCTTACCTTGATCGCCTCGTCTTGCATGCTCATGGCCTGAAAGTACTGCTCCATACCACATAGGTAGTTGTCTACTTCCTTGGTCGCCCTAGTCCCCTTGAACTCTTTGGGCTTGGGGACATTCATCCTGGACTTAGACGCTCCAGCAAA